>JAEPQZ010000004.1:600000-1200000 GCA_016758905.1 Umbelopsis isabellina | reverse complement strand
GCCAAATCCATTATACGCCTGTTGGGTGTTATGCGCAATGATCAGACTCACGAAGCCCAATCGCATACTCCGATACTACAGATTATGCAATCCCACGAGCCAGTGCAAATCTACAACCAACCACCCGTTGTACCTGTGGCCATGGATGTCATCCTGATCGAAATCATGACTAACATGGAAGCACAGGATAGACTTGAAATTGCTAGCTATCTTGCCGGACTTTATGTCAAGCGTAATATTCAGCACCTTCGACAGATAAAAGGCGATGAAAGTATTAATTGGGAAGAGGTTGAGCGCGAGCGAAGTGATAAGAACACCGCATGGATTGTGAGCGACGACTTGCATCAGTACATCGCTCAAATAGTTTAGAATTTTAAGGACCGTGGAAGGCGATCCTCAACAATATACCCCCCGCCCCTTATGTATGATTAATAATATTTTTCCAAATATCTCTGTACAGCTTGAAATAAACATTTATTATCACGGAAAATGTATAAATATACTTTTTGTTTGCATCTTACTGCTCGGCATACTACTGTTTGCATTTTGTGAAACTGGTAATGCCATAT
Organism: Umbelopsis isabellina; assembly: GCA_016758905.1. Lineage (NCBI taxonomy): Eukaryota > Fungi > Mucoromycota > Umbelopsidomycetes > Umbelopsidales > Umbelopsidaceae > Umbelopsis > Umbelopsis isabellina. The sequence goes on along the minus strand of JAEPQZ010000004.1, from coordinate 1,199,431 downwards.
GTCATTTTCATATCGCTCCATACAGTTTGACATTGTTTGGCGTTGCAGAAATAATATTTAATTATAAATATCCTTGTGTTCATATCGACATGATCGGCATACCGCTTTTGCAGATTTGCATGATGGTGAACGAAGCAAATTTTGCCTAGGACCCCCGCTGAGTTTTGAAAGACATGACATGACTATGAGGTGATCCGAATCTGAGCTTTACCGCAATAGAGCTGTGTGATACAAATACAGATAGTCCGCTAGGCAAAAGCTCCTTACATCCCCATCCAGTAACGCGGTAGAAAGTCGATGGTCAAAGCAACCCAAATCCCGTGGTTGTTTTCATATATGGTAATTCCGATCTGATAAGCAACTTGCGTTTGCATCTGATAAACACTGCGGAGCTCGGAAAAAGAGAAGCGGGAGAAGTCACCACCCACTCCCGACAACAACATTTTTTCCCTCTGCGTTCAACTTGGTGTCAAGCGCTTTTGTACTTCTTCCGCTTCACTTTTGATAAAAATGCCGGTACCAAGTGCATCCAAGACTACCCATTTTGCTCAATTTGCTACTACTTCAAGGCTGTTGTCATGCCTTGTCACAGAAGGCTTGCTTCATGCTTACATGCAGCCGCTGTCAAACAAGGACGAAATGAAGGCTGTTTGTCTAATATACTATAATGAAGTTGCTGAACTTAGACCTGAGGTCATACACTCTGTTATACCATTGAAAGGTATACCAATCATAGATACCAACGATGTCAACGGCTTATATAAAGTCGAATTACTTGACCCGATGGATATGCTACCTGCCATTTATACAATAAGTTCATCATTGCAATCTGAGGTAAGCTATTGAAAATTCATGAATAGTTTTATCTCACACGGATACTTATAATCGTACTCAGTATAAAGATACCACGTGGATAGAACATGGCTACCTGCAGTGGAAACAAGCTACCTATAATTATCTCCTGTCAAAGCTCCCAGGCTTGTCAAAATCCAACTTGAGCGATCGTATTGATGGTGCTGGTTTATGGACATCCTTTGCAGAGAAGATCAAAGTTTCTGCACCGTTAGTGGATCAGATTGCTAAGGAACTGAATAGCTCTATCATCAATCAAAGTACGTTTCCATATATGTTTAGATGCTCCTGTCAAAAGTACACAGCTGATGTATCATTGTTGACATTTTTAGGGTACATATATGAACACCCAAGATCACTCCCATCTTTCAAGTCATCTTTCATCGAATGGGAGCAATGTGTGTTTGAAGGTCATGCTACACACCCGGTAACTATTATTCCAGGCCAAGTCGGGTTTATTATTACTACTTGTAAGGCAATCACTAACATCTCAAACCTAAAATGTCAAGATGCATAAAGCACGTTTCACCATTCCTCCGATGCCATCGATTGAAGGGGATGACTATGATTTAGCTCACCCCAACATTCGAATTGCTGCTATTCCACGCTCTAGCTTGATACTCACAGGTAGTTTTGAAAAATTGTTACAACCAATGATGAAGATTATCTTGGAAAAAACCAACAATGTGCCCGATTCCAATCATTACGCCTTGATACCCGTTCACGAGCTCCAGCTTCCAAATATCAAGCACCTGTTTAAAGACATTATCATTCTGCCTGAAGACTGCTCGGTGCAAGCTCAAGCTTTGACATCTTTGCGATCGGTAGTCGTTCCAGAAATTTTCCGTGACCTCTCGTTAAAGCTGTGTGTTGGGATGAAAGTATCCTCGGCTATGCGCACCATCACACCCTTCACCACTTACTTTGGACCAAGGTTCTCGGAGCATGTCGTACCTCGCTTGACCATCAACAAGCAAATTCTGCAAATTGAAAGAGAACTGGCAAGTGCTTGCTATAAACATGATGATTTCGATGTTGCGAAGCATTGTAGCTGCGTTGTCCGAGATTCCTTTGAAAGCAGAAATGAAGCAAACGGAGAAACGGTTGTCGTCTGTGCAGCTCTAGTTGAGAAATGCCAAACACCGGATTCAAACGTCAGCCTCGTCGAAAATGTCTGGGGCTTGGACACAGAAGAGAAGAAAATCAAATTCTTAGACAGGTACATTTTATTGATGACCGGAGGCGCTTCGTAATTGTTTTGGTTTTTCTAACGAACTACTCCCAAAGATATATCAAACTTTCCTTGGAAGCATTTTTGCCCCCGTGCCTCCACAATGGAGTCGCATTTGAAGCTCATGGGCAGAATACTCTAGCAAGGTTTGACTCCAAAACTAAAGAGCTGATCGGGTTCACCATTCGTGACTTCGGAGGTATCAAGGGCCACCAAGAAACATTAATGAAGTCATGTGGTGTCAAGTTTGATGTTCTACCCGACAGCTGCGTAATCGCAGAAGAGATCGATGGGGTATAATTTTCAGCACATCCGTTCAGCCGGCCGTCAAATCATTGAAGTACTGACTGATCAAAATTTATAGGTTTACAAGTTGTTATATCATACACTTATCTACAGTCATCTACACCGTCTTATCCGCGTATTGGGAATGCACTATAATGGCTTGGGGTGGTCCATACTTCGCCGATATTTGAAAGCTATGATACCTCAAGAACACCCTCTGTATAAAGCTTGGTTGTTGCAGTCCGGAATTCCTGGAAAATGTCTCATGCAAATGAAGATCGATGAGCTTTACCGCGATGTAAGAAACTTTGTGTTATGGATTGTACACAAAAAAAAAAAAAAGCCCCGTATTAATAGCCATTTATCACCAGTATATATATCGCGATTTCCCAAATCTAATCTTGTATGAACCTCAGGATGTACAAGACCAGGAAACAAAGACACAGGATGCTACTGAACTTTTGAACCGTTGAATCACTGTCTGAGTCTGGGCATTGACAGACCTGGTGCATCATCTTTGAATGTGATATTTACACTCGCTATAATGCTAATAAAAAACAATAAATTTTTCCACATCAATACTTCATTGGCACTATGTGGGCCCGCTTCCCCCGGAAAAAAAATCCATTTGGCAGGGGATTGCAATTTCAACGAAAATCTAATTTCAAAGTTCCATGATTGTAAATTCCCTTCGTATAGAAAATAAACGTGTTGTCAAAACTAATCGCTTTCTTTGTTTCAAAGCAAAGCACGCATTACTTCTTTCTCATCTTCTCGTTGCTAGCGCTTTCAGCCGCCAACACAAGGAAAACTTCCTATAGCTTTACGGCATCCACAATTGACTCCATCTGATGGAATTAAGTCTTTAATAATGGATAGCACTACCTCAGCAATCATCATTGCGATCCTGGTAGCATTACTGGTTTCGACAATAGTTTACTTGACACATCTTGTACGAGTTATTCGGCAAAGCCGCAGGCAGCAATCTAGTACACCAAGTGGGCTTGAGAGCACCGATATCTCTGGCCAAATAAATGTGCCCGATATTACTATCAAAGATGCATCGGAAATGGACGGTTTAGGTGTACAGAAAGAGGCTGCAAAACAGAAAAAAGACACCGACTCTTCAGAAGGCAATAATAAAGAACACCTTCTGAGTAATTTAACTGATACTTCGATCGTATCTGATAGTCCTTCAACAGTCAGCAGAGAAAATCTTGTTCGGGTCAACGAAATCACCGATAGTGCCAATGTCAGCAAGCTGGAAGCACTAGCTTCGGCAAGTAAACTCCCTCAAAAGATTCCTCCACCATGCCCGTACAAAGGAAAAATACCCTGTACATGCCAGCAAGCGCGAGGGTCAATGGACCTTCTTCGACACCATAATAACCCCTCTCATACGTATCCAAGGACTATGCAATCGACAAGCAGTTTCTCTAGTGGAAGACATTCCACTTCAGCAATTGATAGAGTGCAATATAGTGACGGTAAAGACAAAGTGCATCAGTGGATAGCATATAGTCCTTCGATATCACAGAGAAATGGCAAGCTACCCAACCACCATGAAGAAGATGACGACGATCAACCTATCATAAATCATTTGAATACAGGCAGTAAAGAAGATTCAATACCTTTGTCCAACCCTCGATCTCGTACTCGCCCATCTTCTCCACTCTCACCGCATCGGACTACAACATCAAGCATTGTATATCCAAACCAAACATTCAGCGACCATCATAGATTGGCTGCGCACCAAAATATCAATACTTTTGCATATTCTCCTTCATGGCCAAACATGCCATTTTATTACGCACCTGCTCACTTGATGGCTCCAAATTCGCCTTCTCACAAAAGTCGCGTCGGGCATCTAGCAAGGAAATCTGAAGATTATTACCAGCAACGTGTAGTTTAATATGATTTTTTTTTATTTGGCTTCTTGTCATTAGTTAACGTACCATATCAACATTTATTAAAGCCGTAATATAACCGCTGTAGATTGGCCTACCCAATGCGCAGAAATAATAAATTAACAAACTTCCAATATGATTGATGAGTTCCGCGAGTAAAAGGGTTCAATTTGCCCGTATAAGTAATGATATATGGGGCTCACAGTCAGATACTAGAAGATTTAAGCTGCTGGGTGTGAAGTCCAGTAACGCGTCGCGTATCATGTAAAGTATAGGAGCTCCAAATTTTTCTTGCAGGTACAAGGCTATTCCCTACTTGAGCCAGTGCAATTTATACTTCATCACTTGTGCGGTAACCGTCCTTTCGCGAATAATTGGCACGCATCGGTTTCTCAAAGTACATCCATACTAATATACCTAATCAGGTGATCACCCCCACTTGTTAAATTGAATTGGTCTTGGCGGTATTTTAGCCAAGAAGAATTATTAAATCTGGCATGATGTTGAACATGTCACAAGAATCTAATGCTGCCGCTTTCGTTGAATGGGTACGATAGCTTCCACTTCAAGCCCAAACTTGTACTGGATTGCCTTGATAACATTGATTTCTTCATAGGTCAATAGCTTCGACCGTTTATCACACTCTTGCACACAAATAACTGACCTTTCCGATGGCATTATATTATTCGAAGTATTGGCGAATATGTAAGAAGTGGCTCAAGTTTATTTGACGTGCGATGACAATTTGCCTAACCATGACTCACAGCGATTCAACCTGGTTTAAATTGATTCGATCAGCAGATCTCAGCGACAATTGGGTTCTCAAGTTCAACAACCTAAAGAAATTGTACAAACTTGTAACTCGGTATTATGAAGAAGTTTTGGGACAACAGGATTTCACATCAAAGATTCCACAAATCAATCTGACCGCTATTGCTAAGGATGCCGACGTTGATGAGATTCTCAAATTATGCCAGCTAGTCATTGTCATTGCTGTGTTAAACGACAACAACTCAATCTATATTGAGAAGATGCAAAGTTTGTCCCAGTCCAGCCAGCATGCATTGATGGTGTGCATTGAACAGGTAATAGCATGCACAACAGGATCTATTCGTCAATAGCTGGTCTAATGTAATATACGTAGGTAATGGTCATTGTTCAGGGCCGATCTGCTGAGCCAGGGGCAAACCTTCGACGAATGAGCAGCCAAGGGCAAGCCTCATTTATCGAGTACGTGTATATCCAGCTACAATGTGAATGTTTTTGAGTAAGGGTGCTCTAACCAAGTTTCAGAGGTGAGAATCTTCCGCGACATCAACATGAGGGTAACAGATTGGCGTTGGAAAAGGAAGAATTGGAAAAGTCAAATCAACAGCTCATTGAAGAATTGGGCCAACTTCGGTACAAATACGTAAGCATCAATCAAAAATTGAGAAACTACCTCTACCTGAAACCATGCGTCGAAAACTCAATAATGTATCAATAGGATGAATTGGATGCAGAGAAGGCTGAATTAAAGTCTCGCCTTCACGATATGGACTCAGCAGTAGCACAGGCCAATGAGACAGGCAGAACAGATTTCATAATGAGGACTGAAATAGAACATTTGAGACAGGATCTGTAAGTGGCTTTAAACCGAAAAAAAAAAAAAAACGCTATCGAATGGCAAATATAACTGTATACCTCAGTCAACGTAGCGAAGACCGCCGGCAGGAATCAGAGATGCTATTGGATAGCCAAGGCATCACCATCGCAGACTTGAACAAACGGGTTGGTAGCTAATGTGTATGGCGGCTAGGTTGTGAAATGGCATTAACATGAGATTTGTAGGTTGAGGAGCTGACCAAAAAGGCTGAGCAGTCAATCAAACTGAAAGATCAATTAGATGAATACAAGCATGCTGCTGAAAAACTTCACAAGACTGAAAATGTCATTGAAAAATACAAAAAGAAACTAGAGGAAAGTAATGACTTGCGACGACAGATCAAGGTAAACACTCGGCATCATCAACGAATTCATCTTCTTAATATGCTAAGTCACCAGTCACTCAAATTGTAGGCGCTGGAAGATCAGAATGTTCAACTTTTAGAAAGAAATCAGACTATTGAAGAAGAATACCGCAAGGTACTGGCTTTCAAAACATTAATGGACTCCTACAAGGATCAAGTTGCCGGCTTGGAGACAAAGAACAACGAATTGCTCCGCGAAAAGAACAGAGTAGAATATGATCTTCAGCATTTGACAAAGAAAGTACAGTCATTGGAGGAGGACAAAGCCAATGACACCGATCAAATTCAGTTGTTGGAAGATCGATTGCAAGAGTTTGAAATAAATGGTAAGTGTCAGTACGATATACACTTCCATACATCTCTCTGATCAAAATGTTATCGCAGGTGCTGCAGCAGAGGGCTCGTTTACTACAACTGTTGATAACGAGGAAATGGATGTAGACGGAGCATTGGCTGACAATCTGGAGAGTTCTTTGAAGGGGAACAACGTAACGCAATTGTAAGTCATTATTGCATGGATTGATTCGTGGATTGCTGACTAACATGGTTTGAGTAGAAGATTGACCATCCGACGTCTGGAACGTAAAATTAAAACAATGGAAGAAGATTCTACTTCAGGAGGTGGTCAAAAGGTGGTTGTACTACAGCATCTTCTGGAAGATGCCAATCGCATGAAAAGCCAGTTTGAAAAAGATTATCTTGAAGCTTCTCAAGAACGCGATATACTTAACAGCGACATGGCACGTATACGCGAAGGCATCCCCGATGCACTTTTGGATCAGAGCCAAAATACCATGTCGCTCAGGCTTCACATCATTGACATGGAGAAGGAGTCAAAGAGTCTCAGAGATCGTAATGCCAAGTTAGAAGCTCGTCTTGCTCAGGGATCCTTCCCAGAGACTGGTGGAGAGCCAGGTGATCTTAGAGTTAGATACCAAGGCTTGGAGACTCGTGCCAATGAGCTTGAAGAGCAAACTAAGAAGCAGCTGCAAGATATCAATAAGCTTTTGCTTGAGAAGGATATGCTACAGAGCCAAAGCATCGAACATAAAGACCTCCTACTTGAAAAAGAAAGAGTTAACAGGTATGTGCTACTTTATCATTCTTGTGTCAATATTCGAATCCTAATCTGATTCATAATTTTAAGCGAGTTGAAGGCTTCGCTTGTGGCCATAAATGCCAAGGATGATGAACCCCTGAAGCAACAGAACGCTCACTTACAGGATCAAGTAAATGAGTTGCAGATCAAAATTCAGAAGGCTAAGGAGGTAAGAGACAACTCTCATCGGAAAAAGGGCAACATAATATTCAGCTTCTAACACTGTGTGCAGTTCATTAAGCAACAAGATAAAATGCTAAAGGAGAGCAAGATTGGCAATAGCACAGGTAATTTCGACGAGGCTGTGATGTCGCTCAAGGCAGAGTTACAGATGCGTGAAGACGAGATCGAGAAACTTCAGGTAAGAAGAAACGATATACATCCAATCAATGACACAAGCTCTCAACTAACAAAATTTCTTTATAAATTTGCAGAGCAAGCTACATGAAGTTCGATTGCAATCCAGGCGGGAGCAGCAATTGATCATATCTGCTTGGTACAATGTGCGTCGACAGAACCAAAAGGAAAATGTAAACCATACCCGTGCAGCTGCACCTTCTTCCTGGTTGGGACAACAGAGAAGGACACTAGATAATCAACTCAGGAGACAATAGCCAAAAGCGCATGTAGTGATACGCTGCCGATCATCTGAATTGTACCCCCGGCAGACTGTAAAATCTATCTCATGTCAGAATCGTAAACTTACCGTTGACTTCCCCTTTCCATTTTTTTTAAATATCTTTTTGTATAGTTAAGATCATCTCCAATGTCATTAATAAACGACGGATACCAAAGGGCCTAATAACTTTTAAAAATGGCAATATCTTTGATATAAAACTTTATGGAAAGGGTTTTTGATTATGGTTTTGAATTACAAGTGTGTGCATTGATAATATCAATTCACGATCTAAGCAGCATTGATACCCAAGAGCATGTTAGAGCCACCTTGGCTGGAGCTTGGGAGATAAGTGACATTGCGAGCTTGAGCAAGGGTGGTGGCAATGTCCTTGGAAGCTTCAATACGACGGAACTCAACTAGACCCTCTCCAGCCTTCTCCAATGCAGCTGAGATAAGTTCAGCAGCTTGTGAATCACCCTCAGCGCGGATGATGGCAGCTTGCTTTTCTTGCTCGGCGCGCTCGACGATGAACTTGGCACGTTCGGCTTCCTGCTGGGCAATCTGCTTTTGCTCGACGGCGTGGGTGAATTCCTTACCGAAAGTCATATGGGTCTGGCATCACAATAAATTAGTCATGATATCAGGTATACAATTAAAAGGCTATCATATACATACAATAGAGACATCTTCGAGTTCAATGTGGAACTCGCGGGCTCTCTTAACGAGATCCTCACGGATTCTTGAAGAGACAATCTCACGCTGAGTGATAAGCTCAGAAGCGTCGAATTGGGCAACAATTGCCTTCAAGACTTCGTTACCAATGGAGGGTAAAACTCTCTCATCGTAATCCATACCCAAATTCTGGTAAATTTGAGGAAGAGCAGCGATTTCGGGTCGGTGCAAGACACGAAGAGTCAATGAAACCATTTGCATATCTTTTGAACCAGTAGTGGTGGAGATGTTTCTGGGCTTGGTGCGAACATCAAACTGAATTGAAAGAAAGAAAAATACATGGTTATGAATAATTACTTCAGTAATTGATAAAACAATTAGAACAAAGGCTATACCGTAACGGCGCGCTGGAGCCATGGCACGAGGAAATGAGTGCCTTCACCGGCAGAATCAGGCTTAACACCTTGAATACGGTCGAAAAGGACAGCACGGTATCCACCCTGAACTTTTTTAATGTATTAGTAAAGGTTAAATTGCTACATAAGCAACATTCTTTCGACTCATACCATCATACATGGCGGCTTGAGCACCTACGAATGGAGATTGTGTTAATTTCATTTCTTTCATTTAACCTATTGAACGCATAATCCAGATTTTTACCGGCAACACCAAGTGACAAAGGAATGGCCCAACGAGCAACGGTTGAAAGCAGTCTATTAACTCCAGACATGACGACTTTGTATTTACTGCCAAAGAAACTGACTTTTTTTTCTTTGTCTGTTTTCCCAAACTCAATACACAGCGAAAAAATTCCATGACGTTCAAAAGCACGTGATCTACTACTTTGGCCCTGCCGGTTCAAGTTGGCAATCCTATCTGCCACAAAATTGTTCCCCCTTTTACTTCATTATGGTGAGTAATCCATCATACATACGTTCAAGCATCCTGCCAAAGCCATGGATGCGATGCTCTGCCGATAGATGATCAATATAGAGAGAGGATGAAAAATTGAACGACGATATGCAACTCGACATTCGAACATTCTTCAATGTCACTGAGAAAATTTTGAACCAGCAACATTTTTGCAAGTAGTCAATCAGCAATCAACAAATGGCGCAACCCTGAATTTAATACTGGACTGCGAGAATATGTCCACTAGCCAGCATTATACTTAACATTCCGTATTTTTAGACCACCAAGAGAAGAAACAACGGTCGCAACAAGCACGGTCGTGGCCACGTCAAGCCTGTCCGCTGCCTCAACTGCGCTCGCTGCGTCCCCAAGGACAAGGCTATCAAGCGTTTCACCGTCCGCAACATGGTTGAAAGCGCCGCTGTTCGTGATCTTGAGGATGCCTCCGTCTACGAGGGTGAGTTTTTGAAATAAAACTCTTGAGTAGTACTCTTGATTGATTGAATACTAATCTGTACCAAAACTTTAAGTTTACACCATCCCCAAGTTGTACATCAAGCTTCACTACTGTGTCTCTTGCGCCATCCACTCCAAGGTTGTTCGTGTTCGTTCTCGCGTCGGTCGTCGCAACCGCGCCCCTCCCCCGAGATTCAGATTCAGCAAGGTATGTTAACATATTATGTGCAAATTGCCATACATTTTTTCGTTTTTCCTCATACATCTTGGTTTATAGGATGGTAAGAAGGTCCAACCCAAGGCTTAAATGGAATTGCATTGCTTTAAGCTGTAAATCAACGTGTTGTACGTTTTTTCATCTCGAATAAAATCGAATCGACAAATAACTACATTCATCTGCTTGATTATCCGTATTCTTTGCTGTATAGCTAAAATCTTTGAAATTGAGTTGGGATATGGAAAATGAGTGCATTTTGCGCTCATTGATCAGTACTCGAAATTTTCGATTTTTGGTTTCCAGACTAAGCGTTCCTGAATTGTTGATTAAGCTACAGCTATAGCGCTCTGCTTACAATCAGATTATGCCACGGTCAAAGGATGAAGCCTTCCGTATAGGCAACCTACCGGATGACTTGAACGTGACAGTTTCGGTCGGCCCACCTTCTGCATTCAAAGGCTCTGGTCAAGAGGAGCTTGTAGTTCATCAAGATGTTGATCAATATGGACTGGCCGGAAAGATCTGGCACAGGTATGTAAAACAGTGGCAGCAAGCACTTCATATAAGGGTATTCATCATTTCAAAAGTGCATATGCATTAGATATTTTTTTTTCTGAAGGGAATCAAGCCAATATGCAACCTGCAAATCCTATACCAGCAGAATACTATAGTGGTAAAGCTACCCAGCCATATCGCATACTTGAACTTGGCGCAGGCACAGGATATGTTGGTATAGCTCTAGCTCGTCGATTATGCTCAGAATGTAAAATCTATATTACCGACCTTGAAGATGTTGCCCCGCTTATCCAGCAGAATGTAGACGCTCAGAAACAAGCTTTGTCGGCTCTCGTATCCGTGCAGTCGCTACATTGGGGTGACATGACGCATGGAAAACGCATTTTAGACGAAGGAGAATTGGACTTGATCATAGTCAGTGATTGTGTTTATTTTCCAGAGTTATTTCAGCTTCTGACAAACACTTTACTGCAAGTTTGTACTAAGAAAACCCAAGTGGTAATCGGATATAAGAGCCGGTCTCTCGAGAAAGAAATTGGATTTTGGCAGGATTATTTTGGCAGATTTTTTGAATATGAGCCTGTGCGAAGAATAAGTCAAACGAGGGTTGAAAACCCTGCTGATGAGAATAAGGACTCAGACGACCATGAGTCCATAAGCGAGATATTTGGTCAAGAAGAAGAACTATATATCTTCATAGGGCAGAAAAGGCCCGCAACTGAGTACAAAAAAGCTGATGATACCTTTGCCACACTACTTTTCTGTACAATGAACATATAACTTCTACCGGATAGAATGTATTTTACAAAATTGGTTGCTTGCCGTAATCCCACATAAACAAAGAAGAATAGAAGTGCGACAACCAAAATATTGATTGGACGGAACCTACTGTTTAGACAAAACCATTTCAACTGTAATAAAATAGGCTCTGAAAATGCCACTGTTATGATGAATTTTGGGACTGGATTGTTAAAAAGCGAACACTTTATTGTTACTTTTGCCCAAGTTAAGCAGTAGGGAAATCAGTTAAGGAACTGATGTCCAACCCCATAATTTATAAAGTTGATGTTCTCTTTTCTCCAGGTGTCTGGTTCCGGGTGTGAATCGCCGGCTTGGAAATAATAATTCTGAGGCTTACGGATATCATATGCCGGCCATGGTGATACCTTTCCGTTCTGTTTAGCCTTGTTAGGATTTCCGGTGGCAATAAATGACATGAAGAAGCGTGAGATCAGATCTCCTAATTGTTTCTTATCACCAGTCGGGTCTGGGCCCATGGGTGCGGCTAATGAGACATTGTTAATATTTCTTCACCTTTGCAATATTATTTCTCACAGGAAAAGAGCCTTACCTTTGCTTGTAGGGAATGAGCTGCTAGGATTATCAAATACATAAACAACCTCTTGAAAATGTGTGCTTCCTGCCTGAGGAGCAGTGCCATAATCGCTTTGATTCCAGTTATATGAGTAAACTTTTTCACCTGCTTTCGTCCAAGTCTCGCACATGAGCCTACGAGGGCCAATCATGACAGTGTCTCCACCGATCGAGGCTCCACGTTTGTATTGGAGGCCGAATGTCGAATTATCATACAAGTCTCCAGTACCATAAGGCGAGCCTTTACTTGGATCATTTGGGTAAAGCTTCAATATCGTTTTGATAGTGGACTTGGATAGTGTTGGTACGCTTTTTTCCATCCAAGTTTGAATGTCCTCGGTGGTGTTCACATTTCCTGGGCCAAAGGAAGTCCCTTCATCTAAATTGGCTCCAGAGATCATTGGTACTTTGACAAATTTGCCTTCAGTTAAAAGAGACTTGGGCCAATCAGGAATAAAGTCTCCATCGATTGTAGGGCCATAGGTTTGGCTGATTAGACCATTAGTTATATTTACTACATGAACCAGTTTGTTAATGTCAACTGAACGTAAGCATTTTAGCGTATCTTTGTCTCCATCACAGCCAACCATATTTGTAATGTTGTTATATTGTGCTTGCCAATGACTAACTGGATAGTACTGCTGGGTGGTTGAGGACCCTGATTCCATAATTGCTCCTCTGAATAGGTTTTTTAGTTTGCCACCGTATGCCATAAGCAGCATCGCGACCGATTCTCCTCCGGCAGATTCTCCCCATATAGTGACTTTATCGGGATCTCCACCGAATGCTTCAATGTTTTCATTAACCCACCGCAAAGCCATTAGCTGGTCCTTAAGTCCAGCATTCATCGACCCTTCATCTTTAACCTCGGAGGACGCCATAAATCCAAAGGGGCCTAAACGATAGTTTATAGATACTCCAATTACGGGAGTTTGACCTTCTACAGACTGTTGTACCGGATACGATAAATTGTATACATCTCTGAAAGATACTCCTTGAGTAAAACCACCTCCATCTATACCATGAATATGGTTAAAATCATTGAAGATAGCAGCGAAAATATGTTTGCTGTATGCTCACGTATCCAAACTCCTACAGGAAGCTTGCCTCCGGAACTACCGGCCGGTCTGACAACATTTAATGTCAAGCAGTCTTCACTCTGAGTAATACCATCATTGTCAGTGTAAGGACCAAAGGCATAGCATGAATTTTTGTACTCTTGCGCTGGTTTCTGGTCACTCCAAGAAGTATTGAGTGATGCAGGTGGTCGAAAGCGAAGATCTCCTGTTGGGACTTGAGCATAGGGAATACCAATGAACATATCTTGATTGAATGTAGGAAGATGGGTTCCTACATATGTTCCATTTTTAACTTTTGCTGTTGGTGAAGTAGCAGTTGCTAATCCTGTCAACGCGACTAGCGATGTATAGAAGAGAGCCTTCATTCTCTGGATATGTTGAACAGAAAAAACTTCTGCTCGCCTGGTGGCGGTTAAATACTTGACTCGTACAAAAACTTCCCACTTGCACTGAAATGGATAATGACTAAATGTTGTATTCGGAAACGACGTACGAGCAAATAGAGTTGCCGTTGGACACAAGCCGTCGACTACTTTAGAAACACGGGATTATACTATTACAAAACACATCGGCACTTTAGTCGATTGAGACAAAACGGCGAAAAGTCATTCAGTTATATATGTTGGTGCAAACTGGCAAATTCTCTATGTTGGATCATAAGGTTGATGTATAAGAAAGGACAAGGAGAACTGAAGTAATGGTTCAACAGTACGCTGCCACTAGATACCATCATATCAATCTGTCATCACCATTATTGATCTTATGCAAGCCCAATACACGCTTCAGTCATAAAGTAGTGGAGCAAATTGGCGTACTATTAACTATTACTAATGCAAGTTTCTACACATGGGCTGTTGTTGATTCTACATCATGAGAATAATAAGGCGTACCGGTATTCTCGGCTACTGCCGTGCCACAAAAAAGGTAGGAAGATCCCGGTGGTAAATTAGGAAATATCCAGCTTCGGGACTCCATGGTTTCAGTTGGTCGAAAATAGAGGGCCTGATCTTACATTCATTTTGATCGAGTTATTGGTATATAATACTTGTAATCAAAGTATATAAGTGTAATCTCCTTACATTTTTCCATCAATCGTATAGTCAGCGACTGCCTAATCTCACTATATGAATCTCAATGGCTTGCGGGAAGAAACAGCTGGAAAATCGCTGTAACTTCCCGTGAAAACATATTAGGTTAGCAAATCTGTATAAGCATGTCGAATGCAGAAAATCAATTCACGACGTTCCAAACACTACAATTGATGATAGTGCAGTCGTGTTTGCAACTTCAAGAGGGGATTTGACGTGGTCAATCATCGGGATTTCTACATGCAGATGTCTTGAACGATACATACTGTCCATAATACCTTCAATATATAGCACCACTAGCTGTACCGGAATGTATTTGAAGTCTAAAATAGGTGGGCTGCGGTAAACATGGCCAGTATGACCCCGAGTACCTGTCATAGTGATCATCAGATTATTTTCTTTCTATTTTATTTCCCGTTGTATCACATTACCCCACAAAAATCTTCTGTAGTGATTGAAGGCATATCTGACATACACTCCTTGTTATCAATTGCGATAAAGCTCTTTCGAGATTTCACACGCATCAGTATTAACAGACAAACTATTGCTTGAACCCATAATGATTGCGGTCGTATCAGAAACCAGAATATATGTCTTACCAGTATGTTCAGCAGATGGTTTTCCTGGGCCATTCAGGTATCTTTCTTGTCGTAAATTGGACATACCCTAATGATATTATGGCCATAAATGGTGTATTATGGGGGGTTTTTTTTTTCGAATTTTTGAGTACTTAAAACGCGAATATGTTCTAATTACTGAGATGGATAGTTATAGTTTGGCAAAACCATACGTACAATCAATACAGAACTTTTTTAATTCTCAATGAGAGCACAGATATAGCCAGAAGCTAGCAATCTATCAATAGCCTATCGAAATCGAGTCGTAAGTTCATTGAGCCCCTTTCATTTTGAGAACAAGCGACTGCTTACCATTTCCAACAATTATAAGTACGAGGAATTCATGGGAGACGCGCCATTATAATGGTCGAATTCAAATCATTTCATGTTGCATTCGAAGAATGATTTCTCAAGACCACGCCATAGAAATAGAATTGTACAGGTGCTGAACTATAACGATAGAATTTAAAGGAACCATGAACGATATTGTTTAGCATATAATAGTCTTATTTGCTTGCATGAGGTTTCAATACCATTATATCCATTAATATCGCTAATATATAAAGTGATATAGATTCGATATTTTCTCCACGCGTAAAGGCAATAAGCCTGTTTCAAGTCGATTTATGTCGTCTTTTTTCTTTCAAAGAGCATGCAGTAGCTGCCGACGGTTTGTACAAGGCTCCTGTCAGTCGCCGCTGGAAGTGACTGGTGGTAAGCCTCAATTGCGGATTCTCAAAAATAAAATTTTTCAGCATAAAAGCTGACTGTGTCTTCCGTCTTTGTTGTTCTCTTCATCACTCAATACACTTCAGTATCTTTCTTTATAACAGTAAGTTTTCTATTGCCTTTGACTTTCTGCAATCAATGTCAAGCGCACCACTGGATGCTGGTATAGACGAAAATGATGACTACTTTTCTTGCTATTAAACCCAGCTCATTATGAGAAACTACATGCGATAAACCATAGTTGGTCCTGAACCATCTATAACCTTCATCCATGCTCTTGACATTGACTTGTAACATAAGCGCCCCAATATATGATGCAAAAACTAACTTATGTCATTAGCTTTGCAGTTCACACCAATACTAGAACCTCACGTATAGGTTGGATAGCGAATGTTAGTTAGTAGATACTAAGTACTTTTTGTTGATAGCTTCCATATTATATATGTTCTAAGAAATAAACAAAGTAATGATATTAATGATATTTGGCACCTTTTTTTTTTCATGGTAAATGAATTTTCTGCATGCTGGTGATTGTTTTGGGACATTTTCTCGTTCCGCATATCAAAGTCACGTCTCAACCAGTCATTGTGTGACAACGTTGAAAGCTAAGGAAAGCTGATCACTGTTCTCTCTGTCCAAAATCCAGCAAAAATGAACATTTTTCGTTTGGTTGCAGATCTGATGCACTTGGCTTCCATTGGAATCCTTTTGCTCAAGATACAAAAGACTCGCTCTTGTGTTGGTAAGTAAAACTGATAGTTCCTATGCGATGGATAAATGGCGCGTTACGAAAGATGAGATGAATATGAATCTAGTTTTCAACCTTGGGTGTACGCACAACCAACTGAGAACAAGTTCTTTTATTTGGATCTGGAGTTTGCCATATGCTCCATATGCTTATGTTGAAGCCATAGGGTCATTTAAAGTGTAACTATTACTAACTTCGTTCTTGGGGCAGGCATTTCTTTCAAAAGTC
This sequence comes from Umbelopsis isabellina, assembly GCA_016758905.1. NCBI lineage: Eukaryota > Fungi > Mucoromycota > Umbelopsidomycetes > Umbelopsidales > Umbelopsidaceae > Umbelopsis > Umbelopsis isabellina. Next base: position 1,182,793 of record JAEPQZ010000004.1, on the reverse strand, counting down.
AACTTCTTTATGCTATCGTATTCTGTACTCGCTACGTTGATCTGCTTACCTCTTACATCTCTCTGTACAACTCCACGATGAAGCTCTTTTTCATCGGCTCATCATTGTACATCGTCTATTTGATCAAACTCAAATTCAGGGCAACGCATGACCCTTCAATTGACACCTTTAAAATCGAGTTCTTGTTGGGAGGTGCTGCTATTCTTGGAGCTCTATTTCCTTACAAGTATACCGTCATTGAGGTAAGGGCATATATTTATCATGCTTGTATATAGCAGCCATTCCATGTTAACATGTCATGTCAGATCCTTTGGGCGTTCTCCGTGTGGTTGGAGGCTGTGGCTATCCTACCTCAACTGTTTATGCTTCAACGTACTGGCGAAGCCGAGACTATCACTACTCACTATATGTTTGCAATGGGCGCTTACCGTGCACTCTATCTTTTGAACTGGATTTATCGCTACTTTGCCGAGGGTCATATTGACTGGATCGTTTGGATTGCTGGTATTGTGCAGACTGCCATCTATTCAGATTTTGCTTACATCTATGTAACCAGAGTACTGAAAGGCAAGAAGTTTGAACTTCCAAAGTAAGTATTAGAATGACGACATGTGTTCATGTACAGCAGAAGCGGCGTATCAAAGAGCTGAAATTGACGCAACTTTACGATGTTTTCAGAACTATGGCATAGACACCTGATATTACCACTGCTCTTTGTTGATTAGAGCCCTCCATTATTAGTCGTAATGTGTACATAAGGTTGATAGAACCGATTGCGAGCCTTTTTACCTGACTTGAAGACAATAAAACTTCTATTCGCCAGTCAAAGAAATGACTCTTGATTGTCAGCATATGATTGGCTCATGCTTGTAGTATGCTTTGGTAGATCGTTCATATAACACAGCTTAATGCAATCCATGCGAGCGATGATCAGCATGCTTTTACTTTATTATATAGATCAGAGAGCTGAGTTAGTTCAGTGATACAAATATCTATATGGGGTAAATCGGTTGTGATTTCTTTCTCATCATGCCCTTCACCGGGGCGATACAAAAACGCGGTAACAAGGCCATTTTTTTTGGCATACTGCAAATCTATATCGTGTGCGGCGACCATACATATCTCATCTGGTTTCAAGTTGAGAAGACGAGGTGCACCTTGGTACATGGCAGGGTTGGGTTTGAAGGCTAGGAATGACTCTCCTGAGAAGATAACATCAAATCGTAGGTCGCCATACCTTGCCAAATCAACGAGTAAACGCACTGTTCCATTGCTTAGCGTGGCAGTAATGGCGGAATTTTGCAAACCAGCCATTCCGGCTGGCGAATCCTTCCATGGCATAAGTTGGTGCCAGTGCATATTCAAATCAACTTTATTTTGATCGTTGATCATGTCTTGAAGTTTGTATTCAGAGAGTAAGGATTCAAGAGTTTCAAAGTGTATGTCATCCAGGCTTGGATAGTTATTTTGATCAAATGTTTGTTGAGAAAATCTTGCCATAGCCTGCATATAACCTGCAGCAGCAATTAACATTTTGGAAAGTCAAAACAACTAAGAATTATATGCCGGCTTAAGTACTAACCTTGTCTCCATCTGTTAACAAATACTTCACTATCGACGTTTGGACGAGATTCAGGTGGTATATACTCGTCTAGCGCTTTTACCATTGATACTCTCCAGTTGACTATCGTTCCAAAGACATCGAAGCAAAATCTATAGAGCATTGATATTGAGCAAAGGCGACTATATGATATCAAGAAAAGTCGTATTTATCCACTTACGCTTTGACGTTTTTTAATGCGTTATGCTCTGCCATGCTCGTTTTTCAAATATTGTGTCTCAGGAAGCTATCCGTTAGGCGAAACTTTAAGTGTCCATGAAATGACCCACCTTTTATACCATCAATCACGTGACATTCGTGTGTAGAAACAACCGAGCTTATATAATGGCCTCTGCACAATACCAAATAGTCATATTGAATGACTCAGCTGCAGGAATGGCTGGTTCGTAAAAGATGGCCATTAAAGCCACGCTAAGCAATGGAAACATGGCGTCTACTCGTTGATTTGGCAAAGTATGGCGACCTACGATTTGATGTTATCTTCTCAGGAGAAGTCATTCTCAGTCTTTAAACCCAACTCAGCCATGTACCAGGGTGCGGTGGCACCTCGTCTTCTCAACTTGAAACCGGATGAGATATGCATGGTCGCCGCGCCGAGATAGATTTGCAGTATGCCAAAAAATGTGACCTTATTACCACATTTTTGTATCGCCTTGGTGCAGGGCATGATGAGAAAGAAATCACAACCGATTAACCACCCCATATAGATATTTGTATCACTGAACTCACTCAACTCTCTGATCTATATAACAAAGAAAAAGCGTACTGATCATCACTCGCATGATGGTCTCTCGCGTCGGATTTCTTGCTCCAAGTTTTCCAGTATGTCACTGTCGGAAGTTGTTATTTCAATGCTAGCAAATATTCAAATCAATTTTTGTCTTGATGGTTGATTATGTCTTGAAGTTTGTATTCAGAGAGTAAGGATTCAAGAGTTTCAAAGTGTATGTCATCCAGGCTTGGATAGTTATTTTGATCAAATGTTTGTTGAGAAAATCTTGCCATAGCCTGCATATAAACTGCAGCAGCAATTAACATCTTGCCAAGGCTAAATAGCTTAAAATTTAATGCCGGCTTAAGTACTTACCTTGTCTCCATCTGTTAACAAATACTTCGCTATCGACGTTTGGACGAGATTCAGGTGGTATATACTCGTCTAGCGCTTTTACCATTGATACTTTTCAATTGACTAACGTTCCAAAGACATCGAAGCAAAACCTATAGGACCTTGATATTGAGCAAATATGATCTATATGATATCAAGAAAAGTTGGAGTAATTCACTTACAATTTGACGGTTTTTAAATACGTTATGCTCTACCATCCTTTCTTATTTTTGAATATATGTCTCGGAAAGCGATCCGTCAGGTACAGTCCTACATGTGGACGAAAGGACCCGCATTTTATACTATCAATCACATGACATACATTCAAAGACAGCACCGAGCTTTCATGCAACTTGCTTCGTTAGCTCAGCGATTAATGGCATCTGCATTCCAATTCGCTGCCGTTGAAACAACAACTTCCTACAGTGAAATACTGGAAAACTTGGAGCGAGAAATCCAACGCGAGAGACCATCGGACGTACTACAATTTTGCGCCGATTACTTCAATGGCAAATTAGCGGAACAACGCCAAAGATTCCTAAGCCAGGATTCCTCGGATATATCAGGTGTGTTTTCAACAAAGTTTCGTATCATGCTCCTTGATGGAAGTATATGACATCTGTGAGAAGGGGGAAGTGTGTATTACACATTGAAAGGGGACTTACTTGCGACTCATATATAAGCAGTTCAAACGAGAATAGCTTTGCCACCAGCAGAGGTTTTAATGTTGAAAGTGAAACTGCTGTTATTTGCGATGATAAAAAATAATATGAGCACTTTAGCGAGAAGAAATGGCTAACGAAAGTTTTGGTTATAAGGTTCAGCATTCGACTTTGAGCGTCATCCTCATGCAACTTCTAATGGTCATACATCGCCCGTATTTAAGTTTGCGCCTCCATCCCGATCATCAATCAGCTCCGATTTCCCCATGGATCAGAGCGAGATAGATGAGGACGACGAGTTCGATCATGATGAAGAACATGATAAATTCTCAACAGCAGCCATACCATCCATGCCACCACCGTCAGCCTACAATCGAGGACGACGCACATCTGTGAGTGCAGAGTCTATTGCACCGTCACAAAACCAGGACTATGTCAAGACGGTTATTCCAAAATCTGACGACCAGAAACAAAGAATCCAGGCTGCGATTGGAAATAACTTCTTGTTCAAAAATCTGGATGAAGAGCAATACAATGACGTGATCAATGCAATGGCAGAAAAAAAAGTACCGAAAGGAACGAAGGTGATAGAGCAAGGGGCCGTGGGTGACTACTTCTATGCGGTTGAGTCCGGTACTTTTGACTGCTACATATCAAAGAACGGCGAAGCTCCAATCAAGGTTGTTTCTTACGAAGCGGGAGGTAGTTTTGGAGAACTAGCTCTCATGTATAATGCTCCACGCGCAGCGACTATCATTGCCACATCAGACGCTGTTCTCTGGGCATTGGACCGTGTGACATTCAGGCGCATCCTTATGGAGAATACATCACGAAAGCGGAAAATGTACGAAGCATTTCTCGGAGAAGTCCCGTTATTACGCTCGTTAAAACCATATGAAAGACACAAGATAGCAGACGCACTAGAATCTGTGTACTATGAAGATGGCGATATCATTGTAAATGAAGGTGATGTTGGTGATAGTTTCTATATCATCGAGTCTGGTGAAGCTCGAGTCTTTAGAACCACTCCCAGTGGTGAGCAGCAAGAGGTGAACTGTTTAGAACGAGGCGGATATTTTGGTGGTGAGTACAATACTTGGTGTCCTCAAGCTTGACTCGTTTTGAATAGGCTTCTAATCGTTCATATTGCGCAGAGCTTGCTTTGTTGAATGATACACCACGACTCGCAACAGTCAGAGCTAGCGGCCGTCTTAAGTGTGCCACATTAGGAAAAAAAGCGTTCACACGTCTACTTGGACCTGTGCTTGACATATTGAAACGCAATTCAGAGAATTATCATGCAATTATCAACCAACACAGCTCTTCCACTGTAGAGAATCAATCCTAGTCAGAAGAGCTGGAACTATAGTAGCTGTACCGAAGTTGTCTTCTTTTTATTTAGTGAATATCCGAAGCCACTTCGATGAGTGTACCAATACACCTTGTTTCATTGTTTCATACTGTTATGCTTGTGAAGCGACAATAAAGAAAAGTCTTCCACTGGCTATCTAAATAGCGAAAGACCACAGGATTATTTGTTTAACGTTTCAAATTACAACATAACATAAATTATGTTTCTCAGGCAGTTCTCACCTATTGTCTACATTGCTGTTATAGTGGCCCAGCCATCCCTGCTTTCCATCCCTCAATTGAAGGTCTCCTATTCAGACCACCAGCTTACTATTTCTCCTCAAACACCACGAGCAGTCCCCTTTAGTCCCAGATTTTATCATTGCTACATGAAGTGTACTTAATTGGAAACTGCAATGGTTATCGCCAATTTCTAATAAACAGATGCATGAGCGAAATGACCTGCATCACAAAAAGAACGAGCGTTTTTAAATCACAGAAGGCAAGAGTGTTATTATAATACTAAACAACATCTCGACACCCCTGATACCGCATTTGGTGGATTGAAAGGTTGAACCCCCTACTTGTATCCCCATGAGCTCCCTTTAGACACTCAATCATGGCTGATCATTGGATGTGAATATTTTTGGCTTCTTTTCTTCACTTACTATCATTTACTGAAAATTATGGCAGCCGCTTCACCAGTTGAAACCGCACCTGCAGCACCCATCTCTTCTATTGGAACTGGTATTGCAAACCTTCCAAATCAGCGCCACAAAATTGTCGCGAAAAATGGCGCAAACTTTACCTTGATGGTGTGTGGTAAGTGAAATTGAAGGATTGTTTCATAAATAAGCACACTCAACTTATGCATTAATCTGGTGTAGGTGAATCTGGCTTAGGAAAGACCACTTTTGTTAACACTTTGTTTACAACTGGTATCAAAGACCAGAAGAATTTGAACAAAAGAAAAGTCAAGCAGCCTGCCAAGACGGTCCAAATCCAGATTACGAAGGCTGGTAAGTTATTGCTCTCAAAGATATGGACTCTAAAGGCAGATTGGACAGAACATTAAATACATGTGGCTTCTTAGAGCTCGAAGAGAAGATGTTCAAGGTCAAATTGACTGTTATTGATACACCCGGATTTGGTGACTATGTCAACAACAGACATGCTTGGATACCCATTGTTGATTTTATTGATGATCAGCATGAAAAGTATATGAGACAAGAGCAGCAACCAAGCAGAAAGGGTATTGTCGATATGAGAGTCCATGCTTGTCTATATTTTATTAAGCCCACCGGCCACAGCTTGAATCCTTTGGATGTTGAAGTCATGAAGAGACTTGGTTCACGTGTGAACTTAATTCCAGTCATCGCTAAAGCTGATACCTTGACTCCTAGTGATCTTGCTAAGTTCAAACAAAGTGTAAAGTATTAGCGATTGTCCCATAAGTCTTCTCAAGGGAGCCTACTAACCAAATATATCATCACAGATCAGAGATGTCATTTCTGCACAAAACATTCGTGTCTATTCTTGCCCCATTGAAAGTGATGATGAGTCTAGTACAAAACGCAACCATAACATCATGAATGCATTGCCATTTTCCGTCATTGGCTCTACTCAAGATGTTACTACTCCTGACGGCCGCACAGTCAAGGGCAGAGAGTACTCCTGGGGTGTAGCTGAAGTAGAGAATGAAGAGCATTGCGATTTCAAGAAGCTTCGTAGCCTTCTCATACGCACTCATATGCTCGATCTCATTTCAACTTCGGAAGACGTACATTATGAAAACTACAGACAGTCTCAAATGGAAACAAGAAAGTTTGGCGATCCCAGAAGCCAACCTTCCGAGAACCCCAAATTCAAAGAAGAGGAAGAGCTTTTGCGTAAGAAGTTTACCGAACAAGTCAAGGCTGAGGAACAAAGATTCCGTATGTGGGAACAACAGGTATATATATATATATATTTTTTTTTACTGAGAAAGCAATTCCTTAAACCATATCTTCTAACCTCCCGTTGAATAAGCTATTGGCTGAGCGCGACCGTTTGCATAAAGAATTAGAATCTCAAAATGATAAAATCAAAGAGCTACAATCCGAGTTGGATGCTTATTACTATTCTCAACGAGATTCTCCCAAGACCATTAGGAAGTAGAATGAGAAATCGCTAAATTTGACTTCCTGAACTAATTATAATTCAAATTGCCGAAGTTCAGTTCATCTAAACTTTATATGCTTCCTTTTCTATTATAAATTATACTACTCAATCAAAGTAATTCACTTTTGTAAGCCATAAGGAAAATCGGAACTTCATACATAAAGAAATGGAGAAGAGAGATACCTTCCACAAATTAGCAAACCATTCATGTTACTAATATATCAAGTCTAGTTTTATTGTTGTTTCTACGTTCAATTTCAAAACCACCAGTATTTGAGCCATAAACCAAAAAAGACAATGGCGACAGTAACACGGACACCATATTCCACATTATCATAATGGTGTTTGGTCGGCCGGCCACCAGAAGCCAATTCATCTAAAACGTCTTCCAATTGATTAACAAAGGCTGTTAATGAGAACTTTTCTTGAGCGCGCTTTCTTCCTTCCTGACCCATCTTGGTGCCATCTACTCTCTCAGTCACGATGGTTTTGATACCATCTTTCCAAGCTTCTGGCGTGGGCGGTAATAAAAATCCGGTTTTTTCGTGTAGAATTGATTCCGTCGGGCCGCCATTGTTGGCAGCAATTACAGGAGCTTTGGCATACATGGCTTCGACAGGAGTAATTCCAAAATGCTCGTTGGATGGAGTATAGAGTACAACCATTGCATGGGAGAGAAGATAAGATCGTTGCGCGTCATTAAAAGAACAGAGGAAAAGTACTTGTGTGCCGTCTGGGATAAGATCAACAGATTTTGGCATCAGCGTAAAGGTTTTCAAACCGTATGTTTTCGTAGCCAGTACGTCCAATTCTGATTTGTAGTCAACGTTTTCTGAAACTCTGGGATCGTATCCGCCTCCAACAATCAATCGCATTTTCGAGAACAATTCAGCAGATATTTCTTTGTCATCTCTCAATTTTGCGAATGCATGAACCGCCAAGGCAATATCCTTCTTGCGCTCAAACCGATTGATAGATACAATCAATTTTTTGTCACTAGTTGCCAAGCATATTAGTATTCTCCATAATATCGCTGAATCCATTGGGTTGCTAAAATTAAAAAATACTTACGAGACCAAGATTTTGACAGATGGATCATTAATATCAGCCACTTTGTCATATGCTTCAAAATTGATTGGCGGATAGAGCGTACGCGGACGTTTGAGAATGCTTGGGAAAGAACGTTTGAACACTCCAGCTGTGAAATCACTATTGACCACGATAGTATCTGCCATTCCTGTGGTCCATTCCTCAAAAAGATCAACAGGCGCACGGTACGCATTTTGCAACCACGTTTCATGTCGTGCTAATTTCTTGTCAGGAAAATGGCAGTAAAAAAATATCTACAAAGTTGCCAATGAACAGGTCAATAATTTGGATCTGGTGTGTACGATGTTGATGGACATTCACCTTGGACGGACAGAAGAGTTTCAAAAGAGGTATGCATGCGCTTAGTTGATCTACAAATAGCACATCGTAAGAATCCTTATGTTCCCTCAACAGAGAGAAGCATAAATGGAATTGACGCAAAATAGCACATAGTATATAAAATTTTCCAAATATAGTTCGTGGTATAATGGTGTTTCCTTTGACGAGGACTTCAAGCGTACCTGTTGAAAAAGCTCATTGTTTAATGATGTCTTCAACAGAAGAAACAAAGGGAAGTTGTATAATTACCATCTCTAGTTTCTTCAAAACAATGGTTGCTGTCGTGATGCGAGGTATACATGACAACTTCATGGCCTCGTTGCTGTAAGCCAACAGCTGCATCTACCACCAAACGTTCGGCACCACCTAAGCGTTGCGGATTGACTTAGCCGAAAATAGAATTTACCATCAACGATTGAGAGTTCAGATCTACAACTCACCGATGCCGAGGTCCGGGTGGATGAAGGCTACCTTCAGTGGTGCCTGTCGACCTTCCTGCTTTGACGACATGAATAGACTGCAAGCTTGAGTGAGCCAGTTGCCCGAATTTGGCTTTATTAAAGAAAACTCCGCTCATACGTGGCCAACAAAAAGATTCGCTCAAGGATGACATATTGAACTAAAAGCAATGCTTTGAACGTCATGGTTCGATATAGAGCTCACAAGCTTCAAATTACTTTTATTCCAGAATCACAGATTCTGGTAGTCATTGAATATACTTTTGCAAATAAAAGCTCGAAGACTTAGCATTTCTCACACGTGACTTGCGTTTATGATGTCCTTTTGTCCCAAAAAATCAAATCCACGAATGATACATCGCTGCTCAAATCAGAAATGAGTCTATTGAACGGTTTTGTTGACAGTAAGTTCAAACAGTTTCTAGCACATTTTTGTTCGACCTGACGACTTGTGAGCTGAGTTGACTTCTTCCATCCTTAGAACTTGTCTCCGTGATCACATTAGATGGACGTGTCTTAGTGGCAAGTGCTATTTGCGGAAGTGATTTACGATGAATATCTCGGATCCAAGTGTTAACAAAGTGCGATTGAACAGGGTACAACAAGAGGAGTTGATTCGGCCGGAAATATCATATTGGAGAAATGTCACGAACGCGTCTTCTCGTCGGACGGTACTGAAGTAGTTCCACTCGGCCTATATGTCATACGTGGCGATAGCATGTAAGAGGATGCGCATTGAAAGTTAAAGGCTGCAACTGAGTTTACTAAAGGCCCTCTTCCTATCACCAGAGGCATCATTGGTCAAATTGATACCGATGCTGAAACAGAGATGAACATTGAAGAGTTACGTGCAGAACCACTTCCTGCTATCTCACTGTAAAACACTCCACACACAATTTTGCTGGTATAATCGTAGTTGGTATGGCGAACGACCTAGCAACTGTCGACTTACAGACGCATTACACTTTAAATTGTGTTTACCAAAAATTCGACCTTACAGTCATGTAATTTGATCTCGATAATGTAATATAGCCTTTATTAAAACTGTTTATCACCATGCTTGATGAATTATCTGCAAAAACTAATCAAGTAATGCACTATATAAGGTTTGTGAGTAGTGCAAAGGGCGAGATTTTTGCTATTGAGTGTGACTTTGATTGAGGAAGCAGCTATCATTTGGAAGCGGTGACTGCTGTGTTTGACAAGCGCTTCTCCACGGTTGCCCTTAAACATGTCGCAATACGATGTTTTAAAGACAATGGTAGCACGGGTTGGCCGAGCATTCTATGACCCAAAGTACATTGCTGTACTTGATTCGTTAAACAAAATAGGAGAGCAGTACGTATAGCTGAATTTGCGGTTGGGGAGGATTTAGACTTCTGATTTGATTACTTAGGATCAAGGAAGAGGACTTGTCCATAAGTCTCAAAATAACCCCACGAGAATTGCACAAACTATGTGCGAAACTAAAAGAGGATAGGCTTGTTCGAATGTATGATATAGTAAAGCAATTTTCACTTATCTCCATTTGACTGTTATTAACACTGCTGCACAGCATCCAGAAGCAGGAAGCGCGAGCTCCGGATCAGCGAGCAGTACCGAAAACGTATTATTACATCGACTACAAGCAATTTGTGAACGTTGTAAAATGGAAAATGTACAAGATGCAGACGTCGGTCAGGGATACCTTGCGCACCGTAAGGACGAATTGTTCGAATCCGAACTTTGATACCTTTGGATTTCTCTGATCATATTCGTATAGGAGTCAGAAAACAAAGGGTACGTCTGCCCTAATTGTCAACGAACATATCCCGCTCTGGAAGCTCTTGGATTACAAAGTATGACGGATATGTTGTTCCACTGCGAAGATTGCGACGGTATCCTGGAAGAGAACGACAATGCAGACAATGTGAAATACAGCCAAGAAGTACTTGCGAGGTAATATGAGTTCTCAAGACTTCCTATGTGCATATCTGCTTATTAACAGTATGTGAAAATAGATTGCGTGAACAATGTCTGCCCATTATATCCCTGCTTAAGCAAACAGATTCTCTGGTTATTCCAGCTAGGTATTTCTTGCTTAACATATTGTTGCTAAACATTATCAGGCTCTCACGAATTCCATCATAGTTACATTATTAGAACATCTGCTGGTTCTGATTTGGGTGGGAACAACAAAGCCAATGGTGCTGACGGTAAGTTGAATGGATTAATGACACATAAGCATGTTCAAGGACTAAGTGCAGCGGAAAAACGCAGGTGGCCATGAACTTGCGGTAGCCCAAGATACTGGGGCTGGCCAAGGAGAGATTATCGTTGATTTGCAGATGGATAATGAGGCGGCAAGACGAGCCAAAATTTCTGAATCAAACAAGAAACGGCAACAGAATGCACTTCCTGTATGGCATCAACATAGTACGATCAACACTCCTCTTACGGGAACTGGTGACCGAGAGGTTCAAGATGAACAAGCTGACTCGGATGAAGAAGATCAGTTCGAAGCTGTAGAAAATGAGGAATATGATCAAGATAGAGCTGACTGTAAGTTGTCGTATTTGATGCTTGAAAGCATTGAAGTGATAGCTAGCTTATTTACTCTGAACCCACAGATTATGCCAAGTACTATGAATCTCTCAATGACCTTGCGGCTGATACCCAGCCTGGCTCTATTGAAGTGAATGTGGAGAACGAGGAAGTGGATGCCGAGGATGCTGGCTTCGAGACAATTGGAAGTAAACGCGAACATGATGAGGAGAATGATGATGCGTAAGTATCCTAAACGCACTTCTTGATGACTGCTATTATGCTAACAAATACTGTTTAGTGATAGCAAACGACAACGATTAGGCAGTGAAGAGGAAGAAGATCTCGATAACTTTGATGATATTGATGCCGAAGTTCCAAAGGTCTTGGTTAATGGTAAACTTGTCCCACTTCATGAGATTACCGAAGATGATCAACGGCAAATGACAACAGAGGAATATCAGGTATGTTGCATACTATGTGAGACGACATACTGATCTTTCATTAACAACTTGATATCAAGGCATATTATGAAGCTTACGAAGCCTGGGCTCAATGAGTGATAATCGATGGTGTGAATGATTTTAATAGATGAGAGTAGAAGATATGCTCTTATGAGATATGTATATACACAAAATAACAGGACTCGATAGATACAAATCAGCATATTTAGGAATTGTTCTGTTTACCACTGAACCTAATACCAAAGCTTGGATTCCATCCAGGTCTTCCGCTACCAGGGGATTGAGGCTCCTCAGGAGCATTCAATTTCAAGGATGATAGTGATAGTGGAGTTTCTCCCATAGCCCTTCAAAATAAAGACCGTATTAAAAACGGAACAGTGTATAAGACCTGATGACAATGTGAACTTACTTTAAGGCTTGAACAGCTTCATTTCGTCTGTATTGCTGGTACTCAATACATTTTTTCTTGAAGTTAGTCAAGCTCTGGCCATGGTCTGAATAGAACTGTAATTGGTTGTGAGCATATTTGAATGTGAATAAGGGCTCAGTGCAAATGCTATGACTTACTTTCATTCCTTCCTGAAGGTTAGTATAAATTTCTTGGAACTTATCGTAAGCTTGTTCTAAATTCTGCAGAGCTTTCTCTCTCTTTGCGATAGCAGAATTATACTTGCGAGCTTCCAAAAACTTCTCGTTGGCATCGGTGATTTTCCTCATAAGGATATGCTGTTCTTCCTCTTGCTGGTCAACAGCTTTTAAGTATTCATCGTACTGTCGTAATTGTACGGCAAACAAATCTTCAAACTGTGCGGGTTCGATTTTGGCAATGGGTGAGTTGGCCGTCAACTGAGCCGCCTTGTTAAGCAATGCTGGTGAGATATCATCAGCCATAGACGTTCTTTGCGCTCTCTCAATGATATCTTTGCGTACTCGAACGTGGGTTTCGGCTTCCTCCAGTAAAACTCTCAATTCTCTGGCAGCATTGTTCTGCCGAGCAAGATCATCGTCTTCTTCAACAGCCGAGTATCCTCTTGGCACATGTACTGAGGGAATTGATCGCTCAATATCTTGTTGAGGGAGGGAAAGGATATCAATTATTTTTGCCCACAAATCCAATTTCTGATGGACGATTTGATCGGCTTTTTGTGCTGACAGTATAGTTTCGCGATGCTTCTTTCCTTGGGCGGTTATTTGGCCAGTCAATTCGGATGATTTCGGCAGAGGCCATCCTAATGTAAACACCGTTAGAACCTACAGGTCTAAGGTCAATTGCGGTATTGACTTAGTTCTTACTTTCTCTATACTTCTTTCTCAAACTGTCATCCTCTTCGAGTTCCTCATCTATAGCATTCAATGCTTGATCCAACAGCTCGGAATTCTTAAGAGATAATTGCCGTACTTTTTCGGTCATGTCGTATAATACAGATGTACCTCCTTTGCTCTTAACTTCCTCTGCGCGTTTCAGTAACGATGGTGGTGGACCAATAGGTTGCTCTAGTGCTTGCAATGAAGTAGGCAAATTCAAAGATCTCAAGGTACTGAGGTCGCAGGTCAATACGAATTGCATGATCCAAAAACTTTGTCAAATAGTTACCTGTGATACACAGCATTGAGCTCCTCTAACTTTCCCATGATGTCCGTTTTGAGAACTCGTTCCTTTCTATCGAAATATACACTTGCAGCCTGGTGAACAGCAAATGGGACAAGCTTCTGAAATAAAGGAAGCCCTAGTAAGGCGTGCGGCATCTTTCCATGGCTCCTCTCATTCTCCATCATCAAATCAACAGGATCTGTAATTTCCGGCGTATTTACTGGTTTCACCATCCCTGACTTTGCAATCTCGGGAAGGGCTGACGAGCTTGGAACCGGTTCTAAGTAAATAACATCATTATCTCTTTGAGCTCTAGCAAGGTTGCTTTGAATAATTTGCTGTAAAGATTTGAGATCATTAATGACCATTTCTCCGACAGAGGAACCGCGTGAAAGGAACGATCCAGAGAGATCCAGTCCTTTCTTAACATAAGTATCTGCGAGTTGTAGGCGGGCAATTTCTTCACCATATTTGTTTTGAGAAATACATTCAGTTGCTTTTCGGAATTGAGCCGCAGCCTTGAAATGCCAAGTTTTAATCTGCATATGGGATAGCCAGCTCGCAGGGTATAAGCCTGATATGGAGGAATTGGTTGCTAGCTCATATGCAGAATCGTAATATTCCGCAACCTGTACTGCAAGTCGAGCTATCGTACCGTCCCTCAAATGATCTATAGCGGCTTTCTGCCAGACGCATTCTTGAGCTTGAGCAAGCATCAAACTGACCAAGGTGTTAAGAGCGGATGTTGTCATATCCTTTGTCGGGGCTGTGCGAATATCTGGTATTACAACATCTTGTAGATGTTTAAAGGCTCCAGCTGCGTTCTAATCATGACAAGACTCAGCTACGGGTTCAAGATGTCAAAACTTTCGGTTTACCCTATGTACTACTAACCTGAAAATACATGCAAGCTCTTCTCACGCCTTCCTCAGTCGCCCTGTTCTCTGCGATTCCCAACTGACTTTGCATGGCGGCAATAGAGTAAAGGACACAGGCTTTTTCGTAGTTTAAATTTCTGTATGCAACTTTTTTTGAGAGAGAGAGAGTGAGTGTGTTAGATCAGTATATGTTGAACATAGTAGCATTGAATATAAGTGCAAGTCGTTTAAAAAGGAGCGTACCTGGCTTTCCACCATTAGCTGCAAACGCTGGATACCATGGAAACTCGGCTCCAACCTAAATGCATAGTACAGGCTGAGTTAGCTGGCTGACTATGACATACTATGCACAAATTGAGATACCATACATCGATGGGGAACTTAGACCCGATGAATACCAGTTGTCCGTAGTATCTAGAGTAATATAAGAATAGTGCATACTTGAGGATAATCAAAAGAACGAGTTGCTTACTTTATAAGTCTATTAAGAGCGTTGTGCTGTGATCCCAGGTGGATGCAGTCCATTCTAAGTTCATCCAATACTCGGAAGTCATCCGTATAAAGATCAGGATGCTCGGCATATGCATTGGAGATATAGTCTCGCAAGACTTGAGTTAGAGACACCTTCTCAGTCTTTTTAACTTCTACTGCTAGAAGGTTCGTTGAAGCGTTGGCCATTGAGAAGCTGTAACGATATGAAGTCCTACGGTGACTTTATCAGTTGGGCAGGACTGTTGAATGCGGGAATTGTTACTTTCATTTTTTTTTGGTTAAACGTGAATGTCTGAATTGTAGACTTCGACTTTACTGGCTATTGTCTAATAATGTCGGTGACAGCACGACCCACTGATTCACACTTTTCAGTGATGGAACAGCAGGCAATGTTGCGATGGAAAGAGTTGAGAGCTGCTGCTGCAGAGAGCGAAGATCAATTGTACAGTCCAACTTTAAGCTCGCATAGCACTTCTGGCATCGATCGCTCTAACAACTTTGCGAGTACAATGCGAACACCAAGAGAACAAAAATACCCAGCCAATAACAGATATCCGGGAAACGCAACGTTGCGACCTGATAATCCTTTAAGCATTGAGGAGAAACTTTCAAAAATAGCAGAACCTACACTTTGTTGGTGCAAAAAAGAAGCATCTGTGCTGAACACCACTGTCTTTGGCGTGATCTATGAATGTCACAACCTGAAAGCTTTTCGAGAATTTCAAAATAAGGTGTTACCCGAAAATGAAATGGAAGATAAGCACTCGATTGTTAATGATGTATCAGATCCACACAAAGAAGCATCAAATCAGAGTGAACGTAGCTCAGTACCGGAAGATAGTCAATTAAACTTGGATTCGACAGCAGAGGCGACATCGAAGAAGGTTGCCAAGGATAAGTTGCCAGGAGCGCAGTCCGATAAAGAGAAAACAAAGGGACGCGCTATACCATCCAATATTTGCGGTTTTCACGTTCATAAAAGTACTTGGGATCAGTTGCGCAGCCACTTACAGAATGGGAACGATCTTAATCCAGAGCATCCGGAGTTGAACATATGTCCAGCTTTCAATTTGACGTTCTGTGCCACATTCAGATTAGCCAACAGATATCCAAAACGATCACCACCAGTTCCACGCTGCTTTTGCAACTTTCCAGTGAAGATGTTATTGACCCATAATGGTCTTCACAAAAATCGTGTAACTTTCACTTGTCCAAACTTTGATGTTGATAACGCAAGGCCAAAATGCAGTTGGGCTCTTGCTGCCGAGGAAGTTCCCTTTATTCCATCTTTATTCTGTGCACATGAAATCGCTACGCAGACACCCGCAGTCAATGACACCTGTAAGCCGTCTACCTCCGAGCAAAAGGAAGCCTCACCGGAATCATTCGTAGACAACGAACAAAAGGATCCAACTAACATTGAGTCAAATGGTGTAGATATCACCGACACATTGGGCCCTGAAAAACCAAGTAGTCAAAGTATTCTTGGGCAAGACTACAATGATGGAGCTGCAAGCGAGAGTGTGAGCAATAACAACAAGATAGCTGATCGGCAAGGTATAAAGTGGACTAAGGAGCGACATGCTCTCGGTACACAGCATGCCATGTCTCCTGTAGCGAATGGTGGAGTTTCTGATTCTATGGCTGGTCCTAGTTTCAGCACATATTCCGCAGATGTAGAAGAAACTGAGGAAATACCGCAGAATGTTATTCCTGAATCAACAAGTCGACGCTTTCAAGCAACAGAACATAGATATTCGCCTAATGATATATACGAAAACTCTAATAATTACCGGCCAGCAGCACCAATGGCTACTGATGTCGCGCGTCAACATCAAATTTCGCTTTGGAAGACAATGATGCACAACAAAGCAGATAACAATGTTTCGGAATGGATGACAGGTCTGGAAGTAGCTAATGACGGCAATAGCCAGCATGTACCAATCTATAGAGAAGCATCTATGGAGGGACTTTCATGGAACTACAACGGTGATAGGTATAATGATAATGCATCTTATCAGTCATATCAATCACCTTCTATGGAACCAGTGGATTACGGCATGCCAAACTATAGTTCGAGTGTCAATGGACAACCTTTTTACGATACCCAATCACTACGCTCACAGGCTGTCAGTAAACAGATGAACCGGATAGTACCTTCTTCTGTCTACCGGTCAATGGTTAAAAACAAGCAAGCCAGTAGAGCAACCGGTATTGCCAACCCAGAGAGCATACCGCTCGAAGTAGCGGATGTGGATGTACTGTCTACTAATGAGGCATCTAATAATGCATCACGATCGTCACCGTCATCCCCAACTCGAAACAAACAATCAACAAAGCAGCATTCTCACGATATCGCAGCTCTGATGGCAAGCCCTCCTTTCGTTCAACGTCATATAATTCAAGGGGAACTTGACAGCCATATGACAGCAAGCAATACCGTTAACCGAAAGCTGGATGCATTAGAAGCAAACTTCCACAAGTCGATATCTGGGTTATTTTCAAATCATAAAAGTCAACTTCAACAATTTCAAGAGGAATTGACGACAAGCTCAGAAGAATCGTATGCATTGTATGATCATATTGCAAAGTTGGAGAAAGATCAACGAGCGTTGATCTTAGAAAATGAAATGTTCAAGAGAGAAAAATTACACACAGATCAAAGCTTCGATAAGATACAGCAGTTGCACACGGAAGAAGTGGAGCTTCGCCGTAGTTGCCAACGACGAACCGCAAACTTAGAAATTGTCATTGCCGAAGTTATAGAACAGAATGAGCGACTACAACAAGAGTTGGATGAAAAGAACGAGGTTGCCAAAATGTCGGATTTCAAGTGTCGAGTTTGCTGGCACAATACCATCACTCATGCAACGATACCATGCTATCATTGTGGTATGCTCATGAACTTTCCCAACTTGCTTGTCAAAAAATCAACTGTCTTTCTAATCTCTTGTCTTTATTTTCAGTGTATTGTGAAACATGTGCGGACAAGGTCAAAGAGTGCGCAATGTGCCGACAAGAAAAGGAGGGTACCCAACGAATTTATCTTGGTTAATCATTGTAAATGACATTATAACCCAATTTTAATTAAGAAAAGTAAAATAATAGTTCCATATCAAACGATTAATACGTGTATATATCTGTCTGCCACCTTTCATAGTATACATGAAATATTTGCTTGGTGTATGAGCATGCATTGATAAATTTGACCGCGAAGTTCTAATGAATACTGGCGGAGATTGTGGTAATGAATACTGGCGGAGATTGTGGCAAAGTCATAGCTTTCAAATAGCTGGCGACCGGGTCAATTTCTAGTGTCAATAACATTTTCAACTAACATGTCGGCAAGAAATTTCTTCAACACTGGCCGCAAAATCGTTGCTATAGGTCGCAACTTCTCGTTAGTATATTAACTCGCTTTCGGTTGCTCATTAGAAAAGTGTCACTAATTGTTTGGTCATTTGGGTGTAAATAACAGCGAGCACGCAAAGGAACTCGGCAATGCTGTGCCCACCACTCCATTCTTCTTTTTGAAGCCAACATCCTCTTTCCTCGCAAACGGTGGGTCCATTGAAGTTCCTCAAGGTTGTGATGTCCACCACGAAAGTATGTATCTATTAAGAACAATACCCTGGGAAATATTTAGGTACTAAGTCAGTTTTGCAGTTGAACTGGCTGCCATTATTGGTAGAGAAGCTCGAGATGTACCTGCTTCTAAGGCTATGGACTATGTCGATGGTAAGTAACATATGCAATGTCAATGCCGAGAGATCACAACAATACTCATCAAACATTTGTCTTTGTTCAGGTTATGCTTTGGCAATTGATATGACAGCCAGGGATTTACAAGCCAAAGCCAAAGCCAAGGGTTTGCCTTGGAGCGCTGCTAAAGGCTTTGACACATTCACTCCTATCAGGCAAGCCATCTTTATGTTGCTCCGTTTGGCAGCGCCATAAATGCTAACGTTTTTTTTTATTTAGTGATTTCATCCCCAAGAGTGCTATCTCCGACCCTCAAAATGTTGATCTATGGCTGAAGGTTAATGACACAATCAAGCAGAGTGGTAACACCAAGGACATGATTTTCGAGTAAGTGAAGAAAGGGTGGAATAGGTTACCATCCGCGTAACAACTAACCAATAATCACTTTTACAGGACTTCTGCATTGATTGCATATGTATCAACAATCATGAAACTCGAAGCTGGCGATGTACTGCTCACAGGCACACCTTCCGGTGTTGGTCCTATTCGCCCGGGTGACATTGTCACTGCTGGTTTGAAGCCATTTGGTGCTGAAAAGGATCTGATTAACCTCAAGTTCGACGTCATTGAACGCAAAGGCAACTACAAGGATTAGAAGATGATTGAAACCTCAACACCATGCTGTAGAGCATTCAATGTATTTTGTCTTTGTGTCAAATGGAATGAAAGAATAAAAAGGGGGTGTTATATAGATTATATAAAGCGGAACGTGAACCAGATGGGAATACAGCGATTATCATCTTTGACAACAATGAAATCACAAAAATACATGTATGTATAGATATATGTATATAAAAATTGTATGTATATAGAGTCATATATATATAACACAATGGCTCATTCTATCGTAAAATCTGTCGATGTAAGCGAGCGGTAAAAGGGGAAGTAATTTGATATACAATAAGGTCTTCACTGAATGGGGGGGGGGAGGTGCGGATGTAATCCATCTATATGTGCGACCTAAAAATATAAATCGTGAAGGAAAGCTTAACAGTTTGAACCAGAGTAAATGTACTCCAAGGTGGAAATGAAAGAAGTGAAAAATAGAAATAAAATGGCAGTGTGGAGAAGGGGAATAAAGAAATGTAAACCAAGTCTTGAATCTTACTTTGGCACGGCCAGGTGCATGACGTTCAAGACGTTCACGATTTCAGCAGGCGACGGGACATAGAAATTTGCCTGAGTTTCACTGCGATTGGAGCCCACTAAGCAAGAAAAGGTTGCATCCTGATCTACGATTTGAGATTCACGGAGCGACTTGAACATATCTTCGTCAGTCTGGTCATCTCCAGCACAGAAAATATAATCAACATGATTATGTTTACGCAACAATGTGTTGACAATTTCACCTTTGCTGAGAGCTGATGGCCGCACTTCCAAGTTCATTTTGCCAATCAACACATTGACAGGAAAGTGAGGGATGATTTCCTCTTCTAGCTGTCGGTGGCATTCTTTTGACTGAGCCAAGCCCAGTTGTTCATCGGCTTGTCGATAATGCCAGGTCAGTGCACACTTCTTGTTTTCAATGAAACTTCCTGGGGTGGCATCGGTATACTTCTGGAATACCTTTGCAACTTGAGCCTTCCATTCTTCCATATCAATCTTCTCTGCCAAGTTGACCCAATTTGGAGATCCAGGGTCTCTGATAAAACATCCGTGTTCGGCACTAAGGCCTAAATTCGGAATGTGGCCCAAATGTTTTTCAAGGAAAGCTTCGTCTCGGCCGGAAATTACCCATATCGTATTGTCTTGATCTTTACAGAGGGCTTTAAGATATGCAATCATGTCTTCTGATGGCAAAGCATCATCAGGTCTTGAGCGAATAGGCGTTAATGTACCCTAAAAAATGATAGATGCCTGAAGTTAGCCAAATGAGTCATTGCAATGATGGCAGCTTTTATGGTCGCTCTGACCCCACTTTGCCATTGCCTTTAGTGCTATGCTTCACTACTTACATCGTAGTCAAAGAACATGATGCGCTTGCTGCTATGCCGATATTTATCAGTGAGCTTGTCCAAGTTCAATGGTGGAGTTGTAGTACATGCAGAAGGAGATAATGTAGGTGATTTCGCAATTATATCTCTCAAATTGCTTGTTATCTTGGGACCAATGATTTTGCTATTGGTGGGAGACATACTGAAAAGATCAGAGGAATATGGAAAAGAGAGGGGTTGGTAAGAGAGAAAAGGAAGAGAGGAATATGAAAAAACTGATCGATACCCAAGGACTATCGATTATTTCTTCCGTTCAATCTCCGCCTTACGTGCAACCTCAAAGTCTTTATCAACTTGCAGATTTTTTTTACATATGCGGTTTCCATTCCAAGCCGGTCGCTGATAATGCGAGTTTATTCATCGAGTTTTGCTTTTGTTTGGTCAATCTTCAGCAAGTTCGGAAAATAACTACATGTGAATGCAAACGATATTACTAGGGAAGGCGTTGTATTTCTAATACTTAATTGACCACACCGTACCGCACTTGCCCTGATTTCACCAATAAAGAAGAGAGGAAATGGACGTAGGAAAAAAGCCGAAATGACCTGATATCTCTCCTTCACTACCAAGGGCAATTACATGTATCTAAACAAGACCTTCTACACGTTCTTTCTTACAAAAACAACGTGCGTGTCTCTTGCGAAACATTGGTTTACTCCCCGTTCCCACTGGTTCCAGACAAGTGAATCTTCGCTTTGATGAGTATCGCTGTTTCAATTGTCATCGCAAAGTGGCAAAATCTGCCGTCATGCCGTCATTGCTGCTGACAGGACTGCACAGCATCAATGTTAATCGATTAGCCATGTTCATGCCCCTCGAACGGTACCCCAAAATGTCTATGAAATGTGTACTTATCTATCGAGATTTACATGCAATCCAAGTTTGCGTGGAAGGAGTCTCAGGGGGCCTGGACAGATGTATATACAAGTTTTTTGTGACAGTTCGGCTGGTAAACAATGTTGCTGCTATTGTAGCGCGTTGATGAATGATAGCAAATACCAAAGCATAAAGTATACCTTATTTCTCAGCTGACAGGTCATTCTTTGTTATTGTTTATTGACCAAGGGCAAACTTAAAGCACTTTGACTTACAGGAGTGTTAATCAGGGATACTAGTGTGCATAACAATTTTTCTACACAATGTTTTATTAAATGTATGTTGTATTGTCCCACTTGTTTTAATTCACGGGTGTATGTTACATATAGTTTGGGTAATAATGGTTGTTAAATAGGTCTAAGCAGCATTAAGAACATAACATAAGGTTATTTGGATGATTGGTAACAACAGTGAGGACATATAATTAAGAAAAATGCAGTCGCAATACAAATTAACTTAATGACAAGCTATATGGGATATTATGAAAGTCTATTGAAGTTCAACATGCTTTCAAATCTGGTAGTCAGCTTGAATCTGAGTTACGAGTCTGTTCATTCATTGTTTTAGTTACATATGATATGTTTATGACTTGGCCCAAGCCCAATTTAGGAATCATGTTTTTGTTCGGCTGGCTATGTTGATGACAACTAACCATTAGCACGCGTACTCAACAAACAACTTAAAACATCAATAA
The DNA here is from genome assembly GCA_016758905.1 of Umbelopsis isabellina. NCBI lineage: Eukaryota > Fungi > Mucoromycota > Umbelopsidomycetes > Umbelopsidales > Umbelopsidaceae > Umbelopsis > Umbelopsis isabellina. Next base: position 1,160,735 of record JAEPQZ010000004.1, on the reverse strand, counting down.
CTATTTTCAGTCAATTGAATTAAGGTGGCGATGACATGACGAGGCTTGGAAAAATTTGGAGGCCGATAAAAATCATTTTGGCCTGATTCTACCCCGAGGCGGGCGGCGGCGAGCGGACGATTCACGCGTTGCTCCTCCGGCCCACCAATAGTCAACCTCCTTTCTTTTCAACCACTTTCCTTATGTCTCCCAACAAAACAACGAACGGTCATAGCTCCAGCTTTGAAAAAATACGTGAAATTGATACAGAATACGGTATTAAAATAACAAAGTTCAAGAGCGTCAAGACTGGTCTAACTATTGTCCATGCTGACATCGATGGTAAGTACCATGGCACTACTGTCAAAATTGATCATGCTACATTTGAATTTCTTGAAGAGGCGAAAACGTGCGTTATGTGTCATGCCGACAGATATTACGTTTTGTAATGCTGTTACTTTTTTTGCGATATCAGTATTCAATGATTGTGCCTCATTTTTTCATTTTGGGTTTTCATCTCCTTTGTATAACGCAAATTTATTATCCCACCTTTTGATCTGCTCTCATCTTATTTCCTTTTGGCTTCTTGTTCCTTCGAAACGATTTTATCTGATTGACTAACCTATTGTATGGTGCTTATCATTTTTTAGCCCCACTTGTGAGTGGTTATTTTGCCTTGGCAACTGAAGGTAAGCATCTGAAATAGTCAGCAAGGATTTTCCCTTTGTTTTGCCAAATTGTCAAATCAGCTGCTACAGAGGCACACTATGCAGCATGACTGTATTAATGGCTCCCCCCCACATGTGTGACACAACAACCTTATCTAACTGTGACTCTTTTTCTAATTTAGCCCTGGACGATTATGGATGTCCACATACATTAGAGCAGTAAGTAACCACACGCCAAGCAACATCAATCATCATGATGTGACGTTAATCACTGGTTGGCTCGACTACAGTCTTGTGTTCCTGGGAAGTGAGAAGTATCCTTTTAAAGGGGTTTTAGATTCGCTTGCAAACCGTGCTCTAGCGCAAGGAACGAATGCCTGGACCGATGTCGATCATACTTGTTATACTATTACGACAGCGGGAAGCGAAGGATTTCTAAACATTCTGCCTGTCTATATTGACCACATCTTGTATCCAACGTTGACTTCCAGCGGATGCTACACCGAAGTACACCATATTAATGGCAAGGGCGAAGATGCCGGTTAGTGATTGTTGCATGATGATGTTGCTCATATTTTCAAGCGTATACCGTGTAACTAAACTTGTGACTGTTCTATTCAACTACCCAACTGGACATCTATCACCTCAGGTGTAAGTAACGAAAGACAATATTACATACAAAGAGATTCTTGTCCATTTGGGCAAATTGTTAATTTGTGGGTTATTATAGGTTGTATATAGCGAAATGCAGGGTCGTCAAAATTCCAGCGAAGATCGTATGCAACTTTGCATGCAGCGACATATGTTTCCCGAAGGTTGCGGCTATCGATCAGAAACAGGAGGATTGATGAAGGAATTGAGAGACATTACAGTTGATCAAAGTATGTATACATGTTATATTGTAGTTGCAGTATCTCTATATTGACATTTTTCTTGTTAGTTCGAGACTATCACAAATCCTATTATCGTCCCGACAACCTATGTCTCATCATTACTGGAAAGATTGATCATGGAAAGCTTTTGGCTGCTCTTGCGCCCGTTGAAGCGAACATTTTGAGCAAAGAAAAGCCAGCACCTATGAAGAGACCATGGGTCGAATCACCCTCCGTACCAAAGCTTACAAAATCGATCGAGGAAACAGTTTTATTTCCCGACGAAGACGAATCCATGGGTGAAGTCATGTTGTCTTGGAATGGTCCAGAGTGTCATGTAAGCAAACTCTGGTCTGCACTACGAATCATGGATGGAAAAAGCTAATGACTCTGTTATACAGGAATTTTTGGAGTTGAAAGCCATAGATATACTGAATACTTATTTGACCGACTCTCCCGTTTCCGTGCTGCAGAAGGAATTCGTCGAAATTGAAGATCCACTTTGCACAGATATTGATTTCCATATAACTGATCAACTTCGATCAGTCTTAACTTGCAATATCACCAATGTGCCTGAAGAAGAACTAGATGAATTTGTTCCCATGTTCTTTGATACTTTGAAGAGCGTTATTGAAACGGAAGGCATCGACATGAACAGAATGGAGACCATCATTCTCAGAGACAAACTCAAACTTCTGAACAACATTGAAACGAACTCTCATTTCTCCGCTGCCATCACCTGCATTGGCGACTTCTTATATGGCAAGGAAGACGGATCTGATCTTGAGAAGGCTTGCCAAGATCTGAAGTATTTGAATCAATTGTTGAAATATACCAACGAAGATTGGACACGTTTATTAGAGAAGTAAGTAATAGTGGCATTTTGTAGTGATTCGCGCAGAAAGCTAATAACTCTTGAAGATGGTATGTCAATAACCCGCATATTTCCCTACTTGGCAAGCCATCAGCAGAATTCGCCGATCAGCTTCTGAAGGATGAATCCAAGCGTATCGAGAAACAATGTGAACGACTAGGCGAGACTAAGTTGGCCGAGTTAGAACAAAAGCTGGAGGAATGCAAGCAGGAAAACGAAGTGCCTGTACCACCCGAAGTAGTCAATGATGTTCCCATTCCTTCGGTATCTAGTATTGATTTCATAGAGGTTCTTACCGCTCGTGAGCCTGATGATGGCCTTTTGTAAGTTACTACTTTGATGCTTTCTACTTTTTATTGTAGATGCCTAACTCCACCCAAACAGCAAAAACAAAGTAATGAACCACGTTAAGAAGGACGAGGCCGTCACTTTACCGTTCCCCGTGCAATTTGATCGTAAGTGTCACTAAGACTAATTTGATTATTCTCATATGATTGCTTATTTTGTAATTGCGTTTTAGATATCAATTCCAGCTTCATTGAACTGTCAGTGTACATTAGCACAGCCAATGTTGACACGCATTTACGACCGCTCACTTCGCTGTTTTTGGATGCCTTGTTCACACTGCCTGTTCAAACTAAGGACGGTTTGATACCATATGAAGATATTGTAAAGAAATTGAGCGAGGACACCGTGGATTATCATGCATCTCTTGGAACTAGTGTCGGTTTCAGAGAGATTGCTACTATTGGATTGAAAGTAGAAGTAAGTCATTGTCCTTATTTTCTTCTTGTTAGTCGAAAGATGTATGCGCTTCAAATCGGTTCATTTATTGATTGTTTCCCGTAGGCTGCCAAGTACGTGAATGCCATCCAATGGATCAAGGATGTCCTATGGAACACGAAATTCACACCAGAAAGGTAAGAATTTCTTACGTAGAGAAATCAATTTATGAAAGTACAGTCAATTGATTTTTGTTTCCACAAAGATTGAAAATTACTGCGAGTAAGATCTTGAATGACATACCGCAAACTAAGCGAGATGGTCGCGGAGTAAGTACAAGCCATATTTGCAAGAGATTTGTATCTTCTGCTAAAGTATACGTTATTAGATGGCCAACTCTACCATGAGAGCATTGCAATTTGAGCGACAAAAGTCTACAAATGCTTCTAGTAATGTTCTGTACCAGGCTAAGTATCTTCCAGAACTTTTGCAACGTCTGGAGAAAGATCCCCAAAGTGTGCTAGATGACTGCGAAAAATTCCGCCATGCATGTAAGTGTAGCTTTTGAGTAGCTTCACAAGTGAGTGCTTAAAGTTAATCTCAATACTCGTAGTGATCAATTCGCCTGCTTTTACCGTCCATGTTGTTGGTGATATTCTCAAACTACCCAATCCAAGGTCTGCATTCAAGATCTTCAATGAAGCTAAAAAAGCAAATGAGGCTGCCAAATTATCTTCGTATCCGTGGGCTAGAGATGTACTAAACAGCAAGGGTAAAAACCCTGGTCAAATTGTAAGTAGATGCATATGCTTCTGAGTTATTGCAAACACTTTTATCCCTGACACAGATTATATTTCAATAATAGGGGATGGTTGTCAGCCTTCCCTCTATCGAGAGCTCGTTTTCTTTACACAGTGCTGCAGGTACGTATAGTTAATGAACATTCGCTACGGAGCAACACGAGTCTGTGATACTTATGCAGCATAATATGATAGGACCGGAATCTTATACTTCGGCTGATATTGCCCCTCTCTTGGTGTTGAATGAGGTGTTGGAAACCATGGAGGGCATTTTCTGGAAATTGATTCGTGGACAAGGTCTAGCGTACTCTTGTACCTTGCGTGCGGATGTAGAGGCTCATTTGATCTACTTCAGTGTCTACCGTTCTCCAAATGCTTACAAAGCTTTCCTTCAAGCTCGTAACGTAATTTATCAGCTCAAAGATAAGCAGTTAGATATCGAAGACTCTGCCATAGATGGCGCAAAAAGTGGCGTAATCTTCAGTATTGTCAACCGAGAGGATACCATTAGTCATGCGGCCATCCAATCTTTCACAAATCAAATTTTGAAGAAAGTTAAGGCTACATATAACCGCGACTTGCTCAAGCAGGTCCAAGAGACCACCAAGGCTGACCTTCATCGCGTCTTAAACAAGTACTTAGTTGCATTGTTCGAGCCAAAACAGTCAAACGTAGTTGTAGTTTCATCCCCAGGCAAGGTCAACGAGATTGCTGAAGGCTTCAAGTCTCTTGGATTCGACATGAATACCGCCTCGTTGGATGATGTTATTGAGTAGTTTTCCATTTACAGCGCACCCTTAGAAATACTTTTTAAAACTGAGAATTGCTACTGTTCATTAAAATAGATGTTTACATTGGTTTCATTGAATTATTTTGATCCTTCAGACTGTTTCGTTCAATTAATGATGAGATAGCATGTTATATGCGCGACTGACCTCGTCAAACTTGAATTAAGGAACATACCATTGAAATTGCTCACTTACAGAACCTTTTGTCGCGTCAAAATCAGCGGAACTTGAATCGCGTTTTCGCACCTTTGCAAAAAATCTAGCCTTCGACAGCGGCAGGCTTTAACTGTCATAGTAAAAGTTGCATGCGTGGAGAAGCCCGGGTCGATGGTTCTCAAAGTTCAAGCTATCAAAGCATTTGAACCACGCGGCGAGCGCTATGTTCGCCACAACCCTCACTTGGCAGACAACGTAGGGTCATTCGAAGAAGTGGACTTTACGGCATTCTTACTTTCCAATGAACATGCTACAAAAACAGAACCAAAACCTCATAATACTCCTTTCTATAACATTAGTTGCTCTGGAAAAAAGCAAAGAAACTTTTCAAACGAGAGCAAGCGTGAAGGAGCTAAAACAAACAATCAATATCAGGTTCTGGAGCCATTAAATGCAGAAATAGATGAAGAGCTATATATCATTGGATCTACATTAGTCTGGAGTCAGGATGATCGAGTAGTTAAATCTTTCAACTTTGATCACGAGCGTCAGCATATAAGTACAGCTCTCTTTGGGTGGTTCCCATACGATGAAAGTTGGCCAACACCTGAATCACTAGATGTACAGGGGCTTCAATTTCGGCAAACCTCACAACTAGCGACAGCTTCAATTGATCCTCAGAGAAAACTGTCCTCTGCAGTGATCGAAAGCAATCAGAACTATCAGTCACCTCTTAAGAGACGCTATACCGACAATGGTTTTGATCATGCAAACATACTGGATAGAGGATCTTTCCATGGAGAGTACTCGTTTTCCTATTCATCAAAGAAATCAAAAAGCGATCTCGCCAGACCAGTGTTAACTTTGGACGGCAATTATGACAAACGGAAAATTCAAAAAGCCGTATGTATTGTTCTAAAGGATATCGCCAAAATCCATTTCGTGAGTGGTTATACATTCTCAGTACACCTTCCATTTCCAATCCATACTGGCCGAGCAATGGATATCGGTGTAATTCTTGAGAAACGACAAGACCATAAGGAGACAAAATCGTTAACACAGGGTGGAAATGTTGTCAATGCGCCGTTTTTGGTTCTGATCCATCCTCGAGAAGAACCTACAGTACTGTATGTTACCGATGGGATCTCGTTAGATGTAGCAAAAACAGAATTGAGATTGATAGAGCCAGTGTCGCCATTGACAGACAACAATCAAGAACTGCGATACATCTCTACAGGTGAATGGGGCAAAAATGAATCACGACTACTTGTGACCTATCATAAAAAAGAGATGAGTCACTACATCTGGCGTTATGTATCTCACGTTTATGATCATTCAACATCATCCAAAGAGCAAGAATCCTCGACACTAGCTAGGAAAGAAGATTTAATTCGAGCAGCCAATGAAGGATATCGCTCACCAACGACTACTCCCGTTAAACAGACGGGAAAGAGGAATATAAGGAAGGCTACAAACGCTGGACTGACGTCGACTCCACCAAAGCCAACAACGCCTCCTCCACTCACAAGGAAGGACTCATTTGTACAGTATCACGACGATCTCAGTTCCGAAACTGATTTTTTGCACACATCTGAATATGCGGATTCTTCTATTGAACGTCGTAATCATTGTGGAGCTTATGTCGAATTATTATGGTCTGAAAAACGTACCACAAGGTAAAGTACATTCTTTCAGGGTCCTGAGACGATCAATCGATATTCATCGCAATGATACCAATTTACAGGTATGCTTTAGGGCGAGATATGGATAAAAAGACTAGCGTCTTTATGGCCCACGATCTCGATGGGTCTGAGCTTATATGTATTTTTGACAAGCATAATAATATCCTAACAGGGATAAATGTGACAGCGTTGGTAAATGTTCGCAAGGGTCGAGGAGTGAAAGCTTTTGAAATGAAAGCTTCGGCGGCAGTCCCAATTATGAGCACACGTACGGAATGCTTTGACATACTACTTTTACAAGAAGGGCAAATAAAACTTTGGATAGGTTCTGGCACGCATCTGGTCGATATCTCTTTACCGGACAATATTGCAGACTCGGACACTGACGTGAATTTATCGGTGGAGAAATCGTCTCAAAGACGTTTCCGCACACTCGTCCGACAGCTTTCTATCTCTGAAGAGTCGTTGTTCGCTACAGACCTTAAAGATGCTGTCTATAATAAGGTGAATGTGGTACTCACTAACTCACGGACCTATCGAATTACGGTGGACTTTTCTCCAAAAACTGTTATCATCCAAGATTGTTTAACAGCATTAAGTTACGCACTGCCGATCAACATGTTTCAGTACATACGCCAGCGATTCATGTGGCATTGTAGTTTACGTGGCCAATCGTGTAGCGACATGGATACGGCTGATGCAGAATGGGACGATTTCGTCTCTGCCATACTTTGCTTCATGTATAAAGATGCCAAAGTGCGTGAAGAGCTAGCTCAAGCTTTGCATCGTTTTAACGAGAAAGATCAAGGACATAGCTTACAAGAAACAACAACTTTAGATATGGTTTCTAACTTACGTCTCGGGATACCAACTCAGTTGTTAGTAGATGGTATACCAGCTGCCAACCTATCCCAGCATAATCAGACGCGAGTAGAAAAATGGATTCTAAACTCGTTGGAATCCTGCGAACAAAGGCTACCAGAGGAATATCTGTTAGCTAACATTAGCTCTGTTCTATTGGCATTGCATATTTTGTGGGAGGATCTGCGCTTGGATAAATATCGAGTGCAGGATAATCGAAACCTTGGCCTATTTCTACATCAATTGGTAACAATGCAACAGTGGAAACAATGGTCTGTGTACTATTCAGATCATGGCATCGACCAGCCAACATTCTCTCATCCTGGTGAGCCCAATGTTTTCTCGGCCGTTCTATATGGCCTTTCATGTAATAGATTATTGATATTTTCATCTTTCAGCGATTATGGTTGATCAGCAAGACAGTATTCTTAAGAACTTTCCGCCTAATTTTACTGCTTGGGTTCATGAACAACTGCAGGGAGTAGATAGCAGCCGAGGACAACTTCCACCCTTCTTAATGCCTCAAGACGTATTTCCATATCCCGGAATGGTAGCCAACCCTTCACGTCGAAAAAAATCACTTTGTCCGACAATACAGAAGTTATCTCTCTTTTTTAATGCTTACAGTGACCCTCTGCGTGATTCTTCTTCTGTGGTATTGCTTCTCATCGCCGAAGACTACAGGCAGTCTGATCTCGCTAAATTGCCGACCGAGATATCCAAACCACTCTACGATTTGCTTGAATCATACATGTTACGGCCTCCATTAGATTGGCCGATGGAAGCCTATCTATTGATTGGTAAGTTCAGTTTCGCAACGGTGATAACTGATAGCATATTGAGGCTGACGTTTTTGCTATCGCAGGACGAAATGATATTGCTGAGCAGATGAAAGGCGTAAAATCAACTTTCATTAGCGAGATGGGCATTGGCGCGAAATCTGTAAGCTATCATTGATTTTCAGATTGAGTTTAGTGTATCACTTTTTAATATGACTTCTTCAGATAAATAGTCGAAAAACAACACATGCCATCATAGAAGAGGCATTAGCGTTTGAAAATGAAAACAAACCTCAACAGTATGAAGAGATCCCTTCAAAGAACATACAGATGATGCGATTTGGCCACACTGGTCTCATTGAAAATCTTAGAGATATGTTGGACTCATCTGTAGTTTCAGAAATAACTGTTCCAGAACACCCAGATATGAGGTATATTAACGATACTAGTTTTATTAGTGTCTTTGCCAGTCAGTATGCCTAACCTCGAGTATATCGTTTATCATATTTCTTAGTGATGAAGATCTTGCAATTGAGCATCAGACATATTTGACTAACTTGTCCCATCGGACGCTTGCTCTTGCACTGGGCCGTGGTATCTTGTCGTTTGGCACTTGCACACCAGATCCAACAAAAGCGTTCCCTATACCTGGTCTTGTTCTTACAACGAAGGTGTTACCAATGCGAACTGTAGTTCAATTCGATACAGCCTCCCTTCCAAAAGATTACCTTGATTGGCCATCTTTTCATAATGGCGTTGCTGCGGGAATGCGTATTGCTCCGGATGTTCCTGTAAATGGTTCTTGGATATTATATAATAAGCCAGAAGAGCTAAATCCGGAACATGGCGGATTTCTACTAGCGCTAGGTTTAACTGGTCATCTTCGTCGCCTCCCTCTAGTGGATTGGTATAGATACTTGACTGAAAATTGCGATCTGGCGTCTGCTGGCTTTATTTTGGGTGTGGCGGCTGCTTATTGTGGAAGCCGGGATGGCAAAGTCACAAAGCTGTTGTCGATGCACCTCCCCTCGCTTTTGCCTCTGGACTCAACAGACTTGGGTCACTCTCATTTGACTCAGACAACATGTATTCTAGGTATCGGGCTGGTGTACATGGGCTCTTGTGATCGTCGAATGGCGGCCGTCATGGTTGAGGAGATTGGTCGTAGCAATGATATCCTGCCTGAGCAAGCTACCAAATATCATCCAGAAAGCCGTTCCCTTACCGCCGGGTTTGCGCTTGGTTTCATTACTTTAGGTCTGGGTGACAATGCGATTGGATTGGCGGATTTGGGTATGAAGGAGAGTCTATTCGGATTTATGGATGAGAAGTTAGCACTACCTAATGCTACTGGAATTCACACTTCGAAAACCAATAGAAGCGGTCGCCGCATCAATCTTGACGTTACCGCACCAGGAGCAATGGTGGCTATTGGTTTAATGTATTTGAAGACAGAAGATGTTCGAGTAGCTGAGAAGATAGGACTTCCAGATACCTTACCGATGCTGGATTATATACGACCAGATTTCTTATTGCTACGAGTTCTTAGCAGAAACCTGATCATGTGGAGTCAAATCAAAGCAAGCGAAAACTGGATAAACGACCAATTACCAGAATTTATCAAATCTGCTTTAAACGATCAAGTCGTTGAATCAGATGAATTCTGGGCATCTCACTGTGACATGGAAGTTTTGCAGCAAGCCGCTTGTAACATCATAACCGGCTGTTGCGTGAGTATTGGTTTGCGATATGCCGGCTCACGAAACGAAAAAGCATTCAAATGCCTGTTGGAAAAGTTTGATTACTTTGCCAAAAGAAGCCAATCATCAGGTATGCATTGACTTTATACCGAAGTACAATGTGATAATTACTGAAAGTTTTTATTAGCGGCAAATTTCCAACAGAAGATTACACGCAGTTTGATGAAGGCATGCAGAGATATTGTCGCCACTGCTGCAGCAATGGTGATGGCTGGCACTGGAAATCAAGAATTACATGAACGACTGAGTGTACTACATGAACGCGTAGGACCAGATGTCACTTATGGCAGTCATATGGCAATTCATATGGCTTCCGGCTTATTATTCATCGGTGGCGGGAAATATACCTTGGGTACATCCAACTTAGCCATTGCAACGTTGTTGTGCTCGTTTTACCCTTTCTTCCCAACTGCTGCCGATGACAATATGTATCACTTACAAGCATTTCGACATTTATGGGCGCTTGCGCTTGAGTGTCGTTGGCTGATACCCAGAGAGATTGAAAGCGATAAACCTTGTCAGTTGCCCTTAACTCTGACAGTGTTTGATGACGATCCTTCTGTTTCATTGTCGACTCGCAAGCATAAAGATATCAGTGTTGTCGCTCCTCTTGTGGTGCCTGATTTTGGTCTCATAAAGAGCATCAAAGTCGACAGTCCAAGGTACTGGCCTATCATTATCAACATGCAGGAACATCCACAATGTGCCAAAAACATAATACGAAACGGCATTCTTTATGTCAAACGCAAGCCAGGACATGAAGCATATGACTCGGATCCAAAAGGCCGTCGAAGTGTAAAATAGTTTATAGATGATATCATGTCAGTCAGTGTTTATATCCAAAAATACATCAACTTTGTATAAAAATTGGTATTTGGCAGATGAGACACGTCTCATCACAGCTCAGCATCCAACAGTCACGCCTCATATACCATATTCAGTTGTCTGTATCTTGTTCAATATATACCACTTGACGTGACATTCAATGACCACCAACTACGAGAATCTCCGTAAAATAGTGACAGGAGACATTACTGTCAAATGTAAGTTGAAAGTCTATGTCTCGTTATATTTTGCTTCACCCTCAAACTTGTGGTGTGCTTTGGTACCTGCAAAAGGGCGTCTAGTCTCAAGCTCCGCATACGCAAACTGCCAATGCAATGATAGGCCATTATAATAATTTACTCTTGTAGATATATGCGGCAACGAGATACGACGAGTATCTATCAATCAAACACCCACGCATGATGAGCTGTGCTTGATGATCCATAGACTTTTTGCCCACAAGATATCCAATGTTGAAAATATCATACTCAGATATACAGACGAAGGTAAAGATTTATGAAGGAAAGGTGATTAACTTTATTAATGAGCTCTTGATTAATTCTTGACCTACTATAGATGGGGATCTGGTGGTTTTGGCCGGTAAGTCAGCTTGCATACTATAGCGTGGACTAAACCTTTTGATATAAACTGTTCATATTGCATTAGATGATATGGATATAATACATGCAATATCACAAAGTAGAGTACTTAAAGTGACAGTATACGACAAAGTAGGTTTTTGCAATATCAAGAACGGAACGGTCAGCTAATATATAAACTAACAAACCGGACAACGTAGGAAAATCATCCACCACCTTGTGACTTGTGGAATCAAACTTGTCAACAAAGCTTGAGTTCGGCTGATATTGTGAGACTGAAGGATGAACTTCTCGGTATGCGAGGTGTATTGGATACTTTGATAGGTAGTCTCGACGCGATCAAGCCTTCAAATGATCATCAGAACGGCGGGGACCAAGGTATTCAATCTATTGTATCCTGACATTAACCTTTGCGTAAAGCACAGGATCCTAACACCAAGATTTCCTAGCTCAAGAGGAGCCAGCTACATATAAACGATTGTCAACGAACGACATGGGTGAGTCTCTTAATATATGTTTGCTCACTGAGACCTTAACGCTGATGAACTATCTAGCCGAATTTCTAGGAGATTCCAAAGGCACGTCCACACCGACTGCGAAAATTAATTCACCAAAGCCAGTCTCCCCATCAACTCAAAGACAAGCAGGATCATCATACCCACAAGCTGCAGCACCAACTTCAGCAAATGCTCCAGCGACGCCATCCAGCTATCAATATAAATCGCCTTACCAGCAGCAAAATCCAGTTGCACCATCTTATGCTCAACAACAGCATAATCAGCAAATAGCACCACCACCTCCATCCCAACCTGGATATGTCTCTGCACCATCTTTCGCAACTAATGGATATGCTTCAAATGCGCCTGCTCCATCTCCTGGATCATATATGCACACTGCTCAGCCACCTCAACCACCTCAGGCACCACAAACGACTCCAGACTATTATTCAAATAGACCGCCGCCATCACATATCAGTCATACACAAAGCACTTCTGGATCATCCAATTACCCACAGCAAGGACCTCCACCACATGCACCACAACAGGCACCTCCAAGGCCACCATATGGTTATTCCGAATCTGGACGATGGAGATGATATGGGGTCGCTCAGTCAGCGCTCACAGTGTAATCATTAATGATTTGGATAATGAGAATGGGAAGAAATGAATATTTGAAAGATGAGAAATAAATCTGTTGGCATATGCCTATGATGGCATGACATCTAGTTTACAAAGTTGAGAAAGTCTGGGTTGGTCACCTCGGGCAGCGGGGTGGTGCCTTCCATGTCGATAGCAGTAGTCTCCTGGGGCTCATACAGGCAAAGATACTCGGGTTTTGTTTGTGGCTGCCCAAAGCCTGGGTTGTAAGAGTAGTTATATGTCTGTTCTTGAAGTTCCCACATACCGCGTCTGCGTAGAGGATGGATGTACGAAGAATCGTCTACAAACTTGCGGTCTTTCGCAATCGTGGCGGGGTCACTTAGACTGACTACTGAGTCGTCGTCGCCAACAACAGCTTCGACATATATTGTGTAGCTGCGCATGTCGTTGACAATGCAACGCATGTATCCTCGAATGTTTTGGTTAGCATTAACAGCCAGTGGTTCTCTAAATAAGAAGCGGACTTGTTGCCAATGGGTTCGCTCGGCGTGTGGTCCTGTGGACATTTCAACAGCTGTGCTCGGCACATTCATATCATTGAGGTCGGTTGGTTGATCATATGGTGGTGGTGCGAACCCTAGATCAAACCAACCAGCTACGCCATGCATGATGCCGGTGTAACTAGCAACAAAATTGAACGGGATGGTCAAATCTAATAATTCTTCCACAGTTACAGTGGAAAAATCAACATCAAAACCATCAAAGGCAGATGGAGTTGAAATGAGACTATCAGGGTCAAAATGGCCAACAACAGGCATTCCTAGACAGCAAATCAGCATCACAACTTAGAATAAAAGCAACATTGTAAAATTTCCTACCAAATAGCTCTTCTTTAGCATCTGTGTATAATGAACTTAAATCAATCCCATAAAATGAGTCTTGTTGCCTGCCAACGAATAGTCAGAACCATTATAATTTCTTGATGCTATTACTGAATTCTACTCACCAGAAACGAGCTTTAGTAATAGTTTCTGTCCACAGACCAGCATCTGTGAAGGGAGCCAAACGAATGACTCCCTTGGACGGGAACATAGCACCACCAGGTTTTAAGTATACGTCTCGAGCATGTATGAAACTCTCAAGCTATCTAAGCATTAGCATCATGTCATGACGCTTGAGAAACAGATCTCTATTAAAAATGTTACTCACCATTCTCTCGTGAAATAGTAAAACTCCAATAGGCTCGGAAACAATTGTGTCAACTTTTGGGATGGGAAGGTTGGGTTGCTCAATTTTAGCTGTAAGCAAAAAAGAGCGATCAATATTAACAGCGAACAGATAGCATCATATCATTCATTTGTATCGAGATATATACCATTGATGACCTCAATCTTCCCTTTCATGAACGCATTTTTGCTAAATGGATCTTCGGCAGCGTTGACCAATTTTTGCATTTTCTTGGCCATATCAGAAGCTTCTACAGCATATACGCGACTGGCACCTGCTTGAGCTGCAAAGTACGACAAAACTCCAGAGCCTGCACCGACATCCATAACAAGTTTATCTTTGAAGCATGTAGCTCCATTGAGAAGAATGGCCGAGCGATAGGTCGAGGTTCTGACAGTGTCTTGCAGCATATTTTGCTAAAGCGATCGATCTCAGTGGTTTGCCCGATGTAACGTTGATTCTGTCAAAAATACAAACCTGATGCTGCAGTTGGGCATAGTACCCAAAATACTGAGGATCACGCTGGTCGACCGAGGGTGATTCTAAATTGGCTGTCGACATATGTTCAGCGGTGAATGTTACAGCTTCAAGGTTGTCAATTTGGTTAAACTTTTGGATGCTTTATATTTTACAACTCCGACTATATTTGTGTTTCCTCGCGTCAACAGAGAAGGGCTATCTGGCTTGACATATCGCGTCACAGAAGCTCTGCTTGATAAATACATAGCCGGGATATATTACAAGATAATAAGTTACATATAAAATGAGTGTTTCAGACGCGCTTGTTTTTACTTACTATGACGATGTCATCGGTGGCTGTACCGCTGCTTCGACTGACACGCTTCGACTGACACACGTAGGGTATGCACGTATTATACCAATAAAATGCCTTCAGTGGAAAGAACTAAATAACAAATGCCATGCTTCGAACTTGGTTGTAACTTCTCTTCAAGCTACAGAGTTGGCTAATCCTAAATATGGCAATTGTACTGAAAGTGAAAATTGTATGTGGCCAAAGAATAGCACAGCGGTGCTTAAAAAATCAAACGCTTCACTCTCGCGCCACGACTTGTTGCTCTCTTCAACTCGACCTAGTAGACTGATGGTTAAATTAGGTCTGCTGTCGATTTGCACAGCTGCGATTCTGCAGTCAGCTTTTGCGGAAGAGGAGGTATCTCCACCTGTACAGATTGAGGTGCAGGCTCCATGGACTACTTCGAATCTGGGCTTAGAGATTCTGTAAGTATTTACTCTGTCTATGCTATTGTTCTCTAACCCAAAGTTCTAATGATTATCGTTCTACAGAGAGCATGTTTCATCTCATAACAGCTCATCTTATTTCCATTTATTGACGGATTTGGTCGGTTTGGTACCCAAATCCAAAAACCCTCGACAACTGTACGAACAGGCGTTTGATGTGATTGAACGAAAGCATTACCTTCCATCTGATTTGGTTGCTGTCACCAAACTCGGGTTGTCTTTGAGACTGACTGCCCCGAGAGTAGAGTCACACCATCATTACTACTCCAACGTTGTCGTACCTCGTATGAACAATAGCCAGTCAGCCTTCGAACAATGCGACAGTTGGGTAGAGTTTGAAAATCAACAATTTTGCAGTGTGAAGAAGCTGAAACAAGTTATGACCTCTAGCAAGTCTAATCAAGATCTTCAGTCTTTCCAACCTCTTCCATTTGACCATGTGTTGAGCAGCTCTGCTCCAGGGATCAAAACAGCCATATTGTATGGTGATGTCATGACCACGGCATTTGCTGAACTACATAATTTCTTGTACGAAGCGGCATCGGAGGACAAAGTGACTTATCTTGTTCGCTACAAGCCTGGAGTTCATCACACAGATCCAGTCGCACTATCTGGTTATGGTATTGAATTGGCTCTGAAAAACACAGACTATCTGGTTATCGATGATCGCCATCAAGACGATAAAGAAGATGATTCCAACGTGAAACAAAAAGTAATCAATTTTGGCAAGCAGATAGAAAGGAATCTTTTTGGCGCTTCAGAAAAAATCACCATGGAACCGTTAACTCCCACACAAATCAAAGGTAACAAATTTAATACTCACGGCTTGACTGATAGGTCGATTATTTGAGCTTACACGATATGTTATGATTATTAGATTTGGGATTGCAGGCAGCACAGTTCATATTGGATAGCGAAAACCCACTTTCAACATTGAAACTGCTCTCTCAAGACTTCCCCAAGTATGCAAATAGCCTCACAGATGTGGAAATCAATGAGACTTTGAAGCATGAAATATCTTCGAACCAGGCTTTTGGAGTCCAACCTGGTGTGAATGCTATGTGGCTCAACGGTTTAAGCATAGATCCAGATCAAGTTGATCCTTTCTCGTGAGTACTTGTGCCTAATCTCCTCTAAGCGTCTGTATAGAGATAATAACCTTTACCTTAGGTTGCTTAAGGCTATGAAGAAAGAGCGACTGCTTCTCAAGGTTTTGAACAAAATCGGGATCTCGTCGTCTGACTCTATAGAATTGTTGAGTCACGCAATACTGTCAACGCAAAAAGGTGGGTCTGAAAGTTCAGACGATGTCTATGATGTTCGAGATGACTCCGAAGCCGAAGATATCGTAATCTGGTGGAACGACATTGAAACCGACGAGCGGTACAGCGATTGGCCTGACAATCTGTTTGAGGTAAAATAATTACTATAGTACTTGAGAGTACGCAGTACTTGACGAAGATTGACTAACGCTCTTAATGATAAGCTTTTGAAACCGACCTATCCAGGTCAACTACGCACTATTCGTAAGAATATCTTCAATATTCTTTTTGTAATGGATCTTTCCAAGCCCAAATCGATCAGCAGCATCAGTAATGCGGTGCAAGATATGATTCAAAAAGGATACCCCATTCGTTTCGGCCTAGTACCAAAGCTTGGCGCTAACAAGGAGGATCCAGGTGAGTTTTGATACATTTTGAAAGGGTGTGGAAAATTGTAGCTTACATCCTATTCAGAATCCGTCATGGCAATCTGTTTGCACTATTTGACCAAGGAGTTTGGCCAGACTATCGCACTTGACTTCTTGAACGAGGTATGTCAATGAAGAATGTGTTGGGTCATTGAGAAATGCTTTGATATCAACGCGTCCCATTATCAGGTCTTGCGTGTCGTAAGCAGCAAGGAGGAGCCAACTGCCAGCTTCGATACTATTCGGGATGCTTTTCAAGTAATTGCGCAGGATTTACCTTTCGACGATGAGCAAGAAACTTCGTTCATCAGTATTATCAGTAGTCACAATGCTTATGTTGAAGAAGCAACAGAGTACCAAAAACGACTTGGTTTATTTGCTAATGACGAACAAGCCATTTTTATTAACGGCAATTTGTACCTTATTACTGACGATCAGGTACGCGCGCATTTCTGGCGAATGATTTTTCAAAATAATGTACTAATGACTCTGCACAGCCATGGACTCAACATTTAAACATGGGCATTGGTGAGCAAATGCAGCAAGTTGCACGCAAAGTAAGTGCTACCGCGATTTGGATTGACTTGGCTCATTAATTTTTATCTAATGTAATTGATTTTAGCTTTATTTTGGTGAGATTGATGGAGAGACCGAAATATATGAATACTTGCTCTCTCAACCTCACGTACAGAAGAGACGAAACCTGTACGTTATTGAGTCGGATACAAATTTACTGAATGTCATGGCGCTAGAGAAAGCTGGCGACATATTAGAAAATTTGCGTTACACTGCACAAGACGACATTACGCAGAATGCAAATGTGTCTGTATGGGTGGTTTCTAATTTGGATACCTATGAAGGCATCAAATTGGTTGTTTCTGCTTTAGAAATTGCCATTGCCGATCCCAATGTACGAGTCAGCATTATTCATAATCCAAACCTGATTGCTGACCATAATTCACAAATAACTCACCCTGAAAGTGGAACCAAATTCTCGAATATCATCTATCAAGCTCTGTACGAATCCAAAATCTCCATACAGGACCTGAGAAATACCTTTACTTCTGCATTGCAGCCCGAAGAACACATCAAGCTGATCGATCAAATTAAAGCTTACGCTGCCGGTGCACCTATTGTTGAAATGATAACAGGTGGTCATATCAAAGACTGGAATAACCTCTACAATAAGCTTCAAGACAGCGGCCTTGACAAATATTTCAATGGTGTTGTGGTCAACGGAAGAATTGTTGGACCAATTCCGTCTGGTTACTCATTTGGCAAAGAAGACTTTGAGTTGCTGATTTCTCATGAATGGAAGAAACGCATTCTTCCAGTTATAACCGCCTTCCAGGAATTGCAAGAGCAGAAGGAGGAAAAGCTCAATATCTCTTTGACTCCTGAAAAGGTCATGCAGTTGACCTCTGTTATTACTAGGGCAGATCTTACCGAGGACTTTACTATATTTGTACAACAACGGGGTGGACGAAACAGAGTTTACCGTAAATTGAGTGGTGACTACTGCCGAATTGCATCTGGTGATGTCAATAATGCCACCTACCAGTTTGGTGTTATTCTTGATCCTGCCAGTGAAAATGCACAAAAATGGTCAGCTGTTTTGGAGACTCTTTCACATCTGGAAGGTGTGCACATCGAAATATATTTGAATCCTATTCAACAGCTGACAGCATTACCATTGAAACGCTTCTATCGCTATGTCATGGATAATGAACTTCACTTTGATGAACAAGGTGAAATTGAACACCCAACTGCCTATTTCGCAAATCTTCCAGAAGATCCATTGTACACATTGGGCACTGAGGAAATCAAGTCTTGGCATATCTCACCGAAAGTGGCTAATTATGATTTAGATAATATCTTGTTGAAATCCATTGATAAGTCACAAAAGATCAACGGAGTTTCTGCTATTTTCGAGCTCGAGTATATCCTCATAGACGGACATTGTCGAGACATGAGCAGTCAAGGACCCCCAAGAGGACTGCAATTTGTACTGGGATCGAACAATTCGCCAAACATGACTGATACCATTGTCATGGCCAATTTGGGCTACTTCCAACTTAAAGCCAATCCTGGTGTTTGGCAACTGTCATTGAGAGATGGACGGTCTCAGGAAATATATCAACTTGAAAGTGTTGGAACTGAAGGTTGGCTCAGCCCTACTGTCAACGAATCCGGTAACAGTATAGCACTCCTCACCTTCGAGGGAGCTACCATATATCCTCGAGTAAAAAAATATAAAGGAAAGGAGCAGGAGGATGTATTGAACACGGGTGTAAGTAGTGATGCTACTAGCAACGATGACAATGAAGGTACATGGAGCTTTTTCAAGAATAAGTAAGTCCACATTATACAAATATATTTTTTATACCATACAAGCTACTAATCTTTTTGCAAGAATCTTCAATTCCAAATCTTCCAACGACCTTAGCGAGAGCGATATAGCTCATGCTGAAATCAACATCTTTTCAGTCGCTTCTGGTCACTTGTATGAGCGCTTCCTCTCTATTATGATTCTTTCTGTTCTTGAGCACACCAAAAGCTCAGTGAAATTCTGGTTCATTGAAAACTTTTTATCTCCAAAATTCAAGGTATGTTCATGTAAAAACTTGAGGTCAGCTCATCTGCTGGGGAATAAGCCATTAAGCCCAATGTTGTTATTAGGATCTAATTCCTGAAATGGCCAAAGAGTTTGGGTTTAAGTATGAATTTGTTACCTACAAGTGGCCATCATGGTTAAGATCGCAAACGGAAAGACAGCGAACCATTTGGGGGTATGTAAAGCTGGCGTTGTTGGTTTGTAATTAATATGAGGTACTAACAGACATATAGATACAAAATCCTGTTCCTCGACGTTCTTTTCCCGCTGAACTTGGATAAGGTTATTTTTGTGGATGCCGATCAGGTACGTACAATAGTTCAGCAAAACAGCAACATACTATAGCAAACTTATATGAGCATTTAGATTGTCAGAACTGATTTGAAGGAACTAGTTGATATGGATCTACAAGGAGCTCCATATGGTTACACTCCTTTCTGTAACGATAGACGAGAAATGGATGGTTTCCGCTTTTGGAATCAGGGTTATTGGAAAGAACATTTACGTGATCGTCCCTATCATATAAGGTATCTACTCTTTTTAACATGTTCATGGAGCAACCGCCACATATGCTAACTTGTTACACCAGTGCATTGTACGTTGTAGATTTGGTTCGGTTCCGCCAGTTAGCCGCTGGAGATCGACTTCGCGCCCAGTATCAGCAATTGAGTGCTGACCCTAATTCTCTGGCAAATCTCGATCAAGACTTGCCCAACAATATGCAGCATGAAGTTCCAATTTTCTCGCTTCCTCAGGAATGGCTTTGGTGTGAGACATGGTGCAGCGATGAAAGCTTGAAAAAGGCAAAGACGATTGATTTGGTAAGTCATTAAAGTTTGTAGAACAATGAAACTTCCCGCCCTCTAAACCTTACCTTTAACATGTTGCATTTCGCTATTGTTGCATTTGTCACATAGTGTAACAATCCCTTGACAAAGGAGCCCAAGCTTGACAGAGCTCGTCGCCAAGTGCCAGAATGGGAAAAATATGACAAGGAAGTCGCTGCTTTCCAAAAGAAATTAAGTCAACATACTAAGACAACCACAGATTCGAAGTCAGAGGAGAACACTCAAGAGCAAGAGTCCGTACAGGATGGTGAAAATGCTCCCGAACAAAACGCACCAAAGTCCGACCTCAATCCTGAAGATCTTATGGATGTTTTGGATGCTGTAGGAAACGAAGTCCCTCCTATAAACCAAGATCCTTCTCGAGATGAGCTCTGAATAAAGCATGAAAAAGTTTACTGTTTTAATATCCAATTCCCTTCATATCCCTTGAGAATGACATTATTTGCGCCTGAACTGCAGTATATTGACGAACACAATTATGAGTATTCGAGCCACTGCGATGTGTTATAGTTCGTGACGCGTTGGTCGCACCTGACCAGTTGATATATTCACTTAAACAGCATATTCGTTCTCGAGGGGATTGATGTGACTGCTTAATTGCAGGTACTCAAATTTACTCAAAAAGTGCCCATGGTAACTTTTATAGCCAGTTGTGACCTAATGGCGAACTCCAAGTACGAATACGTCAGAAACTTTGAACTCGACGACTCAGCTCTTCCAAGCACATGGATGGTTGTTCGTATAGATGGTCGTGGATTCCATGGGTAAGCTAATAGCTTTTGTTTTAGCCACTACTTTCGAGTTGAGCTAAAGATCTTTTCGCTTTGTAGATTCAGCGACATGCATACGTTCGATAAACCAAACGACCTGAAGGCACTTGGAGTCATGAATAAGGCAGCCATAGAAGTTATGAAGAACATTAGAGATATTACAATAGCATACGGACAAAGCGATGAATACAGGTAGAGTAACTGTATGCTTCATCGTGATATATATGACCACCAAATAACAACTTTTCACCGCAGCTTCGTACTTCCTCCCTCCTGCAACCTTTACTCTCGGAGGATCAGGTTTGTGCAAAACTCATTCAAGTGTCTTGATCTCAAATATAGCACTAATACCAATCCATTTTTAGTAAAATCATCTCTACAGTTGTCAGTCTCTTCGCATCAAATTACGCTATGCATTGGTCAGAGTATTTCCCAGACAGAAAGCTTTTGGTAGCACCGTGTTTTGATGCAAGGTTGGTATGTTACCCCACGAAAAAGGTTCTCCGAGATTATTTGAGCTGGCGACAGGCAGATTGTGAGTACTTTCACTTCACGATGCGTGTATTCAAGTCTTATGACTAAAGAAAGTATGTGTTAGGTCACATCAATAATCTTTATAACACAGCATTCTGGGCCATTGTTCACTCTGGAAAATCGGAACAGGAGGCTGAAGAAAAGCTAAGGGTATGATTCAACTAAGGTTATGGAAACATTCGGAACGAAACGTGCATTGATATTTTTCACTCCCAGGGAACTTTCTCCAAGGACAAGAACGAAATCTTGTTTAGTGAATTTAATATAAATTATAACAGCCTTGCTCCAGTTTATAGGAAAGGGTCGGTTATCATTAGAAAAGAGGTAAGGTTTGATGGCAGGGTTTTAGAACACTACAGCTGTTTTCACTAACAGCTCTATTAGACGGAAGTAAAGTCAATCTCTGCACAAACTGGCAAAGAGGTTTCTCGACAGAAGCGCGTACCAACTGTACTGCACGACGATATTATTGGAGACAAATTCTGGGAAGAGCACCCTGAGCTTTTGGCTTCTAATACCGAAGTAGCATCGTTATAAAGGCACGTTACTAGAATATGACATTTTACTGGGTTATTTTTTATCTCTACATTGCAATTATTATCTACATTGATTCTATAGATGAAATAAAGACATAATGTGTACATAGATGAGAGACATGTAGAGTTGTTCTCAAATGCTCCAATGTAGTATCTACAAGGTCCAAAGTGTCTATGACCAAGACCATTGAAGTCGCACATAATATGTGCAGTCTTTTTTTTTTTAAAAAAAAAAAAAAAAAAGCAGACAGGAGAATCAAGATATATAGTTGTTGAGGTAAAATCTATTGGTGGTGATGGATGTTTTGATGTTCACTTTCGCCGTCATCACTGAGGAAAGTAAATTGTGTTGAAAGTGGATGAATGGCTCTTGCGTGAGAGGTTGAAGAAGATGGCATTTGTGTTTGTGCAGACGTCCGCATGTGATGGTATCCTTGTGTCTCAGGACTAATACCTGTTAGGGATGGTAGGTCCTGAACGGGCAAAGTCTGCTGAATTTGCCGATGTTGAGATCCAGGATAGTGTACAGATTGATGATGTTGAAGCATAATGGGTTGTATGGGCATTGAAACATCCTCGGTGGATCGATGAGAGTTTCGTCGTTTTGGCGTGCCAACTGGTGAAGTGGAGGAGCCGCGTCGGACAGCCATTGATGATGGTAAAGACTTTTGCTTTCGAATAGAACTTTGGCCCTCCCGACCTGCTGTTTGCATATATGTTGATGGGCTGACAGCAGTAATCTTTCGTTGTCCACTAGAGGCACCTGAATGAGTTTCTATATTACTTGTTGAACTCTGTTCTGATGGTGTTAATTTTTGCACATTTTGATGAGCATATTCGCCTAGCAGTTGGTTTAATTCCAGTAATTGATCTGGTGGTTCTTGTGATTGGCCCATTGTAATTGGCGTCGCTTCGGTAGAACTGCTACCTGCACTATCCGTCGTGACAGCTGGTGGTTGTGATGATTGTGATTTGCTGCTATTTTTCGGTCTTCCTCTCTTTTTGCGTTTCGCGTCAACGCATGTATCTGCTTTTCCTAGTCGCAGACACCGCTGACAGGGACGTCCTGGGTCGCATGCTACATGTGAAGCTTTACAGGATGCACAAGCTTTTATTACATATGGTGGAGGCTAAAGTAACGAGTAGATATAAGAAAAAAGGTTATGTGATACGCATTGTGATAACCGAATTTTTTTACCTTAGCCACTCCGGCTGTCATTTCGCCACTGTCTAAATTTGGGTAGAATGGCGGGGTGCTATGACTTCGTGATTGGTGAGAATACTCCGAGTTATTGTAATACGGTGTTGCCCAATAACTCTCAGCGGTTGTAAATTGAGATGGTTGCTGTGTATGAGGGCGGGCCTCATAAGGTTGGTAAGTACTACGACCCGAGCCGGGGTGTTGGTATAAGGATTGATGCGCCGCCGCAGTAAAATGTGGTGTGCCAGAAGGAGACCTGTAAGGATCCCAATTTGGATGATGTTGACTCTTTTGATGCGTTCACACAGGAAGGTTAGTATTACAAAACATTTACAGTATTAATATGCATGTTTTTTGCTCACCATCGGATAAATCACAATTGGTGATCGTTCAGGGCCCATGTCGGGCTGTGCTGGCTCAGTGCCTGTTCCGTACCTACTGTACTCTTCATAAGCTCCAATAGGCATGTATGGTTGACCATAATCAGGTGACTGTGATAGTGCCTCGTCGTCTGGTCTATATGTCTCGTCATTCTGTCGGCGTGCAGCATTTGGCCACACTAATGGTACATTCTCGTTTTGATTGTACATTCCTACTGAATGTCGAGACTTTTTTGGCCTACAATAATGATTGATAGGTACAGCAATGGTTGGTTCAATGATAATTGTTGATCAAATAACCTTGTTTTCGTCAGCTGTCAAAGTGCTGTTCAAAGATATAGCGAATTCTCGTTCTTGTAGATTGATAGTGATATTATGAAGAGCCCTGGAATTTAGGGAAAAGAAATAGGAAACGAGAAAGAAGGTATTACCTGAAAGGTTATCTTTGGAAAGTATGAAAAAGATCGAGTTAACAAAAAGTAGCACACATGACTTTGGACCCTTGACTTCTCACTTACCGATTGAGGCTCTAATACAAAAAGGTGTAGTTGTTGTTGGATGATAGTTTATATCCAGAAATAGTGGCGCCTCGTATAAACGTTCAAAATAAGATGATTTCCCGATCTCTTTTTTTTTTTTTCATGACTTGACTTAATGACTAATAGCGACAAGAAGTATAGATACTAATAAAGTAACAAACTATTCATTATAACACATTTCTCTATGTCGTACAATGTGTGGTATGTACCTACCGTGTTCTCATCGTTTCTATATACTCACGCACACATTATCTGTGTGTCGCCACCTTGAGACGTCGTTTGAGCTGGCTTTCAATCCATATTCATCTGGGCCCCCTTACTTAACCCCATCAACTTGTGATGTTACACGCGCAAAGGCTCATATCTCATATGTTTGTAATGGAATGAATTGTTCAAAGAGTTCATCCAATGAATTTACTTTGAAAATCTCAATCTTTGTCTCTAATATATGTTTGTCGATCCCGCTCTCCACTGTGATTTTGACAAAAGGACCCTTGCTGTGACTGCTGGACCCTGAACCCGCCTACCAATGAGATTTATGAACGAGCATTGCAAATTCAACTGTGACCAAAGCGTACCACCATGATTTAAAGCCCGCCAAGCCCGCCCCAACTTCTTCTCTTTAGGCAATGGTGAGGTAAGGATTTAAGAATATTTCTATCATTCTTTACAATATGGTGGAGTCAGAAGCAAAGAGAAGGACAGTGACTTTGCCTTCTCAATATCTAATAAGTATAATCAGGAAAAACGATAAAAATTGGAGGGGAGATTTCGAAATAGCACTTGTTTCCGCTTTTGTCAGTAATGACACTGGTAATGGGAAGATCAATCTACAAGTGATGGATTGATTAGACTATTGCCTAGTCACCGTCACCTTTGGGTAATCAATAAAATTGAATACAGTTAGTTTCCACGGCGAATTGGAATGATTAAGGTAAATTACCTCTGCCGTAAAAATTTGCGCCTAGAAAAGCCAATCCAAACTAGACAAAACTAGTTTTACATGTTCAAATCTCCAAAAGCAACGGAAATTCAGCAAATATCATGATACATAGTGTTTAAGATGGAACCTAGCGACCATCAAAATGCAGTTCTTCCATTGGTTTGTAAGATGGCCACCGTTACGGCTGTTCCTTCGGCTGTTGTCACCTGGGCCATTGAGAAGCACCTCCATACGTGTGTGGACGATATCAAAGCTTTTCAACCTCATGTTGACGTCCTATTTGCATTTTGTCACTAGGTTTAAACTTGAGGCACTGACCTGTATGGGAGAGCTTGCTCATGCCTCTATCGCTGCTCATGCAGGCAGATATTTGTAATTTCCTTTCAATATAAAACCACTTGGGCATAGAATCTGGTAAAAGGGCTGAGCGTGATTTCATGTTTTGGGACTTGTTAGGGCAACAAATATTTATTCACGAAGTTACCTATCAGAGTGAGCGTGAAACAAGTCATATATACAACAATTCATCATTTACAAATATCGCGGACCAATGCTAATTTTGTGCTGAGTTAAAACACACAAAATAGTACCAATTCCAATCAGTTGCAAAGCTGGCAATAAATAAGCTTAAGCATAAGCGAGGATCATTGTCTATAATAACCACTGAGATGTAATATCAGCTGGGTCCTCGACCTTGGACCCTCACCAAATTTATTAACTATTTTAGTAGTTGATCAAAGCGTATTTTCTCGACTTGAAGATATATCTTATGCTATTGCTTGCTTCACAATATAAATACTGTATACATGACACATATGGTTTTCAATATCATTGCAAAAATACATTATTTAGGATACTTTACAATCATAAGTGATATCATAGCACGACGGCGATAAAGTGATTAACATGACTACATCACAGATATGGTTACACAGATAACGCGTAGAAGCTCACGACTGTGCCTTTGCCGAACCAGGCAAACATAAAATTGAAGATGTGGAAGATAATGATATTATAAACAAAGCTAAGCTATTTTCAATGGTCTAAAGTACGGGTTCATTGGTTTTGTGCTTCAAATTTCAATCGTGACTTCTCGAAAAGGAGTTCTTGTTGCCGCAATAGTTCCTCTTCTGAGATGCCCGAGTTCTCTAATCGCGTACTTCGCTTGTCTCGATCCTGTGAAAAAGAAATTGCATCTTATCAGAATCCGGTCCTGTAATATTGTAGAATATCTAGAAGGATGTAGCCTACCTTTTGTTGTTTCTTATGTTCTTTGTACACTTCATCAACTTCCTCAACATAGTCTTCAAACCCTAACGCTTGCAGTGACGCGATAACGTGTTCACCAGCAATGGTTTTCTTAGTTTCTTTTTCACAAATTTCGTTCGCTTCAGATGCAATCAAATGGATAAATTCTGTGAAAGATACATTAATATTTTGAACCTAGTTTACGATAAGCTGCCAAAGCATAGGAGCTGGAAACCAAGTAAAAATACACCCATTATTCCTTACCAACACAACAATCGATAAGCAGATCGCGAGTATCTTTAGCGCATACTATATCTCCAGGCATCATTTCGCTAATTAACTTCTGGACGGTCGCTAAACCAAGAATGTTAACAATATGCTTGGCAATTATCACGACTGAGAGCCGCAGAGGTTTTTGTGCAGATCTCAAAACAGATCTTTGCTGCGAGCGGTCCATACCTTTAGGAAGCGACAGTTCATCGTCTACCGCAGGTCCGGTACGTTCGTTGTCACTCATTGTGCAATTACCGTCTCCTCGTTGGCAAAAAATGACTGCAAATGCTTTTCAACCTCTGTCGTGAAATTCGTCACGTGATGTGCGTGATTCACTCGCTTGCCTAATTCTTTCACATTGATTTAACAAGCTACAAAGCCTATACCAGTGTCTTCTATATCAGTAAACTAAAAAAATTGGTATATGATAATGAGATATATATTGGTTTGAGCTGGCCGGGGTGCAAGCATGATAGCAAATGAATAAAATGCAAAAGTTGAATGTTGATGTATGCAGGTTTACATACAAATAAACTGAGGGCCTAATTCTACTATGTTAAATGCGTTACTAATTGGGCTTATGGATCAATGCGATAAATTTACCCATATCCGAATTACGGATAGACTTGACTCACTTTCAGGACTTGAAGCGAGCGCGTTTTTTCGGAGAAGTTTGACTCTTTGACAACCGAAGAAGCGCGCAAAAATTGTGACTGCAGTGGCCTGAGCAGCGTTAAATAACTTCCGCTTCGAAGATGATTTCGCTAACAGGACACACTAGCTTATCCCTGAATATACAATGTCTCGAGCTTTCAGACCTCAGGCGTTGAGAAATATCTTTATTCGGCGATACTCTAGGATTCCATTTGATGAGCGTCCGTTTCCGTTCAGCCGATTTGAGCCTTGTTGTCCCGAAGCTGCAGAGAAGACGGCGTCGAATGGATTCCAACCTTGCAAAGTTCACCCATTTCCAGAAGTCATTGGCCGAAAAGTTGATTTCGAAACCGACATGACTAGATTGAAAGGCACTAATTCACACATGGTAGTTTGTGTTGGCGAAGACGGTCCTGAATGGCACAAAGCAAAAGTCGAGAAGGTTAAACTTGGTATGGTTGAAGCCATTGAAGACGCTAAGAAGGAGGGACATTCAATTTTTTCCCGGGGTTCTCATATGCCCGCTGGCAGTAATACACTTTTAACAATTTGCGACAGAGAACGGATACAAGATAACGAATCGAACATACCATGGCCTGCAAGCGATGTTCTGCTGTTTCCGTCTTTTCAAGTAGCGAAAGCAGTGGACCCATCAAATCCTCATTTTAAGAACTTTCTGCAGTCCGCTTGGTCATCAGAAAAGCAAAATCTTGAAGCTGTACAGCCATACATTAAAGTAGAAGATTTGAAAAAAACAACACAGGCTGTGGTGCTTGTCTGCACGCATAGAATGCGGGATGCTCGATGTGGAGTATTAGGACCATTACTGGTGGAAGAGTTAAAACGTTCGCTCAAGGAGAAAGGATTACATGGGGAAGAAGCAAAAAAGTCTGGTACACATGTTGATGTTTTCGGTACAAGTCACTTTGGAGGTAAGCCTGACAGTTCTGATAGTGTGCTCTTTTAATATAAATTTTTTTAATATATATCGATTGTTATCTAGGGCATAAATTTGCAGGCAATTTAATCATCCATTCGCCAGAGCTTGGAGGGCATATGTATGGCAATATTAGAGCCTGTCATGTAGATACACTTATAGATCGTCATATTATAGAAGGAAAGGTTATTCGAGAACTTTGGAGAGGAGTTGTCTCTTAAAGTGTCACAGATAATGAACCACTCACATTTTACTTTTGACAATTGATCACCTGAGTGACTTTACAATTTTCACTCCGATTACCTGTTCTTGAAGCGAACCTTTTTTTTCAACTAATTTCGCTCTGAAATAAATGTCAATGGACGAAGAGCCTGTGTCGTCCACTCCTCCGATCGAGCCGGAAGCTCCTCCAGCAGTCGCTATTGAAGGCGCAGAAATCTCTGAAGCTGAAGGTAGCAAAGATATAATTCCCCCTCAAAATCAGACTTCGGATGGGAAGGAAGCTGAATATGCGAGCGATTCAAAGCAAGAGCAGAAAACAGAAGACATAACTGCAAAAGATATAGCAAACCTTTATTCTCGGCTTCAAGCTGTTATTGACCATGTGCCGAAGACAAAAGAGCATGCTAGTCAGGAGGCTAATTACATTCCATTACCAGCATCTCCCGAAGCAAGATCTCCTAGTGCCTCAAGTCCGTTACCGGCTCGGAGGCCAAAAGTACGCACAAGCAGTTCATATAGTCTCAACTCGGTGATGAAAAATGATCGAGTGGAATGTCCTTGCAAGCATATCCTTGTTTCGAATAACTCGAAGTATTGTGCTTTATGCGATCAAGTCATACCAGCTGTTGAACGGTTACAAAATGAACGACAACAAGAGATGGAAGAGCTGAAAGCATTGCAACTGAAACTGAAAGAAGAGACAGAGTTTATCAAGGGGCAAGCTTCAGAAATTGAAAAACTGAGCAAACGGATTGAAGGATTGGAAGATGACCTAGATGCTAAAACTGATGCTTTCGTTGCTCTGCAAAGTGACATGGAACT
Source organism: Umbelopsis isabellina (assembly GCA_016758905.1). Classification (NCBI taxonomy): domain Eukaryota; kingdom Fungi; phylum Mucoromycota; class Umbelopsidomycetes; order Umbelopsidales; family Umbelopsidaceae; genus Umbelopsis; species Umbelopsis isabellina. Next base: position 1,131,571 of record JAEPQZ010000004.1, on the reverse strand, counting down.
CCTCAATGAGAAATATGTTGACGAAATAGAACGTGTTGCAGAGATACAGCATTCAAAAGACATGGTAGAGAACGAATTGGAGGATCTTAGTCGAAGGTTATTTGAAGAAGCTAATGGCATGGTCGCAACTGAAAAGCGAGAAAAATATAATTTGGAAGTAGCGCAAAGACATTTGCAAAATCAATTGAAAGAAACACGCGAAAGACTGCATGCTGAACAGATGCAACTGAAAGAGCTGCGAATAAGAATGGAAGAGATGGAGACAAGAAGCGAGGACGACCGTGAGGATTCCGATTCAGCTACAGAACCAGGGAAGAGAGCCTCTAATGCCAGCGATGTTGGTTCTCGAGGTATGGCAGACATGAACGTCCTCCTTAATGGATCACCTAAACGACAATCCCAGAATGGCTCCGAGGTTTCTTTGGTAGAAGACAATATCGATGAGCTAGTCTTGAGAGAATTCCGAGATTTCATAGCTACAGGAAGAAGTCTGCCTTTGAAGAAGCTGCACACGAATCCATTTATGCGAAATTGTCAATTGGAAGACGTAGAACCATGCCTTCGATTTGGCCCAAATGCAAGGCTGTCAGCCAAAAAAATTATCGATGCAATTGTCATGAACACCTGCTATATCGAAGAAGCTCCTGCTGGTTTCGCCGATATTCAGGCACGTCGACCTCTGGACGTTCCATTGCGAATATCAGCACAAAAGAATTTGATGTGGGAGCGGTTCAGTAGTGGCAATCAAACAAGTCATTTCAAAGGCTGCCAAGCATGTGGAAGACAAGATGGATCACCACTTCCGTTTCGATTTCGAATCGCCTATTATGATGATTGGGCATGCATTGATCGGTACTGTCGAGACCGATTAGTGGCTGTCTGCGAATTCTACGTTTTTGTACGAAATGCTCGTCAAGGTTATTATAATAGCCGAAGCATCAGTGACCTTTATCAAGAATCTATCCGGCTACGATTGCAGATGTTCTATGCAAGGTACGTATCATTTTTGGTTTCTCCTCTTCTATTTTGGTTTGGGAAAAGATCCTTTCCGAATGTTTTGTTATGATCAAAACACAAATTGTAGCGATAAACATTTCCTAATCATATGCGCCTTTCCTAAACGGTTTTTTTTTATATATTATCTTAGGATGGGATCGTTACCCTCAGTGGTGCGAAATACAGGTAGCAAAGGTGACAGTATTGGCGTCGCTCAACTACCGCAAATGATCATCCCACCCACAGAAAGTGAAAGTACACCTTCTTCAATCGACGAAGTTGCAACCTCTTCCAGTATCAGCAAAGATACTGCCACTTTAGCAGAGGCAAGTGATCGTCAGTCGGATGACCATGACGATAAAATTGGCCAGTCACCGTCAATGATACCAGTTGAGCAAATGCAAAATTAGAAAAAGCCCATTTAGTTTGACCGTTTAAGTTTAGTGATGACATGTACAAAATGTTCAGGGTTGGAGTGTCTCCCCTTTATTAATATTCACCACTCCACTTTTTTTTTTTTGCTTGCAAGTTTGATTGCATGTTTCATATGCGCTCCGAAATTCAAATTGAGCGGTCCTTCTGATTCTGCATATCCATACCTAGATTATTTATCGTAATAATAAAAAATGATGTGCACAGAAAAGATAACAGAAAGCGTTGTCTATATGTGCCTTTAATTTTACTTGGCATTTTGGAGTACACAGTGTTCGTTTGATGTGTAATGCCTGTAAGGTTTGAAACTAAAAAAGAAAAACGTGGTCTTGGGAAAAATTTTGTCTGTGGAAAACAGCAGGTTTTTCTAAACGACATAACTAGTTTGTGAGCTGTTTTTCATTATCACTTCTTGATTTAACACACGGTTATTGAGGTATCATCGAATGATTCCATGACTGTAGACCTGAAGCCATATTTGCCGTTGCAAATACTCCGCACCTAAAGCAAATTAGGATGTATAGTTACACAAGATATAAGTATGAGCAGAGCAGCTGGGCGCAGGCATATCTCGCTCTTTTAGAAATTTTGTGATACCGAATAGCAGAGAGAGTGAGAGAAGTTAGTAACCAATTAAGAGGGTGTATGAAAAAGTTTCATCGAATAATTCAAAGTATAGCTATTATGAGATCATTTGTGAGCTTGCTTAGGAATATCATTTGGATGTGTGTGGCCAACCACATCTCAGTTCCCACACAAGACTTTAAGGGGGGATGGTTTGCGCGTGAGCAGAGATTCCATGAATGGAAGCTCAGGCAAGTAAAGCCTTGGGGCCTAGCGCCATCACACATTTTTGTGTGGTTGGGCGTTACTTGCGGGGGGGGGCGAGTGATACGTGCAAAAAAGATTTGCTATAAAAAACGATTGGGTTTCACACCACTCTGTGCATGATTGCCAAAATACATAATCCTAAATTCACTGCTTAAACCTGCTTACCCACTTGATCATCCTTCTTTCTTTCTTCCCTTGATTTCACTCTTTCTCCTCCCCATATCTGACACTTATTTAACTGTAGCTAGTACATGACTTCTCGAACAGCCTCTGATACCTTTGATCCCTCTCAACGCATTGGTACCTTTATTGACGATGACCGACTAGAAATTGTAGGCTTACTGGGATTAGGCGCATATGGTGCTGTATATCTTGGAAGGCATATTTTGACTCGCAAACATTATGCCGTTAAATGCCTCAATAGAATTGGTCTTACAAAAAGACAACATGGGTTTCAACAACGAGAAATAGCTTTACATCAAATGTTGTCTGATCATCCAAATATTTTGACCTTGGAGAAAGTTATCCATACTCCTGAATGTATCTATATGATATTAGAATATTCTCGAGAAGGAGATCTTTTTAATGCCATCACTGAAACCAATTTCTATGCTGGCAATGATCGTGCTATCCGTCGAGTTTTTCTACAAATCATTGATGCTGTCATGTATTGTCATCACTATGGAGTATACCACCGTGATCTCAAGCCAGAGAATATACTTGTGTTTGAAGGAGGCACCCGCGTCAAGCTTGCAGATTTTGGACTCGCAACAACCGAGGAGTACTCTTCTGATTTTGGGTGCGGCAGCACATTTTACTTTTCACCAGGTACACATTGTTTTATTTTATTTTATTTTAAAAAAAAAGAAAAAGTCTTTCATAATTACCTAGTACTAAACGTCAAACAATGTCCTCTCTAGAGTGCCAAGGAGGTATTCATAAAAACACTAAGCCTTACAAGTCTGCACCAAATGATATATGGTCATTAGGTGTTATTCTCATCAATTTGACTGCCGGAAGGAACCCGTGGAAGCAGGCAAATGTCAAAGATGAGACATTCAATACATACTTGCAGGACCCAGACTTTCTACTTTCAATTCTTCCCATTACCACTGAACTCAATGAGATTGTCAAACGAATATTCTGTGTTAATCCTGAAAAACGTATACGTTTGCATGAATTGAGACGAAGAATAGCAAGTTGCCGTCACTTCACTCGCCTTGCTATATCTCATGAATCTCCCACCATACCCCTAGCTATTCCCGATGCACGGCCCTGTAATAAGCCTCGTACACCACCGCAATCACCCACGTCAATTGAAAAGCAAGTGGCCTCGCCTTTGTCTCTCGAAATGCCGGTTACCCCAGCGTCGTCGTACTCTTTGGAGGAAGATGTAAAGCCAACTACAGATTCTTGTGTCACCTTCTCAACCTTGTCTTCCAGTTCCTGGCAGTCAGTTGGCACTGAAGTATCCACAGCGGCTGAAACTCCGACCGCAGCGTTTAATGCCAAATGTCGGATTACCCCTTCTGCGAGCTCCCGATGCGCCCTAAACACACCAAAGGACGAGCTTTTACCCTCAATGCAAACTGGGACTGTACTTTCAGATCGACGTTATGAACAACACAGGAACGTAGATCATCCACATGTTGCAGAATCGGTAGTTATCTCTTCATTCTCATTACTCTAGATTTCAATTCCCCCCAATATAGCAACAGGCTTGCTAGATAGATACCAACTTTTTCCCCACTTCAATAACTTTTTCTTCAGAAATATTTGAATTTAAATTCTGGATGTATATAACTCGAAAATTTTCATAATGAAGCAAGCCGTATAGGTTGTATGCTTCCTGTCTACACCATCTCATCATTGAAAAATAAATTTTTTTAATACATTAATAACACCAACTGTTATAGCATCAGTGGGATAAACTATCAATAATTCCCTCAACTGCTATCAAGCCTTGGCCAAAACCATGCTCAAAGTGCCACAGAACAGATTTGGAACTTCCGGGATGACGCCTCAGATGGTCATTCCTGTATTCATTGATCAGCTGTTGGCGAAAGCCTATTTTGCTACCCTGACCAGGTGCCAGGAACCTGCATGCAACATTGTATCCAGCACTAAACCCTTCTTTAAAGCGCCAAAAATCAGGACAACCAGCAAGCCCATTGTTTGACCAGTAATTGCTGTGTTGCTCAAAGGATTTATCCAGCAATTGTTGATGATCATCAAGAGCTATTTGGTGAGCTTGTTTGGCTATGTCAGGATCTGTTCGGGGCTGAGCGAAATGTGACGGCACCACTCCATTGTGGACACAATAGCGAAAGCTCCAATACCATCCATCATCGCCAGTTCGATAGTTCCAGTAAAACCATCCTGCACAAGTTTCATCATATACTTGTTGCTGCACCTGCCCAAACGAGGTCATCGCTTTTTTGTCGTCTAAACGTGATTTTTCAATGCTTTTCCCGTTTAAAACGACACTCCATTCTCCTACAACTACATTGCCAGCCACCTTTTGGGCGCTGGAGGCGAGCTGAGAGCGGATATATGTTTGTACCCTCTTTGTATGCTCTTCGACTGATTTGGCATGGTCAGCTGGCATGTGGCAAAAGTATTGGTGGGTATCTATGACCACGAAATTCATTGCTGTTTTTGATAGCCATGTTGAGTACATGGAGAGATTCCAAGCGTCTCCAATGTACACAGGCAATAATATGTCAGGATGTACCGATCGAATTGCATCATATGCTTTTTCGTAAAAGTTTGCAAGCTGAGGATGATCAGCTGGTTCGTTCAAAACTTCTATGCCAATGATATGATTAATCGGTGCAAATTCTGCTGCCAGTCTTCTAAGTGCTTGTAATGTAGTCTCGATATTTTGTTTGGAATTGAGTAAATCAGCCCTGTGGGTAGACAGTCCACAGTGCGTATCTCTATTTTGACCACCTTTTTAAGGATAGTCGATATGGGGAAATGCTTAGCCATGAAATGTCACCATCATCACATATCAAGCCGTATCTTAATTACCTGGTGCACCATGCAAATCAATTAAGACGCCAATATCGTATTTTCCCGCCCAGTCTATCAATGTCAATAATCTTGCCCACGCCGAATCATATACACCTAGATAGTTTTTAAACTCTCCTATCATGAATTCTTGTCCAGCTACCCAGTAGCCAATCGGTATGCGGACTGCGTTTACTCCCAATGAATTCAGCCATTTGAAATCGTCTTCGGTTATAAATGTACGCCAGTGTTCTTCTAATGCATCCCTTGCCGTCTTGGCTGAGCCAGCCGCTCGCAGAAAATCGTGCTCGGACTCCCAAGACTTGGATATGACACATGAGCATAAGGCTGGCGGACAAAGCCATTTTTCTAAAATAAAGAGACTGCCCAGATTAACACCGACATGTCTTCTATGACGGTAGATCTCGCTCAACACAGGATCATATGGCGGGAAGGTTGGAATGTCAATTGTATCTTGAGACGGTGAGAGCGGACTCTTGATGTCATCATTTTCTGCACGGACTTTGCTCCATATTTGCTTGAGTTTGCTGGCCATGGTTGGTGGTGCGTTTTAAAGCAATCCAATCCACCTAAAGAGTTTGTGAAAGAAGTATTACATGGGGTTTCAAAATATGTAGAACATTAATCTGACTGGCAGGTTTCAGTTGTTGCGCGATAGACAATTGAAGTTGTTGATATTAACGTCAAGTTGGACTGCGTAAATCTCAGTAATTGGCTCCCAGCTAGCTCTTTATGCTTTCTGCTATAACCAAGCGAATCGCCCCGTCGTTTTCAGCTCTTTCACGCAACATGTCGGTCAATGTTCAAGGATCTCCCTTCAAGCTTGCTTTGATTCAGCTGGCTGTCACGGATTCTAAAGAGCACAACTTGAAGCATGCTCACGAACGGGTCATGGAGGCTTCGAAACAGGGCGCGAAAGTGGTTGTACTGCCCGTAAGTCGCAACAGTTAAGCTCTCTTTGAAAACCATCCCCTTAGTGCTAACAGTTACCCCAACATAGGAATGCTTCAATTCTCCTTATGGTACAAAGCACTTTCCAGAATATGCCGAGGATATCCCTGAAGGTGCTTCAATTACTGCCTTGTCGGCTATGGCCAAGGTATGGTAGCATCATGAATGGCTCTGATCCCAACAGAATCTAAATAGCATTGCCTTTTATTTTCATTCAGGAAGCGAAAGTTTATCTTTTTGGAGGTATATTACTACTGATTGATATTTTGTGGAGACGTCTGATACTTACATTAATGCTTTAAGGCTCAATTCCGGAGCGAGAAAGCTCGACTGGAAAGATCTTCAATACTCTTACTGTTTATAATCCTTTGGGCGAAATGATCGCAAAACATCGCAAAGTCCACCTCTTTGATATTGATATTCCCAACAAAATTCGATTTCAGGTAATCTAGCCGCTGCTTAAACCACTTATAACGTATCCTCTCATTCTAACATTTGGCGATAGGAAAGCGAGATTCTGACAGGTGGATCGTGGTTAACTCATGTTGATACAGGTATGTTTTGAATTGTATTACAATGCATTTACATTTTTTATACCTAACTTTCAACAGAGTATGGAAAATTTGGAACGGCCATCTGTTATGATATTAGGTACGCTACATATTGGTTATTTGAGATCAGCTTATTTGTTAGTAACCAGTAAAAACATCATATTTTTACTAGATTCCCGGAAATCGCTATGATTGCTGCAAGAAAGGGATGCATTGCAATGATTTATCCTGGCGCTTTCAATACTACTACTGGTCCTCTCCACTGGGAGTTACTGCAACGAGCTCGGTACGTTCAATTTCATGTTCGAGTTCTAAAATTTTATATCGTCACTAAATCGTAGCAGTGCTGTTGATAATGAAATGTACGTGGCAGCTTGCTCTCCTGCTCGAGATGAATCTACAGAGTATCATGCATGGGGCCATTCCACCATAGTTGATCCAAAAGGTCAGGTTCTAGCAACATGCGAAGAGAAAGAAGCTATCATTTATGCTACAATAGGTTGGTGACTTGTAGCTAGATTGGTTTGGTAGAGTCTGCCGTGATTAAATGAAAATATGCTTCAGATCCTCAGGAAATCTTGGATACTCGAAAACATATTCCTCTTTACGGCCAGCGACGATTTGATGTCTACGAAGATGTGTCTCAGAAAGCTGAAGAATCCAGCGATGGAAAGATTACTCTCAAGGAGTAAGCATGATAGTTGACGATATATCTCAACATATCATATATTCAAACGAGAGATACATGAACGATCAACTAGAGTCTGAAGGAATGTCAGAGCATGGACTTTCGACATTATACTGTGAAGCAGCCTGTTTGAGCAGAATTGTACTAATATCAAATGCAGCGTTTCAATAAAAAGCACTTTGCGTATGGCAGGTCTATTCTCCAAACATAATAATTGTTGAATATAGCAAAATTTTTAAACACTTCTAACGAGTGTAAAATTCTTGTAGTGAGTGGTACGCCAACACTGTAATCCGTTGATAGATGTGAATCGGTTTTTTTAAATGAAGATATTTCACGTGTGAGCGATGATTGGTGCCACGTGATGCCACCAGTGCTTTTTTGGGACAGGAACAAGCTTTTGTGTGCAAGTGTTCCCTTCTTTCTGGAGTTCTCAAAACGTTCTTATTTTATTTTTGGCCCTAAGTTTTGCGCAGCTTTAACTGAAAAGTCTCGCTTACCATGAAGAAGCTGTCCAAGACGGTATTCTTAGTCAGACATGGGGAAAGGAAAGGTAAAGGCGACCCAAAGCCTTTTTTTACTGGTTGGTCAGGCGCTTAATAGCTTGTGTTTTATGCTAGATCACGTTGACAAAAACTGGCAGCCGGATCCTTTTGATGGGATATGGGACCCTCCATTGTCTGAGAAGGTAGCAATGAATAGCATTAACCACTGAGCCTCAATGAATCGTATTAATTATCTCTCGTTGCAGGGGTGGCTCCAGGCTCAAAAAACCGGCTCGTACTTAGTCGACTTATTACGAGAGAAAGACATCAAGCTCGAAAACTCAACAATTATATTCGTAACTTCACCATTTCAACGGTGTATTGATACAACTTTGGGAATTGCTCGTGGATTGCAGCATCCTAAACAATCATTTTTGCGCTTAGAACCAGCCGCAGGCGAATGGATGACTGAGCGCTTTTTTGAAGAAGTGAACTGCACTGCCCCGCAAATGACACAGCGAAAGATACAGAATATTGCACGTAATCATTTGGAAGTCACCAAAGTTATATCAATGGACTGGCAATACTCACCCGTTCGGAATGAATTCAACTTCCCCGAGAGCATGTCCGATATGCAAGACCGTTATGACGAGCTCCGGCAGTCACTGGATACCATGATTACACGCGACATTGAAGCCAACCGCATTGGCATGATGCAACAGGATATGAAATCAAGGGATATCGTTGTGGTGGTGGTAACGCATGCTGCAGGTATCAATGCGTTATTGGAATCTTACAAGCAGGTCAGTTTTTGGGGATTGGCGGGATTGTAGGGAGTTATTTTAGTGGATTATGACATTTTTAAAACTCAAACATGTATGATTTGCACGGTTTTAGGAATCCACGTTGTTAGAGACACCGTACTGTTGCGTTAGCCGAGTAAGATTCAAGCCGTCGATTGCCAATGACAGTGATAGTGGAGAGGAGGAAGATACTGTTATGAAAGGAAAGTGGGTTGTGGACATGGAAGTTTCCACTAAACACTTGAAGGGGACTACATTAGCCTGAAGTCATACAGCAAAATTTCCAATATTATTCCCCAATTTTTGACAAAGCCTGTAGCAAAACGGAAAAAGTTTTGCCATCTTTTTTCCTATTGATTTATAATAACTGCGGCGGCTGTAACATTCATAGTTTACAATGGCAGCAGATGATCATGTTATTGTGTAAAAAAATAAATGTTAATATGAGTCACTTTTATTTGAACAGTTTTACCAAATTGGTACGTTTGATGAGATGGGTCGAAACAAATCTGAGATTTCGGGTTTGTTCATAAACAATTAAAAAATTAAAGTTTTGTACCATCGTTAGCCTTGGTTACTCCTCTGACAAACATGGCTCTTTCGGACCAGGACACGGCTAAGCAGCCAATACTGGCAGCGAAGAACGTCAAGTCATATCAAGCTGTCAATATTGAGGCTGACGATAGTCACAGTGATTCCTCGGACTCAGAATCCTTACATGAGAGCAATGAGGACATTGTAGCTAAGCGGTTGAATGGAGCAAAGAGAATCAACGTTCTGTTAGGGTATGTAGCAAACCTTTGATTTGCGCTAGATTATAGGTGAGAATTGATAAAACTTATCATCACCAATTTTCGATTTAGGCTGTGGACCGGTGTGTTCTTGTCGGCTTTAGATACCAGTATTGTTGCTGTTGTCATGAGTGAGATTGGAAGTGAATTTCAACGATCCAATCAAGTCATTTTAATTGCAACTGCCTACTTGTTGAGTTATACTGCATTACAGCCTTTGTGTATGTTCACATTGATTTACAAGGTGGAACGGATTGACGGACTATTAATCTCATGATTCTCCTGTAGATGGTCGTATCTCTGATATTTTTGGTCGCAAGTCTGCCTATCTATTTGCCCAAGCTGCTTTTGTAATCGGTTCTGTCCTATGTGGTGTGGCACCCAACCTGGAATTTCTCATTGTTGCTAGAATAATTGCTGGTATTGGAGGCGGAGGGTTAAATACTATGAGCAGCGTTATCACAAGTGATTTGGTAACCCTGAGAGAACGAGGAATATACCAAGGATATGCTAACACCGCATTTGCTTGTGGCGGTACGTTGGGAGCACCTTTGGGAGGTTGGATTACAGAGCGTTTTGGTTGGAGATACTGCTTTTATATCAACCTGCCTATATGCTTGATTGCAACTTATTTGACTCGGCCATTGCAAAATTACAATTTGCATGTCGAAGGAGATGGTTCATATCATATTATGGATAAGCTCAAGAAAGTTGATTATGCTGGTGCATTCTCGCTTGTCACCGCCATCACCTGCATCATTCTAGCCACTTCTTATGGAGGTAACGCAGTCCCTTGGAGTCACCCACTTATTATCGCTGCATTTGTTGGATTTGGCGCCATGCTATGTATCTTCATACTCGTTGAATCTTGTTGGGCCAAGCTGCCCGTACTACCTATGAAGTTAATGGTTATGCGCAATCCTGCTCTTTGCTCTTTGACCAATTTCTTTTCAATGATGGCATCAACAGCCATGGTCTACTTTTCCCCATTGTTCTTCGTTGCAATTATGGGATTCTCGTCGTCCAAAGCTGGTTTTTGGGTGTCGGCTAGAGTTGTTGGTGTCTCATTGGGCTCTCTTTCCGCAGGCAAATATATGTCACATTATGGCCGCTTCAAGCCTTATTTGGTAATGACATATTTCTGCTTGTCCATTGCCATGTTTGGCATTAGTACGTGGACAGCTACTACTCCTGCATATATTCAAATCGGCGCAATGCTGTTGGACGGCTTTTCTGCCGGTGGAGGTTTGACGACATCTTTGGTTGCTATGTTGTCTTCTGTCGAACCAGAAGGTATGACTCCTGAAAGACTAATTTTGCCACACTATCTTTCTTGTACTAAACCTATATTTCTTAGATATTGCAACCATAGCAAGCATTTCATATCTCTTTCGATCCACTGGCTCGGTCATTGGCGTATCGCTTGTTTCCACTGTATTTCAGAGCAAACTCAAGCAGTACCTCGAACAGTCAATCACTGGACCTGATGCTGAAAGGGTGTGTATTACTTCTTATATCACAAGAAGGAAAACCTACCGTCAATTACTAATTTTGTGTATCTGCTATAGATTATTGATTTGGTTCGTCGCGAGACAACCGCTATTCACAATTTGCCGGACAACGTTCGTGGAATTGTCATTGATTGCTTCCAGAAAGCTATCAAGCTTGGTTATTCTCTCACTGTTGTGTTTGCGTTTACTGCCTTTATTATCAGTATCTTTGTTCACGGAACCAAGCTACACAACAGAGTATCGAAATAGGACACCAGTTTCACACCTTAATCTATTGTTTGCTATATAGCATGATCTAAATGATCATTCATTTTTTATCAAAATTAGAATACCGTTCCTAAGGCTTCAAACCAACTAACGATACTGGAGTCTGTTTGTACAAATTGCTTGAATTCTTCATAGCTAATATATCCTTCTCGTTTGGTATCAATACTTCTGAATGTCTTTTCTACCATTTCTTCTATGGCATCCTGTGACATAGTCTCCATGATGGGAAATTTTTCCTCCCATGGCTTCTTGGGCTCTGTCTCTTCTTCCTGCCTCTTTTTCGCCAGACTTTGTATAGAAAATGTCGGAGAGGCTTCTGAAGAAGGCAACCAATTTGATTCCGAGGTATTTGTAGGCGACTCAGCCTGCACATGTTCTTCCTGCAGAGATGATTCTGATACTGAGGATTCTGATGCATCTCTGGGAGCCGGATATCTATTTTCTTGAGCATATTGCTGTTGGAAATAGTCCTCCTTCCTTGTGTTCTGCCGTCTATTTTGATGGGAGGTTTCATGGTTAGAGACTTGTTCCTCGTTCTGGCTAGCATTATCTTCTTCATCGGAGGACGCCGACGGGATAGCAACAGTGAAAGCTGCACTAACTGGCTGTGAAGCTGAAAACTCAAAGTTATCCATCATGTCATCTTCCATGGCACTGACAACATCGCGGACTAACTCCATCGATAAATAAAAGTATGCTTTGAACATCCTGAATAATTCGTCTCGTGAGATATAGCCATCATTGTCTAGATCATACCCCTTGAAGGCATCTGGCAAATCACTATCAGCATCAAGTTATTCAAGCTTTCATACTCGATATGGCTCGTTTCTTACATTTGATCTTTTCGTCCAAATTGCCTTTGCAGAGTACGCTCAACCCCGTCACTAGCTCAGAAAAGTTAATGATCGAGTCTCCATCTTGATCAAAGAAAGCAAATATCCGCTCAGTTATCAAATTCTTTTCCAATCCCAAAGGCCCAAGGCATTGCTCAAATGTGTTTTTGTCAATTCCACCGTCACCGTCTTCCACCGTTGACAAAGACTTGAATTGCTCGTAAAGGGCTTCCAACTCAATTTGATCGACTAAAAATATATAATTATCAGCATACATTTGTCTTTCACAACTAACAAAGATCCTAATGACTTACAATGAGATTTTTTTTGGAGGTCTCGCAATTTACTCAAGTCCAGGCTGTTGCTTTCAATTTCCTTTCCAGGATAAAATGCCGGCAATAAAGCACTTCGCGGGTTTGCTAAAGGTGGTATAGGAATTCGAATCTTTAAAAAAACGTGAGTGCTGTTATGAACGTTGCCGGCTTCGCATGTTTCGCACAAATCGAAATCAACGCAATTAGCACACTTGTAACGTAATCCTCGTATTGGCGATGTGCTACATTTGTTGCATGTTATACCACCTGGACGACCACGTTAATGGATGTATAGGATGCATTCTCCAGCAGAAATCAAAACTTACGATGTATATATCCTACATATAAAAGTTTCGAAGATGGAACCGAGAGTTAATATATGTCAACTCAGTAAACGTAGGGAAAATCTTAATATACCTTTTCTTGTCTGGTTTTCGGCTATTGCATACAAAAGATTCATCAAAGTCTTGCTTTCATCTGCTTCAGTCCATTCCTTAAAGGAAGATAGCAGTAAGCTATCTTCACCATCATCTTCTGTATCTAGCATCGGAACTCGAAGAGGTGAATCGTAGTTCACCGATTCTTCGCCTGACTGGCCGGCTGATTCACTAAGCTGTCTTCGTCGTCGCAGTGCTCGTCGTCGGTGCAATCGTGAAGCATTTTGCTGAGCTCTTGTTCGGGCTTGCCGCTGTCTTTCATTGTACTGTGATATAGTAGTTATCACCAGTATTCCTGATACTATTCCACATACAGCTATGGCTTGATTTGGTATGCTTAATGCAAAGTTGCGGTGACCAATGGAGATGCTTAATGAGGGCATGTCGAGATCTAAAAGGTGCAGCCCAGCCGAGCAACTCCGCAAATCGTCAACTTTTTTTTACACCTCCCACTTGCTCATGTTCGGCCCAACCATTCCGGAACATCTTCTTAAGAAGAAACAGGAGGAAAAGAAAGGAGAAAAACTTCCAAATGAGACTGCAACTGGAGACGATGCACCAGATGCCGTTACAGAAGACATTGATGCGTATGCGCCAGAATTGCCACCAGACATGATCGAAGCATACGCTCCTGAATTACCACCGGACATGGTTCAGAGCAAGACAGCTCCCGATACAACGCGAGAAAAGGGACGCAAACGACGTTCGGCGCCGCTAGGTCCCTCATTTCCTTCTGGTCCGGCAAGGGACGATGAAGACGATGGGGTCATTGGACCTATTTTGCCCAGTGGCGGCGTTGCAATAGAGGTAAGCGTGGCTCTCTGAGAAGAATGCGATCGATTGCTCAACTAATAAGTGTTTCTCACTAGCCTGATGAGGATGTAAGCTCCACCATCCAAGAGATTGAAGACCGTGCACGTCGTGCCAAAGAAGCTGCTGAAGAGGTAACTATAATTCCTCATACGATGATTTATCATGTTGTTTGGATTAACCAAAATACTATAGAAAGCAAATGAAGGCAAGGGCGGAAAAGTTCAGAGAGGTGACTGGATGTTGGTTCCACCTGAAGTACAATTCTTAAAAGGAGGTGAGTCTCAATGAAACGTCTAGACCAATATGACATTATGATTTAATTTTGACAATGCTCCACTATAGTTGATACTGGAAAATCTCGGCAATTCAGCAGCAAAGAGGTCAAAACAAAAGTAAATAACAGCGTGTGGACTGATACTCCAGCAGAAAAGCAACGCAAACTGGAGGAACGACTATCAGGCAAGAAAAGATCACGAGAGCAAGATGATGAAGAGCCTGAGCCCGTGCGAATGTCACAACGTGATCTTGAAATGCAGAGGCAGGTTCAAGAATATAATGTAAGTTAGCATACAATATCTCACGGTGTTTGGGTTTGTGCTGATGCATTTCCGTCATATTTAAGTCTGAGAAGCGACCAATGTCACTTATGGAGATGCATCGCAAGAAGTATGTCAAATCAAAGAGTTTCGATAAGGAAGACGCTTCCAAACGACCGTTCGATCGCGAGAAAGATTTGAAAGGTGGAAGTAGCCGTATGGATTATAAACGCAAGTCTGAGATGCTAAAGCGAGCGAGCGAATTAGGCACTAAGTTTGGTTCTAGTGGCGGTTCATCATATTTGTAAATAGCCTTCATCTCATAATACAATCATACATCAAATTGAATTGCTATCATATTCCGTACTTTTCACTCTGACAGAAATTGAACATTGCCACTATCTATTACCATCGCGAATTTTACAAGTTATCCCTTTTTATTTGAAGCACTTTACCAGTGCACAAGGCCACCATCAACGAGAATATCACTCGATGTCTGAAATGATGAAGCATCGCTAGCTAAATATACAGCAGCACCAGCAACTTCCCAAGCTGCACCCATGCGACCTAACGGGGTATAATGATTGAAAAAGTTGATACTTTTTTCGTCTGTTGGCGCGAGTGGAGTTTTCATGTTGCCTGGCGAAAGACTGTTGACACGGACATTATGTTCAGCCCATTCGATTCCCAACACTTTAGCCATCTGCACACATGCTCCTTTAGATATACAATAGTTGCTCAAGCCAGGCTGGAAATCCGGTCGGTTCACCACATGTGCCGAGATAGATCCAATGATGATAATGGAGCCTCCCTTGTTTTGTTTAATCATTTGTCTAAGACATACGTTAGCTTTCATCGCCTGCAATATGCGCCATAACATTGAGGACCTTACCTGCCCGCAGCTTGAGCTGTCCAGAAAGTACCATGCAAATTCACATTCAACACCTTGTGCCATGTTTCGGGTGTGTGCTCGACAGCTGGTGTATAGCCTGCTATACCAGCACAACTGACTTGCACATTGATTTCACCAAAATCTTCAACGATTCCGGCATACACTTTTTGCACCTACGATACCTTGCGCATGAGTCTCCTTTTTCCAAAAAAACCAAAGTCTGTTCTTGTGTTTGCTTCCTTACCTCTTCATATTCGCTGATGTTTAAGTGATAATATTTGAACTTGAGATCGGGAAACTCGGCCTGTAGTTCTTGATGCACCTTTGCACCAAGGTCATCATTAATGTCGATCATAGCGATCGCTTTCGCTGACGACTGTGCGAAACCACGGACAATCTCATAGCCCATACCGCTAGAAGCTCCAGTAACTGAAAATTTCTCTAGTTGGTACAAGATCGACAAAGGTGTTTACTTTGGTTAGAAGGATATCTTACCGACGCAAACTTTGCCTGTTAACTTGAGAGCATCGCTAACGTTGAAAGTTCTGTCTGGGTGTGTGGCGGTCATATCAAGAGGTTTAAAATAATATATTTCTGTGGAGCGCTTTCTTAATGACTGGCTTATATTTAACCTTCATCAGAAAATCTCGGAACGCCAAGGTTTGCAGTTGTTGCGAAATTTTCCCCGCATTTTTTTGGGATGGGAAAAACAATGCGAAATGGTGGCTTTGCCTTTCCACTCTCAATTTGTTATCCGAAAGGCAAATGAATGCAATGTCAACAAATAGCATCATATATAATGAATGGTCCGTCTTGGGCCATCTAATTGGATGTGATTATAGCTCATATACCTCATTTTAGGGCTGGCATACATTTTAATGCAAAAATTATGGAAAAAATAACAACACTGTTGAAGTGGAACAATGGTAATATACATGTTTGGTGGAGGTTTGGAGGTTGAACAAATGTCTAAGATATACAAGTAGGAGGCTGAAAGAGTGTTTCTAGATGTCACATATAAATTGTCCTTTTCTTTTGAACAAATTTATAATGCGCCAGACAAGGAACCAAAGGAAAGTCGCTTGCCTTGGGCAAAGAATTTGCGCAGTCTACTGATCTCTTTCTTTGAGGCAAAGTTGGAAACAGATGATGTGGAACAAGAAGCTACACTTTGGAGGTTCTCTTTCTCTTCCAATATCTTCTGCTTCATTGCGCGTTTTCGTTCCATATAAACTTGGTACTTTCGCTTCTGCTGTCGGATAAAACCTATCAAAGAGAAATGTCCCGTTTAGGGCATGGTCAGTAATTCGCTCCTCTGATTGGTTCAGACCTCAGGGCCTATAAAATTTTAATTTAGGCTCACCATAAAACCAGAACAAGTGTAGAGGGAAGATGGATGCAGCAACAATCCATAATGTTTGAATATGATGATGCTGTTTGAGAGTCTTGATCATGAATGCATGAAAAACGAGCCGGAATGAAAAGAATGTCGATGCAAACAAGTAATCGCTTCTGAGGTTGGACCATAGGCAGCCTAATGCCATAATCAGGGTAGGCAACTCCAGAATGGAAGCTACGACAAAAAATCCGCCAAGTCGATGGCAGAGGAAGTAGACTGTCATAAACGTGTATACCGAATGATGGATCCATCCGGTCAGGAGATTAATTTGGCCCTTGTAATAGATACTGCCAAGTGTCAAATCAAGTATTAAATAAGTTACAAAGTAACAAAGGATCATAGTATCGAAAGTGTTGTCAACTTGAAAGCTTCGTATATCCCATCCCGATCTCCAGAAATTGTAAAATCTCGGGATTGAAGCAAGGGTCAATCCAGCGCTACTCATGAACGTCAACAGCCAAGAGACTTGCTTCTCACTAGTGGCGATCTTTGACTTCTGTGCCCCGAAGAAGAAAGATACGTAAAGCGCTATACTCAAAGGAAATCCAATGAGGACACTTGGCTGTGATAGAGCTTTGGTCACCGTGAGTTTCGTGATGACCGTTGACATGAAGGATGAATGTGAATGGGGAAGAAGAAAGAGACGATACTTTCTTTTTTTACTTTTTAGGTACTAACATTTTTAAACTCCTGGACTTGTTGGGGTGGAAACAATCACTCTCCAACTAACAGGTAGTACGGATATCGTTGACAGTCTACGAGCGAATGAGAGCTCAAATTGAGAGCAATGTGCTTTTACAATGCCTCTAAGAAGTGTCATGTGCGTTTGACTGATTCAGTGCATTTTATTAAGAGATTTCTATAT
The DNA here is from genome assembly GCA_016758905.1 of Umbelopsis isabellina. Lineage (NCBI taxonomy): Eukaryota > Fungi > Mucoromycota > Umbelopsidomycetes > Umbelopsidales > Umbelopsidaceae > Umbelopsis > Umbelopsis isabellina. Next base: position 1,114,143 of record JAEPQZ010000004.1, on the reverse strand, counting down.
GAACCCTAGTAAGCATATAATTATCCAGCAATTTTCAAACGTGCACAATTTCAGCCTCCGCGCATACGCATGTGCTTCAAATGATAGGAACATCGCTGGCACATGCCATACTCGCCTAGACTTCGAAATTGCCACTAAAAGTAACCTCCTCCATAATGAACTCGATCATACCGACTGCCAGTACCAGTCTCAGTCATGGTACTCCAGCGATTACCTCCGGTTCGACTTTGCTGTACAGCTGTCTGCATATGAGGGGGTAAGGTATGGCTCCTTGGTACATTGTGGTCATTACTTGGATATCTTCCAGAAAGTGGCATTGTGCTACTTCTCAATGGCTGTTCCTTAGTATCATCGGATTTGACTGCTGACTTGATTTTAATATTAGGCATGGTATTCCGTCTGTCCTCGTCAATTGTCTGATTCGCCATAGATAAACAAGGCTCAGTGTTTCGACGATTGATTTGTATGTAGTCCAAATCTAAATTGCTGCTCTCAAAACTCATGGTATCTGGATCGTTGTAAATTACATCTTCAGTTTTTTCATCCCATGTGGACTCATCAGGGAAATCAACGGGATCGTCTTCGACAAGCTCTTTTGCGGAATCCCGATATCGATTGTCATGTGCTGGGACATTAGGTGGCATGTTATACAGCTCGTATGATTCCCTATACGAGTTGTTAGATCCTGGCCATACATGCATTTTTTCGGGCTCGGGTGTGTAATATTGTGTCTCTGCTGAATAACTTCTAGGATCCGGCATAGATCGTATGAACCCTCCCGGCAATTGGCCCATGTGTCCATAATTTACTGAATTATGGACAACTGCATCCGCAGGATAAGCCATATGGGAACTTTGTGCATCGTACTGACTACCACTGTTGGTTTTGATCAATCTTAGTCGACTTTCACTATCCACATCCTCCGAATTACGATCTCCATAGACCCCGCCGTAAGCTGACTCTAATGGCTCTGAAGCGATTTGTTCATTGTTCATAGAATTAAACTGTATGTTGACACCATCTCCACTCTCCAATATCGTGTTGTGGTTTGTGTGAGTTTGATGTGTCTTTCTGTCTCTCACAGTCTTGATTGAGTCATGAACTTTTCCATGATAAACGTTAGGTAGTAAGTGCTTCACGTCCTCGTGAACAGTTGGTGTTGAAAGTTTTGTAAACCTGGAGGGTTCCGCAAAACTGCTCAAGTGGCTGTTTCGACCAGTAGGCTGCACCTTGGCCAAAATTGCTTCCTCTTCCCCTCTGCGAGGAATGTACATGTCTGACTTCTTATCAAATTGTCGTGAGCAAAGGTACTTGTATAGCAAAGTGAGGAAAGGTAGTGGGATCAAAGTATATGACTGCAAATGACCACCTTTGAGGTTGAGTACACCGATCATGACGATTTGAAAGAGTATGGTACTGGCAAGAACACGATTGAAAACAACGCGCCACATGCGTCCTCCAGTCTCGATTTTGGTTTCGTATACATATCTGAACAACGAGATAATTAGAAACGCTCTGGAAGCCAGAATTGTCTACCCCATCTTATTTCAGTACTTACAATAGTAGATATCTAAAAGTCATTGTCGCAATCACAAAGTATGCCAAAGTAAAGGGAATGATTAACGGAGACATCACTGAAAATACCAAGCCGACAGTGAAGAAGAACAATAGCAAGTTATAGTTTTGTGGATATCCAAACTCTGAGGGTTTTGCAATTTCTTGCAGTTGCCTTGGGCTAGGTCGCGTTACGAATTTTCGTAGCGTGATGGTCACAAGTGGCACTAACTGTGCCAAGTCCATGGTGATACCAAGAGCCTTAGTTGTCTCAGTCGCAATCCAGAAATTAGAAACGCTGGTTAAGTTCATGGCAAGTTGGTTGACATTCTGTGATACTGTCTCAGCCAGATGTGCGCCACTGCCTTGATGAACAATGATATCCATAATTTGTCCATAAATTGCAATCAGCATGTTGGACAAACTGAAAACGCAAAGGTTGTTGATAATGAAAAAGGCATACAGTTTGCTCAAAACTTGACGATCCAAGGAAGTTTGTGAAATATATCCTTGTTGCTGTGAAAGATAGCGTAGGAGATATGGGAACAGTGTGAAAAACAATGAAAATACAATGGGAGTAAACCACTGTTCAATCAACCCAACCAGAATTGGAAAGTTGGTGGCAAAAGTTGAACTAGGGTCGACGAGACGGAGAAAGTTTTTGATGTTGGAAGTTGCCGAGAGCGCAGTGATTGGAATGATCCAAAGGAAAACTAGAGCCCAGTATAAAGCCATGCCGATGATTCGCTTGGTCCTTCGAACTGCCAAGTTCATGCCCAGATTACCCCATATAACATCGTCAGCAGCTGGAGCAATTGATACCTTAGGTTTATCCAATTCCTTCTCGTACTTTGCCTCAAAATGTTTTCCATCTGATAACTGTCTAGCCACACTATGTGCCACAGATATCTTGTCAAATGCCAGCCATCCATAGTTAGAAGCTTTTTGATCGCCCAAGTGCGCACGCAATGTCTTGATCTCTTTTTCAAGATCACTGGACTCTTTCGTATAATAGTCGATCGCGTCAACTTTTCGACCTCCACATCCCAAAAATCCTCCAACGTTCATGGTAGGTCGATTTTTGCCAACATGCTTGCCATCTAACAAATATTGAATATTAATTATGGGTCCTTCCAATGGAACTCGTCTGCCTTACGTACCTTTCAGATACGATGACAGCGTGATTTCGAGCTGTTTGACCGCTTGTTCATGTTCGACTACCAATTTACTCAACTTTTCACTGTTATGTCCAATGCTAGCCTCAGCAATTCGTGACCGAATACCAATGCTCTCAGCCCATCGTTTCAAAGTACTGTCATTTACACACTCTTTAGGGACATTCAGTATAAGAATGGATTTTGAATGAACCGACGCGACGTAGTCGGGACTGGTGAAGTATTGTTGTCTAATTCGGGCATATATAACATAGCCACGATAAAAGAAGAAGAAGATGGCGAGTGTAAAAATCCAGGTAACAGCGACATGAGCCCAATACCAAGTATAGTTAGCGTTGGAAGGTGCTTTTCCATTAACGTTATTGATAGTGCTAATGGACAAAAAGTCTATGCTTGCGCCAGGTGGCCAAACGCTGTTGTACATAGAAGTTGTTACCCCTGAAAGCCTATTGTTTCACTTGTATAGACAAACTTTAACTTACCCAGTTCTTGATGTCGCTATAATGTTGAGGGGTATCAAACCACACACACCTACAAAGGTCATAGTATACAGTATATGTCGAAGAATTCGCAATATTCTGAGAAAAATGAATGCGTCGAATCCAATCTTTTGTAGCAAAACATCGTCTTTGGTATGCAGTACCGGTTTGATCCAGTCAAAAAGCCCATTTCCGACCTGCGGAGGCTTTGTGATTCTTTTTATGGTAGAATCTGTAAGCAAACAAAATAGTCTACTTATTCTGTGTAGCTCGACAACTACTTACTCATTTGTTCCGAATTTGGCTCTTGGAGCATAAATCACTGTATTCTCAACCATGGAGAATTAGCAACAACAGGTTATGGATGAAGCTCTCCCGTTTTTAATCTTACGTGTGTTTTTTGGTCGAAGTAGCTGGAATCCTAAAAGGACACCTACTGATATTGCAAGATTGATGCCAAGCTGAGTCGCCATACCCTTGACATCAAGAGCAGCATCCTGTGAGCGCTGTGAGTCGAAGGAGACGACAGAACTCATATTGCTCGGGAAACTTCAGTGATAAAAAAGAAACACCCGAGAACGAAAAGGTGACTTGTGGAAGAAGAGGAAGCAATTTTACCAATAAACACAAACTAGATCAATTAATTCAGCTTGTCCAGGTAGCACAGGGTCAGCGGAGCTACTTCCGGCAAAAGCCAGCACCACTCTATCTAAAGATAGCCTTTCCAATGTTAGAAGAAGTCAAAATAGTAGATTCTTACAAAGCCACAAATTAGCTGGTTGACTTAATCTTACTCTTCACTACTTCTTGAAACTATACTATGTACCTAGTGACAGGAAGTCACAGTGGAGGTATACGTGCTACATAAAGGGTTTTTTGAACAATCAGTCCGTAGGCACTAGCATATCGACTTTCTGCTATAAGGTAAGCAGATTGGTATGCACTAGAGCAGTGGAAATGATCCCCCTTGATGACCCTTAGCTCATATTAAGCATGACCGTATTCTCGCCGACAGAAATAGAAAGAACAAACTTGACCGGCTTTGAGCACATCGTTGTGTGAAGGTATAGAGTTTTCATATGGCTATCATAAAAGATATCCTTATAATAAAAAGATAATCCTGGTTTGGAAGTTCTGATAGCCAATAAGCAACGTTATATGAAATCCAGGTAATCGTTTGCAAATGGCATAAGGTATGTCATTATTTGTCAAGTCCGACTGGATACTGATATAGCTGGAATAAAACGTCTTGCTTTTGAATCTTGACAAAACATGACCACTCCATTCCAAAATCACCGTTTACAAGTTCGTGTAGGCACAAGCATAGATAAGCTGAAGAAGATTGTGGTGAATGACGATGCCAACCCCTTTGAGTTGAACTCTGACGCTTTCAAGGGCCGTGGTGTTGTACGAGTGCGCAACTTCACCGGAGTCAATAAGGCAGCAGCTTCGTCTTCACCATACTTTGACATATATCCCGACAAGTTTTCTATTCAACTGCAAGGGCGGTTTTTGGTCGATACCAATGCTGATCAGATCATATTTGGAAACTTCTTTGATGCTCCTTTGCGATTGCCTCCAGGGACTTCCATAGCCACGAAATTTGCAAAATGGTTTGATCCAGCTATTGAGCTGGATTTGTATGCTGACAAGCCAACAGCATACAGTCCGTTGGTTGTCACCATGAACTCTATTGATGTCAAAAAATTATCTGACAACCTGCCTTCATGGCCGTCACCCAACGGAGAACGTATACAAGAAGATGCTCATTTGTTGAAAGTTACAAACGGTGATAGACGAAAGATGCTTAGTACAAAATCAGAAAGACAAGATATCAAGATCTCTTCAGATATGGTCTTCTCAATGGACTTTTATAACCCATACTTAGACTTTGATAAGGTAAGACACAGTAGAAAAGTACATATACTTTACAGCTGTCATGTAACATGAACGATCACTATAGTGCGCCATCCAAATTCCAGGATTTGAGATATCCGTTCTGAAATATTGGGATGGGCAGGTATGGTAACTTTTACATCACATTCTTAATATTGCTTCAATACACTAATGACGCCATCATATTAGCCTTTGCGCTACGTGGCAAAGATGAGAGATAATAGTGCTATTTTCTTCATCATTGAATTCTTATTAGTCGAGGCCCAAGAAAGTGACAACAATGAGAAGGATGAAGCTGAAAATGAGGATGAATCTCTTGATAATGACATAGATTGAATCTAGATGGACATTGTATAAAACTAAATATATCACAGAACTTTGTATGAAGACTTCAGTAGGTCGTCATTGACATCTTGTCTAATAGCTTCAATCGTTTCGGAAACTGTTGGGAATGTGACATTGGGCCTTGGGTGATATCGTTAGTTGACATAGTGGTTGTCAATAAATTGCTTCACATAATACATACCTTCCATCTTTAAGTTGAATAGTTTCGATGGGCAATACCAATCTGGATGTACTACTCAAAAAGCAACCTTCCCATTTTCCATCAACTGCATCTTGTAAACTGGGAAATTCCCATTTAACTGGTATCTTGCGTTTTTCACAAACGCGCAGTACAATTTTCATGATTGTACCTAATAGAACATGCTCCAACCCAGCCGTTACCAGCGTGGGTGAACCGTTCTCGTTGACAATGGCAAAAAAGTTCGATGCCATGCCTTCATAAATGTTACCGCTATGATCAGTCAGCAATACTTCGTTAGCATTTGGCAGTTTATGCTTCTCTAATGTGAGTCGATCTCTGGATATGTAATTTCAACAATTATGATTAATTGCTAGATCATAATGCATTTCGAAATGAAGTAAATTATCTCATACCTGACCCACTTGGAATCTTTGGCTGCAGCGTGCTCTCGAGGAGAACCTTCAACATCTACAGCCACTCGCTTTCTGGGAGGTGATCTCAATGGAGCAAACTGTGCCGCAAAATGAACTTGATGAGGCTAGCGAAAGACATGAGGATGACACACTTGAGCAACGATGATATAAAACTCTGACATACCTCAAAACTATACCCACACAGAAAGGACACCTTTGTTTCATGGGTCTTGTCGTGATCCTCTTCCACTTCTGCATAATACTTTTGTAAACCAGCCTTAAGCAAAGGAAGCAATCTTACTTCAAACTGTTTCTCGTCTCGGAATATAGAGAGATCCTTGGTCACGTAATCCGGCTCAAGTTGATCCTCCTTTTCAGAGAATGTCATCAGCCTCAAAGAGTTTGAAGTACGAAATATATGCTGCCCAAGTTGAACAATTGAGTGTCTCTGAATAGTACGGGCACCTGTATATGCAGCTAAAATACCATGCATCAGTCTGTTGAGCTATACCAATTCATGAGCGATATATGTACTGACTGTTACCTCGTGGATACGAGAGAAAAAACTCATTGGGTTCCTTGCACCCTATTTCATAGTTATATCTGGCTTCGGAAGGTGGGGCCAGAGGATTCTCTTGTTCAATGACAACTGCGCAATGACAACAAGAGCAGAGATGAGTGAGTTGATAACAGCTTATATGGGTATATGACAGTGCAATGACCAAACTTACGACTTTTTGCATGTGAGGCGTGCATTACTGAGCTCGTGAAAAGTCGAATTGGTATATGACCTGTTCTTAAGATATTGACCCTTGTTGCGGAGACCGAGAGCTTCAGCATAAGTGGCCTTTATATTTGGGAGGTCTTACTTTCTGACCGTAGGAATATGCAGTAAATTATGGCACTATTACAAGCTTTAATGCAATATATTTCACTTTGCATTCACTATAACTTTTGACCCAGGCAGAGTAGAGAGAAAGCCGCAGCAACATATGGAATTTCAGATCGCATAATTTAATTGTGACAGAGCTGAACACAAAGCCATAAATATGACACAGTGTCATACAACTGCTGCTGCGCAAAAATACCTTCGATCATCGATTCAGTACAATTGGAAACAAAGATGCAATATGTGCTAACATCAGCAATAACCGATTAACCATAGTTAAGAAAACAAGTTTGCTGTATTCGTATTACAATGGGGAAAATGAAAGACATCTACAAATTTTATAGAATCGATTAAACGAGTAAGCTCAGTCATCTTCGTCATCATCGATGGAGAAGTTGGAACGATTAGGCAGTAGATGGTCTCGAGTTCCCTCCCGGGAGCTCCTGCCATATCGGCCGTGATTGCTGTCATCATCGTCAGAATAATCTTCTGCCGCAAAAAGAGTTGGTGTTTCGACTACCAATTCATCCCTGCAAGAAGAGTCAATACCAGCAAAACTCAGAATCAACCCCTGTAAATCACTTACAGCTCATTAACGTCGCTTCTGTCTTGTCCCAACTTCAGGCCCTTTCCGCGGCCCCCTAGACCAGTCTTACCGATCAATTTGCTGATGAAATCTGGCCGGCCACGTAATCTCGCATTACCGGCACGACTAGACCGGTACCAACAGAATCCAGCTACACATGCAAAGAGAATAACAACAACAAGAAGAGAGGTACCCCTGAAAGACAAGAGAATTGATTAAGAGATATGATGATTGAAAGTTTTTAACATTTGCTATCGCTCACCAGTTGTAGTATTCACTCCAAGGATCTTCAACTTCTTCTGATGTACCTTCATTGTCAGAAGCATCTCCTGCACCAGTTGTTGGTTTAGGTTCGGGGTCGGCGGCTGGAGTACCAGTCACCTCTTTCTCTCCAATCCAGCTATGCAAACCATTTACAGTACCATCGTTGACACCAATGAATCGATTGATCATATCTAGCATTTCTGTGGGCTTGTCGTATGGCACCATGTGCGACGCATCTTTGACCAAGACGTATGTAAGGTTTCTCTCTTCCGTATAATATCCAGCGAGGTTGTCTCCAATATGCCATTCGAATTTTTCATTATGCTAGACAAACGTTAATCACGACTGAATTTACATATCTCTATCGTATGTCCCATAACTAACCTCAAATCCAATTGAACCTCCCCAAGTAAGATTTCCTATCAGATACTCAGTGCCCAGGGAATTGCAAATCAAATCATATTCACCACTGCCCATTCATCCGTTAGCCCCAATGTATCTAGGATTCGGTACAACTTCTTCGCATGAACTTTACCTGAAAAGCAAAATAGGAACCTTTTCCAAAATTTCAGGCATCAACTGTTCAAATGATGAATTGTTAGCTGACATATTTTGAAGTTGGCTATGGTCACTAAGGGTCTTACATAGAAGGAAGCTACGCTCTTATCTCCTGATAAAGCTCTATGAACGCCACCAGAACATTCAGTCCAACCTAGCATCTGTTTACTTGCATGTATCGCCTTAACAACTTCTTTGTCCTTATGAAGTTAATGGTTAAAAAAAATTGGTTTCGTCACATTAATGTATGATTTTCTTTAACTGACCTGGAGATATTTTTGTACTTGAGTAAGCTCATGTGGCCATGTCATACCACAGTCAGGAGAAGGTTCATCTTTCATGCGGATATCGTATTGATTGACGCATAACATTTGATTATCTTTCCTGTTTACGCTTTGTTTAATAGGTGGATTTGATCGAAATGAAGTAGCGGATATACTTACATGTGTGTGCTGCTATCAATAGCATCAGTCAGAAGTTGCTCGCAAATATAAATGGAGATAAGCTCTTCACTGGCTATTGCTTTTCTACACATGTCCAAGTGTTGACTGGCAATGTTCTGTTTGAAGTGTGTTAATGATACAGTATACGACGTACGTTGAATTACAGCTTACATACCTTATATGAACCGGATAGTAACTTCCTGCTGACTGCAAAGTCAAAGGATGCTTCATACTTTTGTCGCAAGTTAATAAGACTCATATAATAAAAGGTGCACGAATGTTTGGTTGTACCTGATGACGGGGAGATATCCAGCCATTTCCAATAACCAATCCTTTTAAATCGTACTGGTGTATACGCTGTCAGCTCCATCAGAAAGTACAAGTTGCAGTTGCAAAAAGATTGACCTACCTTCGTTTTGCCCGCCTCTTCGTTTTCTCGAAGCATTTGATGAGCTATGTATGGTATATATGTGCCAGCAAAACTTTCTCCGGCAACGTAAAGCTAATTTCGATATCCAATTAACCTTATGCAGTGAGCTGAAACTAAAATAGAGACATCAACTGTACCTCGTTGGCTGCTCTATCAGGAAAAATCTCAAAGAATAGATCCAAAAACTTGGTGAAGCTTGTTCCGACTTCAGTCATATTCTTCACGTAGCTGTCGGTATCAGCGAAACTGAACCCAGTTCCCACTGGCTGGTCAACTAATGCAATATTGCGTCAATGCATGTACACCAGTTTTATGTTTTAAATACTCTGACAAAAACTCACCGAACACTATATTCGCATGATCTTGCCAGCCCCCTGAACTGATGTTGACTGAAAGATCTGGGTTGACACGATATGGGCCATTCTCCAAGAACATGCCATCCATACTGTAATACAGTCAGTTTTCGTTCCTGCCAACAGCACGACATTCATAGTAAACTACCTTGAACAACCCGGGCCACCGTTAAGCCATATTATCTGCAAAATGGGGTAAGCAAAGTACCTTTCATATCAGTTAATAGGATGGAGCTGAAGGAGGAAAGCCTTACGAGCTTATTTGAGGACTTCACATTTTGGCTGTTGAGTAACCAAAAGAAGATATTGGCGTTGTGTTCGGGAGATACCTCGATATGTCTGTAGTAATCCTTCAATAAACAGCAAGTTACTCGCTGCAACGTTCGTTTACTTACCCTGCATATTGTGTCAGGTTGCCTAGGTCTGATGTACCTGGCATCGACGTGATGAGGTAGTCCTCAGCTACTGTTACAGAGTTGAACGAAATAAGATATTAGTTGAACCTCTCGAATTACAAGCTTCTGAATACAATACCTAGAGCAGCTCTTACAGCATTGCGTGCAATTGGCAGCAATGCAATGGACAGAAAGGACCATAAGCCGGATAACCTCATACCTTGCAAATGTTTAACTTACAATGTCAGAGAGAGAGTAACCTTATGGTCGCCAAATCAAAACTCAGCTGTAGATTTGCCCTTTGTTAAGGGGATATAAATTACTGCACTCCGAGTTCTTTTTTAATGTGACAATAAGGAAAAATACATAGGTATAAAATTATTCACATTATTCTACTGATTGCAACATAAGCCTAGCTGTTGAAACATCAGAAGGCGAGTCATTGCGATCTGGATAATGATGACTAGTAAAGGGAATATCTTCTAATTCTATCGGTTGAGGTTGTAACGCACTCTTGGTGTTTCGTTGAAGCTCAGCCTGGATATATAATGACGCTCAGTACATTTGTGTAAATATACATATATATATATATATATATAGCAAAAGCTAGCAACTTACCAAATTTTTAGATATTGAGCTTGGCTTTTCTGGATGATTTCGAGATTCATCCACCAACTTCTTAACATATTCTTTAGTTTTTTTATGTTGTTGGCCGACCTCTACATACAGTAGCACCTTTATTATGAGTTATCGGTTTCAATTATATAGATATAATCTAAAATTGCTTACCGGTCGGTATTTCAGCCGATTTCGGTTGACTGATGGAATTAGTATTATCATCAGACTTGATAGCTTTCCAATGTTTGTAGTTTGACTCTCTTTGGGCCGCTAGATCCAACGCATCTACTCCTCGTCGCCTTTGAGGATCTGACAGAACTTGCTCGCGAGGAACAAGCTTCATCGGTGTGCCTGGTAAAGGGACGAAGGTTGGAGATATGGGTGGCTCCGACGATGATACTCCAGATGTGTTGATAGGTGGTAATTTATGGGCTTTCCCCTTGAATTTAGATTGTTTGCGTGTAACTGATGGTGCTGCCGAAGGTTGTCTGCTGCTGCTTGCCTCGAAAGCGTCGGCCGCCATATGCCTTTGCGGTGAATCTCGAATTTCGGTAATTACACCTGGGTTGAAACTATGATATGATGAGTATCCACCGACTTCTGGCGGGTATCTATGCCGTGCTTCCATATCTCTACCAAAATACGGTAATGTATTTTCCTTTTGTGCTCTTTTTCGGCTACGCCACCAGCAGTAAGCTATCAGTGGACCAATAACAAGAATAGCTCCAAACACTGCCAACATGGCTATAACGGGTACTGGACTTTCTCTGCCACCTCCTTCATCCATGTATCTGTTGCCCTTCTGGGAACCATTTGAGTCGCTGCTACCAGTTGCCGATACCGTTGCCGTGATGGTGGTTGTACCAGCCCTGACATAAACAGTTTGGGTTACGGTGGCTTGTTGTTGAAGTTGGCGTAGGAAAGATAAATCGACAACTGGAGCTGCAGGTACTACATTTGCAAACATTGGCTGCGCTGCTGCCGTCGCTGAGCTCGCAGTTGGAGCTGGTAGTTTGAGCGTTGCCGGCATTCTGAGCGTTGCTAGCTCTGCTACGCTAGCTTGAGCAACTTGCCTAGTTTTTGGTAATATTGGAACAGTTTCAGGATTTGCGAGCAATATTTCATCGTCTTGTGGTAGCTCCTGTATTTCCTCATCTTCGTTGTTTAGTGACTTTATTAGATTGTCGAGAATATCATGTGCGTCGGATGCCTTCTTGCCTTCCACAAAGTGATGTATGTATTCTAATAATTTATCTTTAGGTTGGTTCTGAACTATACGGTCTCTCAGTGGTACTGGTTGGTTGCTCCTGTTCGTCGCTGTTGCTATTACTGGACGGCGTTGAGAAGTGTTTGTAACTCTGACTGCTATAATGAAATATTAGTTGTCCATTCTAGATATTAGAGCGATATAGTTTCGTACCTGGCGGAAAGCTTCCAACCATTTGACTAGCGGCTGCTTGGTTTCTGGACATGTTGGTTTTTAACTTTATATATGACAAGACTTATTAAAATGAAAGAAAAAAGATGAATATAGGCAATGGAAAAGTGTAGGATATAATACAACTAGTGAAGACTAGAAGGAAGTAAAGGGTTCAACGAGAAATCTCAAGATGATATGAAATAACCGAATTTTGACGAAATGGCTTATCAAAAACTAAATATATCGAGGAAAAAAGAAGACTCGACATATACAACCACAAGTTCGACGATTGCATATGTACAGCAAATTGAATATCTGACCATCCATCATGGGATCGACCAAGGACGAGAAATAAATATATAAAAATTGACAATGGATAAACAAATACTAGACCAGTCATTTACAGATTTAGTATATTGAAAGTCACTTGCCGATGTTTCCACCTGTCTTTCTACAAAATGTCAGAAAAATAGAATAATTGTGATAGTGCCTTTCGGTGTAAACCAAATATCTAGGAAACAAGATAAAGAGACATTGGTTCAAATTTAAACAAAGTTATTCTCGACAGCACTAATCTACTAGGCAGGAATTACTTTATATGGTGATTGTTAAGTGATTGAAAGACACCAAATGCACGAAGCGCTGGATAAGGTTGACGAGTATAAATTTCAATTTTACTTCCAACGTGTTTATCACCATACACGAGCGGCTCGGACTTCACTTTGTTCGACGTGGCTGCTTCTTCATGTCACGGTGAAGTCAACTTTCAGAAAGACACGTGCATATTGACAAAAAAACTTTGCATTTACTCTATCATTCTCTCATGTTGCACTATGTTAGACTCTTAGTCATGGAATAAAAAGACTTGCAGATATGTATTTTATCGAATGCCAAAGATAGAAATTTACAGGAATATAGATGGAATGGGGTACAAAGCACAACAGCTATGCGTGTGTAAGAAGGTACTCAAAAGATTGGAGAGATTACACGTTTGCTGTAAGGATATATAACCAAGACGAGTGGATGAACATCAAGGTCGAGTATTTCAATGAGGCTATCATGAATAGCCCAAAATTTGTTGATTGGACGCGATTAATCAATTGCTTTTGCTTTTTGCTGTTGTTTGCTGCTGTTATAGGTAGTGGACGATGATGCCATATCATTGCTGCTACCACTATAGGCATGACGGCTTGCGTCGGTTCTGGTGCTCAATGTGGGAGATGAAGGTGGGCGGGCTCTCCCATCAAGACTGAAAAAGTTGGATGAGTTGGATAGATCCATATCTTGGAGTTTGATACCACCCATATCTTTGCCGTCTGCGGGATCTTCTATAATTTCGGGTACGCGCTTGACTACAACTCCTTTTGCGACGTCGGCACTAGTGCTTGTTGCATTTGGTGATATAAAATCTCCACTCTCAGTCAGGGGCAAATAAGCATATGCTCTTTCACCCATCTCTGCCCAGTCAACACCCATCATCTCTGCCTCGTCGTTCAAACGAAGCTGCAAGAATGGAATTTTGTTAATGACCACAAGAATGATGTAAGTGACCACAAATGACCACACTGAGACTGTGACAATTGCCGCCAACTGAATGGGTAGTTGGATGAAATTTCCATCTAACCAGCCGCCGAGAGGCACGGTATCTCCTTCATTATAAGAAAGAGCAATGATATCTTGCTGAGCGAAAATACCAGTAAGGATCAGACCCACCAAACCGCCGATGTAATGTACTGTTAAGCGATAGAGAAATATTTAGATTATTTGTAGGAAGTAGAAAGTCAAAAGGAAGCAAGACAAATACCTGCGAAAACGTCCAATGCGTCATCAAAGTGATATTTGTGCTTATACTGAACGGCCAGATTGCATACGAAGGAACCAATAGCACCAAAAGCTAAAGCGCTACTGCTAGAAACAAATCCGGAACCAGGAGTGATGGTTGCAAGGCCGGCCACAGCTCCAGTACAAAGACCAATCATACTCCACTTTCGACTATGACGATAATCCATCAAAACCCATACAAGAGCTGCCACACAGCCTGACAAATGAGTTCCGATCAATGATTGAACACCACGAGCGTTTGCAGCTAAAGCACTTCCAGCATTGAAACCGAACCATCCAAACCACATCAAAGATAGTCCAAGAAACACAAAAGATACATTATGTGGCGTGCTCACATTCTCATCATAGTCGCGTCGCTTTCCAACCACCATGGCGTAAGCTACGGCTGCCAAACCGGAAGAAATATGTACTGGCGTGCCACTAATTTAAACCCAACGTCACGAAGGTCAGTAATAATAAAAAAATATATACAAATTTCGATGAAAGATATGCGTACCCTGCAAAATCCATCACACCAAGGGTCGCCAGCCAGCCATTACCTGACCAAACCCAATATGTGATCACATCTAATCACGATAACAAAGAAAAATGATAAGCGTTCCATATTAGTCAAAGTCAAAGATAACCCATTCGACATTACCATAGACCAGAGTTGACCACACGAACAGGAAAACGATGGCAGGGCCGAGCTAAATAATAGTGTGAGTTACAATCCAAAGAAGGCTATCAGTATGTCTATTTTTTTTTTCAATGTGTACATACCGACATACGTTCAGCCGCGGAACCGAAAGCCAGAGCTGTAGATAAGGTGATTCAAAAAACATCAGTCACATTTTTACAATTCGGTAACCGAGTGTCGGCGACAGGTATCCAACATACCAGGAGTGATACATGCAAACATCATTTGAAAGATCATGAAGCAGGCAGCTGGGATAGTCTGTGCACTTGCGTGCGGTTCTAGTCCGACACCTCTTAGTAGGAAATGAGCTATTGACATAATGAGTTCATCGCTGTACTTCCATGTGATTGTCCGAAATAAATTTTTCTCTGCTCTTACCGGTATCTCCTATGAACGGTCCACCAGTTTCGGAAAATGTCAATGAATAACCAATTAAATACCACTAAAATCATGTTAGATATATGTTTGTATGGTGATGGTCAGAAATCTGTGAGTCTTACCTGAAAAGAAACGACCGCAACAGCCAGAACGCAGAGATACATAAGAGACAATGCATTCTTTGCTCTAGCCAAACCAGCATAGAAGAAGCCAAGACCTGGACACTGGAAAATCGAAATGTTTATACTATTAGGCTTTTAATGTTTTCGCGAGAATGTGTTGAGCGAACGGTTCTCCAACATACCATAATAAATACAAGGATAGCACATGTCTGAATTGTAAAGCACAGTGTTTAATTATCTGAGTGTCATGCCATAATGGTGTACGGAATATCAGCTCACCATGACCCATGCTGTGTCGCCAGTATCCATCCATTGTGTTGCTGGCATATTGTTGTGGTAATGGAAAAGAAGAGAAGAAGAAGTGAATTATCGAGACGCTTGATCAGCCTATTACCTCGGAAGACAAAGACAGATCAATGCCAATGATTGGCCTACGGGGTTTCAAAGCCGTTATCAATACTGATAACGCACAAAATCTGCCCAACATCTTATCACAAGGCGCGACCGGCCCAAATATCGTTTTTGTTTGTTATTCGTAGTGACACTCAAATTCTATGGCTCTCTGACTTTGCTTCTTTCTTTCAAAGTGCTCGCTCGGTACTTTCAACTGATATGCGATTTAATTATGACACGTGGTCGTATAAGCGGGGTATCGACTATTACAGAACAAGCTTGAGAGCTTAATAACAATGTGTCACACACATCCTGGCTAATTTACGCATCCGTAGACTTCCGGCTAAGTATAATCGGGTTTTCTTTTTATATCAGCAGGGAATACATGGGTTCATCTGTTCATACAGATGTGGAATAGAATGTAAAAATGAAAGAAAATCGAGTACAGAACTATATCAGGGTATCAATCTCTACTAGTCATATCAATAATGAATGGGAGGGGAAGCAGCAGGCAATAGAAAAAGAAGAAAAAAAAAAGGTAAAAGGTAAAATGCAAATGCAGAGGAAATGAACAATGCTAACGGCGGTTACTGGTCCTTTTTGGGCTCAGATGTCACTTCAGCTAACGATTCAATATCTTGATGATGTTGAATCGTCTTCACCATGTATGATGCAAATCGACTTCCATACTCTGATGGCTTGACGGCAGAAATTCCATGTTTGTCTAATGTCATGGACTTCCAATAATGCTCGGTCTTCTTCTTCATATCATATGGTGTCAGTATATCAATAATACCCATGAAATACAGCTGGCCGGCGGGTTGATCATTTTCATCAGTGGAACGGAAACCTCCATCGTCGGCATAAAATGCCAGGTTGCTGCGACTAAAAAGCGTAGAAATGAGTTTGAGTATGCTTTCACAGGGACACAGTATAAAACAGTTGCAGGCACTTACTCCTCTTTCTCTGTTGACAGCTCCGAGAGATCGATTTTATTTGGCTCGGTGTCACGGATTGCTTTTCGAACCACTTGAGCTTTGCTTTGTCGTCTTTTCATAATTGATGCATGTCGCTCAGCAGTCTTTGTATCAGGTTGGAAGGTTTGCAAAGTTGAATCACGAATATTATCCTTGTTACCACGAATCAAGTCATGGACTCCAATCAGTAAACTGTAGTCCATAATATTAAGTCGGGTCAAGAGCTATTGAGGAGTAATTTGGAAAAAAGGAAGCGAGTTAATATATTGGTTCATCGTTTGTTTAGATATTTTAATTGCAGCAAGTGATGTGCACGGGGACAAATTTTGACATACCCTAACATCTGTGACCATCTGCTGAATGAAGAGGCGTCGCTTGCGAGGACCAAGCAGTAGTTTCCTGTCCTTCTTTTCCCAGTTTAAGTCTTTCATAACAGCATTGGGGTTCTTTTGTACCTCTTCTTCTGGTAGAAGGCGACCATATTTAGAGCCCTAAAGGATAAATGAAGAAACAGAATTAGCCATCTATAGCTTGATGACTATACTCATTCGTAGTATTTACCTTTAAGTCAAAAGTCTCGTGAATATCCTTATTCGGTGGGAAGACATTGGCCATTACAACAAAGTGGATTTTTCTTCCTCGTGGTAGTTTAACACGATGAAGTCCATAGTAGCGGCAAAGCAAAGTGTTGGGATTTTCACTGACATGCTATTAATGGAAAAGTCAGGGAATAGGGGCGTTAGGCAAAAGATGATCCAACAATACTGTTTTGTTCTGAAATTCTGCTTTACTATTTTACCTCATAGTACTGCTTCAGAATTCGTCTCATAAACTTGTGTTCGGTATGACTAATGGTTTTGATGATAAAACGATAATCTCGGGAATAATAGAAAAAGCTTCCACTTTTTCCTGGCGAGCCTAGCTCAGATAGAATGTATTTACTAGTGAGAGAAATCTGAGAAAATAAGGAAACAGGGATGTTGAAGGTTAGAAATTCAGAAATCTGTATAGCCACAAAGTCAAACTTGGGGGACACTGTACCAAGTAGTCTGCTGGGTCGATATTAAACTTTTCTCGAATTTGTCGGAACACCCATGGGGCATAATCTTTAAATTTAAAATCATATTTTGCTCCAGGTGTCAATTCGTTACCAGTGCTGTGAGATAGTGAAGGTTCAGTAGGCAGCTAAAAATATCAAGGTTTCTGAAAGAAAAATCTCACATACACATCAAAGACAAGCTTATGTGCACCTAGGAAGTCTTCATTTGTAAGAGGATGGCATGGCTTGGCACTGACTCTTCCAACCTATATTCAATGCGAAATTTAATAAAAATTCAGGGGTTATATTATTAAGCTGAATGCAATAGCAATAGTAGATACTTACGGCAATGCGAATGCCAGTTAACATATTGTACATGAGAATATAGTTCTGATGACCTTCGGCAATTCGGATACCGATGATGACTCTATCTTCATCATCATCACGTCGCCGTCTGGACAGACGCTTGAATGAATGTCGCTTGCGATTGGATGTATCTACGTCGAAGTCGTCACCTGTGGGTATTACATCAGGACCAGTTGTATTACGTCTGGTGACAGCTCGCAACTTTGGTTTTTTCTGGATATTGGTATCTGGGATTTGCTCGATGCTGTCTAGCTCGTTAGCTGAGGGGGAATATGGGGAAATGGATTGCAGGACGTTGCCTGTTGTTTTAGATCTACGAGGACCGCTAGGAATCTGCTTCAAGTTGGGCAAAGAATCCTTTCTGATGGGTAAATTCGATACTTGCGGCCGTGGAGTACGAGCGGCTCCTGAGGCGGCATCCAGTGTGTTTTCAACATCAGGCGGATATTGATCTCTAAGGTCAGCATAAATAGCAGTGGCTGACTTTGTGTCCCTATTCAGTGGGTCTTGATGTGAAGGAGTGGCAATGGCAGCGGCAGACATGCCGGATTGAATGGAAGCGAATGAAGCAATGGATTAGGAAGAAAACTAAAAGAAAAAAAGCCTCCTGGGTTGTACCACCCACGCAAATCAAACTCAGGTCCATTGCATTTCAGGCAAGAGGATATATTTTTATAATCACAAATGTTTATTTATTTTTTGAAAAAAGACACTTAATGTTTAGACTTGTCTGAAAGAGTTGTAATATCCACGCCAGACTGCGTAACCAGTACGCTTATAGAACCCAACAGCTTCTACCCAATCGACATAGGCATTCTTCACGCCGCGCGCTTTAAGCACTTCATTTGCATAAGCAACAATTCCCAATCCGATGCCTCTACCGCGCTGGTTGTCAGCCACACCAACACAAGCCATAGCACCACAATTTGCTCCATACAAACTTGCGTCTGACCAAGTAACATCACTTCGTTTCCAATGAGAATGATTGGCAGAGTAAAGGACCAAGCTTGCAATGACTTCACCTTGTTCGTCACCTTCCCTGGCGACTATCAAGTCTTGGAAGTCACCAAGCTCAGCGTGATGTTGATAAGTAGACAGCCAGAACGGGAAGTACCGATCCTGGAAGGCATACAGCTCCCATAATTGAGATGGTAGAACACGGCTGAAATGGATATTTTCCTTTTTCATTCTATCGCTGATGGTTTTGTCAGTCTCATAATTTGTCAAATCTTGTATCAAGTCCCAAACCGGTTCCTTGGCCAAATTCCATCCTCGGTTTCTGAAAAAGTCCAGTGTATCTTTTCCTAGATTTTCGGGCACACCACAGAATAGACGTGGATAGATTGTACCTAGTTGTATGCCGGTGACATTGGGCAGACTACGCAACCTGCGCATAGCGGTTTCATGAAGAAGTGTACCAGCACCTTGGTGCCGGTGTTCCGGTGATACCAAAATAAGACCTAAATGACCTGTATAATTCTTCTTCTCCTTAGTGGCAAAACTAGCCGCAAATGCGAGGACTTGACCAGTCTCGTTGCGAATGACGTAGTGACTAGGGGCAGGTCCATGCTCCAATACATAGTCTAATTTCTCGTTGGAAAGTGGCCAATCAGGAAGGCATACATCCCAAAGCTTTTTGACTTGTTCAAAATCACGTGCTTGATCATACTGCTCAGCTTGCCAATTGTTCTCGTATTCAAACGCTTTACCATCGTCACCAACACCAGGAAGAGTAACAGGAAGTTTTGACTTGGGTTGTATTTCTCCAAAGATGGCCTTGACTGCTGCCTCATGAGCTGGTGGAGTGTATTCATATGTCACAAGGTAGGTATCGACATCAGGAAATACAGTCAAATCATACGGGTTGATGACAGCTGTCACTACAACGGGTTTTCCAGTAGCCAATGCACGCTTGACCATGTCTACTTGGAATTGATGTAAATTTGCATTGGCAGTTCCGATA
Source organism: Umbelopsis isabellina (assembly GCA_016758905.1). Taxonomy (NCBI): domain Eukaryota; kingdom Fungi; phylum Mucoromycota; class Umbelopsidomycetes; order Umbelopsidales; family Umbelopsidaceae; genus Umbelopsis; species Umbelopsis isabellina. The sequence continues at coordinate 1,094,385 of JAEPQZ010000004.1, read as the reverse complement.
ATAATAGCTGAAGCTTCTGAGAAGGAAGCTTCAATTTGAGAATCGGTATGTTTGTCCTCATAGAAAGTGATATCGAGGGTGTTTTCATGACGCTTCTCAATGCTACGTGTGAACGAAGCGAAAGGGTTGGGCTCAGAATCGATGGCCAATGTTAGTGGAACATGAGCGGAGAGAAATAAAATCTTGTCCTCTTTTGGTACTTTCAAGGGCAGAGTATTGGTGCGATCGCGGACAATGGTGGGAACCTTATCGTACAGCTCGTCTCGAAGTTCTTGATGCTTACTATTTCCAACAACCGCCAATCCATCTTTGGAGGGGAATACAGACTCCCAATTAATGTAGTTGTCTTTGAAGTTTGCTACCCTTTCAAGAGATGCTTTGATTTCTACTTCATTAAATTCACCATCTTGATATGCCTTATTCACCAGCTCAAAGGCATTTGTTTGGAAATCAAGAGTATGAGAGATCATAACAATGTCATTACCAGCTTTTAGAGCCAAAATTGCACCAGGAGCAGTACCAAAGGTGTCTTTCACAGCGTCCATCTCCAAACAGTCAGTAACAATGATACCATTGTATCCTATGCGTTTTCGTAGCAAATCGTAAGCAACTTCTCTGGAAATGCTCGAAACCAGCTGGTGATCGCCGTCAATTTTTTTAATTATTTTAGGCAATGACATATGCGCCACCATAACGGACGCTGGATCGGAGGATGCAATGACCCTGCGGAAAGGGATGAGCTCAATGCCTTCAAGCTCTTCAATGCTCTTGTCAATGACAGGAACACCCAAATGAGAATCAGTAGCAGTATCGCCGTGTCCAGGAAAGTGTTTGATACTTGTCGCCACCTTTGCTTCCTGATAACCCTGAACTTGAGCCGCTCCAAGCCGACCAACCAATTCGGGGTTTTCACCATAAGAACGAACTCCAATTACAGGGTTGAGGGGATTGTTGTTTACATCAAGAGACGGGGCCAAGTTCCAATTGATACCAAGGGCGAGCAGTTCCTTTGATGTTGCCACAGCCACGTCTTTAGCAGCTTCGGGGCTACCAATGGCACCTAGAGCCATATTACCAGGAAAATAGGTACCAGAGGCGCCCAAGCGCCTAACTACACCGTTTTCTTGGTCAGCAGCAATAAGAAGCGGGCGAGTGTGGCCAGCATCCTTGGCTGCTTGCTGAAGTGCAGTTGTCAACTTCAGAACTTGCTCGGGGCTGTCAATATTACGTGAGAACAATATGATAGATCCAAGACCATGATTTTTGATAAGGTCTAATATTCCTTCAGTAGGTTCTAGACCATCAAAACCGCAGATCAGCAGCTGTCCAAGTTCATTCTTTGCCATTTGCGTTTTTGTTTAGAGAGATGAGAGCAACGTAAAGAACACTTCCCAAGGATATCCGACAAACTTAAAAGGTAATTTTTCTATCGGCGCTTCAAATATTATGTGGACCCTGATTGTGGGTTACCAATCAATGGTTTATTGAAACAAAAGCGATTTGTGTAAAAATAATTGTACAAATGTATTTAAAGCTTGGATTGTTTTTTAAGAAGTTCTTGGCTAGTCTTATCACGCTTTTCAAAAGTAGCCTTGACATCATTTGCTCTGCGAAGTTCTACCTTACCAATTTGTGCAATGTGAACTTCATCAGGACCGTCAGCGAAGCGAAGAGTACGGCTGCCAGCATACCACTTGGCGAGCGGGAAATCTTGACTCAGACCACCAGCACCGTGTGCCTGGATGGCACGATCGAGAACAGTGCCGAGCATCTTGGGAACGATTGCCTTTGCCATTCCAATTTCTTTCATGGCACCCTTGGCCTTGACTTCATCAATTCTCTTGGCAGCATTGAGAACCATGAAGCGAGCTTGGTCAATTTCCATACGAGATTGAGCGATATCAGAGACGATGGTGCCGTGCTCATAGAGATATTTGCCAAAAGTACGACGAGAGGGATCAGTGACACGTGCTAGCATGTAGTCCAAACCTCGCTCAGCCATACCAATAGATCGCATACTGTTATGATGGTGATGGGGTTAACAATTGTGCTACAAAAATAAATTGAAATACTCGTCAGAATTATTCTTACCAATGGTGGATACGGCCAGGTCCAAGGCGTCCCTGAATGATTTCAAAACCACGACCTTCACCCAAAACCATGTTCTCGGCAGGGACACGGACATCCTTGAAGATGATTTCACAATGTCCTTCAGGAGCATCATCGTAGCCAAAGACTTGCATCGGTCTAACGACAGTGATGCCGGGGGTATCAGCAGGAACAATGACAATAGATTGTTGTCTGTGAGGGTTCTTGTTATTGGGATCAGTCTTGCCCATGACAAGGTAGACAGCGCAACGAGGATCACCAGCACCAGAGATCCACCACTTCAAGCCGTTAATGACATACTCATTTCCAACCTTTTGAATATGGGTTTCAATGTTGGTGGCATCAGATGAGGCAACTCTCTTCTCAGTCATAGCAAATGCAGAGCGAATTTTTCCTTGCAAAAGAGGTTCTAACCACTTTTTCTTTTGTGCGGGTGATCCATATTTAGCAAAGACTTCCATGTTACCAGTGTCGGGAGCAGAGCAGTTCATTGCCTCCGGAGCGATGTGGGGGCATCGGCCGGTGAGCTCAGCAATTAAAGCATATTCCAAGTTGGTCAGTCCAGCTCCTTCTTGGTAATCACGGCCCAAGAACAAGTTCCACAGACCAAGGCTGCGCGCCTTCTTTTTCAAACCTTCAAGGACAGGTGGGATAACCTATTGTCAATTGGTTTAGTTGTTGACACACTGACCATCCAGTATCTTATTGATCTTATTGACCAGGTTGTCATTATTACTAACCTTCCAACGTTGGTCACCTAGGCCCATTTGCTCATGCCACACCGGTTCCGCGGGTATGCAGTCATTCTAGTGGAATGGGTTAGAGAGAACAACTTTTAAGACAGCGTGCTTGGAATAGTTGTGGCAACCTACCTCCACGAAGTCCTTAGCCTTAGCATAAAGTTCCTGGAACTTTGGAGAGAGTTTTGTGATATCAACGAGTGTATTGCAGGCCATTCTAGAGTGTGAGAACGATCTTGGTGTTTGGGAGTGATGACTTGTGGGGTTTATATATACCGAAAATTGAATTGAAATGCCTTTACTAAGTGCAATCGACCTTTGAAAGCCCGAAAACCTTTAGAGTTTTATGGTAAAAGTCAAGTGTGAAGCGTTTTGCACATCTAATTAAATACAGGTTTTCCGGTTTTTTTCTCCAACTTGGGCAATTTCCAAAGGTCCAGCCCCGTACAAGCTTTACCATCTGTCGGAAATGGCATTCCTGATCTCTCGAAGGCCATCAAAGCAGCATTTTTTGGTTGCTTTCATTTGCTTGGCTGTCATTTATCTTGTTCTTGTTAACATCAATACTCCACCGGCACACTTTGAGCCATCATCACCACCACCTGCTCCAATCGTTCAAGAAGAAGTACATATTGATTATGTGAAGCCCCTCGATCATGAAGACCTTGAGGATATCAGAATAGACACTACCCGAGAAGAGGAAACTGCTGAAATGCAAAGAAGGATTATCGATCGCAAGTACTGCAGCAGTGATAACTGCAGGTTCTTACTTCCTATTACCATCACTGAGCAAGGTAAATATTTTTAAAAGGTGCAATTATTTAATGTTAACTCCGCTGACGATCGAATACCCAGAATCCAAGGCACAAATGCACTTTCGTCAACTTGCGTTTCTGGCTGGACGTCTTGACCGCACCATCGTATTGCCCAATGTTCACAGCTCTCATCTTGGCGCATGCAGAAAACATCCTTTCAATTTTTATTATTCTAACGAGTGGTTGGATAAGAACAAAAAATTCTTTAATTATATCACTTTGGACGATTTCAAGCAATGGGCTAGAGAACGCGCACAGGTTGCTATCAAACCCACTGCTCAAGAGCTGTATATTGAAGTCAATGAGGAATTCCATTTGATGGATAATGTTCAAAACTGCATGCAGCACCTAATGAACTTTGACGGTAGACCAATTAAGCATTTCCTTCTACCTGACCCCGAAAGCCGAGATCGACGTAAAGGCAACTATTCGCAGGTTTTGCAAAACGCAATGTCTGATGAGACAATGGCTGAAAACTATATGGATGGCAAGTCCACAAAAGTGCCTCATCTGGATGTTTTGAATCTGTATTATGATCGAAGGTATGTGGCTGGATATTTGTGATACATTTGAAAAATATGTCAGAGTGTGCTAAATGAAAATGTTAGATTTTCTTACATTGAAGATCCTGAAGTCGATGAGCCTATGAAATACAGTGATACTTGGGTGAATATCGCCAAAAAGGTGGCTGACAACTTATCACCATTTGTAGCAATTCACTGGCGCATGGAACGTCTAGAAGCTCTGGACAATCTTGTGCCATGTGCGCAAAATCTGGTTGCACAAATTGAGAAACTGGTACAGGATAACGCCATGGCACAACACCCTCCTATCTTCCTCTTGACAGATTATCCTCATTTGCTGAATGCCTCCACTCGAGGTCCAGAATCCATGTCCTTCAAGCTCTCAGAGCTACAATCACAACATCATGAGGCAATCAACTATCTATATCAAAACCTCAACATTACCCTAACAACTATTGAACGTCCTAATCAACCTATACCATATAATGAACTCCCTCCAGAAAATTGGAATATTGTGCCTGTACCTTCTCATGCCCAACCAGCAGACACTAGCGTATTAGGTATTGTGGATAAACTCATTGCCATGCGAGCTCAGTGGTTCTGGGCTGGGTCACCTGCAATTTGCGCAAAAGCCAGTAGCTTCACCCTTCGCATCATGGAAGAGCGTAAAAGGCAAAAGGAATTGCAGGATCAAGGTCTAAGCAAACCTGGAGACCCAATTATTCGAGGTATCGCCAAGCCCTTCACCAATACGACTTTTGAGTTATAGATTTCGCCAATCATTTATGATTTGTTCTTTCCATTCTTTATTGTCGATTTTATCATTCCTACTTTGATGTCTTGCTTTCGTTACATCAGACAAATTACTGTTGCCTTTGTCTCCTTTCTTCGCGCATTTATTACTGCTCGGCAGTCATATCCCACACCATTCATCCCACCATTGTATGAGTAAACCAAATCTCCATCTGATAGACAGATTTCCTTATAAATAAAAATACGCATTCAAAGCAAAGCAAAAGAACCAAAGAAATTACAAATGGTTTTATTATTTATACAGGTATTATTGAAGATATACAGGTATTCCGTAGACTACTGGAGCAGCGCCAATCAGGTACGGCATAGAACAATCATCTCTGGCTTGCATGACGGCTTCTGTGAGAGACAATCCACGGAAATACGACGTTTCTTGCTTGCCAGGTATTGGCAGTAAGCCCCAACGAATCATCATAGACTTTGTGAAACGATCAATGCTTTTATCCGTAACGTCCCATAAATTGGCAACCACCGCAGGGCAACCGGCGAGCATGTAATTGATAACATAACCGTATGGATCATACTGCCCGACTGGTTTCATCAAGCCACTGCTGCAGCCCATCAAAAGGGACACAGCACAATGTTTGACTTGACGAACTGTATGCCCCCTCATGAACGCTTCTCCGCCACTGTGGCCAAAGTATCTATTACCCCCCGCGAGAAGTTGTTAGTGCGCTATATTTCATATTACAAATGCATGTTTTGACATGAGAACTCACATGTAAATATCCTTTTGCCTTAAAGCATTTTGAACCTGTTTCTCCATTGGTGGTTGTCCAATAGATCCTTGCCATTCTGTTCGTCTGTAGTATAGTTGTTTAGTAAGCCTAAACGCGGTCTATTCTCACACGAGTGTCTATGATGCTTACTGTTCTAAAGCTGATTGAAACTCGGCTTGAGTCTTCTTAAGATCGCCCGATGGATTGAGAACGTAAAAAGCGCTCTTTCCGTTCAACTTTATGTCATTCCAGTCAGTTTGTTCTTCGGAATCTGATGAGCTCTTTGCCCGTGTATACGAGCGCGCATACAAGATTCTGTCGCGTAGAAACGAAAGACAGGGTAATCGTGAGACCGAGCGATTTTTCAACACAGATAATGACTCGAAGGGTAAAAATTGAGTATGTTTATCCAGTATGAGAATGGTATGATTTTGTTGCCCGTTATTGGCTTCCTCTTGTGTCACTTTTTGTACAGACGCATGGTATTGCCGAATGCCCGTGAGTATATCGTCTTTAAACTGGATGACTCATGTTAACTTAGTAATGGTTTAATTCGGTAAAGTAATATTTCTTACCTGACCAAGGTCCACTTCAGCATAATTGACATCGATATCGTTGATCTCATACAAGGACAGAAGGTAATAAGCCAAATCTTCAATACACTCGCTTGATGCCTTGCTTTCCAACTGGAGTGTCACTTTACAAATTTCTAATCCAATTTCCAATAACTTGGGTTTGTTTGATATAGATATTGTAGGTTTAACCGAACGGCCATGAGCTGCCTTACAAACCAGCTCACTCAAATAGCTTTGGAAGACCTTGAGTTTTGAGTTCACTATCGTACATTCTTTGCCTAGCATGCCCTGATTTTCATAAAATATATTACTATTAGGCCAGCGTGTTATTGTAGAATATGTCTCAGGTGAGTACAAGTTACCTTGAATCCGCCAAACCAACGCTCTTCGATCTTTTCCATCAGAAGTTTCAATCGACTGTCAAGAGCACGTCGCTCACTCCACCATGCTTCAATATCTGCCTTGTCTTCAAACTTCTTCTTCAGATGCATTGTTGCGTCACTGGCACTGATAATTTCGTTGAACTCTTGCACGACTTTGTCATAACTCATGTCGTCGCTTCCGTCACTTCTTTGTGCAAAGCGCTGTAAAGGCAATTTCAAAACGATGGGAGTCGCATTTGCCACCATGCGAGTGACATACATATTGCTTTGTGTTGGGTCCATAGTCAACGAGCATACAGTCCAATTTGGTGGAAGGATATTTACAAATTTTTCTTGGAACCCGTTTTCGTCAAGTTCATGTTCTTCCTTGTACAAATCGCGAAGCTGTTCCAAGTGAGCATGATACCAGTGATCTATCATTTCTTCGTCATCTTGTGTTTCAGTTTGATCTTCAGGTACAACAGATGGCCAGTTATCTTCATCTTCATGTGATGTTGATTTCTTTAGCTTGTGATAAAGACATGTCTGCATTTCACGTCTGAAGGATATTCCCTTGGATAACTCTGCAAGACATTTGTGTCAATACGCTAAATTGTCATGATTTACCATGTGGATTGAGATGTAGGGTACCTAGGTAATAAGCGCTCAATGTTGCCGTTTCATTCATTAGAAATACGCCAGCCGTAGACAGCAAGCTTTTGATGAAAAGTGAAGAAGTCAGATTAAGACAGACATCGTTAACCAACTGGATCTCCAATTTATCTACGCCTGTCGATAGCGCATCCATTAGTCTCTCAATTGCTTGTCTTATATCATCTCGCGGGCGTTTAAGAGTTTGTAATGCAGTCGTGCGTCTCATCGGCATAGTCGAAGTGGTTGGTTTCAGCAAAGGTAACGTAATACCTAGGGATATGAAGCGCATATATCAATCAATACTGCAAGTATTTACACAATAAAAGTCCTCAATTACCATTCTTTTTCAAATGTTGACCAATCTTAAGTTTTTCGATCCCCTGCAACGTCTGAAGAAGCTTGAGTTTGCTTATTGCAGCATGAAGTTTGCTAGCTTCATTTGATAAGAGTGGCAAGCTACCCTCCAGCTGTTCGAGCTCAGTGACCGCCAAACTTAACTCCCCAGTGTTCGCAGTTATGAGCGCTATGATCGGTGTTAGGGCATGAAGGACATTGCTGGTCAACATCTATACACTCACCTTCTCTAATAACCACATTCACATGATCGCTGTATAAGAGCACACAATCAAATTCACCTAAAAAGCAGCAAGTATTTCAATCAAATTATTCATGAAAACAGCCTGTACTGTAAACTTTACTTACTGTCGCCATCAGAAAACACAGTACGAGATCCAGTAAGCTCTTGCAGCAATTTCTGTGTTCGGGGGGTTCCTTGCTCGGTTCTAGATCACCTGAGTTAATTTGGAAAGCAGGCGAGGATTCAAATATGTCAATGCGCTTACCGTGCGATCGACTGCTCCAGTTCAGTTATATAAGTATGTTCCATGAGATGAGATAATATACTATCTGCATCTTGGTAAGATTCCATAGCAGCATCATTGTATCCTTGACTACCATCAACGTCCCCAACAACTACTTTCAGTTCCGCTTGATCTTTTGGAAAAGGACAATCCTGTCATGCAATGAAATACAAGTCAGCGATGATACAGAAGATTGCAAGATTATGAATTTGTATTACCATTGATTGCAAATCGGATGCTTTCTCTAACTTATGTTGGCTCTCTTGATGTTTACCTGTCTTCCAGTAAAGATCAGCAAGCGATATTAAAAAGGCTGCTGTCGCCATTTTAGAGCCTAGGTGTTCAGAGAGTTGTAGGCCCTGTTTGTAAAAGTATTCCGCCTCTCGCCAAGATCCTCTTGCACTGTGAAGCGAACCTAGCCTTGCGAAGCATTTACTCATTTTCTGTGCCATACTCCAGTTAGCGTCTTGCAACGCTATCTCCGCTACTGTCTGCACAATGCCATGACTCTGCTGCTCCTCCGGAACGGTATCACCATATCTCTTTGTATCTGACTGAAACGGATTGTCGATTGATTCGGGCTGCTCTTGTCTAGATTTGGATTTTTGCAACATAGATGTAGATAGACGACTTAATACTTTTAGGGCAGTCGTAGCATCGTTGACAGCGTTATCTACAGATCCCAGCTCCACAGAGAGATATGATCGAGTGAAGGAGGCCCCCGCCAGAAGTATAGATCGGGTAACTCTATTTTGTGCAGATTTGTATTTGTTGAAATGTAGCTTTGGATTGGCCTGATCTGCCAGCTCTTTCGCACGCTGGTATACTTCCGCACTTTGATCCACATCCCCGGTAATTGTGAGATATTGAGCATACATCAATAAATGATGAAGTTTAGCTTCAGTATTGCATTTACTGATTTTCATGGTTCTCTCAGCTCGAGCAATTTCTGCAGCAGCTTTGCCAGTATACCCAAGCTCTAAATAAGTGCTGCCGATATCCGTATACAACATGACAGCATCACTAATGTTATCGGAGTCCTTGTCTCTCAAGCCGTTATTGAGCTGCAGCAAGAGACGTAACACCGCAATGCGTTGTATACGTCTTTGATTCACAGCAAAGAGATCCGAAAGCATTCGAAGGTGACCATATAAACGATCTACTCCATCAATCTGTCTGTAGATATATGCTCTCGCATCATCATCAACACCAGCATCTTCACCTAGTAGCGGGATCGGCTTAAGTATAGTCCCCCAGCATCTCAACGCCATTTCGAATGAATTGGTTGAGGCTTGTATGTCATGTTGTTTGCATAGACCATTCCAGGAATAACACATCGCCAAGTAATATTTACGATAATCCAGGAGATCAGTATCGGCTGCGAAAACATCTCCTTTCAATAGAGCCAAAGCTTCATCGATAACAACTTGACTCTTGTCATTGCTTTCTGGATGACTGGACTTGTGCGATCGCAATAACCTGCATTTTTCGACTAAGATACGGGCTCTTCGAATCGGATATTGAGTCGCCTCATATGCAAGCAGCAATTCATCGATCAAACGCATTTGAAGTGTTGAAACATTGGTTCGTAATGACATGACGTTCAAGATTTGCAGTTCACATTCTTTGATGATAGCCCTTTGGCTTGGGTTTAAATGACCGATATCCATAATCTCACTGGCTAGTGCTATCTCATCATGTGGTCTATCGATGATTGCTGCTTTCATATATCTTTCCATAAGCTTTGGCAATAGCGGAAATTTGTCGATGAAGATGGCCAGTGAGACTGTATCGCAATGTCGAACAAATTCTTTGATGCTGCTTTTCGGAATGTGTATAAGAGCGCGCTGCAGTGCTAATATTGCTTTCTTTTGATTGAAAAGCTTCAACTGTGATGCTCCAAGTAGCTCATATCTTTTGCAAAGTTGCATACTCCATTGCTCTGATTGTGTTTTGGCTCGCAACTGATCCTGCTCCAATATGATGCATGATTTTTCTAAGGGGATGATTGCTTTGCCATAGTCTCCTTCAGTAGCTAGGTTTGCTCCAAAGGAATAATACGCACTGGACAGCCATCTTTTGCCTTCAGTAAAGTCATTCTTTTCACAAAAAGCAGCTCCATCTTGGAGATACTGAAATGCTCGCTCATGGGTTTCTGGATCTGTTGTTCGAAACGCCATTCTGGATAACAGGATAATGATGTCGATGTAAGTCAGACATAAACTGTTAGTGTTTACTGGTTCACCTTGCCCTGATGGATCGTTCTGAAACAACCAAAATTTGTTAGCTGCATGATCCCATGTCTATTTTCTGGCGACATGAAGACGCTAACCTTCTCTGTCAGCAAACGCAAAAATACAGGAACAAGGTCTGTGCATCTCAGGAGGCATTCTTGGATATTAGCTGAGTTATTCTTCCAATCGCCAAAGTCGTCTGCATGCATATGTTTCCGTTGTGGTGGAGTTTGATATGGATCATGGGCAACTTCGCGTCTATGAATGGAATCTTCCATTTTCTTGCTCAAGAAAGTATGCATAGAGTTGCAACTATTTCGGAAATTGTCAACGCTTTTAGAGAGATTACGCATTGCCAACTCGCTGTATTTCGTCAACTTGGCATCTTTCTCCAAGGAGGCAATACTGAATTTTATACACGAAGAGACTTCCATTAAAGTAGTGTTGATATCGGTATCTTGTAGTAAATTGTTAGTAGCCGCAATCTGCTTAAGTCAAAATTCAATTACAATTTTTGATAGTAGATGAATGGTACTTACAAGCATTTGAACTTATCATTTTATCTAGTTGAAGTGATGCAAGCGACATTTTACTGGAAGCCGCATACATATAGTGATAGCTTTGACAGTGCTGCGTATTTTGAAGGACAATTCGAAGTGGGCGCATCATATGCTTGAAAGCAAAGAACGATCCTTGATAACTTCCACACTAAGGATCATGATGTTTCAACATTCTGCCAGAGGTTGTGAGAGAGATGATTGTTACTTTACCTTTCTAGAAGCATATGCATAGTATTCACAGAGAACGAAATAATTTTCCATTCCGGTAAGATCATCTACAGCAGGCTCAAGGTATTTGAGAATATACTCGCAATGCTTTTGCAAATTTTGAAATTTCACTATAGAGGGGACTGGAGCAATATTAGTATAACAGTTGGAACATATAAGTTTCATAGATATTATTTCATTACCTTGATTGCTCGTCTTCTCAAAAGTCACTCCAATTCTTACTAATTGGTCGCATATATAACCGAATTTTGCCCGTTTCGAAAAGTAAGCTGCCAGCAGACTTTGTACTCGCAGCTTCAATACAATTATTGGCGATATGTTGGTAGAATGGTTATTTTTCGCTTGCTTGGATAAAAGGCGATATAGATATTCGAATTGCTCTTGCGCCTTTTCTTCATCGAGTGAAGCGAGATGCCTGCACCACTCAAAGAAACTTCCTTTGCTCTCCATCAAATCTGGAAGCTCCTGTAATGTGTAGTCGCATCAATGAGTTTGAGCTAGCTATTTGTTGGTAAGCAGACTCATATACTTTACCGATATGTTTGCACCATTATCCATCTCCACAAAACACCTTATTGCATTTAGCTGGCTAGCAAGTATAAGTCGTACCATAGATATATTATTCATGTTTTGCTGCATTGGTAGGTTGAGAAGGCACAGGTAAGGTGATCGTGAATGTTTTGAGGAATTAGTAGCACTGTACAGCTCAGCTGCAAGTTGACGAGCTATAGTTTTGGATGGCCGTGGAGATGCAGGTGTAGAAGGTGTATTTAATGCTTCGGTAAGTACCGTTTTTTCGCCATGATCTGAGGAGTAAGCATCCAGATTTACACCTATGATATTAGCTAGATGTGCTCGAAACAACAACAATTCCTGAAGAGCACGCTCGTACTAATAGAGAACAAAGTAAATAAATCAATTCAAATGATTCTCAAACAGTTGCTGTTCCTCACTTGTTTGATGTTGATAACTTTCGTTATTAGGTTTGACCTTGCTTTCTCCACGTCCAACTGCTTTACTGCCTTTGTGTCATTCAAAACCTGCAGCGTTTTCAATGCATAGAATGAAGTATCGACGAGGCAAGAGATCATATCGCTATCTTCATTCGTTATTGCTGTATTGCTGGCTCTCTCATAAAGTTTGCCGAATGAACCCAGATTTTGATTTACAATATTCATTGCCAAAGGCACAAGGGATCTTTGGTATGTTTCTATATCTTTCTTCGTCAGCTTTTTGGAGGATTCGATGGGATCCAGTAAAGTTTTTCGAACCAACTGCGTCAGCTCATTATTACAGGTGTCGGAATTGGACAGCGCCTTGAGCAATGCTGAAGAAGACATGCCTTGCTGCATGTATGACGGCCTATCGCGTCTCTTTAAAAAATTCACGCTGAGACGCGTAATATGGGATAATTTCTCTCTTTATAATTTTTCGGAACCGCGCCGCGTTTGGAAATTTTATTCCATGACCTGGTTAATCCTTGGCACCTCTATGAACTATTGGCATCTCTTCTGGGTTTGGTTCCTCTAAATTAATACTGGTAGGTAAAGCATCCACTTCCTCTTGTACGTTGCGTGGCCTTAAAGACTGGAGCCGATTTACACAGCGTTCGAACCAGCACCTTGCCCCAAGTCGCTGAGCTGCAATTATAGCTGCGGTGACCATTCCCGTCAAAAAACCTATACCATCGTTGGAAAATGCTACTAATGATCCTGTAGTAACAAGCATCACTAGAAAATGCTCATACTTGATTCTCGAATCAGCAGCGTTATCAAGAACGGACCTAGCCGCCATGGCAAGCTACATACGAAACAAGGTTGTCAGCAAGAGTCGATCCAAAACGTCAATGTTGCCTATTCGTTTACCTCCAAACCGGATACAAAAAGCATAACAGACAATATCGAAGTAGGGAATAGTTTGAGTAAGCCCACAAGAGAGCTTCCAAATACTATCCCTAGAAGGAGTTTGCATAGGCCGAGAAATATAATTGACACTTCGGTTCTAGCGCCGAAGCGATATTGCCCAGCTAGTCCTCCTGAACCATGACTAAAGTATATCGCATTAGAAAATTTATCCCTATTGTAATTATATACTTGCAACCTACCAATAAGGCATACAACCGAACCAGCAGCCAGTCAGGTTCATGATTCCAACACTCATCGATATACTTGTTGTGCTAGCAGTTCTCTCCGGGAACAAGTCATGAATCAGTGCGGCCAAGGCGATGACAGAGTTGAGTGATGTAAGCGGTATCTGGCCGAGACCTGCATTCAAGAAGCCAATTTGGAAGTCTTCAGGACTAGGAACTATGATGGTATCTGGGTAATGACCACCAGCAACTGGTGGATTGGTTGGGCCTTCCGGATCCGCAAACATGCGTATCAGTGCAAATAAGAGGCCGATGAAAAATAGGATCAATGCTGTCGGCACTCTGGAGTTGTAGCAGCTAATAACAAGGATGAAAGCAAGCAGTACCCAGGTGTAGTTATCAGACCAATTTTCTCCGCTGATTCTCCACTGTAGGGTCTTTATCAAGCCGTGTGCCTTGATCATCAGAGACACACCAGTGCCGAGCTGTATGCCTTTTGAAATAAGAGTGTGAGCATGTTTTAATCACCGCCAAATCAACATATCTAAGAATTCTTTGAGGTACCTCTGATGACCGGCTTAGGTGTTATTATGTCTATCAGATGAATAGTTCTTGTTGCGCCGAGAAAAAAGATAATCCCTCCCACACCTTTTGTTAAAATGTGTCAGTGCTTTCTTAGAAGTAGTAAGTATCTCCTGATCACAAAATTCGCATCCAGTTTACCTAAACCTGCAGCCATATTTTGTTGAATGGTCATATCGCTTGCCAAAACAACAGCACCAATAGCTTTTCATTCCTTATAAGTGATTGCATCTGTTTCTTACAATATCACATTGTACGAACCTTTCATGGGTTGAACACACATTGGCACTTGATATATCAAACCACTAAGGATGTTCCATATACCACCGAACCACAGCGTGCTTGTTAAGTTAATCTGTCCACTAACAGCTAATGATATCATGAGTGGGAGAAGGGTTCCAAGGTCGCCGAGACTCCCGGAAATCTGATAAGAATGTGAGCAAAAAAGACGACTGGTTGACAAACGGAATTATGTTTGGATGCAGGAAGATATACCTCATGGATATTCAGGTTCGTAACAATTCGATCATAGGTATGCCGGATATGGGGTCGCATATATGATTATTGTATTTAAGGTTATCACAGCTATGGGAAGAGAAAGAACTGCAGCTGCTCGCTTCGATCAGTGACTTTGTTATTTTATGGTGTGACCAGAATGGCCGCGAAATGTGACTGTTCAAAGACGGCTCAATGGAACATCTGCATCAAATCCATTGTCCGTTATAGTGAGGACCGTTTGTCTTTTATTCAACAACTATGTTTTTGCTCTCGGTACGACTTCGCTCCCAATAAAATATTACTTGTGAGACTCCATAAAGGCTTTCGGTATAGGTATTCCGAAGGCAACCTAAGTCTGGCTCATATAGCTACTCCCAATACTGCAACACAACGCCCTTAAGATAATAGCCAATAAGAGGGAAATCAAATTTATTTTACATATTTAATGCGGAGCTGACTGTTCACGATCATCAACGGCATGCATTCGCTTCCATGTCATGTCAATGTTAGGACGAGCCTCTTGTACAGCAGCGGCCAAAGTCTCCCATTTCTCGAGTTCTTCATCGGTATTGTTGACATTTCCGCCTAACTCTAGTATCTTCAGATTGGGACCGAATCCGTCCATTAGAGCATCACATATGACATTAAAATCTTCGGTAGAAATACCATTGCAGCCAATGTCTAATGAAGAGATATTCGGGCATACTTTGAACTCTGCGGTATTAAGTTTGTTAATCTTGTTATTGAAAAGGCCAAGGACATTCAGCTTGGGACATGCAAGAAGTTCCACAAAGCCATTGACGGTGATAGCATTCTCTCCCAATTCTAAGCTAGTAAGATGTTGTCCATTCTCTTGCATAGCTTTGGCAAGTTGGATAGCTCCATCATCCGTAATGTTGTTCCTTCTCATTCTTAGGTGGTATATCCCGCTGTCACGAATAGTAGTTGCAAGAGAAGACATGCCAATATCTGAAATATTCAAGCCATCAAGCCATATCTCCTCCAATTGCTTAGCTGGAAATATCTTTGATAGAGCTTTTAACACAATATCTCCAACTGACTCTATTTGAAGCTGATTCTTTGGCTCGTCAAGGTTGAAATTCTCTTCTTCTTCGAGGGTTCCAGCTAATTTGAGGGACTTCAAACTTTTGTTTTCTGGTAATGCTTCGATGATTGTGGTGCTACCTGAACCAATAGGATTATCAGATAGATCGAGTTTGCAAAGTTTGGAAGGCTTTTTCAGGTATTCAGCGATTGAATGAGTACCATACTTATTGACTTCGTTCATTGATAAGTCGAGCAGCATCAGGTCTGAAGATGGATTCTCGCCCAATATTTCCATTAGTGTCTCGACACTATCGTTATCAAGCTTATTGCGCGACAAAATGAGATCTTTCACAGTTCCGTTCTTCTTGATACTCTCTGCCAGCATATTTATACTCTCTGCCGTCAAACCCTTATTATCCATGTCAACCTTTTGAAGCGATTCATTGGCAGCTAAGCCAGCACAAAATGACTGAAATAATGCCAAATCTGATCCAAAGCTTGATTTGCCGACATTGATTGAAAGAAGAGTATCATTTAAAGCAAGAGCTTCAGATAGACACTCCATGGCATTAGAATCAATTGGCAGGCCCGAGCAGTATAAGTGTTGTAGTGTCGAATTCCGACCCAAAGCTGTGAATAAACGTGCGAGTTCATCCGAAGCAACCACGCGAAAACTGAGAATATGTAGTTCTATAAATGTCGGGTCGTTTTCTTCCAATCTTTTAATCCACTTCTCTACAGCTTTGTCATTTCCACCCCAAGCCATTATGATCAAAGATCTTGTTCAAGAACGTGGCTGTCCTGATCGACCAGGAAAATTTGGGCCACCAGTTTTTCACAGTCACTGTACCTAATTAGGGCAGATCCCATCATTTTTCAAATCATCCCGCCGTTATTCCAGCAGCTATCAAAGAGGCACCATAAATGCGCCAAATTCTAGCATTTAGCACACTCTTGCTGGTGCATCTGTTCTTTGGATCACTTTCATATGCTGCCCCGAGTGGAATGGATTGGAAGTCTCAGGTATGGTTTCGACTTATTTCCCTTAGCAGTGCATCACAGTTGCTATCTTTTTTTTGTATCTAACTCGGAATCTGCGCTTAAATAGGCAGCACATATCAAGGAAGCCCAGAGCATTTACGAAATCCTTCGGCAAGGGCAAGGATATAAGCAAGAGCTTTTTAATAAGCGTCTCACTATCGAAACCAAAGAGAAGGCTGAGAAGGAAGATGCGCAAATGTTAGATGCCTTAGATATCAAGCTCATGGATTTGCAAGCTTTAGAGTCTCTTGTCTTCGGGATGTTTGACGTGTATGGAGACACGATAGACGGATCTCTGAAAGACTTTAAGGCGGCATCATTAAAACAACTTTCAGACTTTCTGTTAGCTCTACAAAAGTCACATCAACAAATACACAACATACCAGTTAAGGAAGCGAACGATACGCCATCTGAGCAAGCCCCTGTGGAGCATAAATACTCTGAGCATCATGCTCACGATGTATCCGAGAAAGGAACGGAAGTAGGAAACGAAGCAGTGAAAGATCTAGTCAACGATATGTTGCAAGACGTTCGACTCAATGCAGATCACTTGGAAGAAGGAATGCATCATAACATGTTCTCAGAAGGATTGAACAAAGCGGACGGCTCTACACTAGAAGCTGTCGTCAAAGTTTTAGATGAAGAGCAGAATTCAGGAACAAGTTCTGGAGCTAACAATGAAAATACTGAAAAAGGCAGACAAGTTACACTCATTGATCAAGAAAACAACCAATACATCATGTCCCGGCCATCTGATACCACCATCTTCTATGAAGGTATATGTCAATTACTCAAAACAAATACAACTCAAATTTACTTACAATCACTGTTCGTAAGATATGCATTTCATTCATGATTTAGTCTTAATTTTGGTCGGCTGCTTCATCTTTGGTTGGATATTCAGTCTGTTTGGCCTTCCAGGTAAGTTTACTCTCAGTTCAATATCAAAGCGACTGCCCAATTTACAAGCATCTAATCTTCACATGGTATATTATAGCTTTCTTTGGGTACATTTTAGCTGGCAACCTTGCAGGACCCTCAGGTTACGATCTCATACAGGAGTTGATCCAGACAGAGACATTAGCACAGCTGGGTGTGATTTTCATCGTCTTCGTCCTTGGACTCGAATTCTCTCTGGATAAAATGCGAGCAATGTGGCGACTTGCACTGGGTGGAGCTTTATTGATACTTTTTGCCACTGTAATCATATTTGTTTTGGTCAGTCTTGTCATTGGAGCCAACACCAGTGAGGCTGTTTTTGTTGGCGCATGTGTCAGTCTAAGCTCCACTGCTGTGGTAGTTAAATGCGTCAAGTCCGATGAATTGGAACACATGTATGGCCTCTTGGTTATGCAAGATGTGCTCTTGGGTATCATGCTTGTAAGTATCAAATGTTGATTATTTCGGATCTAATAGCTGTCATGGAAGCTAACGATTACCTTGTGTGACTAGGCTATGATCCCTGCTCTGAGCAAATCTGGAATGGAAATTGTTTTTGCTATTGCTAAGATGACATTATATATTTTCGTATTTGGATGTATCAGCGTAGCTATAGCCCGTCTTCTACCGCTTGCAGTCCGTTTGGTAAATCGAACACTGGGAAAGAAAGCAGCTCAACACAACCATGAGCTGTTGCTCTTGGGGACAATTGCCATATGCTTTACCATGATGATATTATCTGATCGTCTTGATTTGGGGTTGGAATTGGGTTGCTTTACTGCTGGAGTAATTGTTCGTTCCCGCAAGCAATGGTTCGAATCATGCCTCAGCATTATTGAACCTATTCGAGATGTATTTGGATGCCTGTTTTTTGCCTCCATTGGCCTTCATGTTTATCCGTCCTTCCTCCTATCGGAAGCCATGGTTTTGCTTACGCTCACTGCCGCTGTCATTGGTTTCAAATACGTTATCACCTCACTCGTTTTGGTGCTGTTCCGAATTGACTTGCAAAAATCATCTATGATGGCCATTGGCTTAGCTCAGATATCGGAATTTAGTTTCGTTCTCGCCAGTCGAGCCAAGCAAATGAACATCATCTCTAGAGAGGTGTATTATCTACTATTGGCTGTATCAGCAATGACACTGATGACCACACCTATTTTGTGGAACCTCATCGCCGGTCGATCACCATCTTCCAGCAGTGGTGGTGGCTCACTAACAAGCTTGCCTTTAGCAAGTGCAGGCGGACCAAATGGACTCAAGTGGAATCCTCATGAGAGAAGCAGCCATACACGCAGTGCATCCAGTTCACATTATTCCTATGCTAGAATACCACGTTTACGTGACGATGCTCATCATGATATGGTGACTCTTCCATTACATGAAGATGCCGAAAAAGCGGCGTAATCGACTTTATCCTTTGAGCAATTGTACAGTAAACAAACCTTCATGATCTTATTCCTTGCTAGAGATTACGCTCGCCCCTTTTAGATTGGCGCAGTCAATGATACACATGAGCATGTTTTTCATCTATATAGTAATAAATGTGTTGTATGATAAAGATCTTATTAGTGATCATTCCCCGTGACTCTATCTACTCGAACAGGGCATTGCACAAACCTCATTTGGGCTTGCATACCCGCAGAGAACTCCACATGGTTCACGGGAACCCGGAGTAACCTGTTTCCCGAGGAGAATTAAAAATTAAACAAAACCTGAAACACTTGCGACCATTTGGCAGAAAACAACTAAACAAAGCTTTACAAAGCTTACATTGTAAAAGTTGATGAGTAGAATTTAAGCAAATATTCTTCTAGTTTTATCATAACAATGGTATGGATGGCCAAAACGAATAGCAGAAAATTTTTTACCATTGAACGGCTAGTGTCTGCAAGTACCGCCGAAATGAACCCACATGTAAATTTTGGGAAGGAGGAAAAAGTGCATAGGACTGTTTGTTTCTGTTGTCTTTCTTATTTTGCTTTTACCTCACCACACCGTCTTTATATAGCTAATAGAGTTCTAAACAACTCATTGTCACACTCTCACCCCGTAATAATTCAATGCTGAATTCGCCTTCGAATTTATCCTCCATGGTTTCCAGATCTTCATCGCGTTTCAACAGAAAGCGATCGGCCCGGCGAGCCTCCGACAAGCCCTACACCCTCAAGGAATTCACAGATTACCTCGCTGCTCATCAAATAGGTAAGGCCGTCGGTAATATGACCCACATGGCTTACTGGCCAGTGACTAATCCCTCATCTACTTTTACACAGACGCTCCCCTCAAGGTTATCGTTGCCATACTTATTGGCTATTTAATTGGTGTTCCATACTTCGATAGGTTCATTTTCATTACATACCAAAATCCACAGACGGGATTATATGGAAAAGGAGTAGGGGATATCTTTTTCTTGTTCTTCTATATCAATGTCTTCACCATGCTGCGTGCTGCATCTATGGAGTACGTACTTACACCTATTGCTGTGGCACACGTGAAATCCAAGCGAAAGAGAACTCGCTTTGCAGAGCAAATGTGGACAGTCATCTATTACTCAGCTACCTTCTGTGTTGGCACTGTAAGTACAAACCTGTCAAATTTTTATTGAAAATATATATAGTAGAACGGCGTTGAGTGTTGGCTTAACGAGACAGCGACATGATAATAGCGAGGAGGTAAATATACAAATGCTTGGATTCGAAACTCCACCATCAGTACACAACAACAAAAAGTCGCGTAATAATCCATTTTAAAAACCTGGCATGTCAGTATTATGGCGTTTGGTTTGAGGCTGACGACATACAAACGTTACAAAACAAGCATGGATGAGAAATATCCCGCTTTCAATCTCAAAAATTATTTTTGTTGCTATTCATCCGTCATGCTAATTATGGTATTTTTGGAAATATAGTATCTCGCTTACCATTCACCATACTGGTTCAACACTGCCGAGTTCTGGAAAGGCTACCCACATGTGGAACTCACAAAGCTCTTCAAATATTACTATCTGGTTCAATTTTCCTACTGGCTGCAACAGATCTTTGTTTTGCAAATCGAAGCTCCGCGCAAGGATTATCGAGAACTCGTTCTTCATCACATCAACACTCTGCTTCTGATTAGTTTGAGTTATTCTTTCAACTATACTCGCATTGGCAACGCCGTCTTTGTCTGTATGGATTTGCCTGATGTTTTATTAGCTGTAAGTGTTCATTTAACAAAACAATCCACCCCTCATTTTCTTTAGTACTGACCTGCCCTCCCACTATCAGTTGGCCAAGTCATTCAATTATCTGGATTTCCGTTTCATTTGCGATTCCACGTTCGTTGCAATGTTGATCTCTTGGTGCTATACTAGAGTGTATCTGTACGGATGCATTATCTGGTCAACAGCAACTGAACCAGATCTTTATGTTAATTTCAAGTTGGATCCAAGAAATGGAAGCTGGTTCCCATACTTTGCCAAGTACATCATTCTTGCTCTTGAAATCGGCTTGTTTTTCTTAATTCTCTTCTGGACTGTCATGATGTTCAAAGTCCTCGCCAAAGTCCTTCTTGGTAGCGCGGCTGCCGACGAACGCAGCGAAGATGAAGCTGAGGACGAGGGTTTGGAAAGCGAACAAGGCGTGGTGGGCACAACAAGTGCAATTGCGCACAACAGCAACATGACACCAACGAAAAGGAAGTGATTGAATCTCACTTTCATGCCAACCAGTGAAAAGAAACAGAAATATACAAAATAGTTAATAGCCAAAAACGAACTTCAGACAATGCACAACTCTTCTGTTTGTTACTACGCACACTTTTTTTTTAATTCACCTGTCAAGGCATTTTCCAACGTGCAACAGTATAATCCTCCATCTGCTTTCTGGGCTCTTTGTACTCGTGGGTACACTAATATTTTCCGCCAATATATCATGTAACGTTTACGTCTTAGGAGAGAAATTGATTCAATAATCTAGTTTAAATGAGTCCTCCTGTAGTTTCTTTAGCTTATGTTTATAATGTACGTTTAAGCACTACATGTTTCGTTGTTTTTTATTCTTTTTATTCTAATATATTTGATTGATCATTTTTACTTTCGCTCTCCGTTATTTGATAACTATAGGGGTAAAGCTTGGTAGCACAATTAATATAATGACTGATCGGGTTATGGTTATGCAGGAAAGGGATTTGTACACCCAGCCTACATCTCACGCGAAGATCTCATGAGCACAGCAAGTTAGCCAATGAAAAAGCAATTTCAATGACTGATTTCGAAGCGAAAGTTGTATTTTTTACGTTGTGGCCCTAGCATTTTCATGATCGGGCACTGCGGCAATAGCATTTATACTGATCAGATCGAGCTTTTTACGATGAGAACGAGGAAAACCCCCAATTTTGTGATTTGATAGTGCGCCGAGATATTTGCGAACCATCCATTAGCATAGTCTCACATCTACCAAGTGCATAAGCCAAGTGGGATCACAACATGCATAATTTTTCCATATTTAGAGGTATTTTCTTTTTTAATCAACACCAGTTGGAAGTATTGATATGCTAACAAAATCTACATAAATAACTATGGAAAAAAAATGATTAATGAGATACAATGGGAGAAAAAGATGGTAGAAGGGGAAAGGAAATAGTACATTTGCTGCGTTGCCGATTTTTTAGAAAAAAAAATTATAGAGCTAAAGCTACAAAGTATTATGGCTACACGGCACCTAGATCGTTTTGGGAATAAAAAAAGGTATTTAGACTAGTTGCATAAAGGCAGCAGCAAGACCACCCAATGCCAGGACCATGACGGTAGCGGGCGCAGTGGATGCAGCACCGTTGACAGATTGAGCACTGACGCTTTCAGTAGGGAGAGAGGCGGATGGGGATCCAGAAGGAGCAGAACTGGATACGACAGTAGAAGGCATTGCAGAAGTGGGAGCGGAGGAGGAGGCGGCGGCGACGACGGGAGCTGAGCTAGCTGCAACATCGCTGGAAGTAGCAGCGTCGGTAGGGGTAGCATCACTGCCATCGGAACCAGTGCCATCGGAGCCAGATCCATCAGCAGAAGAGCCATCAGATCCAGAGGAGCCAGAGCTGCCATCAGATCCAGAGCCAGAGCCAGATCCAGAGCCAGATCCAGAAGAGCCAGATCCAGAGCCAGATCCAGAGCCAGATCCAGAAGAGCCAGATCCAGATCCAGAGCTAGAGCCAGAACCAGAGCCAGAGCCAGATCCGGAAGAGCCAGATCCAGATCCAGAGCTACCAGTGGAAGATGCGCCTGATGAAGAGGAAGAGGAAGAAGAGCCACCGCCGCTGCTGCTGCTACCACTGCTGGAAACACCAGGTCCGGAATAGTCTCCTGGAACAACTCTGGCGCAACCGTCTTGACTGATGCCTCTGTTACAGTTGGTTTCAGTGTTGCAGCATCTGATACAGTAGTCATTGCCAGCAGGCTCAACAAGGTTGACAAAGTATTTATATCCAGAGCAAACGGCACCTGGGGGAGACACGACATCATATTGACCACCTTCATCGTTGGCGTTAAGGTTGGCTTTGGAAGGATCAATTTGACCAGTGACTTGGACGTAGTCACTGGTAGAGACGAAATGAGCGGACAAGATGAATCCACTGGGGAACTTATTAGCATCAGTAGCCTTAGGTGTGCTGCCCATGCAGTAAGCGACTGCATCACCTTCGTTATCGGAAATGTTCATGTCGCTGGAGCCGGGGGGTGGCAAGAAGAAACAAAAATCTTTTGAATCGACAACTTGGACAGTTTGTCCTGAGCCCGCAGCCACCTGGCTGATTTGGCTACCTACAAATGCAGCTGCTGCGAAAAGTGAGACGGTGCTGAAGCTGCGCATATTCGTCAAAGAAGTGTGATTTGAAGAAAAAGAGCGGAGGAGTACAAGGAAAAGATTGGTTAACAACGATTTTGTACTCTTTTATATAAGAACGAAACGCTACCTAATATATTTTGGACATAAATAGGTCTATTTACAGTCCGAAGCAAGTTCAAGTCCGTTGCGGGAAATTATTGGCCCCAAATGAAGCAACTAGTTTACCTTGATCGTACCATACTTTTGACCTCATTGATCTGTTTTTGTATATTCGCATGATCATCTGATACTGTAACTTCTATGTGCTCAAAAGACCAGCCAAAGATCATTAGATAGGCTCGAAGGTAACCGTCCATTACAAGGTCAAGGGCTCATTAATTTCAAAGGGCCCAGCGCCGCCACCACCTTCATAGATGGTACCACCAACCAATTAAACCCAAAGTTCATTCTCAGCAAGGGAATAAACTTATTCCCGTTAACGCAGTGCCAAGACAGGTTATAATAAAAATAAATCAAGCTGATGAACAGAAATAAATCTCCCAGAGTGTAACAGTACTCGTGCTACTTTCTGTTGCTCAGTCTAAATGGGTATTAGTTATGCCCCCAAACTGTCGAAACCTCTTGTGTTCCTGCATAGCCTTGTTATTCTACTTATTTGAAACCAGAATTAGATAATTGTTGAGGCACTTGTTTGCCCGTTTGGACCATCTGGCCCGTTCTGCATCTGAAGTTGAAAACATAAAAGCAAGCCCAAAAAAAGGTGACAAATGTATATGACGGACACACTAATAGGACTCCGTATCATACATAATGATAATATAATACACTGTGCTTGTTCAATCAATCAGAATAGATATCTGAGCCCTACATGTTTACAGAAGGTGACACAAGCGTTTTTTGTGTAACCGATTAAAGTTCGTCATGAGTATGCGTTGCTATGAAAGCATGCTGCAAAGTTATGTCTTGTATCTGTAGATTTAAACTGAGATAATGGCTATCGTAGTTGTATGAACTTGAATGCTTACTGAACCGTTTGATATTGTCCAGCGGATACGAGCCAAAAATTTCGGACTCTGGTTAACGCAGCACAAAGCTTTTCCAAAATAGCTCTAAAAATTGATTCTCCACGTGTAGACTTGCCCCAATTGACCCCCCGCGAGAGCGTTTCCTCTTACAATGGTGCCACATTGTGAGATGTCTATCTTTCTAAACTTTTTTAAACATACTGTTGATTGCTAACAATAGATGCAGGAACATTAGATTCAAGGTTTAACCTACCATCATGATCACTGATTATTTTTGGTTGGTTATTTGATAATTTGGTAAGGACTTTTTGCCTTTGCGTTCTCGTAGCACGAGTGGCTCTAACTCAAATTTAGCATGACTTTACAGTCGCAATTCATTAGCTTCCATCCTTAGACTGTAATACTCTGTAGTGTTCAGTGTTTTAGTTTCATAATCTTTAAATAAATTACTATGAGATGATTAGGTCAAATGTATGAACATATATTTTGATATGCGGGGATTGGTTTCAACATTTAACATACTACTTGTGAGTAATATAAACTATTCGCCACTATTACTTGCATACACTAAATAACTGGGTTCGGATTTTTAGACACTAATATACTGATTTTTATGTAGTATGATATGCGGTTAAAGGTTCAAGATGTACATTAGAAGTTGTAAACAAAAATAATCGTGCAATGCTATTTGATGTTATGTAAGAAAAGTGGTGAGCCCAACATGATTATAAAGTTTATCTAGAAGTTGATGAAATTTAGGCTTTTTCATCGACAGGTGCAGCAACAGCAGGAGCTGGTTCAACGCCCTTGATTTCTCTAGGGTTGATATCAATCCATCCCATTTCTTTGCCGATGGTTTCAATAGACTTGCCCTTAGTTTCACGGATAAAGAATATGGTGAAGATACCATGAACAAGACCAATGCCAGCAAAGATTAAGAAGACATAACCGCCAAGAGCAGCTTGAAGAGTAGGGTAGATCAAACCGATAATGAAGTTGAAGAACCAGTTGACGACGAGAGCCATTGAAGTAGCGGCACCAACGGCGTAAGTTGGGTAAACCTCAGCAGTGTAGATGAATGGAATGACACCAAGACCGACAGCGAAGCAGCACACAAAGAGCATGATACAGACGACTTGGAGAGCAGCGATGCCGAACACAACAGAGATGGTCATGATAACGCAGAAGATACACATGCCAAATTCCGAAATAATCAACAAAGCCTTACGACCAAGACGATCAATGACCAAAAGAGAAACAACAGTGAGACAAACATTGAG
The DNA here is from genome assembly GCA_016758905.1 of Umbelopsis isabellina. NCBI lineage: Eukaryota > Fungi > Mucoromycota > Umbelopsidomycetes > Umbelopsidales > Umbelopsidaceae > Umbelopsis > Umbelopsis isabellina. The sequence continues at coordinate 1,068,872 of JAEPQZ010000004.1, read as the reverse complement.
AGCACCAACACCAACTGTGACATAAGGAGCATTGTCTCCGAATGAGATTTGGAAAATGGTGGTAGAGTAGTACATGATAGCATTGATACCAGACAATTGAGAACCTCCATGCATGATCATCATGCAAATGGTAAGCTTGAGGAAGACAGGAATACGGAGAAGTTCAGGAACACTCAAGGCAATCTCGGATTCATACGGGGTAGGAGCAGATTCATCTACTACAGCGGAGTCACCTTCGGCAGGCAAATCGGTTGTTCCTGCCATAGCAGCTTCCTTTTCACCGATTTTCTTTTTCTGGGCACTGGAAACCATTTCCTGGAATTCCTGTTCAATGTCACCATGACGAAGACGCAAAAGTTCAATTTGAGCCTCATCAATGCGGTTCTTAGAGATCAGCCAACGAGGAGACTTGGCGCAGAATGGCAGACAAACCATTTGAACAATAGCAGGTACAACGGTGATGACAGTGGCTATACGCCAACCCACGGGAGAACGAAGACCGAGACCAATGGCTTCAATGACGAGAATACCGATGGTAGTCATCAATTGCAACAGGGTACCGAGAGCACCGCGATTCTTGGGGGGAGCAATTTCAGCAATGTAAACAGAGACAACGACGGTACTGAAGCCAGAGCCAATACCGACAAAGATACGACCAACAGCAAATTGTCCAGAGGTGGTAGCAGTAGATAGGAGAGCGGCGCCAATGATAAAGGTAACATTGATCATGATCATGGAATTACGACGTCCAAAGTTTTCAGACATGTACTTGGCTATAGCACTACCGATAAGACCTCCAATAGCAAACATACCAGTGGCAACACCCCTATGAAACAAAGATAAACATTAATACTCAATGTCTTCTTTATGGAAAAAAAATTTTAGTTCAAGAACTAAAAAACTTACCAAACCCAATCACTCATTGGGATACACTGGGGGAGAGAAGATCCGGGATAATTCTGAATACCAGGCTCAGGGCAGTTACGAACGTAATCACCAGGAATATTGAGAGCACTCTACAATAGGTTTTCAAGTCTAGTATTAGAGTTTTGTTGTACCGAGCAGGTTTACACATCTTAAAGCATTTGTACATACTGTATTCATACCGCTGTTGAAGGTACCAAGGGAAGCAATGATGGCGCAGAAGAGCACGAACGGCCTGACGCCAGCTTCTCTGGAGTCACGAATAGGTTTTGAGTCCATTTGAATAGAGAGATTCTTTGAAGAGAAGTAGAAAAACTTGAAAAACAAAATAAAACAGTGCCGATCCACGTTTTATTTTATATTGTGCTGAGTCCAAGTTTTAAAAAAAAATTCGCTGCAACACTGTTGCACTCTAGAATTCCGTGGTTTTCCGCCTTTCCCCGCCTGCCCGACTTTCTTTAATCCAGCACCTCCGCATATTGTCATATCCAGCAATTATCTCCAGAATTTAGCACGAAATGCAGAAAGATCAGCGCACATATGTAACAGTACAACTATATTTGTTTAATATTCCTTGCAGGAAATAGCAGGACCCTTGTCTAATGGGTCTAGAGTTGACTTTCAAGTTTTAGCTCTTCCACATTTGGATATCCGGGACACAGTGGCCTGTCATAAAAATATGAAACAAAGTGAAATATTTTATGCTTTTTAGAAAGCTCTATTGGAAAAATTTCGAATTTACTTGAACAGGCCACCTAGGAACTGTTCCTCTCATGATTCCTACATGTGGCGCCCTAAGCCCTGGTTTTTCCTTAATTCGTTGCCATGTCAAGATATAACAATTAAAAAAACCCTAATTTGCGGTTATAACTTTTTGGAAATTGCCGACCAAACGGTATTATTTTTAATTATTATTCTCAGTTTACGCCAGTCTCTCGGGGAGTCCGGGCATTGTTCCGTGATGGCACTCACCCTGATATAAAAGAGAGAAAAAAAATTATAAATGGCAATGATTCAGCAAAAAACTAATTTTACTGAAACTGGTATAAAGGGCTTTGCTAAGCGTCCGATTTGCAGGCGAAAATATGTTCCACTTGAAAAATCAGTCTTGCCATCCCGGCTATAAGCCGTAAAGTGATGTACTTTTCGACGAATAATTTTCTGTTAAAATCAGTTCTGCAACGCAACAATTGAGCGAGTAATAATTGGGATGATTACCATAGCATCCTTACATAAGTTGCCAAACTTGAATTAACCGGTGGAAGCCCATGATTGAGAAATATAAATTTTAATATGGGAAACTCGGTGACTCACTTGCAGAAAATTTTCAGCTGCTCGGAATTTGACTATACAAAGTGTCGCTGTGCTGACAAAGTGTGAAAATCACCCTATTTCTGCAGTGACTGACCATAATGGAATTTCCATCCCCATGAAATTATTTCGACAACCATTTTTGAGGGGCGTGTCATGTACGCTAAATTTTTCGGCCCTTGTTTTTGCCTTTGTTGCCTCGTTGAATTAAAATGATACGGGGTATATTTGTTTTATAAATGAATCGGAAGCAAGTATGGCAATAGTTTGACGAGTGAGAACTCCCATTAGGGCGAGGCACAGCTTGTCAAAAAGCGTGATATGACGTCTGTTGGTATTCTCAAGTTACAAAATGACATGCTGTGTCCTGTAATGGGGTGTCATTGTGCTACAAGTCGAAAAGGGAGTGAGTGAGCAAAGCACATTGTGTGGCCAAGTCTGCGCACGACCTTGCGTGTGATTGCCAGCTTTGAGCCAAGTGGGCAACAGGGCTGGTTTTGAAATTTCCAGTCACACGATCTAATGACGTCCATGCAAGAGTGTACGCCTCATTGAAATATCAATCAAGGCACCGGAGCAACGTCTTTTCACAACTCGTTTTCTTCACTTCCACCAATGGTCAAAACAACTCTCATTACCACCGCCGTAGCACTCCTTGCTTCTTATGTTGCTGCTGTGCCCGTCATGGATTACAGCTACAACACCGGTTCCTTGGCACCACTGTACATGCCTGAGGATGCCGAAGCCGTAGCTGATTCTTACATTGTTGTTCTTAAAGATCATGTTAATTCCGAGAATGCCATGCAGCACTGCCACTGGGTTCGCGCTTTGCACAACGACAACACTGTCTTGTCTAACCTTTTGGACTCCAACGCTGCTCGTGGACTTAAGCACGCTTTCGACCTCCCCAAGCTCAAGGGCTACTCTGGAAAGTTCTCCAAGGAAACCCTTGACCAGATCAGACGATCAAAGGATGTGAGTTGACAATATTGAATGAGTGTAACGGGAGTCATCTGGGTTAGCTTAGGAGCTTAAAGCCTTTATAAGGGCCATCTTGGCTCATGCTTGGCGAAGTTTCCTAATGCCAAGCTGTAATCTCCGATGAGAATCATCCCGTGACTAGATATTAATCGACCGATATTTTCAGGTTGCATATATTGAACCTGATACCGTCGTCTATGCCAGTGAATTGGAGCGTAATGCTCCATGGGGTCTTGCTCGTGTCTCTCATCGTGAGCCTTTGAACCTTCGCACTTTCAGCAAGTATAATTATGAAGCTGAAGGTGGTAGCGGTGTCAAAGTCTATGTTATTGACACCGGTATTAACGTCAAGCACGTCGATTTTGAGGGCCGTGCTGAATGGGGTGCTACTATCCCTCAAGGTGACGAAGACATCGATGGCAATGGTCACGGAAGTCACTGCGCTGGTACCATTGCTGGCAAGCGATATGGTGTTGCCAAGCAGGCCAAACCCGTTGCCGTCAAGGTCTTGCGCACTAACGGCTCCGGTAGCATGTCTGACGTCATGAAGGGTGTGGAATGGGCTACTGAACAACACCAGATCGACAAGTCTGATGCTGCCAAGTCCAAGAAGAAGTATAAGGGAGCTGTAGCTAATATGTCTCTTGGTGGTGGCAAGTCTCGTGCTCTTGATACTGCTGTCGATGGTGTAAGTAAAACAAGCATCATCTCTAAAGACGCGTTCTTGTCAACTAATAATCACTACTTCAATAGGCTGTTGAGGAGGGTATCGTCTTTGCTGTAGCTGCTGGTAACGATAACAGAGACGCTTGCAGCTACTCACCCGCCGCCAGTGAGCTCGCCATCACCGTCGGTGCCTCAACCATTATGGATGAGCGTGCTTATTTCTCCAACTTTGGCAAGTGCGTTGATGTCTTTGCTCCTGGCCTTGATATCACCAGTGTCTGGATTGGATCCGACCGTGCTACCAATAAGATTTCTGGTACCTCCATGGCCTCGTAAGTGTCAGCCATTATGATGATATAACTCATCTATCCCAACCATACTGATTGATATCTATTTCCTAATTTCAGCCCTCACGTCGCTGGTCTTGCTGCATACTTGCTCTCTTTCACTGATGGCGAAGCTACTCCCAAGCAGATCAAGGATCAAATCTTGGAATTGGCTACCAAGGGCGCTCTTACCAAGCTTCCCAAGGACACCGTCAATTTGTTGATCTACAACAACTACACCTCCAGCGATCTTCTTTAAATGGTTATACCTCATTTGATGAAGACGTCCATATCAGCTCTGTAACACTCATTTACATCCATACTTTTATGCACCATGGTGGAATGTGATCATCTCTCTTTTTGTTTCTAGTTTAGCGGTGCTTTTGCGAGTGCGCGCGTTTTCTATACATTTTCTAAATCTTCCTGTGTGATTTTTTCCCTTTGCTAAATTTGCATTTGTATGTGTCTTTATACGTGACTGGCCAATGGTTACGGCCCTACATTTGACGAACAATAAAGCCTTTGTCGCTGTTAATTTTAAATAGCTTTTCATATACTATAAACTTGTGTGATATGTCTTTTCGGGCTGCGATGGAACTTTGATAATTTCTAAAATTCGGAGCCAGATTGCTCTGCAGCTAAAGCCAGCGCAACCTGTTTGCTGCACTTGAGTTTATTGACACCAGCAATGTCGAACGTACATATCATTGGCATAAGGTAGGTCAGCATCTTGTTATTGCCTTCTTTGACGCAATTCCACACCATTAACATTACACTTGAAAAGTGGCCCGTCATGTTCAGGAAAAACCGTGAGTCCAACTGTTGAAGCTTTGCCACTTTATCCGCCCCAGTACACTAATAACGCAGGACACTTAGACACTGGCCCGTATTTTAAAAAAAGTATTCTCCAACTCTGTCATCGTACATCAAGATGATTTTTACAAGGTACAGCATTGAATTTGTGCATGTGGATGTATGTTATCATTGTAGTCGTTATCTAATGATTACTTGTACTGTAGCCAGACACAGATATGCCAGTCGATCCAGATACTGGACTAGAGAATTGGGATTGTCCAGAATCGTTCGACCCAATCAAAATGCATAATAGCTTGCAATATACTCGCGCACATGATGGTTCTTTGCCCGATGGCCATCCCAGAGGGGAAGAGAACAACACGCATGATGGATCCTTGAGTGTGTCCCAAGAGTTTCTGAACAATTTGAAAGCTATGATTCCAAAAGAGATAGATCAGAATACTCGTTTTGTAATTACGGACGGTATCTTGTTGTTCTGGGATCCTTTGATTTACAAGGAGTTTGACAGCAGCATTTTTGTTCATGCCTGTAAGCCGACTTTGAAACAACGTAGAGAAGCAAGACAGGGATATGTGACTCAAGAAGGTAAGCTGAGTAGCGCTGTAAAGGTTATACAGAACTGGATGTCAATAGTTGCTTGTAGGCTACTGGATCGATCCGCCAGGTTATTTTGATGACCTCGTGTGGCCGCAGTATTTAAAGTGGAATGCACACCTTTTTCCCAATGGCGATGCCAAAGGAATTGATCACGAAAAAATCAAAGATCTGCTAGTGATGGAATCTGACAATAGCTCAATAGAACAAATAGCAACTAATGCAGTTAAATCAATCATCAATACTGTACAAAATTAGCTGCAGAGCAATAAAACTTTTCAATACAGTCGCATAAAATGTAACTAATCTCGTTTTTGACCGTCAGAATGAGATAGTGCTTAATGAAAGATCATAAGCGTGCGCTTCTATCTGTATTCAAATTTGATAGAAATGATCTTTTACCAAAGACTTGGTAACATCAGTAAATTTGCAAAGTCCGTGACTTTGGTTGATCCAACGAATCCGAAAACAGTCATTGAAGCTCAGAAAGCACTGCAATTGTCTCTTCAACAGTAAGAGTTGTCATGGGGAAAAAAGACAAGGCAACACGGCCCAAAGGCAAAGCTCAGCCAGCAAGTAGCAGGTAATCATTTTGGCGTTTTAGAGAATAGATTCTTTATGCAATTGTCACCAACCGAAAAAAATTGCAGTCGAGCCGCTGATTTCGCTGGTGCAGGCAACGGCGCAGTCGATCTCCAGAATCTCGGAGGATTCGCTCGTTTCGTCAATACTGGAAACAGCGTGTTCCCCAGCTCATCGCCGTTGGTAGCTACTGGTAGCTCAGAGGGAGAGGCGGTTTCGTCATACGGTCTAAGTCCTGAGTTAGGTGTCATTGTTAAGAAACTCTCGAAGCGTGACTCTATCACGAAGGTGCGAGCACTGGAAGAAATGGAGACACACTTGAAAGCCAATGAGGGATCTGTTTTCTCCGTTTTGGATACATGGGTATGTGATTTGCAATTTGTCAGGCGTATCAAGTAGCAACCAAATATATGTTGATGATGAATTATGCAGGATCGCTTGTTTGGGAAGTTGGCGTTGGATGTCGACAGGCGTGTCAGATTGGCCACGCAGAGTGTTCATCGATTTGTGCTTACGACTGCTAAACGAAAGATTGCTCCATATTTGAAAAGCATGGCCGGTCCATGGATCGCTTGCTTCTTTGATCCAAGCAAAGACGTTGCACGAACAGCAGCAAATACATTCTCAGTGAGTTACGCTTTCGTATACTTTGGGATGGACTTCGAAAACTAAAATCAATATTATGTATTGTAGTCTGCATTTCCACCAGAGAAGAAAACCGAATTTCTAGTGTTTTGTCAAAAGTCAATCTTGGACTATGTGATTGAAATGATCACTGAAAAGTCTCCAGACACCTTGAGTATGCTAATGTTTCACAATCTGACATATCAAAGTTACGTGTCGTATACTGACTTGTGTGTTTTTTTGGTGAAAAGGTGATCCACGGGATGTAACTAAAGAGGAAATGGAGGCAAAGTTTGCGCGGGTCATTATCGAGAGTTTTTATACATTGGCGTACCTATTTGGTGAGAGACATGCCTCATTTGTTGTTTTAAAATTTCTAGAAGCTGACAAATGAGTAATTAGGCGAGGTTCCAGCTGCAGAAAGAGTTAAACTTCAATCTGATTATGACAGGCTTCTAGACAATGAAAAGTTTTGGATATATGGCGCCGACGAAAATCCTTATATTCGCACTGCGGTATATCACTTTTTGCAAACAACATTATCAAAATGGCCAGAGCTGGTCGAACCTAGATTGACGCTTGTTCGACGACACTTCCTGAACAAAGCATTTGCAGAATCGAACCCGACTACTCACTCTGAATTATGGGATGCTTTGTTGCTCTTAACGAGGGGTATGTACTTTTCCTGTTTTGGATTATACTTTTGTTTGGCTCTTGGTTGACAATGATCTATCTTTCTAGGATTTCCTCAAGTGTGGGCAAATACAGAGAAGAAACCTTTATTGCCAAAGCTACTAAATGCACTACGTAATGGAATGAACGGGTCTGTCACAATAACCTATCCTAGCTTGCTTGCACTTTTTGCCAATCTAATCAACGGGATTGACAATGACTACAAGCTCTATGAAGATTTGTTTTCCAACTTCTGGGTCGGTGGATTCAATGATCATATTGATCAAAACAATGCTGCAGTATTTGTAAATGCATATTTGGAATGCATTGTTTATATGGCTGCGATATCTAGGTAAGCTCAATCCATTAGCAGAATATGATGTGAACCATTACTGATATAAACTGTAGCAAACATATCGAAGATGAGCAACTAAATGAAAAGATTCGGAAAAACTTAATCAACGAGCAGTTTGCTCAAATGATCAATGCTTACTTTGAACGACCAAAAGGCGATCGCTTCAGTCATAAATTGGAACCCAAGTCAATCAGCGCTGTGATTGCCAAGCACTTGGTATCATTGTCTTCAGTGCAAAAGTTGAACCGTAAGTATTATTGACCATGTTAGAATGTACAAAACTGGTTGACTCACACATACATAAATATCTAGAATATTTTAAAGCTTTGTGGTCCGATGTGGAGGCTATCATGTTGTCCAGTGCTGAAAGTAACACTGAGAGCGATCAGCAACTCGCGCTTGCTCAACGGACTGGCTACTTACTTTCGGCTATTCGAGAGCAGTGCGCTATCGCCGAAGAATGCTCGGAGATTACACAGCTGGCATATGGCCTTGCTTCGAAATTGGTATCAAAGGCAACCCAGACATCCTCCGACGGTGATAGTAAGTTGACGTACCATGATAACTTGAAGCTGCAATTTGAGTATATTGTAATTAACAACAATATTTAGAAGTTGCATCATCACAACTATATCTTGGTGGCACACTTTTAGCTACCTTCCGATCATCGTTAATCAAGGACGAGAAACAGAAAGAGGTTTGTGAAATACAGATTTAACTCGATGCTTCACGCTATTATGCGATATTAACAAGTGCGGCAGTATCTAATTAAGAATGTCTTGGAACTAGCAACTGGTCTAAAGAAGCAATCTGCTGAAGCTATACCGACAGTTGTTTCCTTCTTGATTAACTTCATTGGCATTTGCGATGACAATGAAATTGTGCAGAGCATAGTAAGATCTATTCAAGATAGCATTGGTGAGATAACACAAGAGCTTGAAGAACAACAAATCATCATTTTGGCTTCTCTCTCTGACAAAGTTAGTAATCGGTTACTGTACATTGATTCATTTCCCGTTACTGACTGTTATTTCTTAGAATTCACTTAAATCCCTGAGATCTAAAATGACAGGGTTCCAACTGGACAAGCCTGTAATTTCATTAACAAAGTATGGACTCTGCCAACAATTAAATGAGATGGACATAGAGAAGATACAGACAATTATTATCAACACGATTACTGCTGGCGACGGTTTGTGCATGCTATGTTGGTTGATGCTATCTATACTTAGTGCTTACAAATAATATTTTAGGTGTTCTAAGTAATGATGGGTGGATCTCGGTCATGAACGAACTTGCCTCCGTTTTACACAACGGTGTTCAGTCGCTGTCACCAATGAGATCTTCGACTGCAACCGAAAGTGCTGAGGTCAATAAGTCGCTCTTACATGTCATTAGCGTGGTTTCGGAAATCTTATTAGAGAAACAATGTTTAAAGCATATGCTTGAAGACAATGCAACCTCTAACATTATTGTGTCGCTATTCGAAGCCACTTTCATCGAAAGCGACGAATCAGACAACGACCAACTTAAAGTCCAAATTCGCAACCAAGCTGTAATTGCTTGGAAAAATGTAAAGAAAGACATCATTGACGATGAGGTTTTAGCAGAAGGAGTGGGCAAGTCAATTTGCCGATATATTAGCACTGCTCTGTTGGATTCGGAAAATGTGGCAAAGTAAGTACAAGTTTTTTTAAATCTAATATGCTTCCATATCTCTAATTCATTGACCTGTTGTGGTTTAGTCCTGGCGATTTCGTCAATCGTGCCAGCCACTTACTGTCTGAAATATGCCCTGAGCAAACCGAACTTCGTGAAACTATGACCAACTTTCTACTTTTGCCAGTGGCAGAATGGAAAGATATGAGTCGTAACTTCCTTTATCAGCTACCCAGAGACATCATGATATTTGCAATATCTGAACCTATAATTGCTGCGTTACACGCACCTACACTTGATAGTGATGAGATGCCGCCAGTGGACTATGATATATTCGGTCTCAGCACTTACGGTCGATGCATTTTGTATTCCCATTATTTGATGCGGGAGATGGGAGTGCGGTTGTTCTTATCAGCAGATAACTGTGCAAGACGTACTGATCTTTTGTTGGAGCTCTTGACTGCCATTCAAGTCTGCCAGAAGCATCTTGATTGCCATTTGCCTAATGGTGTCTGGGATACCTCGAAAAATGAATCGACTAATGAGGCGCCATTTAGGGAAGCTGTCAATATCTCACAAACCATACTGCAGGAATTTGTAAAGCACCATCCGCCGTCCTCCATTGAAAACAGCCAAGCGCTCGAAACTGCATTGTCTACTCTCGAAAACAAGCCCAAAGTTGATAGTGGAATTCTTCAATTATCGTTATCAAAGGCTATGCAACAAAGCGACAATATGTTTGCTGCTGAAGTGTTCTCGAAAATATGCAAGATCACATTCAAGAAAAAGCTGCAAAACGAAGAAATCGAACCATTGATTAATGGTGTCTCGAAAAGTAAAAGTGAAGCCGTTTACTATCCTATGGCAATAGTTGATCTCCTTCGCAAGCAATCACCTACATCCCCAATCATTGAGCGCTATATCAATCGATTAGCAGGTGATGTTGCAAGTATTAAACCTTCTAGTATATTTGACATCGACAAAATACCAGGTTCGCTTTGATCACGTGTAAGCGCTCATCCAAGATACATATTGCTAATCCTTTTATGCCTACTGTATCTAGCATGGAAATCATTGGTGTTATTGAACCAGTGTATCTCCAATAGAAACCCATTGGCAATGCCACCACAAAGACTTGTCTTCCTTCTTCAAGCTATACGGAAATGGTTTGATAACGATGAAGACGAAGTTGAAGTGCCATTGGATCATTTAGCTCGTGTTCGAAGCCAATATTTGAAGCTATTATCGCATATGACGCCAGCTTTACTAGAGATTCCTGGTAGCCACTGGGATTACATACTGTCCACTGTCCAGGAATGGCTGATGCTCTATGATGTTGAGTCACCAGGAGCCGCAGTTGTGGTTTATGAGGCTTTGAGCTTGTTCTCGATGTTGAAGGACTGTTCAGACGAGAACGAGGACTTACGCACCGCCTTTTCGGAATACAACTTGGCTATTCAAGATACACTTTTTAACTTATTGATTGCAGAACAATGTAAGTCATCCGTAACTAAATGTTTCAGTAGTGAGAAATACTTGCTGACGATTTCATATAAAGCGGTGGAGTCTTCAAAACCTAGACTGGTATTACATGAGCTATTGGCACATCTATTAGAAGATGTCCCAGATAAGCTTGTAAAACAAAAGAGTGTTGAAGACGAACTGTTGTGCATCATCAATTCTCAGAGCGAGCATTTGCAGAAAGCTACATACAAACTTCTGAGGACGAATATTGTCGAAAAGGCTCAAGATTTGGCAGCTGGTCTCGAATTCTCACATAGTGAAGGTAAAGGCTCGACTCTTAGCTAGTGATTCAGCCACACAGCTGCTTAGATATTTCTTTTCTCAATTAGAAAACCCTGCGAGTACCAAGTTCAACTCAATACTTTTCAAACAGATTCTGGATCCTCCAAATCTTTCAGGGTACATTGACGGTCAAAATGCTGAAAATGTAAGCTTTCCGCATTGACATAAAGAAGTATACTGAATTTTGGCTACTGACACTTGCAATTCAGGCTTTGCACTCTATATTCGGCTATTTGTTGTCATGGATGCTGTTGTTCGACCATTTTGAGGATATTGTAAGTTGAACCATCATTATGGTGAGTTCATGAACCTGTACTAACAAAATTATATCACTAGACTTTTAAGCTGAAGTCAGATTATGTGCTCCAGCTTAAAGAAAATGACGCTATAAATGAATTATTGGACTTTGTTTTCCAGTTGCTTGGAGTCGGTTATAATCAAACCGTTCAACCTTTCGATCTTTCGAAATGGGAGGTCGATACGTTTGACATTTTAGGTAGGCAAATTCCTCCAGGCCAGGCAAAGTTCAACCGATATCACACTAATTATGGCAAAATTTTTAGGCTTTGACCTCGCCTTTGATTACAGTCTCCAATTGCTTGCAGCGCACGTATATTTCCGGTCGTTGCAAAAGACCCCTTCTTTGGTTCGGTAAGTTAGTGTACCCTTGAGAACTTAACAATGAAGCACCCTTAATTAATTGAGCTATGCAGCCAATGGTGGGTTGAAGTCAAGAGTCGTCAATTGAGTTTGGCGGTTGAAAGGTATGCATAATTCTGATTTTTAAGTAACTCATGTGCTATTCACAAGGTTTAACCAGTTTCATTTAATTTATTTTGCAGCTATACCTCAAGATATTTTAGTGCACTTATCATCAATCGCGAAATTGAATCTGTGCTACAGGCTGATACAAAGTCTGTATTGGCGGAAGATGAGAATTTCACAGTAAAAGCACTGAAAGCAGTAAACGAGATCAGCGCTATCTACAGAGTAGATGATCAAAATATGGAGATGGCTATCAGGTTACCTCAAATGTTTCCTCTTCGTAAAGTGGAAGTCAACGGAGTGCAGAAGATTGGCGTTAAGGAAGATAGATGGAGAGCGTGGCTACTTGCAGTTTCAGCTATCATTGCTTCTCAGGTAGGGACACGACTTGGGTCTATTTTTTGCTTGCTTTTGTTATTTGAGGACTAACCGCCTCTTTGTCCATAGAACGGTAATCTAGTTGACGCTCTCAGCATGTTCAAGCGCAATGTTACAATGCACTTTGAAGGAATAGAGGATTGCACAATTTGTTATTCGATTGTGAGCGTCACGGACAGATCTCTGCCAAGTAAGCAATGCCGGACGTGCAAAAACAAATATCATGCAAGCTGCTTGTATAAGGTAATTTTTTTGGGCACTTTCATAACGATTTTAGGCAACGGACTGACATCTATTTGGGGATCTTAGTGGTTCAGCAGTTCCAATTCATCCAGCTGCCCATTATGTAGAACATTGTTTTAAAATAAAATTGACTGCCACCGGCATATAACTGCTCTAGAGTAATAGAGGTCATTTTCAAGAGAGAGAGAGATAGTATCGCTGTAAATCTACCTGTAACACTCTTCTAAGGGATGCATCTTAGATTTCTATTCGATCTATCTAACTCGACAATAGCCCTTTCAGCAAAGACTCTAGTAACTCAAGTGGAATTGGAATCTTTTCATTCGATGGCCTTTCCATCCCACGTTCCTTTACTGATATGCAAAGATATTAATTATATCCCACTACTTGTGTCAAAGATTGATCGTTCATAATTGCAATTGATATGCTAACGTTAGCTTATTTACACATGTTATATTATGAACTCAAATGTTTGTTGGATTTGTTTACCAACGTATGCTGAATGTTTATCATATGCTTGACTTAATTGGAAAGTCATTAGATTCCCTTTCACTTGCTTCACCACAAACGATATATGCAAACGAATAGTTGCATTTTCAAAATTTAATAAAAGTCATAAAGATTTGATCGCCTATTCATGGTTAACGAACCCCTCCTCCCCTGTAGTATTTTAGTGGTTCACCCATCCCAAAGATAGCATACGAAATCTCCTGAGCGATCCCTAAGCTTTCCACTCCTTAATCGCTGATATTTGATATCCTGAAGTAATTTGCATTCTTGGTCAACTTCTCTTCTGTAACCTTCTAGTGGCCAATTGCCTCATCCATCCCATTACGATCATTACGCTTGTGACGTCTACTAAACTATCTCAATCATTTCATTCTTCAACTATCATATAAGTTTCGAAACCTTCATTTAAAAGAACAAGAAGCTTTAAATTATAATTAGCCTTTCAGAATCAATTTTCCTCGACGATAATGGGTTCATCAACTTTCTCGGTGTCTTCAACATATACATATCTCGCACTATATTTTGTGCTGAATTTGTTTCTTACACTGTTCAATAAGGCTATTCTGATCGATTTCCAATTTCCATGGATTCTGACGGCCGTACATACATTTTGTTCTGCAATTGGCGCTACCACTTTACGAATGCGTGGATCATTTAAACCGTCTCAGCTTTCCTTAAAGGAAAACTTGGTGATGCTAGCCATCTCCGTACTATACACTATCAATATTGCTATAAGCAACGTCTCACTGTGAGTATCAACAAAGTGGTATATGATGCGGAAGAACGTGCTCCATTGTATAAATAATAATCTCCTCTTTATTTTCCCTTTCACAGTAACATGGTCAGCGTTCCTGTAAGTCGAGCTCTCTGCCGATTAGAAATAAATCGAATTTTCTTAACTAAATCATAATTTTAGTTTCATCAAGTAGTGAGAGCCATGACTCCTATCTTTACTGTGATGATATCTCTTGTTTTTTTGAGAACAACATACTCAAAAGCGAAATACCTAGCCCTGCTACCAGTAAGTGTTAAGAGTTTTACTGCCAAGCTGCTTCATGTCACTTTAATGTCTTTTCTCTATACAGGTCATTTTTGGAGTCGCTTTTGCCACATTCGGCGAATACAACTTCACATTGTTGGGGTTTCTATTGACTATCCTTGGAACACTTCTTGCTGCAGTTAAAACGGTTGTTACCAACCGTGTACAAGTGGGAAGACTTAAGTTGCATCCTTTGGATTTGTTACTCCGAATGAGTCCCATTGCCTTCCTTCAGACCATACTTTATTCGTATCTAAGTGGAGAATTGTCAAGTGTACAAGAATTTATGGCCACGGAGATGACCAATGGCATGTACCTGGCTGTACTGTTCAACGGAATTCTTGCCTTCATGTTAAATGTGGTTAGTTTCACGGCAAATAAGCAGGCTGGCCCCGTAACAATGACAGTAGCAGGTATAAAACTTTGTGCTTTCATTTCAACAAATGCATTATGTATTAACTGTTTGGTGATAGGAAATGTCAAGCAAGTCTTGTCGATAGTGCTAGCAATCTTTATCTTCAAGCTGCAAATCAATGCAACGAATGCATTCGGCATCTTGTTGACCTTATTTGGAGGAGCTTACTACGCGCAAGTAGATGCTCAAGAAAGCAAAAAAAAGGTGCTGCCTTTATTTCACTCCCATAATCCTGTAACAGAGGAATCAATGCTTGATCTGATCATCTCAGAGAAAGGATCTGCTTCAGGCATTTACGAAGCTCTTTCAGCGTCTGGAGCTATACAATTACCAAAGTAGTTTTGTACCGTTTTTTCACCTTTATCGCTTTATTCTTCGATCTTCGTTTTCGATGTAGCCATATATATACATATATATATTAACATAGAGTCTATCAGACCAATTGACGTATCTGATCCAACTCTTGATCCTCCCAGAAGTACTTTTGTAAGCCAAGAAGTGATCAATAAATCTCATTCTTCATACGAGCTAATTGCTTTAGCAACACGAAAAACATAAAGGGCATAGGGCAAAAAAAACTTTTGATTTGATATTCTTTATCTATGCGATGTTAACAAATCAATTTCCAACTGACAAACTGATTACATGTGTGTTTTCTGATTACTCTAAAGACGTTTATTTCTCTCCCTGTCAGTGAGCAAAAAAGCAGTTAGTTATGCAAACTTATGCGAAGGTGAGTGCTAGCAATTATATAAAGAGTCAGCCTTACCTTGGCCATCTTGACGGCACCCCAGAGAGAACCGAGAACACCAGTACCCAAAACAAGGAAGGTAGTGTAAGCGAAGAACTTGTCTCTGGGTCCACGAAGGAACAACAAGGTGTTGGAAGGAGCCTTTTGGGTGAATTATCGTTAGCCAATTGAGTCGCAATTGCACCGATGAGATCTCACCAAAAACGAGCCGGGGGGGGGGGGGATCATGTCAATTGAACATGCTATATCATACCTGGAAGTAGCGCTGGTTGGCGATAACGTTGTTGGGTCTGTTAACCAAAGACATTTTTGATGGAGTCGGTGATATCTCAATATTGCAAGGCAACTTGTTGTTCGCCTGGAAGTAGAGAATATATCGACGTGTGACGTCGACACTACGTCACACATTTCGATGGTAAACATTGGTTTGTATGCCAAATCCCCTGTTTTTTTTTTTTTTTTGGTTGGCAAAGGATTTGAGAATACGTAAAGGTTTTTAAGACTACGCAGTAACAATAAAGTTTTACTAGCAAGAGACAAGTCCAATCCAATCTCATTAAAGACAAGCTGGTATGATATTATCTATATACTTTATTACATCCTTATGTCGTTTCAGAAAATTGATCATAAATAGCTGCTCCTGAAATCAATAGAAGTAGAGTAACCTGTAGTTAAGGCGGAACTTGATTTCTAGCTCTTTGCCACAAAGACCCACTCGTTTTCAGCTGTCACTTTTTGCCGCCGAGCTTCCGACTTGTTACATCCGTCCTTGAGAGCACTAGATAATTCAGAGGTTCGTAAAAAAAAAGCGCTTCTGATTTTATCCCCCAGTTTCAAAGTTCTTTGTGGTGTATACCCCTCTTTTATCACTGGTGTTACTTTTACGACAACATTATCTTTGCATCCATTGCGACGTTACTCCGAAAACCCCTTTATTAATCGTTACATCAGCCAAAGCAGACTCAATAGCAAGAAGCAATTCACTCAGTTTTGGTAACCAGAGAACATTTCAAGCACACAATTACAGCGCAATCACTTCTTTGGCAATCTCGACCGGCAGTCGAGCATAATTCGTCATTACGCCAGCAATGAGCTCAGATTATACGAGTAAGCTGCGGTCAGCTTCTCGTAAATCATCAGTTCACACACGATCAAGACCGAAATCAAACCAAGATACAACGACAGCTGCAAAGCGTCATAGTGATGTCGATGTACCTCCCGCACCCTCAACACCGTCAAGGCATTCGTCCGACGATTCAACTAGAGTAGTGTCAATAGACTCCGTCTTTCCCTCGACACCGCCAAGTCGAGTACGAAGAGAAATATATGGCGATAGGTACGTTATATTTTACTTAGCGCTTTTCGTCATAGCCTATTGTAACAACTTGTGCAACTGCAATAGGTTCATACCGGTTCGCGATAGGAATCTTGCGACGGAATTTAGTTTAATAAGTGAACCACGGACTCCATCAAAAGGGAAAAGAAACATTAATGGTGCCGATATCTCACCTCAGAGTGGTATGTAGTGGTTTTGAAACATCTTATAATCAGTAACAGGCAAATATCGTGTGCAAAACTAGTCTTACTGAACGTGAATCATATAGAAATTGCAAGCCGGAAATACGAAGCCATGTTGCGAACAGAATTGTTAGGCGAAGAGTTTGCGATTGAAGACCTACAGACGTTTTCTGAGGATTTACCACGTACACCGCGAAAATTGTTCACATATGGACAGAGCCGATCCAAAATTTCAGACGATATACCCGTACAGGTGGATTCACCTTACAAAGCTAAATACTCAACGAGCCCTATAGGTGCTGTTGGACAACGTATCCTACAAAGTCCTCAAAAACTACCGCGTCAAATAAGTAGAACTCCAGTCAAAGTGCTTGATGCACCTGACTTGCAGGTAAGGATCATCTCTTTTGATATTCCTTCTAAATTATTTCAGCACCGCCAAACTCAGTATGTCCGTTCTCTATTATAGGACGACTTTTATCTCAACTTGGTTGATTGGGGCGGAACAGATATACTTGCAGTTGGTTTGGGGACGTGCGTCTACTTGTGGAACGCGACAACGAGCAAGGTTACCAAGTTATGTGACCTGGGGCCAGCGGATTCGGTTACTTCTGTGAGTTGGACTCAACGCGGCTCACACGTTGCTGTTGGAACAAATAATGGTAACGTCTTAATATGGGATGCTGAAAAATGTCGAAAGCTGCGAACTATGTCAGGTCACACGTCTCGTGTTGGTAAGTGGTTTAACTTCCATCGTCATTTGTAAAAATTGTAGCCATGCTAATATCTAGCGTTCACAGGATCACTGGCTTGGAATAATCAAGTCCTTACCTCTGGTGGAAGAGATCATGCCATTTTCCACAGAGATGTACGCGTACCAGCGCAATACTTTCGCAAATTGGACTCTCATACTCAAGAGGTTTGCGGCTTGAAATGGAATCCAGATGAAAATATGTTAGCCTCCGGTGGAAACGACAACAAACTCATGGTCTGGGATCATTATGATAATCGGACCTTGCACAAATTCACTGAACATACTGCAGCTGTCAAAGCTATCGCATGGAACCCATCAGCGCGTGGAATTCTTGTAAGTGGAGGTGGTACAGCGGATAAAACTATCAAGTTTTGGAACACTATGACTGGAAATCTATTGAATTCGTATGACACTGGCTCACAAGTATGTAATATCCTGTGGTCCAAGACATCTAACGAATTGGTATCAACACATGGCTATGCTCCAAGTGGCAGCACCGGCTCAAATCAAGTGATTGTATGGAAATACGATAATATGCAACGTATAGCAACCTTAACGGGGCATTCATTCCGTGTATTATATCTTTCAATGAGTCCTGATGGCAAAACCATTGTGACTGGAGCAGGTGACGAAACACTTCGATTCTGGGATGTCTTTCAAAGCAATCAAAGTAATCGTCGATCAAGTCGTCCTGGCATTGCTCGAAACAGTGTGCGATAATGTTTGCGGCAATATCGCACAGAGTGCCTTCTCATACTTAATGACCCATGTCGTCGTTTTTCTTTTCCCTTTTTCCCTCACAGCTTTCTTTTTTTTTTTCTATTATCTTACCGAATATTCCATTCAACTTTCTCCTGTAGATTTTACATATCTTTTTGCCCTTATGGTTTAGTTCGTTTTCATTTCACCTTATCCTTTTACAAACCATTGGACATAATACCTTTGTACAGTACAGCGGTTGTTAAGCCTTCATCTCTTAAGCTTCCCTTTGACAACATATTTTTTTGCAAAATTCAATAGCTATTGATAGCGTCTCTGATGTCGAACATACTCCTTTTGTCTCCACACATCTTTTGCTCCATTCAATGACATTCTTTTTCTCACGTTGCTTGAATAAGAAGCTAAAATATACCAAACTTTTTAAAATTGACATTTGCCAAGTTTTTATTTTCGGATTGTATTTGCTCAAAAAAGTGACAAAATCTGTAAATACACCGAGATATTTCTGTTAACACACAGCCACTTCGGGATGGGTCAAGGCGTAAGAGATACCTCATAAGCCACATTGAAGCCCGATCACGAAAATGGAAAAGCACAAATGTTTGGCTTGGCGAAGGGCAAAAAGTCGCTATTTATAAAAAAATAGTCATGGTCATATAAACTTAATAGTGTGGTTCTTTCCCCATTTTATATCTTCAACAATGTCTTATACGCAACCTCAAGACAGTAACCATCATGATGCTTATGCTGGTCAATACCCAACTCCCCCACAGCAATACCCCCCTGTGAGCCATACACCTGAATCATCAGCACAATACTATCCAATGTATCCATCTGAACGAAGTCAGCAAAATATGGCACAGCCGTATCCTCAATACCAAGATGCGCAAAATCATTATACAGCGCCATCATATCCTACGTATCAAGATCAGGGACATACGCAACCTTATCCAAGCTATGCAAATGCTGCGCCAGCACCGCCTCACTCTACCACACCATCACAGCCTTACTCTTACCATACGATGCCAGGGGTACCCACGCCAAATTATCAATCTAATGATATTCCCAGCAGTTCGTATAATGACCCGCACGCGGTTCCGCTCACAGATTACTGGGAAAATGATCACGACCATTACCCTGGAAGACAAGATGTTGACACTGCGGCCCTACTATCCCACAAAAACGGTGCTCAATCTGGTCAACGACAGCAAGCACCACTAGCGGAAGAAGAAGAGTTTGAAGAAGTTGTGGACATGAGTGAGCTTCAGGAACCCAAACATGTTGTGGCACCAGCTTCGTATAATAGACCAGACCGAGATGGGTTTCTACCAGGTGAACGTCGGCGAGGAGCCAAGCCCGGTCAACAAGGACCGATGGATCCTGAGTCCTATTTACCAAAACCATATAAGGAACCAAGGATGGGGTGTTGCCGTAACATGTCCTGTTGTAGCGTCTTCTGCTTGCTGATCTCGGTGGCTTTCGTTGTTGCAGGAGCAGTACTGATGATCTATGCCAAGGTAGCAAAAGGCAATTGTGACAATGCAGCCAGTGGACATTCTACAGTACAATCTATGTGCGATACTGTCCTTTATGACGGCCTATTCTACGGTGGCATTGTAGTAATGGCAATTTCTGGCCTTGTCACTCTTTGGCGACTAATCATGTGTATGTGTGGTGGCCGTAGATAATACGCATTCAAAGCGTGCTTACTCTCAATGTACATATCTTAATGCATTCATGCTAATTTCATCTTTAAGCTTATACCTTCGCCATCATTCGTATATAGAAATAAATAATTTTGGAAAAAGAATATATTACATTTAATAAGTGTGCTGGAAAGCAAATCATGTGCGAGCAGAATATGAAGTATATCTATGTGGTTTTGGACTTCTTTGCTTTTCGGCCAGATTTACTATCGTCTTCAGCAGATCGTTTTTTGCTTTTTGATATGCTGCCATCTGATTTTTTGTCCTTCTTGCCGTCAACCGAGGTATCTTTGCTTTTCGACTTTTTGGCTGTCTTCTCCTTTTTGGCCTTTTTATCCTTCTTCTCTTTTTTCTCCTTCTTCTTTTCTTTCTTTTCGTCGTCAGTGCTGACCTTCACTTTGGACGGCTTTACTGTATCCTTGTCCTTCTTTGATTTCTTTTCCTTAATGGACTTCTTTGATTTCTTCGTTTTCATTGTTTTGTCTTTCTTTGCCTTTTTCTCTTTTGGCTTGGTATCATCTTCCTCATCAATAAACTTTCTCTTCTCACTCTTCTTGGACTGATCTACTTCAACATCATCTCTGTTGGCCAAATATTCTACCATGACTCGCGCGAACTTTCCTGTTTGCTCAACCAGACCACGTCCACCCTTTCTGGCTGTTCTGCCCTCGCATGCGGCAAATAGCTCGGCATCAGTGATTCGAACTGAATAATCCTTGAATTCATCATCAACTTCAACGTCTGAGGTATTTTTAGATGATGCATTGGAGGTTTGTTCCGACATTGGTGCAGAAGGATCTAAAACTCCTGCTGTACTCTTGACAAACGCTCCGTAAAGATTTGCAGAAGCAACTTTTTGCGTCATAGACTGATGTACTGCTTTGACACTATCCATCATGGTGACAGGCTTATCTTCCGACTTCTCTTCGGGAGTTGGAGTACTTTTGTCGGATTCAGACTCTTCACTTGATGGTGTAGAATTGGATTTGCCAGATGGTCGAACTGTACTTATAATTCCAGTCTTGGACTTTCGCATTTCATGCTTCTTTGTCGACACGTTCACCTTTAACGTTATAAAGAAAGACATTGATCAGAACAGTGATCCATATGGCGTCGTAATGACAAGATTTAGTCTCATACCTCGCCTTTATCCTCGTCCTTATTGATGATCACTCCACTAGCACTCTTGTTAAACAAGTGATCCCACCATGCAAATTCCCATTGGTCCTGTCCAACGCCTACTCCCTTCTTGTCATTCTTTTTGGTTACTGAAATGTGCTTGGTTTTGCCATCTTTGTTCTTTCCTAAACCATCACCCCTGAGGAATTCGATCTCAATTAAAACCTGCTTCCCAAGTTTCTCTGATAAAAAGGTATGTCTATAACACTCACTTGTTCCAACCAAATTTCTCTAGTTGAGATTGGGCAAAACTGCCTTTCCAAGCGTCCATTGAGGGATTCGAAGACAGTGTAAAAGTGTCTATCAAAAAAAAAAAAATTGGTTTAAAGCTCAGTCCACCTGAAAAGCGCGTGACTGCTCATTGCTAGAAAGAGCGTCAATTCGACGCATTTTGCGAGGCTACCATTTCTTGTTGCCTTTTATCAACATGCTGCCTGTACCATTACGAGGATTAATTCGCAATTCCGGTGCCAGATCGCTTATAACGAGGGTATGTATACATATAGAGAATAAAGGTTTTATGGCCGCAAAGTAGTCTTGTATTTAATGTACCCTCACGTAGAAACAAGCAATTCGCGCAGTCTCCACCACCAAAACCTTTGCGGCCAAGCGCTCGGTCAATTTGCAACGAGACCAGTCAACGTTGAAGAGCTCAGCAAAAGAAAGCGAAGCTAGCAAATCAATTGAGCCTGAAATTAAGGCCGTCACGACTTCAACAGAAGGACAAGCATGGTTTCCTGCCTCGCAGCAATTTGATACCCCTGCTGCGGAAGGAATAGTATTGGACGAACCTAGCGATACGCACGATTGGTCAAAATCTTTTCATGGACTTTCCACACAGCCCTTCAGCTCAGATGTAGCAGAGATACTTATGCAACCCATCAGTCCTGACGATATCGAAATTAAGCCTGGTAAGGAAAAATTGACTACTGAAAACTTATTACTTTTTATGATTGATCGTTGTATGTTTTTGAAGACGGTCTGCTTTATCTTCCTGAAATCAAATATCGACGCATTTTGAACAAAGCATTTGGTCCAGGAGGTTGGGGATTAGCGCCCAGAGGAGAGCATTCTATATCTCCCAAAAATGTTTCCCGAGAATATGCATTGATTTGCCATGGAAGGTATGAAGAATTGGAAACCATGTACCATGGGTGGCCATATTTCTTACATTGTTCCAATTGATTCAGATTTGTGTCGCAAGCACGGGGTGAGCAGGACTTTTTTGACAATTCCGGACTT
Source organism: Umbelopsis isabellina (assembly GCA_016758905.1). Classification (NCBI taxonomy): domain Eukaryota; kingdom Fungi; phylum Mucoromycota; class Umbelopsidomycetes; order Umbelopsidales; family Umbelopsidaceae; genus Umbelopsis; species Umbelopsis isabellina. Next base: position 1,046,336 of record JAEPQZ010000004.1, on the reverse strand, counting down.
CCTACGGCATCTGAGGGTTGTAAAAGCAATGCATTGATGCGATGCTGTAAGGATCTAGGTATTGCTTCTGAACTATGGCAAGTGTCACCATTTTATCGAAGGACAAATATTCGCCTATTAATTGAGGTTTCCATATAGGGATCCTGGTTTCATTCGCAAATTCAAGAAGAAAAACTGTGTAGAGGTTTGGGCAGAACATCTCACTACCAAAAAGAAAAGAAAACTCTGGAGAAGAAAGGATGGTGATATAGGTAATGTTTCTTTCATTCATCTGCACATGTTGGTGTTTGTTAATACTAATCGGTTACTCTTCTCCCTTCATAAGAGTACCCATATAAAGAAACATGAATTGGAAGCTCTCAATAAGTGTCATTGATAATTGTAGTTTAATGGTTGATGTTATTCACAATGAGATTAAACAAGACAAATGGATATGTTACAGCACGAATTCTTACTGATAATGAAATTGTAACAGTGACGAGCAGAAACTGAAATATAATAATCTACAAATCTTGATATATTTTGAGAAACTTCATACGGGAGATTCGAGAGGAGGAGATTCGGGCTTGATGCCACTTGATTGCATATTGTCGTAGCGTTCTTTGTCTGCTTTGAATTTGGGCATGACTAACACTTGTTCCCATCCATGTCCTCCAGCTTTAACTAATGCCAAGAGTCCAGCTCGGCGTTCCACAATTTCTTTGGATTTGTTAATTTCCATCTCATATACTTGCTGTGGGACTACAGGAATACCCGCTTGTCGAAGCGGTTCAAGATCGATCGGAGGAGGTACTTGGGATGAATCAAATATATGTACAGTCTGCAGTGTTTCCAAATAATACGTCTGATGAGAGCATGATTAAGCAAAAGGTTCATCATTTCGATAAAGTCGATGCAGCGAACTTACAATAGAGTTACGTGCACCAATTATAGCAAGATAATCAGGACGTATTTCCAGAGGACATGCACTGTATCACAAGTGTTAATACCTGACCACTATAAAGCTAATTTAAGAATATGCATATTTACGTTAATAACAACGTCAGCATTTCGTCCAATGCAGCAATACGACAAGCTCCTGATCCGGATACATCGTAGCTGTGATAACTGTTGTTGATGGAAATAAATATGTGATTAGCAAACATACTGGGTACCTAATATAATTAATAAACAGTATCAAACTCAATTACTTGAATAGTGAAGGGTAACAAATGTGAGATTGCGCCTATCAAGAGTGGGGAAATTATTAGAACTCCACTGCTCAGAAAATTTGCCAATAAAGGTAATAAAGGTCCCGTTACCTGACCGCAAAGGGACTGCAGCAAGTTATCAATACGGGTATTTAGAGCTTTCAAATCTGTGCCGTTCCATGAATTTAAAAGCATAACAATTGGCGTGCCTCCGAGTCCAGATATCTCTGCCGCCAACCTTCGGGTTTCAGACGCAACCTGTGATTCGCAAGCCATATTGCCTTAATTTAGACAGCGGGTTTAAGCCTTGTTTCTCTCAGGTTTATTACTTACCCCAGTAGCGTTCAATACATAGGCAACGTTGATAGAGACCATCAAGAATCCATGGCAAGAACAAATTGATGTCAAGATTTTGAATATTCCGTTGCTTGCTGCGTAATCGCCGATACCTAATGTGAAGATCACATATCTAAAACGAACATCATTGTTTAATAACAGAATGCCTGGAAGAGTTCCATGCCCCAGCTGACAATAACTAACCCTAAATAGATAATAAAAATTAATGTCATTGAAGGATTCTATAACACCAGCTTTCCGATAGTGTTTGGACATGCAGAGCCAAGATCAGCTCATGATAGCTTACCAGTAAAGTAGATTATGTCTACCGTCGTCGCTGGTGCGTTTCTAATAGATTAAAAAAGGCGTCGGTTACTATTACCGACACTTTTCAGCCATCTCGACATAAAGGTGATTGAAGATAACCTACGTGGTGCTATTGACGATCGCACCGGTATAGAATCCTCCAAAAATCATCGCCCATGATATCCATATCAATATATACCAAATAATCAGAACTAGAACAAAGGTCTGTTTAAGTCACAGGTGGCTATTTAAGTAAATAAACTGCCGCATGGTATGTATTTACCTAAAAGGTGAAGGTTTAGTCTAAAGTGTTTATAGTCTATCGATGTTAACGGCAAACACACCAACCTGTAAGGACTGTCAGGGGCCCTAAGGCCCTTAAAAAAAAGTATGCGTTGGTCCGCCGATAGAAAAATCTCATGAGCATCCCATATGCGACTGGAACTTGATGAGATATGAAGCTAGGTGACGTTACACTCAACGCTGTCCATAGCTGATCAATAGTAGCTATAACTAGGATAATCACACCAAATACACCGACTACAACCATGTTGCCGGGAGTAAAGAGGAAAGAAAGGGAAAGGGCAAAGAAAGGATGGCAGAACGGCGAAGAGGTCGATCGTCTTGTAATTTATATCCAGAATATTGAAAAAAACTGTTTCAATGATGTCACTTAATAAAAGAACTTTCAATACTGTTTTAACAGCAGCCCTGACCTTACTTGAGAAATACTTGATCATGGCTATTCTCAATACCAGGGCAGATGATAAATAATATTCTGATAGCGAATGCTTCATTTAGTATATTTTATTTTGTTAGAAATTTTGAGAACTTCTGGAAGGAAACGATCGTCAATGGTATCTGCCTTCAAAACGTTAGCCGCAAATTTTTAAAACATCTTTGGTGGATCAAATATAAACTAGCATAATGTACTTCCTATTTTGCAGCTTCAGATAATAATCTTCATCAGACCAGAAGCTCGGTTAATGCAACTGAAGCTACTGTTGCGATCTATTCTACCAAGCACTTGTATGAGCTTGTCACTAAACAGTGTTGCCGGAGCTGTAAAATTTCTCTGTCAAAAAATTTTATGGTCAGCGAGGTATTTTTTGGCTGTCAAGCTTTGGATTCAAACAACATGACCGAAAATCAGGTGGCATCATCCTTCAGCTTCAAGATCTTCGAAAGAATAAAACCAGACGAATACTTTAGACGATTTATAGAAGAGAATGTTCGACCAGACGGACGAGCTTTACACACATTCAGACCAACTTCCATAAGACAGGGTGCAATAACAACCGCGAATGGTAGTGCCATGGTCCGCATTGGAGGCACAACTGTTGTTTGCGGTATAAAGGCTGAAGTGGCAGAGCCGAGAGTAGATCGCCCGAAAGATGGATTCTTAGGTTAGTCGAGTTGTAAAGTTGATCTATGAATAAGACGAATTACTAACCATTCACCTATAGTTCCCAATGTCGAATTGTCACCTATATGCTCTGCCAACTTCCGACCAGGACCCCCTTCGGAACAAGCACAAGTCAATGCTGAAATCATAAATCAAGTTCTTATAAAGTGAGTCTCTGAATGTAAAACGTATATTGATGCGTTAAGTTCGCCTGTTGCTCACATTTCTTCCTTAGCTGTGATATCGTTGATCTCTCTGAACTCTGCATAGATGAAGGCAAGGCTGTATGGTCATTATATGCTGATATTGTATGCATAAACTATGATGGAAATATTTTGGACGCAAGCTTCTTGGCATTGCTGTGCGCTCTAAAGGATTGTACGTATTTGTTTGCATAAAGGCATAAAGTCATAATTGAAAGGTGCTAACAAATCTCAATGACAGTGTCACTACCAACCGCAGAAGTCTTGCCAAGCAGTATCGTTCAGGCAAATTCGTCAATGATGATCAAACCACTGAAATTACGCCGATTACCTATCTCATCGACTTTCTGCATTTTTGCCAACCCTAAAGTGACCCTATCTGATCCCACAGATAGCGAAGAGAACCTCTCCAAGGAAACTGTTAGCATTATACTGGATACCGATGGAAAGATTTTATATGTACATAAGAGTGGAGGAGCGATGTGTGATGCAGAAATGATGAAGAGCTGTTTTTCCAGAGCTAATGAGCGAGCAGCCGAATTGAATGAATTAATAGAACGCACTTCATCCCAATAGAAATAAACATCACGATATCACTCTTTGCATGTATTACTAGCCGGATGCCACCAGCGAATTAAAGGGAAGCTCTAGCATTGGATAGAGATAAAGACAATCACAATGACCAATATATTGTGCTTATTATGCTTCACAGATTAAATGCACCCACAATGTTTTAGCACAGCGTACACAGATAGATTTGACCATTCTGCCTTTTGGGTCATTCAATTTTCGATCGTGACCACGCTGCAGACAGCTGATAAGATACCCATATTACGAGTTAATAATTCAATAGACAATTTACACTTAATAATGCCAAAGATTTTACAATTCGCGCCTTTTCAATCGACTGTGGAGGCTCCATTCTGGCATGCACTATCGAAGACGAAGCTCAATGTACTCCAACTTTCTGAAGACGAAACAAACATTGCTGGATTCTATGCAAGCGGTCAGTCTATTATCGACAGCACCTCCAACAAAATTGTGGAAATGGCTCCCAGACTCTCTGTCGGCAATGAGAGTTTGGAGATACCACCTGAAGAAGCCTTTAACAAGTAATTATCGCTTTCAAATGAAGCATTAAACTGATGTGTTTCCTGAGTTTTGATTGTATTTCCCGCTCCAGCCTGCATGTCAACAACTTCCCCGCCTCAGGAATACTGAAGAATACCAACACAATTGAGAGTTTTAGGTCCATTGATAAAAATGCTCTCTTAAAAAGCATTTCTGAAAACGTAACCAAGTATTTTAACTCTGGATTAATTTTGACGACACGTTTATTGAATAATGAACATATTTATAGATGTGGCACCGCATCGTTACTGGAGAGACTGAGACCAAACCAATGTACCTCGCTCATTTCTTGGCACTAACATACGCAGACCTGAAGAAACACAAGTTTTATTATTGGTTCTCGTTCCCAGCCTTATTACCGACTGCTCCGTGGGTGTTGACTGACGAATCCAAGCCTAAATTGATAAAAGATACTTTCTCAAAAGCAGAGGTAATGATGATCTTAACTGACCAGTTCGTCCATTCAGCAATCCTAACCACAGACTTAGATTGAAAGTTTTCAATCAGAATTTGGGGCATTCAAATTGAAGCATCATCAACAGGGCAGTTCCGGATTTTTTTGCCTTCAACGCTCTGCGGACAAGATCACGATTGGCCCATTATCAGACTGGAAGCAGATGACATCAACAGGTGAAAACGTATGTTGAACCCTTCAAGGTCTTTATATAAGAGTAGGATATTGACAGCCTCCGTTCAGGTTATAATAGGGTTTGTTGATCCTTCCGGTCTTGCTGAAAATCCAGGTTGGCCACTGAGGAATTTGCTAGCTCACGTCAATGTCAGATATGGATTGCAAAAACTTCAAGTTCTGTGTGTGCGAGACCAACTATCGAAGAACGACTTGTCTCTCTCACTGCTGCTTGATATTGAGCTCCCACAAGGTGCTGGCTACACTGACAATGGTAGGTTGTGCATTTCTCGTGAGCTTCTATAGTATCGAGCCTGATATCTTGTATTAGAACACTCGATACCTAAGTCTGTGGGATGGGAAAAGAATTCTGCAGGAAAGCTGGCACCTAGACTTGCTGATCTGGCACCGATGATGGACCCCAAAAAGTAATACTGTGCCTCATTTCAATTTGTTCTCTCAGTTCACGCTCACTTACATCATTATTAGACTGGCCGATACAGCAGTTGATCTCAATTTAAAATTGATGAGATGGAGACTTCTTCCAGAACTTGAACTTGAGAAAGTACAAAATACAAAATGTTTGTTGCTTGGTGCCGGAACATTAGGTTGTTATGTCGCCAGGTCATTGCTGGTAGGTACCCAATGATTATTGTAGAATCATAGGCATTTTCTCATTGTAACTATAATAGGGCTGGGGTATCCGCAAGATTACATTTGTTGATTACGGCAAAGTGTCATTCTCCAATCCAGTTCGCCAACCACTTTTCGAATTTGAGGATTGCCTAAACGGTGGCGCGTCAAAAGCTGAAGCAGCGGCGGCTAGCCTCAGAAGAATATATCCTGGTGTTGTAAGTAGCTTCGTTGCCCGTTATCACTGACTGACTGAACAATGCTCTCACCTTGCTCATTTAAACAAGGACGCTACCGGTTTTGAACTGGCAATTCCTATGCCTGGCCATCCTATTACTAATGACAATCAAACTGCTAAAGATATTGAACGCTTGGCAGACCTCATAGCCTCCCATGATGTAGTATATTTACTCATGGATAGTCGAGAAAGTAGATGGCTCCCTACATTGTTGGGAGCCAAGATGAGAAAACTTGTAATCAATGCTGCTCTGGGATTTGACACGTATCTTGTCATGCGACATGGTGTTCGTCATGACCCACAGACTCCCATTGATGACAGCAAATTTGCACATCAATTAGGATGCTACTATTGCAACGATATTGTCGCCCCAGCAGATGTAAGCCGCTCATACCGCTTCATATTGTAAGGAGTTGTATCATATTTAATTTCATTTTCTATAGTCCTTAACTGATAGAACTCTGGATCAGCAATGTACAGTCACAAGGCCAGGCTTGTCTGCAATCGCAAGCGCTTTGGCAGTGGAGTTGATGGTTTCGGTACTGCATCATAAAGACGGGTATGTAGTCGCTACTTTATCTATATAACGCTGCCTAGTGCTAACTTGACATCAGCATATATGCGCAAGCTGATGCTGGCACAGAACCTCATATACCTAGTACTGAATCCTCACCACTGGGCTTGGTACCACATCAAATACGAGGGTTCTTGACTCATTTCAACAATATGCTAATATCAGGCAGATCTTACGATCGCTGTACAGCATGCTCGGACAAGGTTGGTTTCTAGGACTTTGACATGTTCTACTTTTCAGAGTGACTTACTGTTCATATAGGTCATAGGAAAATATGAGGAAACTGGATTTGAATTCCTGAAAAATGCATTCAATGAGCCTGAGTATTTGGAAGAAGTGACGGGATTAGCCCAAATGAAGCGCGAGAGCGAAGCACTGTTGGAGACTAATGATTGGGTGGATGACGATACTGATTCTAGCGAAGGCGGATTATGATTAGATCATATATTTAATGAAGGCGATGTCAAATAGTGAATGGAAATAGTGTTTATTCATATTACAGAGAAGACTTATATAAAATCTGAATCTTCCAAAAACTTGTATTCAAACCTATAATAAAGTATAAGTAAAATACTCAAAACACGTCATTCACAGCAAAACGAGACTTGTATTCACCGGAAGTCCGATTTTTTTCGTTGACACCAAGCGTGCTCGTAATCAAAATATATGTATGTTCCTTGCTCATAGTCTTCTGTAATGGTTTGAGGCTCATCATGGCGTTGGAACCATGTCAGATACTTCTTGTGAAATCGCCATGACTGTCGCTTCAATTCTCGAGCCGCCAGATATCTATTAAAAAGCGTAAGTCAATATACAGTGCATTACTTGCAGATAAAACGGCTATACATACTGTTGGTAGGTGCTCTGTCGGTAATAGAATATGAAAAATAACGCATCCACATCTACTCTCTCAAAGAATGCAGGGTTATCAAATATGTCTAGCGCTGTTTGAGGATAATATGATGGAGTCTGGTATGGTTGTTTTGCTTGATATTGTTTTGGTCTGAAACACATTGATAATAGATGTTAGTATATCACATAAACTGCTCAGCATCCGTTTGAACATTACCTTTCGCATTCGAAGATATCAGGAACCAAAGTAAAGCTAGCATCCAACATCCTTGAGTTGTACTCCTTATCGTTCTTTCCTACGGCTGCAACTAGTTTTAGCTATAGCATGAAATACAACATATAAAAGCCAGATATTTACCCCTTGATTTCAAAGCTTCAAATGATGAAACAAGATCCGACAATGAGTTTGGTAAAGCTGCAGTAATATCCTTTGTCTCTTGCGGCTATAAAAATGAAAAGCTATTGATAAGCAAATTATTGTCGCTAGCATTCTGCAAAAAACATCAACTGACCTTTGCAGGCGCGTTAGAGATTGTGTTAAGCTTTGTTGCAGCAATAGGTTCAGGTTGTGTAAGTATTGATGGAGAAGGCTGTGATCTACTTTCCTCCACCTCGGCTTGTCGATCAAAAGCTGTGTATAATCAATAAGTAACTATACAGTTCTGAACACTAATCAGCAATCTATAATTACCATCCTCCTTGTCTTGAGTTGATGGTGACGTGACTGATCCGCTGTCTTGTCTCAATCGTTGTGATGTGGCGGCTGCAGCTTGTGCGTACTGAATTGTTGGGACTGATGGAGTCTTTACTATCGCCGATTTCATATCCACTGGAGATCTTGACTGTAATGGTGAGGTGGATTTGGAACTGACAGGCGAAGTAGCTAGAGTAAGATTGATACATTAATATTGTCGAAAGGCACCATTGGAGTTTTCTTCTAATTTGATTTTGATTATACCTGTAGAATCGTTGGCTTCTAGGAAACGAGATGGTTAGCTATGCTTTGATTTCATAAAGTTATTATGAAATAATTAACCTACTTTTTGATATGGACTGAGTCTGCACCTCCAGTGACGAAGATTTAGTTGGTGGTGGTAATGAAGGCTGTTTGGCACGATGAGTATACGTTCTACGTTTTACGGTGGTTATAATCGCATACTTACGCCTTTTCCAATAGATTCCGCATCTTCATCTTATCAAGGTGTAAAGCATAAGAAACTCAAGTTCCCATATGAAAAAATACTCAACTAGGTCACAACTAACCTTCATCCTCCGGTGATGGATTCGCCACATCTTCGGCATTTGGTATGCTATAGATTCGCTCTTCTTCTTCCAAGTTCAAGTCGTCATATATGTATTCGTCTTCCTCAAAATCAGGTTCTTGATTTGATTCAACGAAATACTTGATATCTTCTTGGATTGACAAAACCTATACGCACTGGTGTTAGCTCGGTATAGCATGTCGAGTATTTAAGTTACAATTGTACCTGGTCAGTGTCCAGTTGGTCGTTACCAAGCAGTCGATTTATAAGCTCTAACCGACCAACATGCCACTTATATCGCTCGATCTGATGTTCAAATTCTTTCAGTCGTTCAGTCTTGGCGTGATCTTTCTTGCCCTTTTTCATCCCCCTTTGCAGCGTTTCTGATTCAGCTTCTTTCATTTCTCGCTGACGGTCTAATTCATCAACCATGGAGGATATCCATTCACTTGCTTCCAATTTCTCTTTTTCTTTTGGGTCAAGTTTCGCTGACTGAGATAGACCTTCTTTTGAAAATGCTTTTGTCTTCATTTCTCGTTCTATGACTTTAAAACGTTCCATTTGCAGTTCAATCAATTTTCGATTTTCCATTAGTGCACTTTTGTCTTTGATTTCATTCATGGAAAGCCAGCTTTTAATTTGATCTCGAAGACGCTGTAGCTTTTTGATTTCCTTCTTCAAATCAGATTCGCACTTCTCCTTTTGATTGCCCGGTGGCGCTGCTTCCAGTTTATCAATCATGGATTCAAACATCTCCACTCCTTCTGAGACCTTCTTCAGCACGCGGTCAATTTCAACTATTTCGGAAAGTAATAAATTTCAAGGCAATAATTTTCGTAGAAATCAGCAGTTATAGAGTGATTCGGGTTTAAATAATTGTCAGGAATCACGAGAAAGCAGAATGATTCAGGATTAGTTTGAAGAGGTGTTCACAAAAGTAGGTACGAAGTATCATTAGAATTCAGCAAGAATCGCGATAGGGCTATTTTCAAGTTAGCCATACCTTGCAGCTTTTTCATCGACATCTTGAAGCAATTTGTGCGTTAAAGCTTTGAATGAGTACAGATTGATTGACTAAAGAATGCCTTTGAGACTGTTGGTTTTTTGAAAGCCACAGGGAAGAATACTTTATTTTTGTATTAAGCGGAATTTGAATAAACTGATGAAGGGATATCAAACTCTATACTGGTCAAATGCGATTACGATTCAGGCACCCAGAGGGAATTGCTACATTGTCTAATGTTGACGAGAGTGCTAACATGGCTACGTTGAAGAGACAGATAGCCGAAGAGATTGACTTGCCAACAGGCAAAGTTATAAAAGGTGACCTAACATCGCGAAGAATGGCTATGACGAATCCATAGTGCTGACTGTCCCTTGTAGTATCGGGAGGATACCCTCCTAAACCATACAATGATGAAGCATTATCACTATCTGAACTCGGCCTAAAAAACGGTGATGCTGTGATAGTAACTATAGCTGATGAGCCTTCCCATAACATGGAAAGCCAGGGACAAGCCAATGCAAACACCGACACCAAGACAAAAGAACCCAGTAAACCTTCTCAGTCAATAGCTCCCCCATCTATCGTCAGTAATAATGGTGATGAGGCAGTAGAAGTGGATGGAAGTTACCTGGTGATTCGTGTAAGTGAGCACAAAGACACGGTTACAAAGAGGCATTGTTTCGTTGTTTGTTAATCACCCACTTTAGGAAATGGAAGATGATAATTCTTGCCTATTCCGTGCCGTGGGTTACGCATTGAGCAAAGATGTTGGAAGAGCCCAAGAGCTACGTGAAAGTAAGTCATGCAATATATCATTTGGTGGGATGATAGTTCAGCTGCTAAAGAAAGTTCGCATTTCAGCTGTGGCAGCTGCCATACAATCCGACCCGATTAATTATCCTGAAGCGATTCTTGGGTAAGTTGTGTGGCATAGCTTTTGTATATAAATTGTCGATCGGTTACTGATAAATTGCATGGTTGAATTTGAAGTCAGCCAGTTGGTATGCAACAACTCAATGCGACGTTGAATATGGCATTTTTACTGATCTGAGCTAATCATGCATACTCTAGAACGCTATGTTAATTGGATAATGAAGCCTACATCCTGGGGTGGAGCTATTGGTATGATTAACACTTGAAAAAGGAAAACATTAACGAGTGACACAGTTCATGACTCGAGACATTGCTTAATAATTAAGCCTTTTCTCTTTTTAGAGCTCTCAATCTTTTCAAGATATTTCAATATCGGTAAAATTCAGTGGTTATCTGACTGGATGACGAATAGAATGAGTTTCGCTAATATGAGGCATTATTGCTAAACAGAAATTGACAGCTTTGATGTAGCCACGGGTAGAGTGGATAAATTTGGTAAGGGTTTCAGAGAGCATTGAATGGAAGAAGATTAATGGTTCAATATGACTCAAATTGCCAAATTTAGGTGAGGGTCAATACGAAGAACGAATACTCCTGATGTACACCGGAATCCGTAAGTTTTATGCGGTCTTCAAGTTTCTTAATAATTAACAATCACGAACACTTACGACACATTTCAGATTATGATGCTTTGGCTCTAACGCCGGCCGCACTTGCACCGAAGGAATTTGACCAAACTAGGTTTCCATGCATAGCTGACAACTTGCTCGAGGCGGGTACACAACTTGCTAATCGTCTTAAACAGGTATTTCAAAGGATTATTAAATAACTTAAGTTGTGTCGGTGTTAGTAATACTATGTTTCATCAAGCAACGAAAATTTACAGATACAGCCAATTTTACACTGAAATGCAATGTTTGTGGCCTTGGCTTAATTGGTGAACGAGGTGAGTCAACAGTTGTTATTTCCCTAATTCAGTTTTTTCTAAACGTGGGACACTAAGCCTTACGTTTTATTTCGATTGACAGACGCAACCACGCACGCGACCGTAAGTATTTATAATGAAGAATTTCTTTAGTATGTAAATTAATTTTGAATCTTGTCTATGGCTTGCTTTATTCCAGAAAACCGGCCATGCGCAGTTTGTAGAATATTGAAAAACTTGTTCATAAATACTTGAACCAATAAATAATTCTCTTTGCATGCGATTCTGAGTTGCCAGGCACGCAGCTGATTCGCTACCTGAAACATTCAATTCCCGCTCCGTTCCGCCGCTGGTAAAGAAAGGCAGTCACACTGCGCAATGCAGTAAAAACCAAAAATTCAAGAGCGCAGACGGTTTTCTGTTCCGAATTGTGTGCCATTTCGACATTATATTTGCTGTAGCTAATGGGTGACGAATCAGCCCAAAGCAAGAGACAGCGTGTTAGTAGAGCATGGTAAGAAGCGCTTTCTGGTATGCTTGGAATATTAATTATATAGGACTTTCATATTGAGTAACTATTACACTTTTCTGTGTTCTAGCGACTTATGTCGACGTAAAAAGATAAAATGTGACGGTACCATACCGATATGTGGTAACTGTCAAGCCTTCAACTTAGAATGCGGCTATAAGGATACTACTAAGAAGGTAATATGAAAAAGCTACACTATTGTTCAATCTATGGCTGTGGTGGTAGTGCTTTCTTTGTTAAAATACGATTTTGCATTTCAATAGCGCGGACCTCCGAAGGGTTATATTGAAGCCATTGAGAACCGTCTCCATCGTATGGAGACATTATTGGGATCTCTTGCTCAAGGAGATGACCCGAGATCACAAGCTTTAATTGCAGAGCTCAATGCTCCTTTGGAAACCATTCATGGAGAGCTTATCCGCACCAGACCAATGAGGCGCCAATTCAACGAAGACGATCCGGAATCGTCTCCAGATACACCTTCATTAACGTATAATGATCTTCCACAGACTATGGAAGAGCCAGATTCCCCATCATTGACTGTTGATCAGGTCAATGACAGTTTAGGCAATTTGACGATCGATGACGGTGGTCAGATGAGATACCTGGGCAAATCTTCTGGGTTCTACATGCTCCAAAATAGTCGTCTCTTCCATCATGGTGCATTTCATTTCGGTGCACGCCTCGTCAAAGGGAATCAAACTAAAAATGGCAATCGACTAGAAATATTAAACCCGTTAGATATGCCACCCATGGATTTACAAGAACATTTGATCGACTTGTATTTTCGCCATTTTTATCCTACCCTTCCCATCTTGCACAAAAAGTCATTCATGGATCGTCTGAAGAGCGAAGATGATAAACCAGATGCTTTGTTACTTAATGCAATTTTCGCGATTGCATCCAGAATCTCGCCGGATGAGAGAGTTCGAGAAGATCCTACAGTCCCTGACACAGCTGGCGAGATCTTTTACGAAAGAGCGAGGTTTCTATTGGATCAAAAGTGTGATTCTGTCAGCACTTGTACTATTCAAGCTTTGTTGTTACTTTCCAGTCATCAGCATGGCGCAATGAAATCTAGTCGAGCCTGGTTGTACAATGGCATGGTAAGTCATTTTCGTTTTCTTGGAAGGCAATGTAAAGTAAGTAAGCTAAATTACGTTTGCAGGCATTTAGAATGGCTCATGCGTTAGGACTCAATCATAACTGTGACAGCTGGAATATACCTGCTTCCGAAAGAGAAGAAAGAAAGCGGGTTTTTTGGTGCTGTTTCATTGTTGACCGCTACACAAGTGCGGCGTTCGGTCGCTCAACCGCTATAGATGAGCGCGATTGTGATGCAACCTTCCCTACAGAAGAAGACGATCTCAATGATGGCCCACCAGTTCTCGAGTATATGCGTCATGCAGTACGATTAAGTGACATTTTGGGTCACATTTTAAGAGACATTTACTCTGTCAAAGGCCGACAGCTCGCCTTGACGGTATCACCAGATACCATTATTTCTAATCTTGATAAGGCTTTGAACTCATGGTACAGCAACCTACCAAAGTCACTAAAATATAAGCCACCAAGCTGTCGAGATGGACAAAAAGCACCAGCTCCAGCGCTCTCAGTTTGCCAGCTCCATATGACTTACTACACTGCTTTGATTTTATTGCACCGTCCTTTTATTCCTGGACCGTCTCAGTCACGAGCCCCAACAAGCTTCCCATCTTTACAAATTTGTACTTCTTCGGCGTATTCCATTCTGGATATTTGCGAAAACTTGCTTAGCGAGGGCCGTCTTAAGTATACATTAAATTATGCTATTTTCCATGTGTTTACGGCAGGAACTTTGTTCGTCAACAATGCAACATCTACAGACTCATATCTTACGTTTGAGGCTAAGATCAGTATCAACAAGATTATGAGAGGTCTCGACGATATGGAGTCAAGTTGGACAGCAGCTGCCCGTTATAGTAACATCTTGGGAGAACTGGCTGGTTTACGTGATATTAATTTGGAGTCAGATACGCCATTCAAGGATAGATATACAAGTAGAAAACGTACTCCTCCACCTAGCATAGCAGTACCAAATTCACCAGAGCCTGCTGATGATGATTATGAACTGACTGAAGCAAACACTAACAGCAAATCAACGGACATTTTACCAGAATTGTCATCGAATGCGTCAACACAATCATATTCAGCAGCTGCTACGCCATACAATACTGCTTGGCCATCGATGGCTGCTTTTCCGAATGATCAGTTTGCCTCGATCACAGGCACCTCACCACAAAACACTGCTCTTCAACCAACCATGGATCCGTTTGCCGCACCCGATACGATTGCGAATACAACAAGTAACAAACGGCCGTATGATGCACTTGGCACTGCATTCTGGGGAATGCCACCATCTTTAGATATAGAGGAATGGAACAGCTATCTTGGCAATCAAAGTCAATTTCGCATGCCAAATTCTAGTCCTGCTCCACTTAATCATATACAAGAACCTAAACAACAAGCTCAAAACAATAGTATGCATGTTCCTCAAGCTGGAGAGATCATGTACGGCCGAGTAAGTGGTAGTCCCGAACCAATGGGTGGGCCGGAACAGCAACAGCAATCCACTTCACAACAATCCAAATCGGCGTCGCTCCCAATTCCCAAGAACAATAATGGATTGTTTTACTATTGATAACATAGAGTCCAAGTTGTATTTTCAAATAATTTTAGTTACAAGTCAATTAAAGCAAATAATAAATAGGATTCTTGAAGGAAAGGCTTCAACATATTTTTTTTTGCGATAACTTTTTCCATCGCCAACACATTTGTAACATAGCATCTTGAATCTCTCGACTTTTTTCACTGTTTTTCGCTTTTATTCTTATTTCAACTAAACGATTTGCAAATGGCGGAGCGATTTATTTAAGACTTTGTAATCGCCTCTTTTCACCTTCCAACTGAATTAGAAGTAACAAAGGTCAACAAAAGCTAGACTTTACGATGACAAGAAGGAGCATGATGACTTACGACTTTCTTGACACGAGCTAGTGGCGCCGCAGAAGAGGCATTGGCTTTGCAATTCTCTTCGTTGTATGGCGGCGTTATAATGATTTCGTCCATCACCACAATAGTGTCTTTAGCCCATCGGCAAGGTAATCTGGTAAACCACAATTTGATAATCTGCCTTTTACGCAATCACATTATCTAGAGACTTACGTCTTGCTCAAGGCGTCAAAGATGGCTTGTGCTTCTTTGGTTACACCAACACCAGTTCGCGCCGCTTGCTGGCTTGCCAATTTGATAGCCTCTGCCTCTCGCTGCTTGATTTGATCAATATAAACCTTTCGTGGAGCAGAGTTTGCTTGCGAGAAGGCAGTCTCAATGCTATCAGTCTTTGCGTCATCCTGTTTCTTTGGTTGAGCAGAGATTAACTCTTTGATGTGAGAAATTTTGATGATACGAAAAGTATTAGATGTTGAGTTCGAAGCACTGTTCTGGCAATGTACAAAGATTCGGTCAAGGATAAAAATGATATTGAAACGTTCGATATTGAACATGTATAAATGTTAATTAGCAATATCAGCAAATTTGTAACGTTTCAAAAAGGATATTCAATGCAACACAGCCGGTGGTGGGATCCACTGTAAACAATTTGCCAGTGATTTCTTCATCGTCAACTGTTTTGATCCTGATCGCACAGTCAATAAGTGTGTCTAAGCGTTTGCTGCCTGCGTTGGACGATCCAGAGCTTGATTGACCAGCTGTCGTCGCTGATGGCGAGGTGTTCTCTTCGCCTTTAACAGTGCTCATTTATGCTTTCAATATTCAAAACCTCCTCCTTTGTCGTTATACAATGGTTTCAAATCACCTTTCCTGTACTCTGTGAGAACAAAAAGAATTTGTCCCTCTACCAACTTGCGAATGTAGAAACGGCGGGAACCCTGTCTTCTAGCTGGACCGCGAGACAGGGCGAACGTGACGTGCAAAACTTTTTCTGCTATTGATCTGAGAAATTTTGCCCTTCACTAATAGTTGCAGAGCTCCCTGCAGCACCATATACATAAATACTAGCAGCCGCTACAGCAACATAATCAAGATTAGATATTTTCGGATGTTTGGAATACAAAGCTTGTTGTTAGCTTCTCTCAACTCACAGATTTGTATGAGGTGGAACTGATATGACCCTTAATTAGCTTTTAGTATTGGCTTCATCACCATGATTATATGACAACATGTTCAACAATAATTAACATGACTGGATGGCGCTGTTCCAGAGTATAAAGAGCTTATTACAAAAGTCGTAAAGCACTTTACTCGCAATGGATCCCAATATTCAAGCCAGTTACCAGCATCAGTTCAACTCCGCCATTTCTTCAATAAAAAAACCTTGAGCATATAAAAACCAGTTTGCAAAGCTTGCTGTTGTTCACGCATGCGGCTAAACGGGAATGAAGTGAATAAACTACCATGGCGGAAACTGCTATATGTTATACAGGACTATCCTGATAACTATGTTGACGATACCTTTCTCGATGAGCTTCAGAAGAATGGTAAGCTTGCCACTGACAGATCTCCGCCTTGACAACTTTGAGCTAAATTCAACTTTAACGTAGTAAATGTCAGATCTTACGACTATTGGACAACAGTTTACGAATCGGGCGTGATAGTACAGCATATTAGTAGCATTGTCATATTTATTGCTGTTTTTATTCATCTGGAGCAGCAAAAATTAGCGACAAACACGTTGATCATAATAGGAACGCTCATGACCGCTTTAGGTTATGTGTTTTGGGATTATAGTGTGGTGCAGCTTGTACCCTCCTATGCATTCAAGCGTCAGTATATATGGTGTTAGCAATGTTAAAATTCTCACATTGATATATTGATGACATGCTTGCATATATAGGCAAGAAAACTGCCAAGGGAGCTTTGTTCTTCTTTGCAACTTTGTTGGGCCTCTCACCAATTTTACGCACCCTGACATTGAAGACCAGTGATGACTCCATTTATGCTTTTACAGTGTGCTTGTTTATTGTCAATATGCTTTCTCACGATTATAGTGCTGGAAACAGGCATACTATAAAGTAAGTTAAATGGGTCAAATATTAAAATATCAGGATCAACATTGAACCAGTAAACGTTTTCAGGTTTCCAGGATCTCTGTCAACCAATGCGGCTATATTTGCTTCTGTAATGTTAGCATCACGTTTGCAAACAAATATGGGCGTGTTTGGATTAACAGCCTTTGCTGTTGAATGGTTTGCACTGTTTCCCATTTTTCGAAGACATTTACAAGTAAGCATTGGTTCTGACTTATGGCTGTACACATACACGTTCGTTCCTACAAGTTTTAATGTCTTTTTTTGTTGATAGAACACTACACAAGTCGGGCATTTAGCTCTGTCTGTTATAATGTTGTCGACTTCAATTGCATTATATATTGAAATCTCCAAAGCCGTGGCATTTCTATACATACTCGGCATCAGTTTTATCACCTTTGTATGTCCCGCTTGGCTGATCAGAATTCAGAAATACAAAAAGTAAGTATGATGTGTTTATCCTCATAGCGTACGGTGTCTAAATTGATCAATTCAACAGTGAAATTCACGGACCATGGGATGAAGCGCAACCGAAACTGCAACGCAACAGAGAAAAACATATGAAATTTCGCTAGATACCACTTAATACCAATAATACAATGCACTTAATATTATTGTACAAAACTAATACATATTCGAAATCCTTTTTTATATATTATATGCGGCTGTCAGCTCATGGGATACCTTTTACTAAGTTGTAACACCCTGTGAGGAGTCACGTGCTGCTCCTGTCATATATACACTTCACAAAAATTCGTTCAAGTGCTTATTGAACAAGCACAGAATGTCCAACGAAATTCGAGCAGAGAGGCCGCTAATTGTTGGCCCCATCAATCCCGAACATCCTTTTCCAGTAACTTTGGAGGGCACGGTTGTGAAAGGATATGGGCGAGGCAGCAAGGAGCTGGGTATCCCAACTGGTACGTTATTGTGAAATGAGGAGTTATACACGGATATACTACATTAACTAAAGAAGCGTGCTGCTGCATATTGTGTTTATACAGCCAATTTATCCGAGGACGCTACAGCTACTATTTGTTCCGAACTGAAGACAGGCGTTTACTATGGATGGGTGCAACTGGGTGAACGTGATACCCAAGTATATCAAATGGTCATGAGTATTGGCTGGAATCCGTACTATCACAATGAAAAACGATCTGCGGTAAGATCATAATACATTGAATTGAATATATTTCCCATATCATAGTACCTTATGCCGTATTTTGGCCATATCTAGGAAGTTCACATCATCAACGAATTCCCAGAAGATTTTTATGGTGAAGCTATGCG
Organism: Umbelopsis isabellina; assembly: GCA_016758905.1. NCBI lineage: Eukaryota > Fungi > Mucoromycota > Umbelopsidomycetes > Umbelopsidales > Umbelopsidaceae > Umbelopsis > Umbelopsis isabellina. The sequence continues at coordinate 1,027,868 of JAEPQZ010000004.1, read as the reverse complement.
AGTGGTGATTCTTGGTTATATCCGTCCCGAACAGAATTATCCATCGCTAGGTAAGACGCGTCCAACATCATGGTAACCAATGCATTATTTAGAATCTCATTCATTTTGCAATTCATTAGATGCCTTGATTAAAGATATCCATACAGACATTGAAGTTGCCAAACACTCTCTTAGCAGACCAAAATATGATGAGCTCCGCTCGCACGAAGTCTTTGGTTTGAAGCAGTAGTACGAGAAATGAAGCAGATTATAACGTAATAATTCGATGAGAGAGAAAAAAAGAAAATATTATGCATAGAAGATGAAAAGTACAGCATCAGCAACAGTCTGGTACAGCCACGCAGGTGATATTAGAACAGCAAATTAAATTACACCTTTCATCGCTGTCAGATTCATTTGAATTTGGCTCTATACTTCCATGTAGTAATTGGATATATATTGTACAATACCTGGACTATTCAGAGAGCAGAAGTAGCTCTAGCTCTCTAGATAATAAAATTCGGCTCTATTAAGCATGTCAATAATGTGGACAATCATAATTTTTGCCGATTGGTATGTTTTCACATCGATACCTTTCGTTCTATAGATGTTTCCGTGGTTGGAAACGCCCTGATCTTTACCGATTGTCGAATTTCAGTTGCTTGGTGGCCACAATATTCCTGGCGTTGGCGTTTGCAAGCCGGCAACGTTTCAGATGTTTTGTTCCTTTGGAGTTCAAAATCAAATCGTACGCCAAGCATGTTTATTAGCTCACTTGCATGTGTCAAAAGAACTACCTTTTCTTATTCGCCTGCGGCTTCTTCAACTCCCCGATTGGCTGATCCACATTGAATTTTACACACTTTTTCGACCCATTAGACACTCCTTTAGCATTTATTCTTGCTATCGGCTTCTTTACAAGTTGTCTGTGCTTTACAATTCGTGGTTGATAATATGTAAACAGTTAATTTGGTTACTAATGTTTATCTATCCCATTCTTCATTCGGCGGCTCACCATTATGGTGGTAACATTGGATGCAATAGCGCTCAACTGAGTTTCTATTTTTGTGATTTTGTGTGCCAATTCTCCCGACACTTTTTGATGAGTAGATTAAGAAGTAAAACCGAGTAACAATAATGATTTAACTAACACCTATGGAGTGCGACTAGTAGACAACAAAAAATGGGCATGACTTATCACAAACCTTGATTTAAAACTCCTATAGACTCATTGTTTGAGATTGCCACGATTTCTGGCCGCGCCGGACTCTATTATTGGTTTAACATGAGGTGATCCGGACAATTGAAGATGAATCATACATAGTCCACTGGACTTACAGGCTGAGGTAAGTTGGTGGTAGGTATCCAAATGGTGAGTAAAGCGTACAGACTTGAAGGCCTTAGTTTTTGGCGACTCGAATCCTGGTAAATGAAACATTAGGAATTCTTTCGAGGATGAATGCGTGAAATCCCCTCAGAATAATCCCCGAGTCATGGCAAATAAAACACAAACTAAAATGTATTATTATCAAATGATCATGCAACATACCAGACGCCTTAACATTCGAAGAATATGGATGTAAAATGTTCTTATTTGTTATTTTGATTGTAGTTTTTTAAGAGGACGGAGGGATAGAAAGGAATTACAGAGGTTTCAATGGGAGGCAATGGGAGAGTGAAGACAAACAAAGTAGGAATGAATAATGAATTTTTTCACTAAAATCAACCAAATAAGGTGGCGGTTGATTAAAACAAAGAAATTGTGCATTGTACAGAAAGAACTAGGCAGCAAAAGCAATGTTACAAAATCAGAAAAGTATTCAATTAAAACTGTACAGAGGGACGACGCCTAGCTTGCGTGGCTTTTGGTTTATGATAGATATGACACTAAGGAAGTCAAGTGCATTAGTAAATATGTTTGTCAAATAACGACTGAATTTACTTGAAAGTACCTTATGAGCGTGTCTATACCATAGAACACTATTTTTGCGTTTGGAGGTACAAATGGATATCCAATGACGACATTGATGGCACAATCCTTCAATAGCATCTTGATCTCCCCAACGCTGATCAATAGGGTCTATGAACTGTCGGCCAGAAACGGAAGAGATCCCATGGAAAAATTGCTTATGATACCTAAAGTCGAGTTAAAATATGACCTAAAGACATTTAAAAAATTACATTCGGAGAAGTCCTCACCAATAGGCACTATTCTTAAGCTGGAGCCATTTGCCGGGCTGACAACTATCGCAATAGCCTTCCTTGGCCTGACCAGAATAGCGGACCCATTTTGGAGTATAACAATCTCCTGGGTATTTGATTCTCTGTCTTCTGGGTCTAGCATTTTGATCTGTTTCTGCTTTTTCTATATCTTCTTGAGTCATCAATGGATATTCATAAGCTTCGGATTCCGGGAATTGGTCTGGATAAGACAAAACTCCGAAATCGATCGACTTTGTTCTCTTGCGTTGGGGCGACACTACTGAAGAAGTCTGAAACATATCGAAACTCATATCCATAACGGGAGTATCAACAAGTTCTTCGACAATTGAGCGTTTTCTAGATACGTTGGTATAGCCTTCTGACGACATATTACTGATCGAATTTTCTGTGCTTTCTTGTCCTGATAAGTGTTGAGTTGTCGGGGTCAAAGAATCGGCACTCGACATCATATCCGAAGAAGGTGAAGAACTGGAATTTATACGTTGTAGATCTTGGCCTTGAACACGATGTACAGGAAACTGATATAGATTCTGTTCGCCATTCTGATTGAAAGGTGTAGAAGTAGTAGTATCTTGTGTTGTCGGCGCAAGAACACATGGTATCTGAGACATGCACTGAATGAATTTTGGCTCAACGGTGTGGTTATTGACGTTGAAGTCAGGTGAACTAGATCGCCAATCATAGCCTGTCACTGCAATTGAATGGCGACGAGAGAATTCATTGTCAAAGGAAGGCATTGCTTGGCCACTTTGCGGATTGGCAACAGCTCCACTTATCATTGGTCCCCAATTGTCGATGACTATTGGAATTGAGAAAGAAGTCAATAAAATCATGACATTAGTGTCGTTTTACATGTTATTGAGTGGGATAGACAATGTTACTCACATTTTTGGACATGAGGCATTTCCTCTGTCTTGAGTGGCATTTTATGTAAGAATCCAGGATGGAAAGTGGCGGAGACAGGATCTGTCATGAGATCTGCCGGAAAGTCTTGGTCCACTTGTGCATCAGCAATATTAAGATCCTGCATAATGTCACCAAGTTGAAGTTGATGTGATTGGAGATTTGCTGGGCTGCTTCGTCGTTTGTTTGCACGTGGTGTGCTTTGTTGAACGGCGTATTTACTTTCATTGAATTCTAACAGGTTGGTCTCATCAAACATGACATATCGCCCATCTTCCGGGTTGACATTATTGGGTGTTAGATGGTTAGTCAACCAAGTTTGATTCGGGTTGCTAAAGCCAATCTCTTCCATCTTGGGCATCATCATTTGTTCATAATCGGTCATCGTACACTAATAATGGTTCAATAACTCTGGTGGTAAAGGCAAAAGGTGTATGGATAATAGCGTTTGCCTGGAAGGTATTGAAACGGGATAAAAACTACAAACAAGGTTGGTAATAGAAATAAAGGAAATGAAAATAGGATATGTTCAAGAAGTGAGAAAGAAAGAGAGTGGAACTGCCCACTATTTCATCCGAGCTGCCGATATTGAAAATAGGTGGGTGGGCTGGGAGTTGCAGGTCTGCCAACCCAACGATGTGCCTGTGACCGTCAATGTGACATCGGTTTGGGAGGTATCAAAAGAGATCCCAATGGCTGCACAGCATGATTGGCCAAGTTTAACGGACTTTTTGTTTGAAGTCAACGATTGGGATGAATCTACGATAATCCTTTCAGGTAAATAAAACTTGTAAAATAAAAATGTCCACATGTTTGGCAATTTGTATCCACCGAGAAAAAACTTTTGAAACAGATATCAAATAACATTAAAAATTACCTCTTTCCAATTGAGTACCGGGCAATTCCAAACTCAAAGTAACAAAATCAATCAGCGACTTTTGATTTTCCCTGGAAGGAATAGAGTTGGAGACCAGAGCCTGCCCAATGCGTTTTGTAGGATATGTCCAGACCTACCACAAAAAGTTCCCAGCTCAGGAGAAATCACTGAGACTCGGCCAATGATATGCTATAACCGTTTTCCCACAAAGGCAAGTACTCCAAGTAGAGTCGGGAACAACACTAATAGTTTGTAACATATAATGTAACAAATGTTTAAAACGTTGCTCGTTCGTTACAGTTGGTACTACCGACAAGCACCAATGACAAAGCTCGGTGGGATAGTGATTGCATACTTACCATGGGCGATTCATCATCATAGCAACAACACAAACAAATGCAAAAGCTGGGCTCCAGCCAAACTGGAAATTTGGGAAACGCCACAGCCTAGAGCGCGTTTCTCGAAAAAAATCAAAGTCTCGTTAAACAACGGACAATAGGTGGGCATCGGATATGATTGCGATATTTTAGTGTTTAAAAGAGATATAACCCATTTGTCAGACACTGCGTAAATTGCGCTAGGTCAGACATATTTTGCAACAACAAAGACTTGTTTGAGCTAATTAAAAGTGCATGAACACTTCCTTAGAATTTCAGATAAAACTCCAGATCTGAACTCTTGGTTTGCTACTTATTAGACGAATTGCCCTCTGATATCGGCGTTCCACATATTCACTTAAAAAGGGCGGGAAATTTTTGTGGTAAGACAAAACCTGCCATTGATGTCGAGTAACTTAACAATAGTCATCACAACTAGCTTTACGGCAATGATCAACAGGGAATACAGGAACAATAATATGACTTAAAATGACTTTATGTTTCTTCAAGGGTATCCTGAGACAAAGTAACACTGACAACTGTGATGATTATCCGTCGTCGCTGTTTCAAAATGTGATAACAGACATGGAACATTGTCTGTACCCTTCAAGTGAGATGGCACCACTGCCTATCACTTGACCCACGTTCTCAGCCTCAACCTTAGAACAGAAAATATTACCACACAATGAAGCCTCATTCCCTTTACAGAGGAGAAAGATGCTCAACCTTAATCAATGTCAACACTTCATTGATGAGTGCTCAAAATCAATTATCTTCTCAAGCAAAAGCCTAAGTAAACACTTGATGAAAATCAAATTACTTTGAAAATCTCAGGTACATGGTAGGATTTGCGACAATGGTTTTAACATGCAGAAACTAGTAGAATTCCAACGACTCTCAAGATAATCTATTCATGCAAATGTCTGACTTGACCGCCTAAAATATCAATTATTAAAACAATAAATAAATCACTGGGAATTATATTGCTTTCTTTGCGAGTTACGAAACAATATGCAAAATGAATGGAGGGCAAAGCAATAAAGCGAAACAAAACAACAACAATGCGGAGTGACAACAAAAATCAAAATGGTAAAGAAACAAAGAAACAAAACGATGTACAGGAAAAGTTTAGGTGGAAATATGTCAGTAGTCAAGGAGGGTCGCATAGGTATAGATCATATAAAGTATTTAGTGTCCAATCCTTGGCCGAAATCCATGATCAGAATTTGTTGGTCAGGGCCTTGGCAACAGCTAGATAAATGGTTTAGTATTTCATATAAAGGACAATAGCACATCAGAAACATGTGCCTACCTGACTATCTTTGTTCGATTGAAATGAACATCAAACACCCAGCTTAAATGTCCACTTTGAAAATTGAGCAGAGGAGTACCCGTTCTATAAAATTTTACTGTTTTAGCGCTCATTGTTTTAAGATACTGTTCTATTTAATCAGCATGTGCTGACTTACCGAAGATCCCATACTCGTATACTTTGGTCATAGCTTGCACTGATCATCTTTTCTTCATCAAATTTTATCGTTCGTACAAGATCAGTGTGTCCTAGTGGATCCAATATTAATAAGTTGATATTTAGCATTGCCGATCATTTGCTGTGAAACTCACCTTCACAAGTCATCATACATTGGCCGCTTTTAGCATCCCAGACTTTTATCCGCTTGTCATTCGAGCCGCTAACGATTTTATAGCCATCGTATTGCACACATGCGAGACCACGTGTATGTCCGTCTAATTCTCGTAAGCATTGTCCAGTTTCTATGTCCCACATCTTTATGAATGTGTCGCCTGATGCAGAAACAATTATGTTATCTTTAAGTTGCACAGCGTTGACCGGGCCCCTGTGCGCTTCTAGTATTCGTATTAATTGACCGCTGACGCGATCCCATATCCGGATGGTAGTGTCTTTCGAACAGCTAACGATGTATTTATCATCAAATGCAACATCGAGTACACCTAGTTGATGACCCTATTTATTACAGGAGATAACGAAGAAAATATATTAGTGAAAATATCGTAGTTGCAAACATTGATAGGACTGGAAAACATACCTGTAATTTATGTATGATTTGCAGAGTCTTCATATCCCAAACAATAACGGCTTGATCTGATGAGCCGGAAACCATTATTTCGTTATTATATCGCAAACAAAGCACACTCTTCTCATGTCCTGTGAGCGTATGTACACATTCTCGAGTATTCATGTTCCAAAACTTGATGGTTCGGTCTCGGCTTCCAGTAACAATCTTCTCATCATCGAATTGTAGACAGTATACACTATCAGTGTGACCAGTAAGATAGAACGTAGAGACTTTTCCTGTATTCCAGCGTTGTTCTAATTGGTATCGCTGACTATACAAATGTCGCCAATCCATTTCGTCTAGATGTTGCACTGGAATATTGACTCGCCAGGATGGGTTCGCCGCAAACTTGCGCTTCCAGAGTTCATTGTCGCGAGCGACAGTATGCCATGATTTGTTAACAAGCATCATCCTCAGAAGTGAAGAGGGATCCAAATATGAAAAAATCAATGTTGCGAGTTCATATGGGAGGTTGCCCAAGATATCTGATCAACAACATTCAAGCGTAAGTAAAACGAGTGACTTTCATGGCAAAAAGAACATATTTAGTGTATATTTACCAAAACGTTTCCCAACAAAGAATGGCTTCGGGGTTAAACGTTGAAAGAAGCCTTCATCGATATGCAGGCCATGTGTTTGCTGTTGTAAACGATTCAGAGAACCGGTGGTATGCTTATTTTTGAATTTTTTCGATGACGGTCGGACGCCAACTGTATAACTGCCGGAGATACCACCATGTCCACTGACACGACCAGCGCTTGAGGACGAGGGAAAGGTGGCAGAGGCTGGTTGGACGTCCTCCATTTCAACATCCATTGGTGGCACTAACGGAGGAGTTGACGAAGTCGAATTCTCGGAATCGCATATTGAAGACATGGCTGTTGTGGTGCTAATTCAGCTATGAATGGGAATAAGAGAAAAAGTACTATTGAACCGCACCGGAATCAGTATCAAGTAGAAGCGGTTTAGTTAACAGGAAGAGAAAACAGTGAAAGAGTCAAAGGAAAGGAGAAATATCTGAGATCCAATTGTGTGAGGAAAGTGATCTTTATAGCAGCTGCCTGTTGTTGTTGTTATTGTTATTGTAGGGCAAAGAGTCATTGACGAGAATGGTACTTTTCGTTTGAATTTTATTTATTTTCCAGTTCTCGTTTCGAATCATGGTCCTACCGTGTATCAGTATCCCTGTGTCTTTCTGTCAACATCCGTTCGGCTCAAGAGAGGCTTGGATTTATTAGAATATGGTATCCGCTTGCATCCGTCGTATTTGGCAATGGCTCTGTTTTCGGAGCACAACATCCACAAAAGGAAAATCCGTGCAAGCTTCGCTGGTCGGCAAGAAAAAACGACCATGGCAAAACGATTTGATTGTGTAGCAATAATGTATTTTCAAAAGCTATTTTTAATTTCATCACTTTACTCTGTACTTTTTCGAGCCGACTGTTATGATATCAAGTGCTACAAGAATAACAACCTTCACATCGTTTTCCCCAGGTGACACGCAAACATACTTGTACCTTTTTCCCAGAAAGTACATTGTTTTGATTTTTGCTTCAATCGTCATTGACTTTGAAGAACGCTGTATAAATTATATGTCGAACGGATTCAAAACCATGTAATAGGCTGTTATTACCTCGTGGCTGCTGCAAAATCTTTGTGAATGTTACACTATGGCAAAGACGCGCACGATCCCAGTGTATTGGTACTTCCCAAGCTGCAATTATTTTGGGTATTCATATGGTCAACGAGTAATTGTCATAAGCGGCCCCTATTGTCTACGAGCAGTGATACCTTTGCTACTGTTTTAGAGCGTATCTGCTTTAATTACAATGAAGTCGCCAGGAATATGGTAGCAATCATATATCAAGCGTAGAACTACAAAGCATCACATATAAGTTTACTATTTTTCTTTTGCTTTCCATAATCTGAAAAAAGTTTATAAAAAAATTTAAAAAAAGGAGATAGTACAATGAAAGCACCCCGAAACATTATCCTCAATCAGCGAAGGCACATTTCGCAGCCTGATTAAGATGCCTTAAATCTTTCATAAAAACAAATTTATGTCACATTTTGAAAAGTTGTTGTAACACCTAGCGTGCTGCATACGTTCCTGTTCAGTTGCTACTTATAGAGAAGGTTATGCTCAACGACGATGCTGCAATTTTGAGGTAATGCCGACATTACCCAATAAACGTAGCACCAGTATATCGAATATAGCCTAATAGTTTACCTTAATGCACAGCGCACCTTTTGCGAAAGCAGGTCCTACAGGTATTTTACCGAAAGGCACTTTTAATCACGTTGCGATCACAATACTAAATAAATTTTGATCGTAGATCCTATGGTAAATACACCGTACCCTATTCGCGCACCTTATGTCCGTTCACATTCTCATAGTTTAGCAGACTGTTCAGGGATCGGAGATTCCTGATGACATTGACAGCGAATTTGCCGAAATTTTAGACGGATCTGATCATATCGACGACGACAAGAGAATCGTTTCAGCAAAGTATGAGGCACTATCGCGAGAAAGGTATGCGTCGAAAATCATCTTTGAATATGCTAATTGATCCACCGTAGACCTCGCGTTAACAACCGTCTACAGAGTGACCGGGCTGTCAGCCTCAAATGATGTATCAAGTTTCCTATTCAACGAGGCTCGAACTTGGAACTTAATTTCGACTATATTCAAGTTAGTATCCTTTAGTTATGCGTGCTATACGTCATTTTGGATTGGTTGTTCTAATGCACGAGGAATAGCCAAAGCCACCCTGTAGATCAGGCTGCTATAGGAGAACATTTGGTAAGTTGTTCAGCGATGTAAATTGATCTGGTGTTTACTTGATTCTTACCGCTATCACTAGGCTGTGCTACAGTGGCTTCAAGATACTGCCCCAGCACTACCGGAAAAGCAATATACGAAAGGTGAATGGCGGTACTCGCGACCTGATGGAATGGAAGAGAGATCAAGAAAGATTGGAAGCAATTTGAAAACTACGACTATGATGGACATAGATGATCACAGATATCCGCAAAAGAGAAAGGTACAGCATCAGGGCGCCGAATTCAACAAAAAATTGACGAAATCTTTATTTGATTTCGTACGAAGGGGTCAAATTAAAGAAGCTATCAAAATGTGCGATTTGTGCGATGAACCTGGACAATCTGCAGGACTTTACGGTTTCTTGGTTCATAATAAGTGCTTATCCGACAGAGATGAAGATCTGAATTTAAGACGTCTGACATCTACCGAAGCGACCGCACGTAATCTATGGGAAATGTCCTGTAGACAGATTGCACGAGACAACACCTTGGACGTTTATGAGCGAGCTACCTATGCAGCTTTATGTGGCGATATGGAGAACACATTACCAGCTTGCACGACATGGGAGGATCTGGTATGGGCTTACTATAATGCTTCGGTAGAGAATCTGTTGGGTGAAATCCTCATGCCTGATTTCGTTGGATCCAACGGATTGCCATCGGAAGAAGCGATATTCAGTAGTGCTCAGAGGAAGGACATAGGTTCTGACGCGTAAGTTAGTCGGGTGTGGGTAGATCAACTTATGAACTTAGCTAAACCAATGGTTACAGGGCTACTCAATGTTTTCATCAAATTCAAGCTTTGATTATCACAAATCAGATAGAATTCTTGGTCAGCACATTACATGAAGCATTGGTTTTGAAAAAAGGAAATAGCAACTTTCCGTTGCCGTAAGTCAACTATTTCCTTTTGCACCATGATTGAAAACATCGTACTAATTGCTTGTGCAGAGATAATAGTAGCTTGCACTCTCAATTTCTTCGGTTTGCCACACTTTTTATATTGTACTTGACCTCGATATCGGCGTACACCCCCAATTCAACAAGCGATTCAATTATTTCTGAATATATCAAGTTCCACTTTCAGTTCGATGCTGGTCTCAAGGTAAATTGATTTCCAATCAAATTTGAACAGGCTTGCTATAGAAAGGCTAATAAGTACAATAATCTGGCTTTCAGGCACAACTGGTTGCTCTTTATTGTTCCAAATTATCGAATAGTCACTTACAAGCTGAAGTTTTTGCTGACTTTTTGAATGGTATGTCGAGTTAGACAAGGAACAACATTTTCGGTCCATAACTAAATAGTGCCCACACAGGTTTTGATGGAGATAGAAGTGAGCGAGCGTTGCTGGTTGAGGTTGGAGAACATCACCAACTTGACATGAAACAGATCTTGCGGAATCTATATCAAAAATCAGCAAAAGCATTCATGCAAAAGGTACGTATTTGTACAGCTTCAAAGTTTGGCTTGAAATATTATGCTCAATCTCCTTTTAGCAACCTGTTGCTAGATCAAGGGTCGGTCTCATGAACGATTCCGTCTCCCCAGAGACTTTGCGACACATCCGCACTCTTGAATGGCTTACCTTCGAGCGACAGTTATATGCGGATGCCATCACTCAGACCAATAATATGATTAGGCATTTTTTAGGTTTGCATACCCTACTCATGCGTTACATCCCTACATCTGATGATTGACCTATTTTTGTAGCTCAGGGCGACATTAAGGCTGCCCAAATTGTATTCACAGTTATCCCTGCTTCAGTAATAAGCTCCGTGTTGGCAGAACCGATCAGTAATGGCATAAATCTCACCACAGTGGTAAAGGAATTGAGGCTTCATGATACTTTAGTTGATATCTGGGGACTATACAATTTATGGGAAACATTAAGAGCAAAGCGTCCTGCCAAAGAGTAAGCTACATTAATTAACAAGATGTTTTAAGTGGATGCTGATCTCATTTATCTAGCGATACTCTGGAGAGCCTTCGTGCTTATCGGGATTGGGCGTCACAATATGAAGTAAGCTCGTTTACTCTACTCTTCACTAAAACTTGTGGTAGATCACTGACCCCTAATTACCTGCTTAGCAACTGAGCATAAACTTAGTGAACAAACTGCAATATATAATACGCTCCAACTGGTGCCGTTCAGGTATGAATTATAGCGCTCTTGACGCCATCTGATTACTGTTACTAATTGTCTAAAAAAAAGCAGATGACCCTGATCAAATAATACCAAATACAGTGCTGCGGGAGATGTATATACCTGAATTGGTTTTGAACCTGCATCAGATTTTATATTATACTCATGATCTATTGCCTGGGTAAGCATACAATTGTAAGGATAATGAACCAGGAGTGCATCCTAATGCGTTGTTTTACGTAATCTTAATTAGACATCTGGAAAAGAGCCTGCAAATTAGCGATATGGTAGCTGATGATGATCTTGGCCTAGGCATTGAATTCGTACGCTCGCGACGTATGGGGGAATTCGTTCAACGTATTCAACAATCATCAGTTCAACTGTTAAAACAGAAATCTTGATTATACTTTAATTCTTTCAAAGACAAAGAAATAACAAGTTGTTTGTCATCTCTGGCAACTTTTTGTACCATACAACCATAAAAAGAGAATGAAAATATTTGAAATTTTGTATAAGTATGAGAATATATATAGTGGATTTACGGATGCCTAGTGTCGTATAGACACAACGTTACAGAACCCTTGCAACGGCCGTTTCACATAGTGCCTAGAATGGCTATGGCATTTTCAACATGACCTTTGTGATTTAACAACGAATTGAAGTAGTCCCTGACAAACCCTTCGCCGTCGATAACATATGTTGCCCTTCCTACAAACGTCGTTCATGTCAGCATTTAGGGAGTGATGAGGAGAAAACGCAGTAGGACCGGCCTTAAGGCTAACTCCGCGGCGGTCTTATGGTCGATGATGAACAACAAATCATACCTGGAACGAAACCCAGGCCCGATTTAGGGACTTGGTACATTTTTCGTAACTCGCTACGGGGATCTGCAAGGATATCAAATTGCAGCCTATTCTTGGAAGCAAAATTTGAGTGCGAATCCACATCGCTACTGCTGACACCAATGAGAATGGCACCATGCTTGGTGAAAATCTAGTGGTTGTGATCGGAAAGGAGGTCAGGGCAAGAGCGGGAGAACTGAAAAATAGAAATAAAATCCGGAAACTCGGGTTTGAATTCACGGAAAACTCCGAATAATTTATGCTATTTCCCTCCTAATCCTAATACCTACATCAAAGCTATCACGGAAAGCGCACACCTAATGAAAAAGAGTAAAATATCTCAGCAAAAACTCAATTGCTCAATTGCAAGACAGAAGTTTATGTTGTGTCATCTTAGAACAAAGGCAAACGGCTGGACTTTACCTCTTTAGTGCATACCGGACCTTCATCTCTACTCAATGCTTAATAAGACAGATAAAATGTATTATAGCTGACATGCAGTAAACCATCATACCTAGGGTAAAAGAAAAGAACGACTGGCCGTTTGTTTCCAACGTATTTCTCCAAATTGACACTCTCATTCCTCTGGTTCTTCAGAGTAATTGAGCAGGGAGCAGGCTGATCCAAGAGCGGATGACTCGCAGTCATTTTTTGATAGTACGAGTGAATTGAAAAAAGGAATGAAAGGATTATGATTCAATTAGCTGAAATTTATATACAACAAGGTTTACTGATCGACAAGCAAGTTCCTTGTTGACATCACGTTCCATTGAACCTATCGAGGGCAAATTACGACAATTGGGACCCAACATGCCAATTATGGTTCTTAGAATTTACGTGCAGGGCTCGCCCAATGTGAAAGGAGGTATACCTACGTAAAAATATTTGTTCCCCCTGGAATATTACAATTTAGCTTTCAAGCCTTGCTTTTGTGGTAATTTTCACAGCAAGGCTAGTAACTTTACTTGGATAGAGCTACGAGTTGCAGACTGAAAAGTAATTATGAAACCGGATGACAGGCGAGTTGGCTGGTTGGTCCGGTTATAAAAATTTTGAGAACCAGACTGTCGGTTCCCGCAAGCTTCTCTTTCATGGATGCCGATCCCGATTCACCAAAATCAAAAGATTCAAACAACAAACGAATGCGGCTGACCACCGCTTGTGAACGGTGCAGGTAAGTTATTACTGAGGTTTTTTGTCGTCAATATCTTGGTTTACGTAATTTTGCTCATCGTTATCGTCATTACCATTAGGAGCAAAAAGGGTAAGCATTTTTGCTAATGGCAGAACCAGCTCTATCAATGCAAGATCAGCGACATAGACTCTGTTACTAATCAAAAATAATCTTAAACAGTCAAATGCGATTTCATGCGGCCAGCGTGTGGTCGTTGTTTAGGTATATAGCAGTTTGAGCTTTAGTGAACAACGAATGGATTGATGTATTGATGATCCCGATATCATATTTATAGATGCTAAAGCTGAATGTTCTTATGGTGGTGCCCCGTCGCTTGTAAGAACCACGGAATTCCACGATTTGAAACGTTCGTTCGAAGATCGACTAGCCAGAGTTGAACAGGATGTACAGTCAGCTATGGCGAACTCAGAAATCATTTTGTCTCTGCGAATGGAAATGAAGAAGCTAATTGACGAAGTCAAGAAAAACATGGCAGTACCAATCTCAAGCCCACTGCACTCTCAAATATCGCAAACTCAAAGCTCTATGATGAACCCTCGATTCATGGACAACATCGAAAGGAAATCCTCTGACCTTAAAATTTTGGCTGACACTAAAGTCCTTTCGGGAACTCCCGAAGTTGCAATGTTTTCAGATCACGATATAACTCAATTCAGTGATGGGGCTTTCATGCCATTAGGCCCACCATCAACTAATGTTTTTGACTACGTACTGGATTTACGTGGCCAACAACCATGTTATGCACTGGTCATGGCAGCTAGTACTCCCAAGATTGACGTCAAAACCATCACATTTAATTCTTTGTATGAAATGATCACATCAGAGAAAATTCTTCTGCAATTATCCAACCAGACGACGAGAGCAAGTACTATATTAATATACGAGGAGACCGCCAATAAGGACTCATTTTACAAAAGCAATGATCAGGATCTACATTCGTACAAGAAGGTGATCGACCGTGACGCTATCAACACTGCAAACTCTATTGCCATGCTCAAAACAAAGCCATTTTGGGCCCCTGAAAGCAGCAGTTACCAGATCTTCGACGTGTGGACAGGCATCAACACCGCCGACTGGCGATTGGCTAATGAAGCGATCTCAAATGCCACTTGCGAGTCACTTGTACAAACTCTTCTCAATTGCTCTATATCTTTCACATTTCAACCACCGGATCCCAATTATTTCTTAAACAAGTACCGAAACAACACCATTGACCCTATATTATTGAATGCCATGCTTGCTTGGGGAGCTAGACACGATGCTGTCTTTCATCACAAGCTATTACAAGGACCGCCGAATCAGGTGGGAGAACCGTTTTTCCAGAAAGCTCGGGCATTGCTAGCGGAAAACCAAGAAAAGAATAGCCTGGAGATTGCCCTTGCATTAATAATCATGAGTGTCTACCAAGCCGGGAGCAGTCCTGAGCAAAAGTCTAACAGCTCAAGTTACATGTATCTGATGATGGCAGCTACCATGATGTCTGATTTGGATGTGGTCGATAAGCTGCCTCAAATGGATAACGTCACCAAGGAACTACATTGCAGAGTGTTTTGGTTGAGTATCTATGTCGAATTATCCCTGGCAACGTTCTCAAGTCGGCGAATCATGAGTACCGCTCAAGACACTCTGGCCCGAGTTCCAGAAGTTGCACCTTTGGATTACGAAAACGAAAATGACAAAGCCAAGGTCCTTTTCTTGAAATGGAGAGTTCGAAGTATGTTCATATACCGAGACATGGTTTTCATATTGAGCTCTGGAAACAAAAGTGTGCATCTGTCTGAGATTCAAGCAATGGAAGGACGAGTTATACGATGGCGGGAAAGTTTTCCATCTGAGTTACGTGCTCCCTCTTCAGCTGCAGAACGAGCAGCTTTCAACGGATCTTCCAAATGGTCGGAACTAGTTCCTTTCATGCTCGAATGCGAAGGTCATTCACTACTTCTTCAATTATATCGATGCTTCCTACCCAACCGTTTCATGCCAACCTGCAATATCACCAAAATGGCCATGCAAACCTCTTTATATGAAGCACATGCTTGCATTGACTCATTGGAGGTTATATCTCGCTTCAAGAGCCATTGGTGTTTGTTCAAAACGCACCCCTATGCCATTGCCTTGCTCACATTCCAAGATCTCATCAACCATTCGGATGATAGAGAGGCTATGGGACTAGCCTTTCGACAGGTCATTCGAGCTATCAAAATTTTCCATCGGCTCCCAATTCGACATCATTGGACAGTTTATGTTGTCTGTCAAAGCGCCATTGATTTCCTGAAAGACAAATGGGATCTTATGGTTGAAAGCATCGGAGTGTCTGAAGCTAGTGAATACTTTTCGTGTGTGCTGTTACCTGGACTTTCACAAAAGGTAATAGAGTTTTAAACAAAAAGCATTTGAGGTTTTTTTTTCTTTACAGCAAGATTTTTGTTTGATTATTTGCCGGTCAATTCTTTTTTACATATGTGTCTTTTTTTCAAGTTTATTATAATTGTTTTTCATTTGTGATTTTGCTTTTCATCTTTTGAATTGTGAATTTGTATAAAAAAGTATGATTGCGGGTTTCTTAGTTTATTAGTTTATTTACTGCTTGTTCTCGGCGTCGAGAGTCTTGATGGCTGCCTTGACGTGACCACTAGTGTCTAATTGAGAGTTGAACACTTCCTTGACGGTGCCATCCTTGCTGATAACGAATGTAACACGACCAGGGAGAAGACCGAGCATAGACTTAGGTACCTGGTAGGCTTTGCGGAGTTCTTGGTTCTCATCGGATAGAATGTCGAATTGAAGTCGCTGCTTGGCAGCGAACTCCTTATGGCTGTCTACTGAGTCGCTGCTAACTCCCAAAACAGCTAACAAAAATTCAAAATTGTTAGCCACAGGCATAAGTTGGGACCATCACCAGCTTACTCTTTATACTTACTAGCTCCATGCTTAGTCAACACATCAAATTGATCGCGAAATTGACAGACCTAAAACAGGAGTTTAACAAGGTTTTCTCCTTCATATACGCGACTTTCTAGTATCACGAACCTCCTTGGTACAACCAGCAGTATTATCCTTGGGGTAGAAGAATAGAACGGTGGACTTGATGCCAATGATTTCGGCAAGGTCGACCTTCTCTGCCTTCTGATTCACTGAAAGACAACGAGTGAGATTAAAGACTGAAGAACGGCGAAAATACGAGCAGTCAACTTACAAAGAGTGAAGTTCTTGGGGGCAGCTTTGTTAAGTAGTGGGTGGGACATTGTTGCAATTAATATGTTTTCTTGGGATTTAAAACGACTGCGTTTGGAAAAACCACTTGGGCTTTATAAACAATTTGTAGATGGCCCAACCGCTGCCATACCTTGTTTGATACTCCGCCCCGACGCCCAATCTGGTAGGCTTTGACGCGTCATTCACTGTCACTTTCTGCTATATACGGCAGGTGGTAAATGGGAAATCGAATTTGTCACCAACAAAAGCCAGGCATAAGTCGATTTTCGATGACTACTTGGAATCGGGACAGCACTTTATCATTCTCGATGCATGTTATACACGTGGCTAATGTTTAAACAAGGCGAAAAACTGTTTTTTTGGTTTTATTTATAGAGGATGAAATAAAAAATCCGGTGGGTTGGAAAAGCAAGCAAAAGACTTTGTGTTCAGGTTGGCTTTTTTTTTGATTTGTGGGAGGAAAAATGTTCACATTTATGCCTTGTGGGGATGCTTCTTTTCTTGCAAGCTTAGCTCATTGAGCTTATTAAGCGAAGCAATATCACCCTCTTGCAACAGCTCCTCTTCCCGCGTTGAGTTCTTGCGTCGAACGATAACAGGGAAAGGATACTCTTCTTCATCGTCCTCATCAACTGGCATTTCATGACCGTTGGCGCCGCGGAAACGAGGGCTTCCAGGGGCAGACAAGGGCTTTGGTATTTTGACATGTTGATGATCGGCACCCAAATCTTCATCGTCCTCATCGAACGAGTCAGGATAGGCTCGACGTAAAGCCAGTTGTCTAGCTTTGATGTATTCCAAACCCATTCTTTTCCAATCAAGAAGATCAGACAGACGTTCCGTACGGTTACGTTGGTTGATACGTTGACGACGTGTCTTTGAGCAGAATCGGAACATTTGATCGGCCAACTGCTGGATGGATTCTTCGATGGACTTCATACGGCGATCGACAATGTAGATACCATAATCTTCAGAATTTTCAATGTTTTCCTCCATGAAGCAACCAAAACCAGAAAGATTAGTGGTGATACTTGGTACACCCATCACTGTACATTCAGCAGGTGTGTATCCCCAAGGTTCATAGTAGGATGGGAAGACACCCAAGTGACAACCGCGAACGAACTCTTCATAATCCAAAGAAAGAAGAGGGTTATTAGCGTTCAAGAATTCAGGGTGGAATATCACTTTGACACGGTCATGCTCGTTGTTGAAGAGTTGAAGTCGGCGGAGTTGACCAAGAACCGGATCTTCAGCATCTGCGGCAATATTATGTGTAACAATGGGTGGCAAGCTGGAACGCTTGAGAGCAAACACGCGGCGCTTGAGAAGGACCTTATCCTCATCAGAGAGCAAAGATTCAACATCTATTTCGTGACCCCTAGTATAAGCAGATATATGATCAGTAGTCTGCGAATGACATTACAGGATAATGTATACTATAATGTACATACCGTAGTGCCTTCTCAAAGATACGTTTTCCAATACGATCTTGGATTTGAGAAACTGTCTCCTTCAATTGCTTGGTGACTGCCTGACCCTTAAGAGCTTCTACAGTGAAGGAATGCGTATTGGCAGGCATAATTATAAAAGCCACAACAGTGACTGGTGAGCCTGCAGCCTGCAGACGGTGATTGAGTCCTAAAACGATCACATAATTAGAAATTTTGCTAATGTTATTGGTAGGTGGTATGCAAGAGATGACGTACTGCCCAGTGCTTCCACAAACATATCCACACCCTTGTTACGGAACTCATAACGTCCGGCGATGAAGAAATACAAAGTGTTGCCTTCCAAGTCCCAGTCATAATGGCCATAAAAGTGTCCACGAACAAAGTCGTTGATCTTTTCTTTGCTAATAGCGTGCAAATTCTGGAATTCGTGCATGGCAGAGAATTTAACAACGTTCAATCCATTAGGTAGTACACCATCTTGTGACAACACATCAGAAATTAGTCACAGTTATATCACAACTTTGAAACATGATGCGATATTGAACTTACCTGGCTTACGCTTGAGCAAGTGCTCACTTTCATAAGCTGTGATATGACTGACGGTAGTAAACACGTCTGAACAGTGAGCGGCAGCTCTCTCGATACAATAACGATGATAGATTCCTCTCTTGCCAGCTTCATGATCTACGTCAAAATTACGAAGTGAATTGTACAAATCAACTGAGCCAGCGGCAAGGTAACGACCGAGCAAAGTAGCGTGGGTAGTGAAGATGGTTGTAACGTCAATTCTACGTTTCTTACACAAAGGAACTGCTACACCAGCAAGCCATTCGTGGAAGTGTGCAATGATAGCAGGTCGAGTTTCATGATTGGGGTCATTGAACTAAATATGGGAATCGGAATTTTCAGTTAGTAACCCACACTGGGTTAGTCGGAAAAGAAAGACGGAGTGTGTTATGGTCAATGAGATACTTGCCTTTCCCGCTATATCACCCAGAAACCAGGCGACCAGATAACCAAACAGGATAGCTTCATTTGTTTCGGTATCGCTAGGAGGGCTAGGGATGCCAGCCACATTCCACAGGTCACCTTTCCATTCATCCAGCTTGTTTGCCACACTACCAGTATCAAACAGTAGTACGTAAGGAGCTCCTTCAATCAACCAACGACCGAATAAATACTTGACGCCATGATTGGACATTGTCTCTAGCGTCTCACGGATTTCCTTGTTAGGGGGCTCTAGTCGTTCAACTTCCATAGGAGCGGTCTTGTAAGAAAGAGGACCAATAAGACAGTAGCGGTCACCATACTCATGGACTGTAACAGGCACCTTGGTCTTTAGTACAGTATAAATACCACCAACTAAAGAAATAGATATCAAAAAAACCATATGTTAGTTATTTCATTCACATGATCTGCCTGCCAGGCTTGTCATTTGAAACTAGAACTGTTCATAAACGCGCTGCTTCAATGATATGATCAAATCTTTGGGGGGAGCTTGAAACTCCTTTTCACCGCCCTTTCCCAGCAAAACCCATCAAGATAGCGGGGAAAATAACAAGACCCTTGTTCGAAATCGAGCGAAGGTACCCCACTCTCCCAAGTCGCGGGCAGCGCAAGCAAGCAGTGTTCAAATACAGTATGTATCAATATCTAACATACCTTTGTTTGCCACCTCCCAAGCAATTTCGAAAAGTAACTAGTTAGGCAAAGACGAGAGCGTGAGTTCATGGTTCAAGTCGGGTGAGATAGGGCCGGCGAGGGTGAGGGAAATAAGGCTCAAAAGCAAAATAGTGAACATACCGGGTTGTAAACGTCTCTTATGCTACTTGTCATGATTTAGTGACTGATGGTATTTGAAAGCGTATGAAAAGTAGAAGTTATGCTAGTTGGGTTGCGGAAAGAAGCCGTGGAGAAACAAACGATGCTACTGGCGTCAATTTCTGATTTTAGTGCAGGCTTGTAAAAAAACGCAGTCTCAGGGTTTTTTTTCCCCCAAGCCAGCTAATTTTGCTGGCGCCACGCCCGCTAGCTCATAGTATGATCACATACCTGTATGATAAGTGGCGAAAATGGGAAGGAGTCCAAAAAAGACAAATAGTCTAAATCAAAGAAAGAAGCAACAGCCAGACGAAACATAATTTGTCACCCTGACTATTTATTGATGTCGAGGCCATCAAGATGAGGCGAGAACAGAAAAATCTTACTCGGTCGGGGAGGATTTGATCGATAGCTCCCCGCATTCCATCGTACAATAACGCACTGATCTTTCAAGATGCGAAGCTGTCCGAGCGGGCAAACCTATATCAAAAATTTTCCTCTATGCGTACTGGTTCGCTCCTCAAGCGCCTGTTTACTATAAACGGCCAAGACGCCTTTTGTTCCTTTTGCCCCATCCTCTGCCAAAAATACGGCTACCAGTGAACTCAAAAAAAAAGGTATTAAAACAAGTGTATGAGCAGAAACAAAAAGTTCCTGTTTTATTATTAAAATCCCACGTATATTTTTTGAACATGCAGAATCACTTTTAAAGAAACCAGGAGTTTACATCAAAAAGTTTTTTTTTTATTCTAGTCGGTTATACCATCTTTAATAGATCGCCGCACTGATAGCTTATGGAGTTTGTCGGAACCGTTTGATAAGTTTAGATGTTCCTTCTCGCAAGCAAGTGATACAATGGAACGGACTGGCTATGCATATTGTATCGTTTATCTATATATATATATAGCTTTGATCTGATTATCCCACTCATGTATCTTACTTTCGGGATCGCTTCCAACGGCTTGTCGGCGTTAATTTGCTTAAGACACCGTAAGATAAAATATCATTTCTCTTGCAATTGCTGCATTACATATGGGAAGATATTTAAGAGACATCAAAGCTTTTTTTATCACCTTACCTATTCATGTTAGCAAATGCCTCTCTCCAATATCACCTACTCTCATGCATTCAATATTATTTTGGGAGGCAAACGTTCCAGCTGCCCATATTTGGCCCTCAACATGTCGGTGAGGGTGTTCAAACTCCGCACAGGTGATCACCATCCAAGGATGGTACTGATTGTGGCAAAATCATGGAATGCCTTCAATTTTGACCAAAGCCAATGTGCAACCGCATCATAATCATTCCACTTGTATCATTTAATCAAAATATGATGTATTTGACGCCAGAGTTGGCATTGTTTTCTTCAGCTTGTCTAGAGCTATTTTTGAACAGTATCAGGATCACAAAGCCTCCTGTGACCAGGGCAACTAGCAAACCAGATACTACCTCCCTCTGTTCTAAAGAGCTTTTTATTCCGTCCTCCAACAGGAGTTACCCTATCTTTGCTTTTCAATTACTGCTATCTAGCAAATTAGTGTGGTATCTCAGTTCTGGCTTGCAAGCAAGCAAAAATTCAGCAGTGAACATCCACAACGCGTTGGTAGGACGAAAGAAAAAGAGCTGTGCAAAACCCAGCTGAAAAATAATAATTTTTTCTGCCACTCTCTTGTCGTCATAGTCCCGCAAATAGCTGCAACCAAGCGCGCGCGGTTTTTATAAACTGCATCTTCTCATTCTCTTCTCTTAAAGTAAATTGCTATTTTTAAAGGAAGACTATACCCAAGAGGACTAAATTACATGAGCGATCCCTCGAGAAGTGGGTCTCATGACGACGCAGCGACCCAGCGCGGGGTTCTGGACCTGGCCAACGAGAAAGACTTTGATGTCGCAGTCATTGAATCAACTTTGATAGTTGAAGAAGTTGACCAGCAGAGACGCCGCCTGGTGAGAAAAGCACTATCGGTAAGGATTCAGGGGCAAAATAAATTCCCCAGTAATGCATTTAAGCGGAGAGATTGTACTGAAACTCGTCCACTCATATCGTCAGGTTTTCAATATCATTGTTGAAGACAATCACCATATACGATCACTAGTTCGTTACATTGATGATTTTGATGAGTTTGACCAAAGGGTGAGTAGCAACTGGTAATCATTTTCCACTTTTTTTTATTGATGATATTAATCTGAGCCCGGCTATGATGGACCTCCACATTATTTAATTATTCAGGTGAAGCATCACTACGGTAAGACACGCTGTCGACTGCCGTCGTTAACAGAGCCTTTGATATCATACAAGGCTACTCGAAGACTCAGTATACGTAATTTATTTGCGCAGCTAAAGTCATCAAAGAGCAATTCCGAGAAAATCGAATGGTATATGCGAAGATGTGCTCTCGATCCTGTCATCAGCAAATCGTCACTTTTCCGCGACTTTCTGTCGGTTCAACGTGAAGAGGACAGCGCTGCCGAAAAAGAAATTCTTCAGCAATTTGTCAACATGCAAGCTACTTTATCGACTGAACAGCAACAAAGTCCAGTTTTGGACAGTGTAACCTCGGAGGACGCACAGGTTCCCGATGTGACTCCAGTATGTCCCTCATTACCTCACTAGATGCATATATTGGGTAGTTACTAATCATTTTAATTTCCAGGTGCCTGTGTCCAGTTCACGTAGAATAGCTCGTGGATCAAAAGTGGCGGATGACACTCATTACAGAAAAGTCAGCTCCAGCCTAAGCACTCTTTCGGAAAATCCAGGCATCTCATTAGCTGACTTGGCAAAGAGACAAAAGAGGCTACCAACGCAACAACAAATCCGTAAGGAAGCAACATCAATACAGGATTTCCAGCTAATCAAGGTTCTTGGCAAAGGCTGCATGGGCAAAGTAAGTACTTTGACTATCAGGAACGATGAGTGTAGACAATGGTATATCTGACAATACACTAGGTGATTTTGGTGCGTGAACGCAGGAATGGTAATCTGCTCGCTTTGAAAGCGATCAGTAAGGAATGGACGATTATGCAGCGAGAAATTGAGCATACGAAGTCAGAACGAGATATTCTCGCCACCATTGCCGAGATCTCTCACCCATTCTTGATAAAACTATATCATTCTTTCCAGGATGCGGATCAATTGTTTTTGGTACTAGAATTTTATGTTGGTGGCGATATGGCTACACAGCTTGCCAAACATTACCGCTTCGATGCTGAGCGATGCCGTTTATATATTGCGGAAATCCTACTTGGTCTTCAAGAACTACATAGAATTGGCGTTTTATACCGAGATTTAAAGCCGGAAAACATCCTAATAGCAGCAGATGGTCATATTGTTTTGACAGATTTTGGTCTATCCAAACAATTTGCACCATCATTTATCGGTGACAGCCAGAGGACGAACACATTTTGCGGAACGGCCGAATACCTTGCGCCGGAAATTCTACGAGCTGAACCTTATTCTTTCGAAGTCGACTTTTGGAGTTTGGGGACACTGCTATATGAGTTTCTGACTGGTATAACGCCATTCTGGGCAGAAACACATACCGATATGTATCGGCGCGTGTTAGAGGATGAACTTGCTTTCCCAGAAGGGTTTGATCCTATCACTGCAGACTTTATTGATGGACTTCTACAAAGAGATCCATCCATGCGTTTAGGAGTTGGACCAAACGGACCTCAGGAAATTTGTTCACATCCATACTTTGACGGCCTTGACTGGGAAGACGTGTTCCACAAACGCATCACACCAAGATACGTGCCAGACCTGAAGTCCGATATGGACTTCTCTAATTTTGATGATACTTTCTTGCAAATGGTACCTCGCATCAGTAGTCCACCAGGAAAGATCATTTTGACTTCTGAGATTCAGGATATTTTTGATGGATACTCATACACTGAGTCAATTGTTGATACGGACGACATGATCTATTCTACCGATGTTTCCGACGAACTCTTTGTCAATCAGCACAATGACAGCCAACAGTTTTCGCCAGAGACGGATGATGCGTATCCCTTCGATACTGACAGTGCCATTTCAGGAAAACATACGTCTCGAGTCATTGGTGGCGATATGGCTGATATCATGCCTACTATAGACTCTAGCGATGATGAATTGGACGGGCTTGATTCATCAGCTCACTATTTAGCGAAGAAGCGACTAAATGAATCGACTTCTTATCAACACTCCCTCCCTCAATCTCACACAATGGCTCACAGTGACGGTAGTAACAGCAGTTTTGGAGGCTACTCTGATCAAGAACGTAAGCGATTCTCCAAGAGACGCAATACTGTTGATATTGAGCCTACTGCTGAGGGCAACATTGCACAACATGGATTTTCCCTTCCAACTCTACCAAGCACACAAGCAACCAGCATGTTCTCATCCGTACATAAAATAGACAAGACCGAAAACCTTGCCTGCGTGGCTGACCGACAAGTCCCAGCCAATGATCATGCACTCAGCGACGACGAAAGTATGGCTCCATCACCGCAAAGTACCACTCAAGTACCAGATCAAGCCTCTATGACTATACCAGATTTTGACAGCGAAAAAACGTTGGATCTGGAACTTCCCATCTACAAGCTAATTGATATTAATACCAAGTCTAATGAATCGAGACGACACAGCACACCATCAAGTTTTAATTTTCGTTTTCCCGACTTTTCAGCGACTTTTCCAGTGTTCAAACGGAAGAGTAAAAGATACCAACGAGCTATCTGATCTCGCATCTAAATTACCCTAAATCACGTTTCCTAGTGCTTGCACAAGAGTCGTGATGTGTATATTTCTATGACATTGATATGTTTTCTACATGATCACAATTTTGGTTTTTCTTTGTTTATTCTTTCGATTATTCCTACCTTCATTTACACTATACGCACACTAATGTTGCACTGTTCTTTCATTCTTTAGCCTTCATATAATCTCATCGAGTAGGCACCATGCCACTAATATCCCTATTCCTGTCCTTCACTAGTATACAAGCAACCATACACTTTGGAAATACCTATGGGTTAACTTAAATATACACACAAACAATATACTTTTTCATATATACAAATGACTAATGTCTATATTCAATTCTATTTGACTATCGTTTTGTTTTGTTTACCACGTCTGCTCCTCCAAATGCTTGATGCAGTTCTACGTGATCATCCAGATGATCCCAGAGCTGGTTTTTTTCATCTTCCGTTGCTCCATCAACAAGCAATCGATATACTGCTTGAGCGTCTCCTTTGGTATATTCCCACAACCATGCCAAATGTGGTCCTGCTAATTGGTGGTCATGACAGCTACGTATTATCTCCAGAAACTGATTGACTGGCAATGATTCATACATTTGGAACAGAGCCATCTGCGAAGCATAGACGTCGTTTGATATTATGGATACGATGGTAGTTATGATATGATGATCGGTGCTCTCATTGGAATTTGTTGTTTGTGCCTTAGTGATTAAAGTCTCTAGCTTTGTGGAACCTTTTCGATCGGAAGTAGACCGTTTTGTTGAGCAACCTCCTCCGGTATAGCATCCGGAGCATGCTTGGCAACTCATTGCAGAATTACAAGATCAAAGTTAGATCTGAGTACTAAGTAGAGCTTTGACAAAAAATTTTTAGGCATTTTCTGGGTTGTTAAAATGTTGCAGGCATCCAGTGTTACCAAAGACCAATAGAAGCTGCCAATACTACTACTTATGATATTGAAGATAAGTGTTGCTGGCAATCGAGCTAGCAATCGGTTGATCCAAGTAGTGATTGCAACATATGCTTTATATTGAGCTTACTGTATTACTCTTGGGCCCCAAGCCTTACCTTCTAAATAACGCTTTTTCGGCTGGGTTCAATCTCAGTGCGAAAGGATTGCCGTCTGCCATGCCATCCGAAAGTGCAGTCAATATCAGAACAACTACCCAAACTGTTTTTTGCAATAGAAAGAAATATTATTATGCCATTGTAAGTATTTTACAGCAAAATTGTGTATTAGAGCAGAGAATTAGATACAAGTACTAAAGCGAGAGAAAGTCGATGTGACCAAAGAGGAACGACAAGCTTGTATAAGCTTGCTTCTTTTTTAAAACTAAGTGCTAAATTCAGGAAACTTGCTGACGACTGAAGGGGTATACTGGTAGATTGTCATGACAGCAAGTGAAAAGATCACTAAAACAATGCTATCTGTAAAATGAGAGAATGTCAGTTCAATCAAAAATGCTCAAACCAAATTGACCTAAAAAAGCTTCAATGACATACTAAAAAGAGCTTTCTCCCATGGCTCCAACATATAGAGTGCTGTTTGGAGTTCATATTGATAGATTTTGGTTGAAATGTACTTTTGAATGCTGCTCATCTTGGGTTTTAAAAAAGAGTTGCTTAAGACCTTCCAAATTTTTTCCAGCGACCAGGTTTAAGACAGCTGAATCTAACCTAACCCACAATTGATCATTCTGAAACACCCAAAATGAGTAGGCTGTGCTTCACATTCAGGTTTCTATCGTGAATATCGTTGCATGTAGATAGAGTATCACTACTTTATACAGTCTTTAACGATGCATACAATTATATACTGAGACATTCATCTATTGTGCTTCAGGTTAGTGAGTTGGCCATGCATATAACCGAATGAAACAGTCTTCAACTCTTCATTACTAAACATGTTTCTCTAGAAATGAGTCAAATATCATATTTACCCAACGAACTGCTTGATAGCATATTTTCACAGCTATCATGGCCAGATAAGGTCCAATGCACATATGTCAGTATGGCGTGGCATCAAGCAGCTACGCCCTACATGTATCGGCGATTGATACTAGACAATCTCTCTAAATACAAGCGATGCTTGGAGCTTTTTCGACAGACAGAGATAAATCGTAATAATGAAAATACCAATAACGAGTACTCTACACGCGACTACGGTCAATATGTCACCGCCATTGTTATGGAACCACCGGTGGTGCCAAACTTTATGAAGGAGCTAGCACGACATTGTCCCAACACAGAATCATTCGCCATTAGCATAAGTGTATCTTATCTAAACTTTCTTCTTCAAGACACCAAGTTGAACTTCGGAGTAGACGACGACTGGCTAATCACGGTATATGAGCAATGTCCAAAGTTACAGCATGTCAATCTTCAGGTCAGCGAAACGCCTTGTGGCTTGCTGGCCAGTCGCCAATTCTGTAGCCAACTTGTATCTCTGAACCTTTTGTACAGCTCTAAGCGACTCGATATACCCTCATCTCTGTCTTTCTCAAATTTGCGGGAACTTAGATATCAAGTGCACTCCGAATCTGATACCGCTATACTTGGTGGCATCTTGTCTACTGCCAGCAATCTCTATACCTTGGCCATAGCTTGGTCCAAAACTACATTTGACCTTGCATTCGAACCGCCAGATATCACAGAAATGCTAAATACCTGCGTCAATTTGGAAAAGGTGTCTTTAGAGTGGAGCGATTCCAGGCACTTTTGCATATCACGGTTTCCATCTCAGATATCCGAAATCCAACTTTATGGTAGCTGCCATACCACAGGCGATTTTCTAACTCACGCGCTGACGGAAGGATTGCATCTCAAGCGCTTATTTATATACTGTACAAACTTTTCACCTAGTCATATACATGCTATATTGTCAGCCAATGCTGATTCTTTGGAAGGTCTGGCATATTACGAGCCAAGGTTATATTCATTGTCAGAATCCTTAGTCCGACTATGCAGAAATTTGAAATGTTTGCAGACATTCAAATTTCAACCACAGAAAGGTGGTGGTAAAGTAGGCGATGCAGTCTCTAAGATTTTACGCCATCAATTGGAGACTTTGGTAGGAGCGTATGATGAACCATGTTTTTGGGATAAGGAGTGGCCCCAAATTCGACACCTGAAAGTCAATATGAAAAAACGGCATACTCATACCAAAGCTGGCATACAACGACTCGTCCGCGCCTTTCCGAATGTTGAGTACCTCAGTATTGTTCATTACGATAAAGACATCATCTCGATTGAAGAATGGCAAAACTTGATTGCATTGTTTCCTTGCCTCAAAGGGTTGCAGGTCAAGAATTGGCAAACTGGCCATGATATCATACATGATACTCTTCAGTACAAGAGTCTTAGTGCCGCTTATGATGAATGTATGGAAAGGCTTGAATCTCGGTCATGTTATGGAGACCCAATCGTACCACTCAACGCTTGTTTCCTCGACTCTTGCGATGAGCTTTTCCTTCATTGAGCATTATTAGAGCAGATAGCACCCCGATACCTGAATCCCTATCATTTCAATATATTTAAGTAATTAATTCTATGAAAGACGCCATATTTTCGCTTAGTATTGAAAGAACAATGTTAGAAACCAATATGGATCAATTAACCAAATTCACTGTCGTTTTACTGATAAAAATAACGCCAACTCCGCCCAGCCGAGAAATCGCTGGCTGGTAATAATGGTGTCTACCAAGCCCATCGTATGAACCCTCTTTTTACCCTCTCCAAGGTATGTATCGATACATTATGGATGGATCATCTTTGTCTGTGGTGATGGATACATTCATCTAGACAAACGATGGATGGATTGAAATGAATATAGAGACTGACTTTTTGCATCTCATTTTAGAAATGAAGGTAATTTTCGATACAGTGCTTGACTCAATGTGCAGTCTAGTCCTTTGCAACAGGATAAGCGACGGCGACAACTTTACGACATCGGCGATTGGCTCTTTCAGCTACTTTTCACGCTGCTCGACTGTATGCCTACTCGCTACCGGCTGAAGTGACTCCATGCCCTTTTCTCCTCGTTTCATCGACTGGTATAAGCTATCTCGACAAAAGCGCACCACAATGATAGTAATGTAACGCAGTCTTCACAATTCGCGTCACTATAGACTATCAACGACTTGTCGTTCATAACGACCTAAGACGGCACTCCATTATTAATTGTTTTACAGCACTGCTTTGGCTTTACCGAACAGCCCATCTGATATTTTTTTTTCTTTCTTCCCAATTGCAGGACATTTACAAGGACGACGAACTTATCATTCCCGAAGGTGTTGAGGTCAACATCAAGTCCCGCATTGTCACCGTCAAGGGACCCCGCGGTGAGCTTACCAAGAACTTGCGTCATCTTAACATGGAGATCAAGTCTGCTGGTGAGAAGAAGCTCAAGTTCGTCGTTTACCACGGCAACCGTAAGCACGTCGCCTGCATCCGTACCGTCCGTTCCATCGTCAACAACATGATCACTGGTGTTACCAAGGGTTTCGAATATAAGATGCGTTACGTATATGCCCATTTTCCCATCAACGTTATCATTAACGACAATGGTAAGGAAGTTGAGATCCGCAACTTCTTGGGACAAAAGGTTACTTTCCGCGTCAAGATGTTGGAGGGTGTTACCTGCGAGGCCTCCGCTGCCCAAAAGGATGAGTTGATCATCACTGGCAACGATCTCGATGCTGTCTCACAATCTGCTGCCAGCATCCAACAAACCACCTCTGTCAAGAACAAGGATATCCGTAAGTTCTTGGACGGTATCTACGTCTCTGAGCGCAACGTCATTGAGGAGGCTGCTTAAGCGATGTGTACACATTTTTGCTCTTTTCATTCTTCTACAAAAGAGATTAATAAAATTTGCGCATTAATATTTTGGTCAAACGATTCAAGGGGTAGCAGTAACGGCAGTGTATGGTATTGGCAAAGGAGTAAAAGCGATTGCGACCAACCGACAATAGTTTAATTAAAAATTTTCAGTGATCAACTCTAATCCCGAGACTGGATGTTACTTGGTTGATTGTGAATACCACAAGAATGTTCATCCAGAGTATAATTCTTGGAAATAATTCTTGGAAGGATGAATAAGGTCCACCAAGTAATTTATACAATAACAATGTTAAACATCATATTTAGAGCTGAGGTTAACAGCTCCGGGCTTTAACGATGGCAATTATGAACTTCGATGGACATGAAATCGTTCTTTTGAAGCCATGTTGTCTTCGTGGTCATTTAAATAGCAATAACAATTGTTGCCAAGTGCTTCACACATACCACATAAAATGAGCGCTCTTCCTCCGTTTCTAATATGTTTTAATTTGTATGCACAGTTAGCCCCAAAGTAACTTAGTGGTTACATCGTACGATTCATATATTTCTCGAAATCATAAGTTAATAGCTGCATGAAAACAATTGTAATCTCAAGTGTTATGGTTATCTTGTAGCAATGTGATGTCTCACTTGAGATTTCCGCATCCCTAACAGAACATGAAATGAGCTAGTGATTTTCGTCACAAAGAAGCACTTGATGAGATGCCAAAAACACGTAGTAAGCCCTGACGTAAAAACTTTATTTTCTTTTGAAGTAGATTTAATGAAGTTTGAATAAATAAAACATCGTAAGAATAAAGCAAATACCCTTCCATTTCCTAATTAAATCTCAATCTTAAGCTGTATCAGCTGTTTGAAATCCATGCAGTGGAATTGGTTTAGACAACAAGACTAAAATCTTGGGACAGCCCACCAATTAACTGCTTCAAGGAGGTTTGTCCTTATGAATTTGACAGGGTCAAACCTCTTTTGGGACAAATGCTGATAACCATGTTTGGGTAGCAATACATTGACATCATGCCCATGGGTTATCCCATGATTTACCCATAACGAATTAGCCATTATCAAATGCACAAACAGGAATGATCTTGGCATTAGATAATGTCGAAAATGACCCTTTTTTCGACTTGAGAATTCTTCAGCAAAATTCATAATTCTGTGCGAGGCTTGTAGAAATTGCAACCATAGATAACAAAAGTGACAGTGCACAAACTCCTTGGCTGATTAAACAAGTAGCCAATAACAACGTGGGGGTTGTGCAACATGAGGTTGTGATTTAGTGCAATTATTTGGGCAAAAAGGTACAAGCATGAGGGATTTTTTCCTTTTTCTCACCCGAGCCTGTTGTAATTAACTTAAAGCTTGTGTACATTATCTTTTATTATATGTTATTATTTTCGATTAATGGCTTATCGACACGACGGGTGGTATGAACGTCATAATCACCCTTGAACTGAGCAAACCTGACCGGGGTGGCTTGTGTTATGGAATTAAAGTGGAACCCAATCAGTTTTACAGTAAGTTGGGTTATTTTTCACTGCAGAAATGGTCTGACAGGGGAGAGTGAGTGAAATTAGTGAGCGTAATTGGCCATTGGCCCGGGCGGAAGTTAAATGCTTGCGGTTATTTCGCCAGTGGGCTGACCACGAAAATATCCATAAAGTGAAAAAATCTCAGTTGACAATTTTTAGGGGACCGTCATCTAAAATATTAACTGAAAACCAAGGACCTAACTTTTGACCTCTTCTCTTTAAAACTTTTTCTGTTCTACCCTTAACCGATTTTCCTTTTTTCCTTTCATCAATTCCATCTTCAATGGCCGTTGCACACGCAACTTATACTCCTCCTTCCTCGACATGGAGTTCCAGCGAAAAGCATCGTGCTGTAGAAAAGGAAAATGTTAAATCAAATCAAGCTACTCCCGCGTCCAGCTTGTCTAGTCGCTCAAGTACTCGATCTTCCGAATACGCTCATGGCACTGATACCCCTAGATCCAAGCTTACCGATGTCAAGTCACACAAATTGAATCTTGGCATGGTCAGCAAAAAGCTGTTCCAACATAAGGCAGCCAACGACAGCACTGGAAATCTTCAATCTCAGAAATTGTCTACTCCCGTCGTCAAAAGCCCTGCCAAAAGCCCTGCCAGTTCTATCAAAAGTTCCACCACCACTAATCTGTTGAAGAAGTATGGCACTTGCGATAAGAAGACCTGCATTGGCCGTGGTGCTACCGCAGTCGTCAGACTTGTACATAAGATGGATCGTAAAGATAATTCCGACAAGCTTTACGCAGTAAAAGAATTTCGCAAGCGAAGAAAGAATGAAACTGAAAAAGAATATATGAAGAAATTGACTGGCGAGTTCTGTATCAGCTCAACTTTTCAACATCCCAACATTGTGGAAACTGTCGATTTGGTTTTGGATGATCAACAACGTTATTGCACTGTCATGGAGTACTGCCCAGGTGGTGATTTGTATACCGCCATTAAATCCCAAATCATGGATCTCACTAGCAAAGAATGCTGCTTCAAGCAAATGGTTAAAGGCGTTGCATACTTGCATTCGATGGGTGTAGCCCATAGGGATCTCAAGCCTGAAAATCTGTTATTGGATGCGTCTGGCTGTGTCAAGATTTGCGATTTTGGTGTTTCCGATGTCTTCCGCATGTGCTGGGAACGCAAGCCTCATCTATCATCCGGCATTACTGGTTCTGAACCGTATATTGCTCCTGAAGTCTTCTCTCAGAAGGAATATGATGCCTCCAAGGTTGATGTGTGGTCTTGTGCAATTGTCTTTTACTGCATGCTCTTTGACGGAATTCCTTGGCGCATTGCCAAGAAGGAGGAATCCAATTTCAGCCTGTATCTTAGAACCCGTGCAAGTCAATCGTTCGACACATTCAAGATCCTATCCCCTAAGTGCAAAGATTTGCTATACCGTATGCTTGATACCAACCCTGATACTCGGATTTCCATGCCTGAAGTTTTGGAACACCCCTATTTTAAATCAATCCAAACCTGCCGTAACGGCTTTGATAACCTTCATCAAGAGCACCACCATGTCAAGCTCTCCTGCATGACCTCCTCCGTTCATAGAAAGTAGACTCCCACTTAAAGTTACTACGCCCCCCCCCCACCCATTCGTTTGGATGTATACCCTTACACGTAGCAAACTGATTACGTTCCTTTTTGTTTTTTCCGTTACATGCTTTTTTTTCACATTCCTTTTTTGCTATGTACATAGTTTTACTACTTTCTGCTTTTTCTACATCGTATGCTGGATCATAAATAAGAAACAATTAACCAGAACCATATCTACTTGTTAAAGATGCTGTTTGAAAAAGAAAAATGAGGGTGCAAACAAAATTAAATCTGACTATTATCATGTGCTTTTTGGGCACAGTACCAATCAAACAATTTGACTGGTCAACACGTTTCGATTGTCCTTCTTGCCCAAAATACAATAGGTGGCATTTTGGTGGCGCAGCTAGCCAAGATAATCGAATTCGCCCAGATGACTATCACCAGCATAATCATCGTCTGCATAGTACGGAAGTGGGTCGGCGGTGGAGATGGCTTCAAATTGATGAGAGAGTGGGTGGTGATCTAAACAGCGACAGCCAAATAAATTGAAATGAATACTACATTTGGAAAAATATACAACTTTGGGCATAGAAGTCCGCATGCTACTCACCATTTGTGAAGGTGCCTTTTTCATGGCACTTTTCGCACAAATCAACCTCTTCACTGATATCGCATTGAGTACACTTGTATCTAGCACCAACAATTGGCTCATCTCCGCATGAATCACACTAACATACAAATTGAATGAACAAATTAGAATCAGCTATCATATGTTACTAAGGCTAAAACGTCGTTTGTCACAATGTGCCATGACCGCTACTTACAGCAAAACCATAATGGATGGCTTCGCCATGCTCATTAACAGCCGGTTTTTGAGACGCTGATGAGTAAGCACCTGATCCCACCATCATCAGAGATGTATCCAGGTCGTTGTCGGCCATCATGACCGACGGGCTCGGGTTTTCAGTGATATATCGGGCACCAGACACGCGAACACTGCTAGTCGATCCTGGTAGATGGACGTTGTAACTCGTTCCCGTCCTTCGTACTGTTGTATCAGAATCAGCCCGCGCTTTTGGATTAGGTTTTTTGAAATCGGATTTGGCTTTCTGATTTGGTCGCTGCGCTTTTGGCAAACTTGATGGCTGGCACAAATGAACTTTAGCCTACGTTACTGTTTGACAATGAAAGCTTGTTCAGAACCGCTCTACTTACTGGTATGGTTATCCGTCCAGGCACAGGCAATCCATTCTTTGCCAGTTTGATGAAATATTTTTGTACACGACTTCCCACTTGGCGAGCAGTTCTGGTGCCCAACGCTGCGGCAATCTTATTGAACCTCTGAGCCTGCACAGGTTCGTCTGGATATATTACGAGTAACTCTTCTAATCTTTTCTGCTCTTCATCTGACCAAGGCAAATTGTGTGTCACTGGCTTGTTCTCATCATCGACATTGTCCCTCAACTTGTGACTCAGCTCTGGTGAAACAGTGCGATGTCTGCTGGGGCTCTCGTACTGAGACGTGTCTGATAACCACGATGATTTTTGCAACAGAGATCTAGGCGTTAGTTCGTCTGCAGAAAGGTGATTCGAGGTTGTGGACGATGTCGGCGACGGAGGATCTTGTAAATGACGATTAAACAACCCCACAGCTGATGCTCGTCGCTTCCCTCTACCTTTGCCGCTTTTCGTATTAGCCATAGACTCATCATCAGACTCTTTATCCGACATCTCAGATACCGAAGTTGCTCGAGAAGGCGTAGCGGTTGCGTTATTGCTTCCAACATTCTCCATAGCATTTGCTGCTCTGTCTAATTCAGCTGTAATTTTTGCATGAGACGTATCTTTGTTCTCTCTATCGCGTATGCTAGGCGTCGGCCCTTCCAAAATGTTCTATGAGCCAGATGCGTATCAGAATTGGTGACGTTCAAAAAGTATATCCTTAAACAGCCACTAAATACCTTAAATACAGCTCTGTGATCAAACGAGCTGGAGCTCGATGTCACCGCCGCCAATTTGGCTGTAAAAGGTGGTCAGGTAAAGGTAAGTAATGGACGTTTGAAACTTCGTGAAAGCAAATGATAGTATCCAATTACCAAGCTGAGATGCAACCCGGCCTTCTGGTGGGACTTGGAATTTACTCCAGTCTACTTCTTGTACACAGACAACCTTTTGAAGTGGCGGTGTCTCTAATTTAATCTACAGCCGCGAGTTAGATCATCAAATCCATAACGGTCGTTAGCGCGAAACACGAAAGTCTACCTTTCTCTTCAACCGGTTTACAAACTCAATTGGCTCAGCAATAGCCTCTTCCTTCATCTGGACTAAAACCTTAACATCCTTGCGTGCTTTTTCGAGTTGATAGCGTAGTATAGTCAGCGCCTTTTGAATCGCTTGGTAGCTAAAATGATGTCAAATTTGACTTCGCACTTTTTAATAAGAGCATGGAAAGTTTTTGCTTACTCTTCATTTTCCTGTAACGCTTTTTGCTCCATTTGTGAAATCGCCTGTTTGCCGTCCTGCGGTGCCAAAGCGTTTGCGCTCTTGTCGGACGTTGACATCCCAGAAGAGGCGGCAACAGGCGTAATATTTTCATGCATTATCGCGTCTGCATCCTGCACTTGCGTATCCTCATTCGTTTCCATTGACATGCTATGGGCCAGCTAAACATTCAAAGTGGAAAGAGCGAATGACTGGAAAGCACTTTAGGAAAAGGCGGATTGAACGTCGAGGTTTTTTGTAAAAAAAAGAAGTCACAATTTCCAACACATTTGATTTGGCTTTTTCCTTCCATGCTACCAGAGCGGCTTGCAAAAACGATGCAGGAGACCGATTATGGCACATTCACTGAGCACTAAATCATAACGTTCATGAATAGATTATGGCACACAGGCTTCTCTCTATTAAAATCTCAAAGTAACTTACAAGAAACATTTAGAGATTTAATGATGTAGCAGATTTAAAGATAATCAAGGCATAATGATCTTTGCCTATAATTCAAACCTGTCATTATGAGTCGAGCTACAATCTTTTCAAGAAGACTGTGTTAACTTTTGGATTTCTGAGGCATTTTTCAAGTGCATAAACTGTAGCATGCAAGCAAATGGATGCTTCATACTACTTTGGGCTCCTTGTTTGTGTAGGAGTTAAAGTTTGCCACACAATTGTATTGAGTTTCAGTGTGACGATGACTGCTTTGCACTGTATAACTTCCGTGGGGCACAACCTCTCAACCTTGGTATGGCAATCATCATGGACGTTTTAGTACATTTGTCATACATCATATGGATAAACATACAAAAAGGAGTATTTTTGCTAAGTGATGGAAGAATTTATGTACATTGCCTTAGGCGCGAATAATATGTATTACAAAGGTGTTTGTGCTGTGGGGTAGACAAATTATTTATATTGGGTTATGCAGTTCATCCCCGCACGAGTGGCATCATAGCCATCGTTGTGTGCTTTTTCTTGAGCTTCTGCTGCCGTCACTGTCTAGGACGGTAAGGACAATCCCTTTTCGAGTGGCCACTGTTGTGACAAATAGAGCAGTGGAGACCTTTGCCAGAGTGGCAGGTAATGTTGGAGTAAAAGGCTATCATTTAGTTGGGCTCGTTATGTTCGACGTGCTTGATATAAAGACTGGCTTAGAGGTGGGAAATCACACAAAAAGGTAGGAAAGGCTTATGGCTCTGGAAGGAAAGAGAAAAGCCAACTGGCCCCACTCATTTATACTTGCAATTTTTCCCATATTGGGTACGCAGGCACCGAGCAACAAGTCCACGGCGGCCCTTCACCACCCTTTCGCACGAGTTCAGCTTACACATGTGGTTTCGGGCAAAATGAGCATTTCTCAGTCCTTAAAATTAGTGGCCTTTAACGAGGATCTTGATTTAAGGAATTCTCAACGTCCCTTTGCCTTCGTATGATCCCCCGGTTTACAATCATACTCGCTCAAGACACTTGTCCAGTTTTTTTTATCTGCGTTAAGCGAATTAGTCAAGTAACATACAAGAATTTAGGCTTGAAAATGGGAACTCGAGAGTGGTAACCAATCTAAATGGAGGCTTGTAGCTGATCTCATGATACATATGTTTGCATAGCATAGATCATTTTATTTTTTTAATTGAACACGACCAACGCGGGGTATTACAAACAGGAAAAATGGCGATCCTGTATCGAAACAATCAAGTGTTTCGATACGGTGAGGACCTCTTTCACCAGCGCCGGACAAGTGTTCGAGCTCAGCTAAGTCATTACGTGCCAACAACCACTCTCGAGATGATCAACTCACTCTTTGTCGTTAATGGTCAAGGGTAAAGAACGTTTTTTGAATGGTTAGAGTCTGTGTCAGTACCAGTGTAGTCTTAACATTTGAAACAGAAAAATCATTATAGAAAAGCATTGGCGAAGCATTATCTCGAGGCAAATCGTTGATATCTTTAGCGACGAAAGTGCAAAGTTCCTAGCTTCCGGTCCAACCACCGTTACCGGTTCAACTAGCGAGAAGAACTCAAAGGATGCTACTTTCACTAAGGAAGATGTGCCTCCCATTATCGAGACCTCCAAATACCTGTTGTTGCATGTACTTCGAGATGGTCTGGTGTGGCTATGCCCTGTCGACAAAGAAGGTGAGTTGGCTTTCAGCCTCATTGTGCGCTAAAGTTTCTCTACTCATACATGTTCCCTCTAGTCGATCCATTGTTGGTGTTTGAAATGATACATCGTATTATTGATATTCTGGTGGATTACCTTGGAGACGTGTCAGAAGCTTCTATTCGCGACAACTTTGTTACCGTGTATCAGGTACAGTAAGGATTGTAAAAGATGGCGAGTGCTTGCGTCTATGCTGAAACTTTGACAGCTGCTGGAAGAGGTGATGGACTATGGATACCCGCTCACAACTGAGCCTAATGCACTCAAACAAATTATCTACCCACCAACTATCATGAACAAAGTGATGAACACGGTCGCGGCTGCTTCAGGGTTGGTGCACATCATATGAGTTTACACTTTAGCCATCGTGCTGACCATAGTGTATTCGTTCAATAGAGTTGCACAAAAACTTCCACAAACGGCCATGTCCAGCATACCTTGGAGGAAGGCAGGAGTAAAGTACGCACAGAATGAGATCTACTTTGACATTATTGAGGAAATTGATGCGACGATTGAAGCGTAAGTTTGGGCAAGTATAAGAAACTTTGCGATGTGACCGTCTGATTAACATGAACAATCTTTCAGCAATGGAGCCATTGTTTCGTGCGAAGCACATGGTAATGTTAATGTCAACTGCCGGCTGTCTGGTAAGTAAATGACAATCATGTATCGTAGTGGATGTGAGATTAGGCGCTGATCTGGTTCTTTCCGGCATTACCAAAAGGTATGCCAGACTTGGGCCTCAATTTCATCAATCATAGAATCTTGGATGATGTTTCGTTTCATCCGTGTGTGAGGTATCAAAAGTGGGAGAGTGATAAAATCCTTTCATTCGTGCCTCCGGATGGTCACTTCAGTTTAATGAGTTACCGGTATGTCTCTCAACTCATAAGATCAGTTGTCCTTGCTTCAATAATGAACTCATCAATTGTGTTTGCTTAGTGTAAATCTTCCAGGGCAACAAATCCTGCCACTGCAAGTCAAGCCTCAATTTCACAATACAGGCAATGGAGGTAAACAGCACTGTCATTCAATGGATATTTAGCATGCTCATGACTAATGCGTTTGTAAAGGGAAATTTGATATTTCCATCAATCCCCGTTCTACCGACGGCAAACCTATAGAAAAAGTCATCGTGACTATTCCAATGACCAAGAGCGCCACTACTGTCAATGCCACATGCAATGTTGGTCAATATATGTACGACCCAGTAACTAAGGTGAGAGACAATCCAGAAAGGGTAGATGCATTGGCCATGGCTCGTAGCGATCTATAACCCTCATTTTTATTTCAGTCAATCAAATGGGAAATCTCAAAGATACAAATACGTGATCGCACTCCTATGCTTTCTGGCACATACAGCAGCAGGTACTAGCATTTCAAATTGATATATAATATTACAGCCATGTCAATTTTCTAATCAACTTATCTTTACAGCTCTGCAACACATGATACAGGCACTACCATCAGCCTACAATTCCAGATCAGTATGTTTGCGGTGTCGGGTCTCAAAGTGGATACATTACGGCTGTACCGAGAAGGCTACAAGCCGTACAAGGGTGTCAGAAGTGTTACAAAGGCTGGAAAATTCCAGATACGAGCGTAGAGATCCCCTATATAATGTATATTCCCTGTTCTTGTGTAATATAAGAGAAATGCTTATAACAGCTGTTGCAATTGCAACACCGAGTGTCTAAGCCTGTTTTTGTTCTCTCGATCTGTCAATATGGTTTTCAGTTCATCTTGAAATGCAATCAGTACATTGGTGATAGGTAGATCCACACCGGGATTTAGTAGAACGCGAAAGAATTTGTTCCAAAAGCCCTCGTCCCACCAACGTTTCGGCCGTTGGCAAATGTTATAATGGCCACACTTTTGAGATACTTGCATGTCTAGTCCAAATAACAAACAGTGAACAGTTTTGGCCATTCCCCAGTAGTCAACAATCCAAGGTTCCCACTCTTTGTTAGCATGAACTTGCGGTGCATCGTCGTGTTTATTAGTCTGCCAGCATTTGAGAAATCTTTGGCCCTTTGGAAATAGATTTGTGTCAATGGCTTTGCCAAAGTCAATGAGCTTTATATGCTTCAACGACCAGTAAGCATCATCCTTCCCAACATATTTAGTCGACATTGAGCTACTGGTAGCGATGTTCTCGTTAACGACTTCGAAGTTGACCATCACATTATCCGCCTTGAGGTCTCCATGCACAAACCCATGCTGATGCAAAGCAATGACAATCTGTAGCAATCTCATCGTAAGAAACATGGCAAGCGTTTCATCCATGCCAGTGGTCGATTGGTTATCCATTTTAGCCTTGCGGATAAGGTTTACGGCATTCAGCAATGTTCCCTGAGAGCAATATTCCATCAGCAGACAGCCTGCGTCTTTATAATGATGAAAGGACACTGGTTGAACTATATACGAAGACGCTACTGATCCCAGAGCGGTACGCAAACTTTTAATGATGCAGTATTCATAAGCGCTCGGTGGCGACTCTATCTTCATGCCATGCACAGAGCCGTCCATATCGGTGGCCATGAACACTTTGGCATTCCCTCCTTGTGCTATGAACGCTGTTACTGACAAGCTATATGGTGATAGTTTTAACATGAATTTATGAAATGCTCTGAAACTATGTATCAGTCTGAATTTGCTCTTCAAGGGCATTGCCTCCGAGGTTCGATTGATATAATTCTGATCTTGGTAAAGCAGATCCTTTGCTGCAGCAGCCATTCTTCTGAAGAATTCGTTATCCATGACGACTGCATCACTAAGTAGGTTTCTGGTAGAGGCTTCCACTTTTTGCGGGTTCTGCCCTTTCAAGGTATTTGTTTGTTCACATTTGTGAGCTGTGCAGAGGTTTCTTTCACGGTGACTGCCAAGGGGAGACAAAGCGCCTATGATTCTTTGGAGACTGTCACAGTTCATGTCAGCAGCTTGAGCACTTGCTATTCTAGACGTTTCATTGGGTGATGATCTAAATCGCTCGAGCCCTCGGGAACTTTTATGGATGTCCCTTCCTTGATGCAGACTTGTCAAGACGGTTTGTTTGACAGCTGTCTTGCCCTGACTAAAATTTTGATCCAGGTAACCGACTTTCTTTGCTCGACTCTCTTCAAATGAAATATGATTGCCACTTGAACTTTTCAAATACACAGACTTTTTCGGCGTGGAGGCTTTTGGCCAAGCAACTGCATCCCACCACTCATGACCCTTTTCCCGATGGTTATCTGAGGCTGGAGCCTACTCAAAAAAGGATTCACTTTCCGCGGGTTACTACACGTGGCTCAATTCAACGCCAGCACTTACACCCATGATTAACTGATATTGCCTGAGTATTTGTTCAGAAGATTCAGAAGCCCATTCATCCCAGGTAAACAAACGATTATGGCTATTATGTTTAGGCTGCGTAGACATACTGTTTGCATGAAGCTCATCTGAAAGCTTTGGTCCTATGACCGAAGCATGCTTTGCTTGACAAGCAAGCTTTTTTTGCTTCAAACGTTTTTGCGGTTCGGCATGTAAAAGTACTCCAACACTCAATACAGTCAAGGCTTCTAAGCATCTAGAAGAAAGCCAAATTACCCATTGGTAGTCCAGTCAATCACACAGAAGATGTTCTACCTATTACACTTTTCCAAATAGTCGGCAACGGTTTCATAAAAGGCGCCCAAATAAGTGCCGATGCTGATGCGTGCGAGAAATGAGTATACATGCATGGGGTCATCGTAATAGGCGGCATACATGAGCCATATTCTAAGATAACGAGGGTCATTTCGATATCGTTCCTGCTTCTGAATATAAAAGATAGCCGCTTTCAATACTGATAAGAGTTGCGTATCCAAGTGTCTAACATCTTCAGAACTATGATATTTTAAGATACGCCGAATTTCGTTATCATAGTGCGTGATCGGGTCATCCATTCGGTCCAAGTACTGAGCAACATCTATGGTGTTTGAAATCTTATGCGGGATGATGATGGTGGTTGTAACATTGGTGGTAGTCATCTGAGAGGGCGGTCTAGCTAGTTCTTTCGTGATAAGCGGTGTAAAGAAAAAAAGATATGCCAGCAAATCTTTCTATCAATAGCGCTTATGACAAAATCCCTCACATCTCTCGTCATTGAGTATCATATCACTCAAGAGTTTTGCTAAAAGAGAATTATTGGTTTAGGATACGATGAGGGGGAAAAGGAAATTGCTTTGATTGATTGGCATCCATCTTATGTGATGAATTACTATGGAGATATTATGATAGCAGAATTACATTTAAGAACAAAAGGAAACAGCAAAAAAATGCAAATGAAAAGAATTGATGAAAGAGGATAAACAAAAGAAAGACATGAATCTTCTAGTGTTGACGAACGATTTTGCCTCCTTCTTGGTAACCAGTTTGAGCATCCCAGTTTCCTAGGGTGTCATCGTTGATGTCTTGCTCATCATACTCTTCACTGGAAACTTCATTACTTGAGGCATTACTTGATGTAGAGGAAGAAGATCTTCTATTTTGTTGAGCCAAAAGCTTGGAGAAATCTGACCACGGCATGTCCATAAATGAGGTATTGGTCTGAATGGAAGAGCAGCAAGTTAATATAAGCTAGATACAACACTCATATAGTCAAAAATATCGTGGGATACATACCGGAGTGATAATTGAAGGGTCCTCGTTGACCAAGTTAGGGACTTGCTTGAGCTTTTGCAACAACTTATAGCCAGGATCCATTATGAAAGATAGAGTAATGTGTTGAGTGTACGTAAATTAGTTTGAATGATAAAAAGCAGTTGAGTAGAAGTTGACCTTTTTATATATGCTTTGTTTGACTCCCAAAAAGGGCGCTGAGACTGCTTTCCAAAATTAGCTAGTATGCGGTAGTTTTACCACGGTCTTTTTCTGTGCTTTCGTCACTCGCATTTAATTACTTAAAGTCGATGTTTCAAACAACTAAAATTCTATGCCGATCGACGGTCCGCTCATACTGTCAGCCGTTTAATATATCACTGGTTCAAATATGTACAAGCACTTAAATACTGAAGCGGCCTGATCGCGATAATAGCCTTGAAAGGGTTTGTTATTTTTATTATTATCATGATCCACCCCCCTTTAGCCAAGGTGGGAAAGTAAGCCAGGCCGAGACCCGGCTATGAGCAATCCCCCGCAGCCACTTAAAAAAAATCTTTTTTTGGGTGAACACAACGCTTGGGCCGAGGGTGAATCGCTATTGGGCCACTTGTTATGACTGCCTCCCCCCAAAGTGGTTTTAATTTACAGATCCCGCAAAGCGTTTGTCATAACTTGAGACTTGAAACCAAAGCCGGTCTGGGTGCAATCGAGAAATGTAATGTTTAATGGATAAGTTGCAAATGATTATATAGGAACAAAGAAAACGTTTTAGCTTTGTCAAATCTCATCCAGAGTTCAAAAGAGCTTGGCGAGGATCTTAATGAAGAGCTTGAACATAAAGTAGTATTATAATAATAATATATATTGTTCAAGCCCCTGTTGTAATTGACAATAACTATCTGCACTATTTGTTCTCTCCATCACTCTAACAGCAGCAAAATGAATACCATTTTTCACTCGTAGAATATTTGTGAAAATGATACAGAGCTTGACATTAATCATTCGGTCGCACTGGCCCCCATTTTTGCTCACACTTCTCATGGCTGCTTACCATAATTTCGAAAGCTGGTAGATCCCTCATTTCTGCCTCAAGCGTAAAAATAGACCAACCATGCCTTCAAATGAGGCACGTACTGCCAAAAAAAGACTAATGGCCGTGTTGCTGCTGCATAACACGAGCAGCCCTCTTAGCACTGCTGAATGATCAGTGAGCTGGATGATCAGCGAGGCGTATAGTACGTACCAACTACCAAACTTCATTTAGAGACTTGACAAAGAATTATGGCAATTGTGTGTCATCAGCTGTGGGAAATTTGGGCAAAAAGGAAGATGAACTCACGAGGTGTCCACAAAAAGCAAAAAACCCAACCTTATGGACCCGCGGAGACTAGCGTCTAAGCTTGAAATTGACAGGTGTGTTAATTACCGTATTATGACGGTTAAATCAAAACTTTGATCCCTCCCAGTTCTTGAGGCTTAAAGCAGTATTGTAGTCAGGTACTCAACATAACGATATCGTCATTCATGAATTATAATCTCTCAGGGGAACATTCCATCATTTTGGCGCCTTTTTTGCCACATGCAAGCTAGTCGCGTTCAAGGTTCAGGCTAAAATTCCTATATCAGTCAATTATTACCATTCCGTTGTCCAACTGATGAATAGGTGGTGAACTCGATGCAGATTTGCGCATTTCTTCTGATAAAAGGTAGAATGCTTAGGTATCTGCATGTCCTGTTGGAGCTGATTGAAGTTGTCAAAAAGAGCATCCCGTGTCTCGACGTGATCACTTGAGAGGCTGCACATATTGCTCAGCGGTTTGCTATGCAAGCGTGATACCTCACATAATTACGCAATATCGAACCTTGAAAAAGAAGCTAGATGTTACGATTGGATATCGACATGTGTAGACATCTGTTACGCCGAGGCTATATGACAATATTGCCTTCCCAATATCATTTTCATGGCGTGTCTAGAGGTATGTGGACTACGAATTAGCTGGTCTCGTACTAGCTATGGCCACAATTGGGTGTCAAAACGCTCGATAATATGCGAGCAATGTGAGCTATTTGACGAGTAAATGGTGATGAAGCCAGCTATTAGGAGGACCTGTGTTATTTCTTTGATTAAAGCGTTTATAATTCATAATTGATGTCAGTCGCTTATTGGGCCTGTTGGTTACTTTGACAATTTTCGATAGAGATAATTTAGTGTCATTCGGCAAAAGGTATACAACATCATATGAACGAGAGCAGTTAAGATTTTTTTAGCGTAATTCATGATTTCTACAATAATATTGCTGAAATGAGCTGTATTTGGAAAATTACTGGACATCACACCTTTCATGCTAATTCATAAGGGTCCTTAAGCATGGGGAAATAAACTTTCACAAGCAGATTAAAATTTGAGCATCCTCGCATTCACCAATCGGAAACACTAATCCAAGACAAAAGTCAATGAATGTGTGTTTGCTTACGTCATCATTGTACATAATATTATCCTACCCCACGCCAATACTTTAATAATCGCTTGATCTTCTACCTCGACATCCCACACGTACATCATGCCAGAATCAGTGAAAGCAGAGAATTCTCCAGAATACCCAAGTCGTAATTCAAGTCCTATGACGACTTCTGCGGCAGACACGCCAACGTCCAGCAAACCATCCAAAAACAGCGGACAAAATGCTCAACATTTTCTCAATTCGCCCATTGGATGCAAGCTGTTTGTTAAAAAGTTGATGCAAAACCAGGAATCCGAGTTTCGAAAAGCTGAAATCTTGTCCTTTCGTGGTCCAACCGATAACCCATCAAAAATG
Source organism: Umbelopsis isabellina (assembly GCA_016758905.1). Lineage (NCBI taxonomy): Eukaryota > Fungi > Mucoromycota > Umbelopsidomycetes > Umbelopsidales > Umbelopsidaceae > Umbelopsis > Umbelopsis isabellina. The sequence goes on along the minus strand of JAEPQZ010000004.1, from coordinate 983,159 downwards.
GAATACTATGTGCACTATGTTGAATTCAATAAGCGTCTTGACGAGTGGGTTCCAGCCGACCGATTGGACTTAACTAGAGAAATCGAGTTCCCCAAAAGTAAGAAACAAAAGTTGAAGGAGAAAATTGTTGAAACTCCACCGCCAGACTCGCCAATGCGCTCATCAAAAGGAGTAAGAAGAGGAGTCAAAGATCAATCCTCACAAGCTAGCGCTGCAGCCACTCCAAAGCGAAGACTGGAGGAATTGGCAGGCGGCGTATCAGCAGACACTCCTGGTGCAGAAGCAATTGAATTGGATTCAAATGTTGGAGACGGCAAGGATGGAGATAACGATGAAGAAACTGATCTACTGGATCCAAATGATCCTAATCAAGGAACGGCAGCTCCGCCGCAAGAAACCTTTTCAAAAGAAAAAGAAATTGAAAAGCTTAGAACTTCAGGTTCCATGACTCAGTGCGTCAGTGAAGTTGCCCGCGTTAAAAATCTGAACACTATACAAATGGGCAAACACGAAGTGGAAGCTTGGTACTTTTCGCCTTATCCTCAGGAATACGCTTACGCCGAAAAGTTGTACCTATGCGAGTTCTGTTTATGCTTTTACATCTCACACAAACAATTGGAGCGACATAGAAGCAAATGTCAATTGCAGCATCCTCCGGGTAATGAAATTTATCGTCATCAAGATATCTCATTTTTTGAAATTGATGGACGCAAACAGAAGACTTGGTGTCGAAATTTGTGCCTGCTTTCAAAATGCTTTTTGGATCACAAAACTCTTTACTATGATGTCGATCCATTTTTGTTCTATTGTATGACAGCACGAGATGAACAAGGTTGTCATATTATTGGCTATTTTTCCAAAGAAAAGGAATGTGCCGAAAACTATAATCTCGCCTGTATTCTGACACTTCCTCAACATCAACGAATGGGATACGGCAGGCTTCTTATTCAATTCTCGTATGAACTTTCAAAGGTCGAAGGAAGAGTCGGATCTCCTGAAAAGCCACTCTCCGATCTTGGATTGTTGTCATACCGTGCATATTGGACCGAGACAATTGTCGAATTGCTGCTGAGTACAAACGATGAGATTACCATCGAAGAGATTTCACAAAGGACATCCATCACGCCACAAGATACTCTCCATACGCTACAAAACATTGGTGCTTTGAAATATTATCGCGGACAACACATCATTTGTCTAGGTGACAAAGTCATTGACAATTGGGAAAAGGGTAGAAAGAAGAAGAGAAAGACGATTGTTCCCGAGAAATTGGATTGGAAACCTATGCATTTTACCCCATCTCAACTACGTTTCCTTTAAAGTCGTTTTACTTCTCATTATTTGATCCCGTTTTCTACCACATACCTGTCTGCCTTTGCAGTCTCTGTAATTCGATAATCGTACATTCTATAAAAAACCATAATCATGTAAATAAATTTTCATATCAATCATATCAATCACATCAAAAGTACGGCAAATTGTTGAGGGGCATGGGATGTACTACCTGATTAAGTTGATTACGCATGGCTACGACAGCACTTGTTAAGCTGCCATAGTGGCGATAGGATAACAGATCTCAGCAACTCATAGTGTAAGCAAGTCAAGTAGTGGACTTGTCCGATTCCTGTGAGGTTCTTAATGACTCTCATTCCTGGTCATTGATTCATATTAGTGGTCGCAAGTTACTGAAGAGGACAATAGCGCATGCCATATAGGTCCGCGCAATTGCTTTTTAAGACACCGGCGCTATCGATGGCCGATCTAGTCTGTTGGTAAAAGAAGTTGGGCTATTTGTTTGTTATCATGCAGTAATTCTTTCCCTTCTCAAACTTTCCCATTCACCACACAACTAAATTGGCGATGAGGCTCTCCAGTTTAATTGACCCATTATCAGCAGAAAATGGGAAGAAGTAACGCCTTTTTTGGCTTGGCTTGTGATGAACTTCCCTACACTCGGTGTTATCAATTATCGAATATTGATTTTGCTTAGATCCTTGACAACTCATTTCCCAAATATCAATTGTATTCATGTACGATAGTATAGATTGCTGAGGTGTTAGACTTTCTTTGCACAATCTACCCGAAAGGAAGCAAGGGCTAAAGAATTTTGACTTACCCACATGAGCATAACGTGGTCTAGGAGTCCTCCAGCGTTTCCAGCGGATTCCCATAACCTAATAAGTAGTCTGGGGAAAGTTTTGTGTTTCCCCAGTCATAGAAAATTATGGTATTTTCTTTCCACAAACATGGGTTACACATAGCGTCGAAAGCCAGGTGATACACGTCTCGCATGTGGTACCCCGCAAACACTATATCCGCAACCATCTCTTTTTTTCTCTCCAAAAGCCTTTTATTCTCAGAAGACCACTGACCGATGCTCGCTGCGGAGAATACAGCGAAGCACTTTCCCTCCAGAAATCAGGCACGAATGCAGTCGTCAAGTGGTATCGATTTAGCCTATGCTTCTTCTACACAAACAGAAGCCTTGGCTGATATTTACAAAAAATTTCATGTTTCCGACGCACAACTGGCAACACTCATCGCGCGAATAAAGGAAGAGATGCAGGTGGGACTTCTCGAAGATGATGCCCCTGATCTCAAAATGATTCCTTCATTCGTTACAGGTAATGAGTTTGGAAAGAGTTTTTGGAACCCCTGAAAATCCAGACATTCAATTGATATTCTTACTCCATGTTTTAAACAGGTTACCCCACTGGACAAGAAGAAGGAGTTTACTTGGCTCTGGAAATCAGTGGTATGGATATCTATGTCTGTCAAGTCAAGCTCAAGGGCCAAGGTGGCAAATTGGCTATTAATCAGTACCAATATAAGATTCCTGGCGAGCTTGCTACTGGCGAAGATATTGCCGATCTGATAGATTACATTGCTGATTGTGTGTCTGACTTTTTGATCAGAGTTGGCTCTCAAGATTTGTTTGTATACCCTATGGCCATTAGCTTTGGCTTTGCTGTCGAGCAGACAGCACTCAATCAAGGTTACATATTAGCTCTGGGCCATGGCTTTGATTATGCTAATGGTGTAGGCTGTGATATTGTGGATTTAATCCACATTCGATTCCAAAGAAAAGGACTCTGTGTTAGAGTCGTTGCCATTGCAAATGGTAATACCTGTTTGTTTCACTTAACATGCAGTTAATGGATTTAATCTGACCCACTATTCTAGATACTGTGTGCACTCTACTTGCGCATGCTTATCAGCATCCCAGTACTAAGCTGGGCATCGTTCATAGCGCCGGAACCAACTGTGCATATTATGAAAAAATGGAAAATATTCACAAATTACAAAATGCAGCCCATCCCGCATATACGGTCAACGGCAATGACATGATTATAAACACCGAATGGTGCAACTTTGGGTCCAAGAATAGGCATATGCCATCGACCTGGTTTGACCGAAAGCTTGACCGAGAATCAAATAATCCCAATGTTCATATTTTTGAGAAAATGACCACTGGCATATACTTGGGCGAGCTGGTGCGAATTGTACTCATCCACCTCATTGATAACGAACAACTATTCGGCGGAAATAGCTCAGAGGTGCTCAACATACCATATAGCTTCGACACAAGTTATATGTACGTATGTGAGAACGACGACCCTGAGACATTAGATGGTACCGGAGTTATTTTGAAGAATATGCTCAAAGTTGGCAAGTCCACTATGGCTGACCGTGAAATGGTACGAAAGGTGTGTGAGATAATAAGCGACCGAGCAACAAAATTAGTAGGAGCGTCTACAGCTAGTGTCGTACAATATATGGTGGAACATGGCATAGGAATGGATTCACAAAGCCCAGGATTTGCTATATGTAAGTTTCTAACACACCACTCTTTGTGTATTAAGCATGTCCCTGTCTAATCAACAACATTTTTAAAGCCATCAGCGGCGATATTTATGAGGACTATCCGTCCTTTCATCCTCGAGTCTGCAAAACATTGAAAAAGTTCTTACCTGATGACATTGCTGCAAAGTTATCTGTTGGAATAGTGAAACATTCAAGGATAGTAGGTGCTGCCATTGTCGCAATGATGGCTGAAAAACAAGACGAGAGTATTGCATATAACAACAGATAAATTGAATTGTAATTTTTAAAAAAATAAAATAAAATAGCTGAAAAATCTATTGGCTTGACTGTAAAAAAAGGCTTCCTGAGCACACCGGTTTTTAATACGTAAAAATTTAGAACGCGCACTTCAAAAAAGTGGCAGCGTTTGGCAAAGTCCTTAGCAAGCTCGTAATAATGTCCGCCATTGTAGATCGAGAAAAGGTATGAACACAAGATGTCTTTGCCAGCCTTGCCGCTACTGTTTCTACTTTTTAGAGGAGCTTTAGCTTTATGGCTGCTGCGGCTGGAACACCCTTTCTTGACAAAGCTATGCCAATAATCAAAGTCGTGCAATAGTACTAATCAGGATCTCTAACTAGGATTGTCCATTTCTCTTACGATTATTTTGCAAATCGGGTGGCCACCATTCGTATGTACTCGTTCATAATGACTACTGGTGCTTATGGATAGTAATCTAACAACATTGACTTCTTGAAACTACAGAGGGAACGACTTTGATCTTAAACGGGTTCCGTCAAAAGATGAATTGCAACTGTATACTTGGTAAGCACCGCTTGCACACGCACTTTGCACGCGCAAACATCAAAAAAGTAACACTATTAATTCCTATTCTAGGCAAGATGCTACGTTAGAGGAGATTGCACAGTTGATCATGGACGTGTACCCCGAAGCGCAACTTCCTGATGCACGACTGTCATTCCGCCTAGTATATCTGGACAGTCAACGAGCGAGATACACGTTCAAAGATATCGGCCGTGTAGCTGTCAATCCCAAGGCTGCCAATCAAACTGATCATCAAAAGACACTGGACTCAGCACGATTCATGATTGGCGATTACTTGGATGTAGCTATCTATGACGGTCCGCCACCGCAACGATCGCAGTTCCGAGGCGGTGGTGGTAGAGGTGGTGGCCCGCAACGTGGATTTGATGGCCGCGACAGAGGCGATCGAGGATTTGGAGGGGGTGGTCCTCGTATGCGAAATGCTGGTGGTCGAGGCGGTGGCAACTTTGGTAGGAGAGACCGATTTTAGAGTGCCATATTATAGCATTTATGTGGATTAGCCAAGTGCACGCACTTAAATTCAAAACTTTCAAATTTGTAATATCTTTCTTTTAACGTTAAAGTTCAATTTAAAAAAAGCCTTTTTTTTTTTTGTATAAGGATGTCTGTGTTGTGTCTACATACGAAAGGAAAACAATCTTAGAACAAATCTGCAAATGGGTCTTTCTCTGGTTGCTTTTGTTTTTGCTGTTGAGCAGGATTAGGCTGAGCAGCTGGTTGACTGTCAAATAATAAGTCACCTCCAAACAGATCTTGCTGTGGCTGCTGTTGGGGAGAGTGTGATGATTGTGTTGGTTGCTGGAAAGCAGGTTGTTGTGGAGCAGCTTGAGGAGCAGGTGCGCTACCAAACAAATCCATAATGTCGCTAGCATTGGCTTTGCTCTTTGGATTTGGCGATGTTTGTTGTGGTTGTGCAGGACCCGATGAAAACAAATCTTGAAGATCATCTTGTGCAGAAGGTTGCTTTGAACTGGTAGAAGGAGATTCAGTTGCAGCTGGTGCATCCCAGTCAAGATCCAAAAGATTGCCAATATCATTGCTCTTAATTGCTGCCTGTATTTGTGGTGGTGGTGCATTGATATCCTCTTCCTCGGCGTGTTCTGCTGCTGCTTTTTGGACGTTGTCAGCACCATATCTCTTTCCGCCAATGAAGGCTTCCGGAGGCTTATGATATACCGAAGCCAAAGAGCCAATATGATATATAAGATCATCAAGCAATGCCGACGAAACTCCTGTATCCTCATCTTCTATTGGAGGTTTGTCAGACAACACCACATTCTTTGCAGCTTGAGGGTCAGTTGAAAGCAATCGCCAATACACATAAGCTCTGTCTCGTATATCTGGATTCTCGCAATCTGTTGTAGCAGTTTGTAACACCTGTTGTACAATTTCCTGGTTTTCGTTCGGTTTTTTCAAGAACAGCTTAACAGTTGCAGTAATCAATTGAAGTTGGACCTGTAAACCAGATGACATATGAGATGGCTGCTCATTCTATATCCGAGTGATTGTAATTTTTAGTACCTGTGCATTTTCTTCCTTGAAATTCTCCAAAAATCCGTTCAACAATTCATCTGCGTTATCAATGTGGTTTGCATATTCACCGATGATCCAGATCAAAGATGCTTTGGCCATTGGTTCATCCAAGGCATCGAGATTTTCGCAAAGGGTGGGTATTATTCCCTCGTATTTGCGAGGGTATTTACGGAAGATGTCCTATTTTGCCTATGATCAGCATCAAGCTAAACCTGTCAATCGATTTCATTTATACTATGCTCATACCTTAATGACGACAATAGCTTCTTGCACAACATAGTTTATACCGGTATTAATCAAATCCAACAAGACGTTGATGCATCTTTCTGACGCCTCCTCTATCTTGATGGCGCACCGACCAATAGCTCTCACAGATTTGCGGACGAAGTCAACATCAACTTCGCTGGCATATCTATAAACCGAAACCCGTTAGCGCAATGATCAACGAATATAAGTCTGGGTATAAAAATAAGCTTACTCTTTCAATTCACTCAATAACTGGTCGACGTTCCTCTCGTTACAAAGTCGAATCATTATTTCGAGTTTCTCCATTTTGACATACGGAGGATCATTATACTTGCAGAAGAACACTCGCATCTCATTGCTCAAGACGTCTGATCTCCTCTGCAAAATCAAGTTGATGTTCCTGAGAGCGACATACTGGACCTCGGGTGGACCAGCTAACAAGGTGACTAGCGGAGGAGCCATTTTCTTGACAAGATTCTTGTTGAAGTTGGCATCTTTGACGAGTCTCATGTTGATCATCAGGACCTTGATGGCTGACAGGACGACACTTCCATTGGCATGCTGCAATCTTGGAAGGACTCTATCACAGATGGCTTCTGCCTCCTTAATATCGCCAGCTTTGTAATCTGCTAACGCAGTGAGAATGGAAATTTGACCCCATTCAGTGCATTCATTAAGGGCATGTAGCAATTTGTTCAAAGTTGCTCCTGTAACTCTGAAGACTTCTTGGCCAGGCGAAGCCTCATTGATATCGGATAGTGCGACAACAGCGTTTGCCACAACCATAGGATTGATGTCGGATACCATTTCCTTTAGAGAGTCAACAAAGCCGCTTTCCAAAGCAAGCTCAGGATTCAAATCGTACAGTTTGGCTACACACAAGCAAGCTGTCTTTCGCACGTAGGGGTTGTCATCCTATGATGCAGATGTTAGTTCTTAGGCCCCATATTGTTGAACAAGTGGAAAATGTGCCTACCTTAAGGCACTTTCTTAATGGTTCAGTAAGATAATCAATGATCTTCTCTACGCGAAGGCAACCCATTGTGCGAATAGCTAAAGCTCTGATCAGAGGATTTGCGTCGTTCGTGTCCATAACAAAAGTATTGACGGCAAGAATGACTAGCTCTGGTTGAGTTTTAGCATAGTTCATCAAATACAAGTACACGAGCTTCTTAAGCTCCAAATCTTCGGTATGCATGTTCTTCAGAACGTCAGGAAATAACCCAGATACGTCTTTTCCTACAGTCATGTTGGCAATGACTTTTTTTACGGCATCTTTACGAACACCGCGATATTCGCTGTTAAGCTCGGCCTTAAGCTCATAGTTTTCACCTATTTTTGCAAGTATAGTTTAGGATAACATAATGTTCAAAATTTTATGGTATGTCAAGTATCAATGCGTTGGGGGGTTGTGCAAATCCACCACCGAGATAGTCGTTTGAAGATTTTCGAGGTCCACATAATTACCAGACAAGATGTAATTTTATAATAAGCGAAAACAGAGAAGATTCTTACCACGCTTGTTGGTTGTAAAAAACTTTGGTCGAGAAGCAATGTTCATCCTGATAAATCTATAAGTTTGATCCCAAGGTGTAGCAAACCAAACTTGCTTGGCTGAATTTCAACGATGAGGAAAGCTGAGATGAGCTTCGTAGGTAGTGCGGGACAAGTTTGACGCGCGCAGCTGAGTTTAGAACCAAGCATCTTAAATCCTTTACTGGGCTACAACGCTGATCAGCTTCCAACTTCATAAACTTCCATGTCGGACGATGAGAAAATACTGAGATCTATTGAGCAAGAGTTCAAACCCATGGACAGGAAGTATTCCCAAGGGAAGCTTAGAGTTTTTGGTACGACTGCTTATTTAGTTTGCATGCGCAGAGCTTCAAATTCTCACAGTGAACACAGGGAGAAACTCAACACAGATCCTTAATGAGTTGGAGAAAATTAGGAGAAAGCAAATTAGTCTAGCTACCGAACACATTGCTCTTGATGGGGTAGTAGATAATCCGTATGAACTTTTTGTACCATTTGTATCGTCAGCTGAATGATTGCTAACGCCTTAACAAAGTCAGCAGGATGTTACCTCAGACGAAGATCATGAACTAGAATATCAAAAAAATGTCGATAACTTTCAGAAAAGAGAGGCTAATTTGATCAATCTGATGGACAAGGCAAGTTCTTTGAATATTTTAAAGAATGACAATCGACATTGCTAATATTTTGAACGAATTGTAGCTGGATGATTTGGGTCAAATGATGTTAGTGAAAGGCAGTATCATATCTATTAGTTGATTTGAACTCACATTGCTTTGCATTTAGGAAACAATTTCATTCTATATCCAACTCAGTGATAGCTCAAGGCGATGTTTTGACCGAGTTTTCAGCATCAGAGTCCGTGACGACTGAAAAACCTTTAGACGACCCGTTACTTAATCCGCCACAGAAAGAGAACGATATGTCTAGACAATACGATAGCATGGACACCGTTGTCGCGCCAAACATGCAAAAACCCTTTAACAACGCTGGTCACTCACATAAGCCTAGCACTTCTATTAATGCAGGTGCAGGATCATCTGTTGTAACATCGGATGCCATGAGGTTCGACAATTCAAAAACTACTAGCCATCAACAAAATTCACAACCCAGAACATAGCTCCACTAATGTACAGATGCCTTTTATCTTGCATTAGCATCCATTATCATCCATTATACCCATACTATATAGCCAAATATGCAATTTTTACTTTCGCGTTGATTTAAAATATGATTTAGTGGGTTGTGTTGACCTCTGATTTCTATAGTAATACTATGTTATGTACAGTACTTCCTTTAATAATTAACTTGGTATCGAATGATAACCGAGATCTAGGGAAATCTAAGATTTTGACATTTGGTATGCGCAGCGGGAAGGCATGATCCATCCTGTATCCAAGCAATTCCGATGCATCTTCCAGACTGACCATAAAGCAGGAAATATAAATTTTTTCTTTGATGGAGGGTATGCCACCAGCGTTGAATACTCTGTTCTGTTCGCCATTCACCATGATTATACCGATTGCTCCCGCCTCTTGTGCTTTCAATGCTTGCTCATGAAAATCGCAATGGCTTCGTCCAACCATCACAACTTTTCCGTCCATTATTTCCTCTTCTTCATATGTATAATCACTACAGGCACTGAAAGCTTCACTTCGGGGATCAAACATGATCAAGTCGGCGGCTTTGTAGCTTTGTGAACTCGACCCGAACAAAGCTCTTGCAGCAATTATCTGCTGGTAGGAAAGCCCATGCGAGCTACCGACATGCAACACCACAAAATTACTTGTGGCACTATTATCGCGCAATTGTAGAATAGCCCCAGTGGAAAAGTGGTATCCAAGACTAAGTTTGTCGCTACTAAAATATGGTTGAACAGCTTCCAGAGGTATCTGAAAATTTTGCCCAGCAGACAACCTTGTACCAAAACGCATAAGCTCCTCCAGCTCGATTTTCAGTTCACCAAAAAAGCCCCTCACCTGTTTGAACTTCCAACTAGATAGCAAACGAAAGTGAAGACGTAAAAGTTTAAAAATGTGTTGCCTGATATGTTGATATTGCTGTGCCGAAAGTCAACTGGCAAAGTACGAACCTCTTGTCACGTCATAGCCTTCTCTGCCTCTATGGGCCTTCTTAAACTCTATATCCAAGCCAGCTAAACTGCTGGTAAACAATCCATCTATAACTTTGAGTATATTTGGCGCTGTCCATCGCGAATCTCCTACTCCATCAAATTTTAGCTGGAATGTAGGGCTGTGTAAGTTTGGATCCGCACAATATCCGCCAGCTATAAGTGGAAACGCTTCATTTGAATATGGAGACCGTACTATGAAGTGTGCAAAATCTGCAATTGGATGTAATGGCAAATTTACGGAGAGTGAATGATTCTGAGGGTGTGGGCTTTCACTTTCCCATTTCCTTTGGAGGGCATTGTAGCTCGAGCATGTATCTCGCAGCTTTTGCTTCGACCTCCCAGCTTTTTTTAACGATGCTGCTGGTACAGAGGATTCCGGGATATTTTCAGGCATCGGCATGACATGGCCCTCTACAAGTTTGATAAATGATGAACAAATTGACTTTATCAAAATAGTTGCTCTCACATGTAAATAAACTCACCCGTAGTGAATACAAAGTTGTTGTCCAAAGTGTTTAGAGGATGTTCTGAGAGACAGAGTTTAGCCACTTTCTTATGAAAAGCCTACAACATACATAACTCATACCAGTATCGAATAGCAAATATAGATATTTGAAAGTTTCGCTTAACACGAAGCTCTCCATTCGGTCCTGTAAGTCGCCAGTGCGAACGTCGCTAATGGTAGCAAAGCCACAAGGCAGACGTGCTCTTTCGTTGATATCATCAAGAATCATCTGTCCAACATCCAAATAAAATGGATCCTTTGTGGCTCTATAAAGGAAGTAGGTGGATTCAGCGAATTCCGGCCGAAGAGGATAGAATCCTATCTCGACATCATCTAATGCATAATTGTATCTTTCCGGCAGTCCTTGATATTTCTTCCATACGTTATAAAAGGTAAGATGAGACTTGATAGCCATCTCCAAATCTCCATATAAGACCTGTAGCCCGGGCCAAAAGGCACTCAGACTGTCAATCCAATATGACATGATTTGTGCCGTCTTCATATCCACATTTCTATATAGATAGCCACTACTATCGACCACATAGTGCATCACAGCACTATAAGCTTCCTCAAACATATCACTATAATCATCGTCTCCAAAAAGTACATAAGCTTTGAACATATATTCAAAGATCGAGTCGACGCCAGCACCGACAGAGCTACCAGTATACAACCATTGACCTGTTTGCAGATTGATTGTATTCCCAAAGAGACCAATTTCGGATTTGCGCTCCCATAAAGCTTTTAAAGAATTCTTGGCCACAGTCTGCAAAGATCTTGGCCATAAGTCTTCTGTCCCTTACATACAACTGATCATGTATGGAATTACCTCATAAAATGGATCACCCGTCAAACGGCTTAAAATACCAAATTCTAGCAAGAGACTGCCTGCTCCTGCAGTACAAGTTTCTAATGTCTCTGCTTTGGAAACCCCATAACGCAGATTAACCTATACCAGCCGTTAGTGGATAGAACCTTTGTTCAGTTTTGATGTCATTGTGACTTACTCTGGGATATGGTATACCAGTCCTTGATATCTGAAAGGCGGGTATCAACCTTTTTGCCAAGTCTACAGCAGACTCAAGCAGTTCACCATTATATCCTTTAACTTTATAGCCAAACCTGCTATCCGAAGCCAAGATGTGTGCAGAAAGCTATAAAATTTCATTGCTTAGTTGCATAAAACTTCGGCATTCCAAAGCCTGCTACCTTACCAGTCCACCCAATGTCCGTATATTGGTTTCAAAAACTTGAACACGACTGTTTTGATCGAACGAAACATTGTGTACCACCAGGTTAATCGCGTTTTCAAACTCTTTTTGTTCGCCCATAATGGCCAATGTATCTAAAGTGTCGATCAGGGTAACACCGTAGTCTCCCAGAACATCATTGATGTTGATGTTCGTACTATTGAACAACTTTAGTTGAGTGTCTCCAGAATCTAGCATCAATCCAACTTTGCAGTGAAACTTACGGATCCCTTTTATCACTGCCACGTCCAGAACAGTTAAAAGGATTTAGCTATTGGAAGAAAGTCAGTCTAATATTCATTTATTTGCCGGTGCAGACTTTTTCAATGCAAACCTCATCCATCGGATATGCATGCTTCATGTAATTCGACCATCCATGATTGAACATTTCCTACATATCACACATTCATGGAGCGAGTTAGACTTCTGTCCATACTATCCGGATATCATACCTTTCACTCTAATTATACAAAAACCGTATACCTTTGTCTGCTCCCTAAAATATGAAGTCAAAGTCAGAACCTGCTGTTCCATAGACACCGCAAAGATTTAGATCTACTAACTTGAGTTCCAGGCGGCGATGTTCCGTCATGAAGGCCGTCGTGCCAATAACATGAACGCTCATCAAAAAGCCAATGAACATCGCCGTTATGGCATTCGAGCGTCCAGTACGACGCCGTTGCATGCCTTTAAACATCACAGGATTGCATATATTTCAGTGTTAAAAGAAAGGACCTTTTTTAAATCTCAGCCAATAGAAATGTTCACCGTGTTCGCTACGAGGCATCCATTCAACTTCTTTTTCCTAATACAGTTTCTGTAGTATAGTATACCTTAGCAAAAATTCAGAGTTTATCCAAATAATTAGAGTCGTACTTTTTGGGCTATATATCATCACTTGCTGCTATCTAGCATATTTTGGGTGCATTTCTGATCAGAAATCCGAGAGCATAGTCGCCGAGGTACTCACGTGACACAACGATTGATTTGCTATAAACGTCCAGAATTGGGCGTTTGTCTTTTTCTGTTTCTTCTTATTATGCCAGACGATAAAATACGTTCGAAAAGTACTTATATCTTAATCACAATTTACTATCATACTATGGCTACACCTAAACATAATATTCTTTTTAGGCGCTGAACTACTAGCACATGCATTGATAGGAAACGAGGGTGATGATTGTAAGTTAAACTTTTTATTATCATGAACCACTTTGGCATTCCTAATCATCTATTTCACGGCATAGCCGCCATAAAGGATAAGTGTGATCGTCTCGCGAGTGAGATTGAGGAACAAATCTTTGTCCACCATGGCAACGAAGTCAACGTCGAATACAAGGAAGCTATTAGGTCGCATGTCCTCAACCTCAAAGATACCAAGAACAATCTGCGAAACCGACTTTTGAATGATCAGTTGAACGCAAGTACATTTGCTGATATGGTTAGTGGTTTTGTATAGTTATCATCGGTGTTTGTCATACGACACAAGCTCATTGTGACATAATTTGTATTCTATAGGAAGGGCAAGAGATGGCAGCCCCAGAAAGACGTATGAGCGATGAAAAATTGAGAAGAAACTCAATACGAGACTCTATGGCTGTTGACGACCTTCAGCCTATGCATCGTGACGACGAAGACCCGGATAGAGGACGCGACTGAACCATCACTTCAAATATCAATTGCTTCATGTCCATACTCCGATCGATATAATACTCAGTACCAATTTGGCATTTGAAATGAAATGAACAATCAAGACCGCTAGCGCAGCAAACCAACTGTATCAAATTTATTAAGCGTTCACAAATTATTTACGCCAATGGCAATGTCTATGAGGTCTTCCATAATTCTTTCTACTGTAGTTCCTATTTGCTTTGTCATTTCTTGCTGTCGGTTCAATGGAAGATTAATAAACTGAAATACCAAATCACCATCCAGTATTGCTCGAGAACGGTTCGACGCCAGTTTCTCTTTCGATGATCGCATGATTCTGTTTTTGCAAGTTAGCCATGAAATATATAAATGTCAGTCATCATCAGTGATGGATAACTAACCTGAAAGCGCGAGGATTCAATCCAGCGACATGTTGGACACCGTTGACCAATTGACCGTACAACAAAAGTAGACGTTTATAAGTCTTCTCCGTGATAGGTGAAACCATTGCAATACTTCCATTGAGGGAGCCTTTTTGACATGATCATTAGTTAGATCACGACTTGTTTCAACTTGCAATCCAAGCAACTTACCACATAAGCTGAAATGTCGTTTGCCATACTCGATTCCATTGGCTGTCCGTTGCCGCGACGGTAGCCTCACCGCGCAATGCACTTGGGAACCCATGTGGAAGTCACCACGTCGCATGAGCTTCAGCCCACTGTATGATTGCAAATCTGTGATTGATATACAAGTTAGATACTATTAACCATCTCTCAAATAACACGTTGCGTGGTAAACGTACTGTATGGAGCGTATTGATATAGTGCTACATTTTCTTCGGTTTCACCAACAAGTAATTGTAGAGATTTCTCTTCGGCCAAGAAACTCACACAATTTACTCCAAGATCATGGTAATCTTTACCGAGCATGACCAGCTTCGCAGGCTCAACCTAAAGTTAAGTACTGTCAAAAATGGTGTTTTAATGTTCAAGTACCCAAAGAGCTAACTTACCTGATAACCCAGGAACCAAATAGATTTCTGAGCGTCTCCAAGAAGAATGAAGTTCTTGATAGAGACCATGCTAGTGACGTATGTTTGCACGTCGATGAAAGCAACACCAACTAGACTTTCATTATCTTCAAAGCTGTAGATAATGACTTTTGGTCCTGTCGTCGAAACGAGATGTCCACTGCAGGAGCATAACGCCGTGACAGCACCTTTAACATCTTCGGTGTGTACCAGTTTAAACTTGTGGTTTGTTTGTGGATTATCGATTTCAGGAACAACTTCAATAACATCAAAAATCAAGATCTACGATGAGCAATATTAGCAACTGAGTGGCAAAGTCTGGTATGATTAATAAATTTTATACATACTCTGCCTTTCATAGCCGTGTCTTCACCCTTGAGATAACCAGTGCCAATCACCATGAAATCCTTGCGTCCACTGGTGGTCTGCTTACTCTCCAAGTTCATGCATTCCAAAGCAAAACCTTGTTCCGCTTCGTCTAAAGTATGTTTATCTACAACTTCCCATGTAATAGGTGATACCAGAACCATTGAAAACTCTTCAATCATGGGTAAGTATTCTCCTTCATCTCGAGTCTCTTTGCCATCCAAGGGAGCACCTTCCTCATTTTTGAGCTCGATTGGCTGTGGTGATGAAACAAGCATAGCATAAACCTCCATCTTCGCATGGTATTGAACTTTATGAACTGTAGAATTGAGGAGGATTTTCTTCATCGGCCAAGCCGTATCATAGGTGATATTTTCAACAGGTAACTGCCTCATTTGTATATGTGACTAGTAGAAACAAGATATATTTTTAGTACCATTATGGTTGGCGTATATAGTTACCAGATGTATCTTCTTACCTGATCATCTGCCGTCAAAAATCCATATTTGAAATTGATATTATGGAAAGGAGTAAACGTTTTTACAATGCGTTTTGTTGCCATAGGATGGACACGTATAGGACTTTTGATAGAGCAAAGGACCCAAAGCGGCTTTTTACCAGTTACGAAGACGCCAGAGTAGCCACCAATGTTCGCGAACGGCACTAGGCGGGATTGATCCTTATTCTCTGATGAAACTTTCGAATCTAACCCAGTATCAACAATTACATCGTCCTGCTGTTTCTCGGTAGCTTGGTGTGAATAGATCATATCTTGATCGATCCGTGAAAAGCGAATGCCCAGTCGGCTGCTGACATCTAATGCATCCGTTTCCATATCGGCGCTGTTCTTCTGTGATGATTCATATATTGGCGTATATTGGTATGACTTATACACGACAATATCATTGGTCTCGGTGGATGCCTACCCAAACTATTTAAAAAATGTAGTATAATCATAAGGGATTTAAAAACAAAACTTACCACAATATACGGTAACTTTACTTCTTTGCCAATAGCTGCTAAGATGACTGAAGTAATTTTGCCAGAATTTGGCTCATTATATCTGGATCTCTCCAACTGCGGTGTCATCGTCTCTGAAGACTTTTTGGAAGTATCTGATAGAGTGCTCGGTAGTTGATCAAAGCGTGGACAGTAGAATGCTTCTTCAAACGACGGCAAAGAATAAATCTATATTGACTAGTTGTTTAGTATGATAAGATTCAAGATGCTCCAAGCCTACGTATAAACTGTACCGTCAAAGAGCCGCTTTCATGGTAAGTTAGACACCACGTTGAAGACTCGGTCTCAGTACCAAGGCCTCCAAGGTTACTGACATTCGATTCATCAATCAATTCATCTGACTGAGGTACGACTTGAGGAGCCGCACTCATATACAAATCGTCATCGTCCATATCACTATCCTCATCACTGACATTTCCGTCTTGAATTACTGGCTTTTGATCAGTTTCTGGTTCATTCATAGCACTGTCCTCTGCAGCTGCATCATCAGCTCCACCGTACAAGTCCATGTCTATAGCGTCCATATCTTCCACAGCAGGTGATGAAGATCTTTGTGATTTTTTGTTTGGAGCATTATCATCTATACTAATTTTTCTCTTTTTCTTCCATCCTTTGCGCGCCTGTACTAACGCCTCAAGATCCTTTGTCCTTATGAATGTCTGAGACTCATCCGCAAATATGGAACATGCTGTAATAGCATCGTTCTGATAAAGGGTAAGTATGTGGGCCAAAGGTTCACATTTCAACAAGATTGTCATCCGTACCTGCATTCCCGGTGGCAAATTAATCACCCGTAGTTCTTTGGATTTGGAGTCAGCTTCATATGCCAAGATTGTCTTGTTGGTCAACAGGACAATGACATATGGGCTACTGATACATGCCGACAAAATTCGTTTCGATCGCTCCAGATTAATTGTCTGCTTTTTCTTTGCATCTGATCATTGTGGCAGATAATGACTATGTCAGTAATTTGAGTGTAACGCTCAAAAACAGCAGGCCATTTGCTTACCAGCGTTTAAAACTACAATTCCACTTTGATGAACCTGCACTATTCTAGTTTCGTTAAGCAGGCTACCAGCTGCTATTGTCGGTCCCTTGGTATAAAATCCAGAATGTCCTAGTTCATGAAGATCCTCGCCGGTCGAAACCACCTAAAGAAGTATTTTAAGATATTTACAATTGATATCCGATTACTTGATACCAACACACTCACCATAGTTGATTTCGATTTACTAATAACAAGGAACTTGTCAAATGGCGTTTGTTCTCCAGCGGCACTGTCTTTACTTGTTCGTGAATGCCGCGTAACTTGACTGCCTTCTAGCTGAAGGCCTTCGAAGTACTGTTCCTTACGACATCTGATAGACCAAATTTCTTGACAATCCTCTTGATCAAAGGAGTATGATGTCTCAGAATGTATGTGCCTTCGAATTACGCAAGCACTTCCGTTTTTTCCATAACCACAAGAAGCAACAATCTCTATATTGTCGTCATTATCCAATTTGGCTCGACCGGACTGGTAGCATGTATTTTCAGAATTAGATTAAGCAATAATATACAATTTTAAATGGATAGTACGCACCTCGTCATCAGCTTGAACAAGTTCACCAATCGTCATATCGGCGATGGGCCCGCAGTTCAGCAGTCTGTCACAAATATCAAACTGGAAGCTTGATTTTGCCAACCCATTAACCTGTGGCTCAGATGCTTCTTGTTTTTTTTCATCCATAGATGAACCATAAAGATCTGCAGTAAGTAATGAATTAGTACGGCGATTGAGATTGACATCAAACAATTGACAGCTACTTGCCTAGATTGTCTCCAGTGCTTGCTCTGGAAGGCAATTTTGGCCGTCCATTTATTTGATTCCTGGACAATTGCGGATCTTTCCATGCCCACTTGATCAAAAGTGAGTCAGCAGCTCTACTTCCCAAGAAAAAGTAACCAGCTTTCACGACGGTTGCGCAAGATGGTATGGTTGTAATTGACGAGCCTTTGCCTTTCTGATCACCTTGCTCTTCCACGCGTTCTATATCAAAATCAACAACCTTATTGCCATCCATAACCAATCTGACTGTCAGCCACTGGCCATCTCTCAGAAACAAACACAGACGTGTGCCGCCCAGGTGAACGCACTTGGAGCCTTCCAACTCCAAACCCAATGCCATGATTTTTGGATTACATATCATGCTCGGAAAGCTTGTTACGGTTTTCGTGTATCCATTCACGGCTATACCGATACCTGGAGAGCCTTGTGCCACGTATATTAGAGCATTTGCTGAAACGACCATCAGCCCAGCAGCTGGCTTCGGCATTGCGTAAAGCTTTGTGCTATCAAAAGGTAAATTATCAAGCGAGTAGATAATAGGGTAAACGCGTGATGACATATCCAGCGAGATAACTGCCAGTGATACCGTATCCTTCGAATCCGCCAAACGTCTGCAAATATCGCCTCAATAAATATTTCAACCTCAACATCAAAGTCTATACTAAACACATACCCAGTCCACGTAGGATTAGATTGATAGAGAATTGCCAATGTAGGCTCATAGTAGTCGTGAAGGAACACCATATCAATGACATTCCTGATGCGGGAATCAATCTCTGATACATCCAACACAAAGCTGGAGGAGTAGGGCCATCTATAGATAGTTGGATGATTTTAGCAGCTATGGAATACCGTTTTAAGCTGTCGAAAACAAATTTACCTCGAAGAGTCGTCCTCATGATGTCTTCCACCCTCTTTAGATTTCGGATTATGTTCGGAATGCCCTTCTGATTGACGAAATGGCAGTATCGCGATCTTATCGGAATAGAAATTCAAGACGGCACATCTTTGTTGAGGGTCGATGTGCACTAATGGCGGATAAGCATTGAACAAAAATTCTTTCTATAGTCGACGGCAAAAACAACAACGCATAAGCTGGCAAAGTCATAGAGTAGGACAGACATCGCTTTTCGCATGCAGTCAATCCTTGATATTATTTACCTTGAACTCATCTCTCTCGTAGTAATGAATGGACACAGTAGTCACTGAATGCGTAGCCGGAGACCACTCCAAAAGTGACATCTATAGAAATATCGTTCATTATGTGGTGATTTAAAACAAATCAAGCCACCCTCCTAACACTTACTTTTGCATCATTGAAGGCTAACAACAAACTATGGCAACCTTCTTTACCGCGTTCTGATGATGTCCTAACTGCACCCATGGATGTCACCGTGCCACTCAGCTTATATTGCGAGACTAGCTCCAACCGTCCTGACTTGGTCTTTGCTAAAGTATCTGCGGTTATCGGCTGAAGCTTTGGATACACCAGATCCTAAGAAAGTTGTGAATACAGTGGTTGTGAGATGTAGATTTGCACTGTTGCTTGGTCGCATTACCTGCTCTTTGTCCTGATCAAAACGTTCCTTTATTGCCGCTTCCTGATCAGTGCCATCGTTCTCCTCGTCTACGAGCTCGGTTGGTTCTGGTTCCACAACATGCTCGACGAAATCATATATTTCAAGAAGCGTTCCTCTAGCAACTATAACATTGACTTTATACGGCGAAGTGAAGTGTGCTTTCTCTACATGCTCAACTGTCTGAGGTGGCAATAATTCCTTGCAAATGGTATAAGCAGACATGAGCAGCGAAAGACAAAAACGCAGTCCGTTCGCGTATTGGAGGTGTTATGGAGGAAATTTTTGCCCCTCAAAGACTAATTGTTCGGAAGCACCTAAAGACCTGCAAGTACTATCCCAACAAAATTTCACAGATCCAATATTTCATATACTTAGGTAAAAAAAACAACAGATGGACCGCTGTGAGCAGTTGCCATTGCTTTTAGCAAGGGTTGTATATCGCCTTAAGGCTGAAAAGGTCAAGAAATTTGGTAACTCACAAAGATTATGAAAACTAAGAAAATTCTTTAATTTTTTTGGTGGAGAAAAATGGCATTGTCGTAGCCAACAGACAGCTGTCATTTACAGTAAAATATACAATAGTCGCTTATGAAGACGAAAACGATTTTGAGGAGCATGGGCATGCAAATAAGTCTATAATCTTTTAGAATTTGTTATAAAGGTCCGGACAATTTACTGGTTCTCAGGACGAAGAGATCGGACAGTTTCGCCAGCTCTGCAAAAAGATGGGTTGATCAGATCACCTTGTACTACAGCCACATATTTAACAACACTATTGCATGTATATTTACCTCCACATTTCGCTATCACTGATCTCACGGAGTTCAGCCTCCAACTTCTCTCTGTAGTCGGCCTTGGAGTTACGGTCCAAAGAACGAGCAGTCTCGCTACCGTTTCTGGTAGACTCATACAAGTCTTCAAAGACCGGCTTTGAAGCAGTGTAGAAAGGCTTCCACCAGTCAAGAGCACCACGTTGAGCAGTGGTTGAGCAGTTAGCAAACATGTATGCAAGACCTGAAGTTGATGAAATGGAAATCAATTGGTATTCTCATATGAATGCAGACGCATTCCGATTGTAAATGATTACTTACCCTTCTCACCGATAAGAGGGTACAAGGACTGGGTAGCTTCCTCGACAGTCTCGTTGAAAGCTTCGGAAGGAGAATGGCCTGCGAGAGAACAATATGGTCAGTTCAAAATCCGCTGATACTCCGACACGATGATGGGCTCATCTTTCCTTATCACCAATCTAATCTAAAACTTACCATTGGCTCTGAGGACCTCATATTGAGCTTGGAAAAGACCTTGGATGGCACCCATCAAGACACCACGCTCACCGACGAGATCAGAGTGAACTTCCTTAGAGAAGGTGGTCTCGTAAAGGTAGCCAGAACCAATACCAACACCAAGGGCGATGGTGCGGTCCTTAGCCTTGCCGGAAGCATCTTGGAAAACAGCGAAAGAGGAGTTGATACCACGACCCTCTTGGAAAAGACGACGGACAGTGAAACCAGAACCCTTAGGGGCAACCAAGACGACATCAATATCTGTAGAAATATTAGAGTTAATACAAGATTTTATAAAATGGCAATTTTGCATTGATCTTCTGAAAATTTACCTTTAGGGGGGATAACGTTGGTCTGGTCCTTGTAAACAACGGAGAAACCGTGAGAGAAGTAAAGGGTCTTTCCTGGGGTCAAGAGAGGAGCCATCTCGGGCCAGATAGCCTTTTGGTAAGCATCAGAAAGCAAGTTCATGACGACGGAACCCTTCTCGGTAGCCTCCAAGACGGGGAACAAGTTCTTTCCGGGAACCCATCCTTCTTCGACAGCTTGTTGGTAAGTCTTACCCTCACGTTGACCAATGATAACATTGACACCGTTGTCACGAAGGTTGAGAGCTTGACCACGGCCTTGAGGACCATAACCAAGGACAGCAATAGTGTCATCCTTGAAGGTCTCGAGCAACTTCTCGCGGGGGACATCAGATCGCTCATAGACGACCTCCTTGGTACCACCAAAATCGAGAGTCTTGTAGCCACGAACTTGTTGAGCAATCTAGTAAAATCGCCATATCGCGTTTAGGTACTGGATCACGGTTTTTTCACAAACATTACACAATGAACTCTTACGGTTGATTTGACAGCGGTGGTTTGAACAGACTTGGCCAACAAGGACATGGGACGAGCAGCTTGGACAGCGAATGCACGAGGAGCGGCAGAGCGGACAGCGGTGCGAGCGGCAGTAGCGAAGATACGTGCAGACATATTTAATAACCAAAAGATAGAAGTAAACTTTTGTGCTAAGTTCACGGGGGTTTCATCTTTTATACCAAAGTTTAGTCGGGGAGCCAATTGTAGTGAGTTTATGTCGGCCATTAGTTGGTTTTGACACATCGGCTATCACCGACGCGTTGATTGGATGAATGTGACGGCCATATGCTGAGATTATCGATGAAATGGCAATTCATTCACATGATCAAGTAGCGCTTAGATCTGATTCGACCAACTACTAGACTGACTCACTCTAAACACAAGCAAATCAGACCCAAGAAATTTTTATTATAAGACAATCATTTTTTTTAAACTTCTCGATTCTTTTTTATTCATAAGACTCTTTCTTTTTCAACATGCTGTCTTCTGCCCTGAAAACAGCTAGCTGGCAAACTGCCGGTCCACGATATGCTGGTCGTCAACTCTTTCGAAGAACTCAAATTCCAGCATGTGCTTTACACACAAGCCGTAAAACAAAAGCTGCTGCTGCTACCGCAACTGCTCCATCATCGAGGTACGTATTTGCAACCATCGTTTATAAACCATTAAAATTCATTCTGATTTTGTTGGCTAACTATGTTATTATTAGCCACGAAGCTGAACATCAACGACAAGCTTCTCAGCCTGCTGCACAACCCACTAAACAAGCAAAGTTATATGATGACTCTTTTGTTGGTAAAACTGGTGGCGATATTTTCCACGAGATGATGCTTAGACACAACGTGAAGCATGTGTTCGGTTATCCAGGAGGTGCCATTTTGCCCGTATTTGATGCCATTCACAACTCCAAAAACTTCGATTTCATTCTTCCACGACATGAGCAAGGTGCTGGACATATGGCTGAAGGCTATGCAAGAGCCACAGGCAAACCTGGCGTTGTTCTTGTTACATCTGGACCCGGAGCTACAAACGTAGTCACGCCTATGGCTGATGCTTTGGCTGATGGTACTCCTATGGTCGTATTTACTGGACAGGTTGTCACCACTGCTATTGGTACAGATGCTTTCCAAGAAGGTAAACTTTTTTTTTAACTCTCCGCTGATGTTCTTAGATAAAAATCATACGCCAAAAGATCCATCATTAATCAAAACTTTGTTTATGCAATGCAATAGCCGATGTAGTAGGTATTTCCAGAGCGTGCACAAAGTGGAATGTCATGGTGAAGGACATCGCAGAACTGCCTCGCCGCATCAACGAAGCTTTCGAAATCGCTACTAGTGGTCGGCCTGGTCCTGTTCTAGTTGATTTACCTAAAGATGTGACTGCTGGCATCCTGCGTCGCCCTATTCTCAAAACATCAACTACTTCAAGTTATCCTCAGTATTCAAATACCGCTCGCTCTGCATTCAGTGGCGCAGAAGTAGAAGATTTGACCGCTGTTTTGGCGCAGGTAGCCGAAAAAATTAATATGGCAAAGCGTCCCATTATCTATGCTGGTCAAGGTATTTTGGCTCGTCCTGAAGGTCCCGTCGCTTTGAGAGAACTTGCTAAGAGAGCAAATATTCCCGTTACTACCACTCTTCATGCTCTTGGTGCTTTCGATGAACGTGATCCCAAGTCGTTGGAAATGCTTGGTATGCATGGTTCAGCCTTTGCCAATATGGCCATGCAAAACGCAGACTGCATCATTGCCCTCGGTGCTCGATTCGATGATCGTGTAACCATGATGCTCAAATCTTTTGCTCCTGAAGCGAGAAAGGCTGCTGATGAAGGTCGGGGTGGTATTTTCCATTTTGAAATCGTTCCCAAGAACATCAATAAGGTCGTCCAAGCTACCAAGGCTATTCAAGGTGACGTTGGCGAGAACGTGATTGCCATGCTTCCACATATCAAATTCAGTGAGCGAAAGGAATGGTTTGATTCTATTGCCAACTGGAAGCAGAAGTATCCCTTCTACTATGATTTGCCTGAAACAGATAATGATCCTTTGAAGCCACAACAAGTCATTGACGAATTAGACCGTCAAACTGCTAACATCAAGGAAAAGGTCATTATTACTACCGGTGTCGGTCAACATCAAATGTGGGCTGCGCAGCATTACAAGTGGACTCATCCTAGACAATTCATCACATCTGGTGGTCTCGGAACCATGGGTTATGGTTTGCCAGCAGCTATTGGTGCCAAGGTTGGCAAGCCAGATCATGTCGTCATCGACATCGATGGAGATGCATCATTCTCTATGACTGTAAGTATATTGTATTCATTTTGGCACGTAGTTTGAAGCTATTTCTCATCAATCTATTATATCAGATGAACGAATTGGCAACTGCTGCACAATTCAAGATCGGTGTCAAGGTTTTGTTGCTTAACAATGATTTCCAAGGAATGGTAAAGCAATGGCAAGATCTGTTCTATGAAGAGCGGTATTCAGGAACTGTGATGCACAACCCCGATTTTGTGAAACTGGCCGAGGCAATGCATATCAAGGGATTGAGAGTTACTAAGACATCAGACTTAGCAGCAAAGATGAAGGAATTCTTGGAACATGATGGTCCCATTTTGCTTGATGCTCGTGTCTGCAAGAAGGAGCCTTTGTATCCTATGGTTCCAGCTGGAAAGGCTTTGGATGACTTCATTTTGCACAGCAAGCTTAAGAAATAGACGCCATCTTTTCCAAAAAAGAAATTACCCCGGGCATAGCTAGTCCTCCACATTTTTTTTATTAATCTAGTTAAATGCATTTTGCCGTCTCCCATCCTATCTCACTGACTATCACGACATGTACGTAACCATATTATCAATATGAACCACTTTTGCATCATAAACACAGACAGATATATACGCTCGTGTTTGGTTCCAATAATTTACTTAAGTGTGGTTGCAAGATAACGTAGTCTGGAGCTGATTACACACAGTTTCAATCATCCACAGCCGAAAGAATTCTTATATAAAAGTACTTGATCTCCTTCAATGCATATATTGAATTAATCTCCAACTATCATGGCCAATTGTATGATCAGAACTTATTTGTGAAGCTGAGATCTTATTGTGGCCATGACCCTTTCGAAAGTTGCACGCCATGTCTTATCTGCACACCACCAATTAATACTTAGTTACTGCAAGATAGACCTCAAGTTTTGGACTATTTTGAAGTTGATTCTGATCAAAATACCTTTAAAACCGATACACCCATTTTAATCATTAGAATCAACTGAGGTCGATAGAATCTGAATCACTTGGAAAAAAAAAAGAAGTTCTTGGACGGTGATAACCTCTCGCCTTGCTTTATACCCGATATTTTAAATAGTAAACATTTGTATCCATAGGCACCTAGGAGAGTAGCACACTAAATAAGACTCTTGTACATAATAAGCTTAGGTATAAAGTGGATTTTATCCTTTTAGACTGAGACAATTGAAATCGAATACTTCTCTATACCAAAGCTAAGGTGCCAACTTCCTTTTGTATTAATATGGGATTTTAACATGCATTATAATTGTACAAAAGTAAATGCGAAGAATTACATATTTACTTCTAAAAGTGATTGACAGGCTAAAAGATCACAATCATGAATGTTTGATTGATGTTTAGGGAATTGGGCTTACATATATCGAGTTTCTTGTTGGATTGCTCTTACATCTTTTTCATAATTTTGATACATCTCGCTCTCTTTGACTTTGAGCAACTGCTACATATGCTAATGACATGATATTATTTAGTAATTCATTATGCTTCAACTTCAAGATGCGGTTTACACATATATTATAGCTGCAAATTCATGACTGGCATTGTTACGCGAACCCGAAAGATATTTAAGCAAGTCCTTCTCCAACCCCCCCCCCCCAAAAAAACCACAAAAATCAGGAAATATCAAAAAAAAGAAAATTGTAAGATCTCAATTTAATCATAAATCACTCTTCAAAAGTTAATATCTAACATCAAATGCCATGAGATTACATAAAATAATAATTTCAATGTGGCATATGAGATGGCTATGATCTGTCGAGTCGACATATATGATAGATTCCCTTTCTTGATCAGTGCACAGATATACCGTGCAAGAATCTTTTGACTTATTTGAAACCCTAACAGGAAATCAGACAAGTTTGTTTTTGCCTTAATTCGACTTAGGGATCTATACCTGCCCAACTTCATCAGTTGTAGTCTTCCGTTGAAAATATGATCATATTGAATACTGCATCTATATCTAATTATTGTCAACACCGCTGAAATGAGAAATCTATCCAATGAAATTGAATTTCACGAGCTGTGATTTTTTGCATCGTTTCAATTGTTAATAGGAAGTTGCGAATAAGTAGCTAAAGCTGGATGAACTTATATACGCACTACGCAAATTTCCTACTGTATATTCCAAAAGCTGGCACCACTTAGAGGGTAACACTGCTCTGAAATTGGCCACAAGTGTGTAGCCCACAACTTTGTTGAGCACAGGAATACTCAGCAAAATTTAACACTCGGCAATTCAAAATCGGTAGACAGAACTGTGAGTCGGAGCCCCATCGACTTTGTTTTGATGCAATGTTCTCTATCTCGGCGAAGTCAATATATTTTGGACTCACAGAAGACAATTGAAAGCGAAACTGGGCATAAGAGCGTATTCCGGAGTTTTTCTGAGAAAATGACGCTATTAAAAATCAGTATTCGCTATATCCACTTATAATTTAAAAGAAAATAAATATCAGCTTTACGCACCTAAGAGATATACATGGAGAATCCTTTGTAAGCCCCTTCAAGATATACATTGTTATCAATCGTCACCACTTTGGTAAAGGCGATCGGCCAAAATTATCTGTGAAAAGAATATCGGTTACGCCCTTAAAAATAAGAATCGATGAATATTTTAGAAATGTAAAAAAAAAGAAAGTGGAGAAGCCCGGCATCGATCCGGGTACCTCTCGCATGCTAAGCGAGCGCTCTACCATCTGAGCTACATCCCCATCTTCTGATTCAGACATTTTGCTGTTAAATATATTCCAAGCTTTTATTGTTCTAAAGTCTTTGATGCAGTTGATGCACAATAGCGCCGAAATGGCAGTGGAAACCACTATCTCTAGAATAAATATCTATAAGCATTGTCATTTATTTGTCCACATCAATTTTGAGTATTTACTTTATGCTCAGGAAAAAACGTATTAGCCGTAATTATCTTAATGCCCACCTGCAGATATTCTTTATAAGCATTTACGCAAAATATTTTTTGTCTTCGAAGAGCTAAGCCGCTCAGAAAATTGCAAGAACATAGGCTATATGCGTTTTAGAGTGCAGGGCAATCATGGTATTATCATGTGGAAACAACGGAGGAAAAAGTTAAACAACTTACAATTGAATTTAGATATTAGAAGTGAGTAAATGTAAACAATAAAATTGTTGATCTTTCTGCTGCCTTAATACAAGTAGTCAAGAAAAACGCTCATGTCTATAGCTGGACCAAAGGGCTACAGGGAATGAAGTGAAACAATTTTTCTAATGCAGCACATACTCAAATATCATCTAATGAAAATTACAAGTCGTTTTATATCATATAAGTTTAGTGGTTTCGACTCGTGACAACAACATGTGTATGGCAGATTATTTAACTCAAAGATTCGGAGGCGAGTGCCTAGCCCTTGACCACAGTCCCTATATAACGTACCTTCATGAAGTGTGTCAATACTAAAGAAGTAGTTTTTGTTAATTTTTTTCTCCAATCAATTCATTCAAAATAAATAATTGTTCGTCATGACTTTGAAGAAAGCTTCGATCACTAAAATTACATATGAAAACAAGTTTTATATATGTCATATATATAATGACAATGGAATATATTCGAAACGAAATAGCGCAAGTTAGTCATCTAATAAGAAATATAACATTTCTAATCCATGAGTTGCTTATATGCTGTTCAAAAGAACAAGTTAGTGATAATGAATGTTAGTCACGTGTGATGTTTGCATATTAATACCTAAAAGTAGGGTTCCTGCTCCAGTTATAGTACCTAAATCGTGACAAATTTCATCAGTACCAACAGTTCCGGCCATTACATCTTTGTGCTGAGACTGCTACCTATCATATATTGAAGAATTTGCAATTTAATGCCTTCCATATGTTTCCGCAAAACTCTAATTTCGTTCTCAATTCTTTGATCCGTATGCTGCAAATGCTCTTGTAGTTGCATTCCTTCGTCTCGAATACGTCCTTTCTCGAGATTGATATCTAGGCGCACACCTGCATGTGACCGCGTAATCTCTTCACTCAGCGTCCGCTTCAGCTTCTCGATCTCGGTTTTGAGCACCTCATTCGCTTGCTTCACGTCATCTACATCATTCTGTTCGACTTCATGGATTTCTTTCTTAAGCTGTGAAAAATCATTCTTGTATTGTTCGATTGTCTATGAAGAAGATTAGGTTAACAAGGTAAGTGGGCAAGACATGTCACATGAATAAAAGCTTGCTTACTCGATCCTGATCCGCCTTGCTAATTAACGAGTATTTTAAAATGGATGAGCTAGCAAGTAATGTTAATGATTAGACGTGTCAGACGAATCCAGCAACCGCTATGGCGACCCAGAACGCTAACCTCTCTTCCACCACATCGTCAAGAGCTGATAACACGGCCATCGATTGATTTTTGGTGAAACCTTCCTGCTCTAAAAGTGAAACGAATCGAGCTGCATCAAATTCTGGTAATGAGGTTGCTGTTGCATCAGTTTTATGGTCAAATGTCCGGGAGGTTGTTGAGAGCCGAGCATGGTTGATTGGCCGCACAATCGGTGCTGTCAAGGCAAGATCAGTAAGTTGTCAGTTATTTCGAGTGACATATTAATGTACTTACATATAATAAATCGATTCTTGCACACAAGATTCGATATGTTGTGGCGGAAATGTTGCTGTATAGACATTAGTTAGATGAAGTAAGTGAGGTACCGATATTCCCCCTGCACGCTTTATGCTGAGTTTTAAATCAAATTCACCAGGACAAGCAGTTGGCTTAATGAGGACACAATGCACGAAATTGTAAAAAGTATATCTGGAGAAATAGCGAGATAATAGGTTTATATATATTGCAATTGTATTTTAATTGGAGTGATTATTGCTTTCTCCTCTACGAGAAATATGTTGCAAGCTATGTGCCTCGAGAGAAGTGGGCAAATCTTGCTCATAATCTTCTTCTTCTTCGTCCATGGGCACTTGTGTGTATGGATTGTCACTGTGTGGCCGGAACTTGTATCTGAATGTTGTGTAGTTAGTAAACAAATTTCATTACTATCTTAATGAATTTAATACGAACATACCCTATGAAAATATAAAATAGTAAGGTGGCAGCTTCGCTAACAGCCTCTCCGAGCCAATTTACATAACGGAATGGAAGGGACACTTGTAATAGCAAAACAATGACTCTTGTGACATATAAATACGCCAGAGTCACTATATAAAATGTGGACCACAGTTGGTATTTGCGAAGAACGTCCAATTCTTGAAAGAAAAGACACGATTAAAACTTAAAGTTAAACGATTGCTGCCAACTATATCCCTTTCATACCTTTGCCATCGGCTTCTGAGCCTTGGCCCAAATGCTTTCGAGTCTGTAAGATTGTCCAAAGAACTACACCGCATCCAGCAAAATCGGCCACCGGTAACAAATTGGACTGTTTAAATTCATTAGCCTTATTGTCAGGAACTGTCAGACAGTTGAGAAGCTCAACATTACCCAGAAGGACCAATTAATAGAGCCAATGGCAGCTTCACTAGCGAAAACGGACGCAATGTTTGCCAGAACTTGAATAGGCACAATAATCGAAATTACTCGCTTGTCCTTTGTTGATAGAAACGGCTTTATAAACATCCAACCAGAGGCCACGAGAACTGAAGCAAGAGGTTGGTTACATTGTAGTTATTTTACAGGTATTAACGACATACATACCTATGATGAGGATGCTCAACGAGCCTTTAATGCTAGAGATACAATGTTAGTGACCGCTTTGCTTCATTGACAGTAGTTTCATACAATAATATGTAAAAACAGTCCTACTTACAATGTAAAGATGTAAAACCCGATGGTCCATCCTTCAGCTACGACGCCAATCTTCATGTAATGATATTTCGCCTGAATAATAATAAGCATTAGCTTGCAACATAGACATTGTTCAATATCGGGCACTTTCTATTACCGATTGGAATGCTTTATCTATACCAACAAACGCCATTAAGGCAAGCCTATTAAAATGAGATAGCGATTCAGCTTCTGGATGTGTATGATTACGGACTAATATCTACCGGCGACAAAGAGTTATGATCGAACTTACATAAGATAATGGGATTTAAATACTCTATATTCTCTAGATTTGAGGAGAACATATCCCCATAATACGGCAGCCACAAATGATGCAATGGAAGACAATCCGTACACAGTTGGCAGTGGGCTATCTCCAGCACTGAGGTAATCTGGTCCAGGGTTTATCTCTGTGGTTTTCAACTGATTTGAAGGTCAGATAAGTTGCGATATATGATGAATATAATTGGAAGAAGTTTGTCCGTACCGTCATGCTTAGTGCTGAGTCCTTACAGTTGATCAGGTACACAGCCCACAAATCCTCTTCACCGGGTTGTATCGTGTGCTCATATGATTGTACGGCCTTTGTAGGATCAAGATCGGCGATGATACTTAAGCCATCAGCAATTTCATCTCGCACAAAATTAGCATCTAACAGGCATTTAAAACTATCTTCTTCATCACTATCGGAGACCTCTTCATTGAGTAGATACGTAGCATCTTCGGAGGAAGATTTTCTGATATAAAAGGCAACGTTGCCAGGTTGTGAAGGTTGACTCAACTATGTTGACCGAGAAACATTCCAATTAATAAACAAGCCGTTTGCCGAACGAATTTGCTTGGTCATAGCTCGCCTCTCACCTTGAAATCCGATACTTCTAATTTCAGCTCACCGCCTGCCAAGAAGCCGAAAGATGCAATGGGTATAATGCCTCTTGAGTCTTCAGTGAGTGTTAACAGTGGTCTGGCATAAGCAAGTGTGATACTGTGTACTAAGTAGAGATATACTAAGACAGTACAGCCAAGTTTTTGCTGCATTGTACCAAAAAGCATGAACCAGAATGTGTGGCGCAGAAAATGGTATTGTACATATTTTAATGCCAGATGAACGCGAGCTACTTGACAAAAATAAAATAAAATAAAATAAAATAAAAATTGATATTGGCACTGGTGAAATAAAGGTATTCGACCCTATACAAATAATATCTATGTATTTGACTACTTTAACTTTTCAACTCTGGTGAAGCACTTGTATGCTTCCTACTGTCGATAATACCCATTATGTGCCCCATTGTCATATGTTTGCGGTGGTTGATAAGTGGTAGGCTCACCATAAACAGGACCAGGCGTTGGCTGAGGCATGGGAATGGACATTGGCGTAGGACTGTCGTATCCATGATAATCAGGGCTATGGCTTTGAGGACGAGCAGGTGGACTATGATCATAATAGGGTGCTTGTTGATGCATTTCTGGAGCTGGGCTGTTCAAAGGCATTTGCTCATAGGAACCAGCTCCTCCCACACCGCCATCAAATTCCTCTTCATCATAAGGTCTATAACTTGGATCCATTGGAGGTTCACCATGTCTGTCTGCGGCTGCGTTCATCTCGTGAGTCTTCAAATTTTGCTGAATTTGTTGCTTTTCGGTATACATCACAATGGCTGAAACTGCCACAGTTCCGAGCCAAGCAAAAGTTGTAAGCCATGCGAAACCCGCTGCAGCTTTACCACAGTTGCACTATTGAATTTATTGTCAATATAAGCCCTATATTTCTCCTAGCAACACCCATATATGAGATTACATACCTGATTTGCCCAAGACGAGGCATATGATCCGTCACTCTTTTCAAGGTCAGAGTCCAAGGCGCAGTTGGCTGCATCAGTACTATGGACAGTCATGGCGATAGCAGCAGTAGCCCAGAGCAAGGAGTTGAACCCAGTCAAGACTAGTGCGGTTCGAGACTTGATGAAGAACTTTCCCAAAACTTTGAACTTGTCTTGTCGATCATAAGCCCAGGCTAAACGGAGTCAAAGAATTTGATATTTAGTACATTGACTTTCCCGGGGATAGCAGCTAAAAAAAATTAGTACTCACGAAAATAGATCATAGCAACTGGCGCCAGTAAAGTGATGATGCACACTACAAGCGTCCAATTTGGTCCTGCCTTACTTCCACCCTATTTAGTTTTATATATCAAAACAAAAGACGCGGATGGAGAACGGTTAGTGAAACCAGATCATGGAACTTTTGCCAGGGCGGCGGGTACTATAGGCCAAAGATCCACTTACCCAATATTTCGCTTCAATACCGATGACAGGGGCTATTATAATTATTGTCAAGAGTGTCAAAGCAAACTGTATTATATGTAGCCAGAACTTGACGGTTGACAAGTTTGGCATATTGGATGGCACCGTAATGGGAAGTTGCACAGTGAATGCCATAGTGGGGTATGCAAATAATTTGGCAAACGAAAAAGAAAAAGAATACAGATGCAGATACGGCGAGACTGAGCTTTTATTTATGAGGCTATGCGTATATCGGCAACTTTTGGATTAGTATGGTGCCTTGGCATTAAGCTGCTGAAAATACTCGTGACGTCAAATGAGTAAGGTGCCACAAGCGCCGATAGTTGAATGTGGCTGTGTTTTTCAGCCTCTTTGCCATTTCATTTTTGCATACTGGCGGCGGCATATATGAAGCATTAAGCCTGCGCTTTATATGTTTGTACCTTAGCCGACTATAAACGTGCTAATATACGAAACTTCTTTTCTTCCAGGAATTGCTGTTGGCTTTTCGATGGCTAACATTAGCTTCTTGGGCTCCCGGAAAGTGATCTCAGATTCGTACCAAGCTTCTCCAGATTCTTGCTTCACTATTTGAAGAATTTGTTGATCTTGCCAAGACGACATGACACTAAGATTTGGCGGCGGAGTTTGTTCCCCAGGGGTATTATGAACGACAATTTGAAAATGTTGGGTTCCAAGAGGGATTTCCTGATACAATGGTGATAGAATGGTTATGGGACGAGGAATAGCAGCTACTTGAATCGGCGTCTTTGCTGAGCCTCTTCCATGGTTGATAATTGTCATGGTCATCAACTGCTCACTGCGTTGGGAGTGTGACTGCGCTGAATTCTAAATTAAGATCATCAATTTCTGGAAAAGCAAGACAAAGATTTACCCAAACAATAAAGTTGTTAATTTACCGTAGCGCCAGATGACTCTCCAAGGAACAAATTCATATTAAATGTTCCAGGAGCATTGCAAACGACATGTATCCACCACAACATGCGTCCTTCGCTGCTATAGCCGACAGCTTTTTGCCCTGACAAGGGCACAAGTTGACCATTGTCGTATTTCAGCTGTCCCGATATGCTCCTGATGTTGCTGCTGGTGGTTTCATCTAGTGCCTCTATGTATATATCCAAGATATCATTTGAAGTCTCCAGTATAGGCGATCTTGGTTTTGGTGATTGAATTATAAGACTATATTTATGATACAAAGGCTGAACCCAGGGTAGTTCGAAAAAGTCGCTCTCACTTAACGGAGGAGTGAGGTATTGTTCTCTGTTATCTTTTGGAAAATGAGTATAGATAAATTGGTACGGATCCGTCAGGAAGTAATATGGGTTGAACTTTTTCTTGAACGCTGGAGCACCATCGGTTACGAGATGGCCGGCTCCCCACGTTGAGTCAATCATGAGATATTGCCCATGCAATAAGATACTGTTCCAAGCATGTCCACCTTGTTGATCTACGCGCATACCTCTCTTTGGACTTAAAAAGGCTCCCTTGGCATAGCCAGAGATTTGACGAATAGGTAGGTTACTTGCTTCGCCCAAAGCTTGAGTGAGACGTGCATACCCTTCACAGACACTTGATCTCGATTTCAAAACATCCACTGGCTGCTGAGATCTGCTAATTTTGTTAAGAAACGAATGCACATCGTAAGAAATGTTATCAGTCACCCAAGCAAAGATAGCTCGGATTTTGTGGAGTGGCTCGGGAAATGGCTCGGTCAGATAGGCAGCTAAGTCGCGTACAGACGATGTGTATTCTATCGGGCATGCTCGGGCATATTCATCCAATTCGACCATATCACTTTCCTCCCAATAGAGTTTTTCAGTAAAGTCTGGTGCCTTCACCGCGGTCGTACCATATCTATAGAAGGTAGTTAGTGACAATTTCAGCAAAGCAACTAGTGCATTGAAGTTGTTTAGTTTTTACTTACACAAGTCTATCAAGAGCATCTTGTGTTGAATCATCTGGAGTATATCGTCCGAGATCAGCATTTGCTGAACCTTGAAACACATTAATGCTATTTGAGGAGGATCTTGGAGTAGTATTGCGTGGTGGTAACGCAGGCGATGCATTTGCAGCTCTGGCCGATTTTGCTGTCGGTTTGGTAGCAATTGGTATAACCGGATTTGATGATGGCGATGGCCTTGGTGGCGGAACAGGGACGTTGACTCTGTTGACTTGGTCTCTGTTTTGGTCATGGTCTATGTTGTTTTGTTCACGATACAGTGGCTCGGTAAGCTCGTCTACATATTGCTTTGGGAAGCTTCCAAACTTGCCGCTTTCAGAGCAGCCGTTGACCCAGTCGTTACTTTCCACGCCTAGTACATCAATCAGCTCTCCTTTGGAAAACGAAAGGTCCATCGGATGCCCCGATGTATACGGTGCATTAGCCCGTGCTTTGTATAATGTAGTCCACATTGGCAGAGTATACCAGTTGCTAGGCTGGTCTGAAACGACTGATAGCCCTGATCGGACTTTGGTAATGGTCGTCGGTATCCGTGACTGCGAAGAGTAAATGTTGGAGCTTCCATACCAAGTACTCAATGTCTTCCAAGCGGACGAGGCATATAGGATTGCTCATGTTGGAAATCCTATTAAACAAGCGTACAGACAATCGAACAAAAAAGAATTACAAGCAGAAAAATAATAGATGTAATGTAGGTTTCTTCGTATGCTGACGCGAAGTCATAAAAAGCAAAGTATACTTGACTACTGTCTAAATATTAGTTGCTGCTGTAAACATTAGAATGACATTTCAGCTCAGTTGGAAGTGAACTTTACTCATAGATCAACTGTACCCTAGCTATTCATAATTTACTTGTACATAGTGATTCGATATGATTATCATATCACAAATATCATGCGCTTGTTGATTGGAGGTTCATATTTAAGGTCATTAGCACATATGAGAATAGAGAAATATGCGATAAAATCGTTAATCGCATGTTGTTAGAAGGAGCAGGGGCTAGTTGCATATGTAGTGCATGCAAGGCTACGCGGATGTTTCTCTGAGCTATGTACTCAGACGCGAAATTTGATTGGCTGAGAGCTAAGATGATCAAGTTGATTCATACTCTGTCGGGCTGAGGTGAGTATAAAACTATTGGCCACCCCGGAATATAGTTCTCACTTTTTACTTTTACTTAATCATTCAAAATGGCTTCAGCTCAAACAAAGACTGCAAAGATCGTTGTCCTCGGTGGAGACGGAGTGGGTCCCGAAGTTGTTGCCGAGGCTGTCAAGATTCTCAAGATCGTCGCTGACAAGCGTGGCGCTTCCAATAATATCCAATTTAGCTTTGAGGAAGAGCTTATTGGTTTGGCTTCCATGGACAAGACCGGTAAGTGAATACTATTGTTAATGTTTTGTGTGTTTACTGGCTATCATATGACTGATGTGGAACTATGCTTAGGCGACCCTTTGACTGACGCTACTGTCGAAAAGTGTAAAGCTGCTGACGCTATTCTTCTCGGAGCGGTTGGTGGACTCCCTGGAGCTAAGATCGGTAGTGGACCACGACCCGAACAAGGATTGCTCAAGCTTCGCAAGGCCCTTGATTTGTATGCCAACTTGCGACCGGTTTCCTTAGCTTCAGAATCTCTTGTCGGCTTGTCACCTTTGAAGGATCACGTCGTTCAAGGCACTGATTTCGTCTTTGTCAGAGAATTGGTTGGTGGTATCTACTTTGGTGATCGCAAGGAGGCCGGAGAGGACGGCAAAGGTAATCAGATCATTGTCCGGTGTTGAGCATATTTCATTTCCAGCCAGCCTAAACATACTTCCTTCCAGCTTATGATACTTTGCCATATTCGGTTGAGGAAGTTCAGCGTGTCACTCGTCTTGCTGCACATCTTGCCATTGCCAAGAGCCCTATTGCTACTATTCATTCAATCGATAAAGCCAACGTCTTGGCAACTTCCCGTCTCTGGCGTAAGACTGTCACTGAGACTTTGGAGAAGGAGTTCCCTCAAATCAAGTTTGAGCATCATTTGGTCGATTCCGCTGCCATGCATATGGTCCAAAACCCCAAGAGATTGAACGGTGTTGTTCTCACTGAGAACATGTTTGGTGACATCTTGTCTGATGAAGCTTCCGTTATTGCTGGTTCTTTGGGTCTCCTTCCCTCTGCTTCCTTGAACGGCTTGCCTGACGGAAAGGGCAAGTGTGTCGGTTTGTATGAGCCTATTCACGGATCGGCCCCTGATATTGCTGGACAAAAGATTGCAAACCCTATTGCTACCATTCTTTCTGTTGCTATGATGTTGCGATACTCTCTCAATTTGGAGAAGGAAGCTACTGCAGTCGAGCAAGCCGTACGTAAGGTTTTGGACAGCCCCGAAGGCCCTCAACCTGGTTTAGGCTACCGCACCAGGGATCTCGGTGGTGAGAAGACTACTACCGAGATTGGCGACAAGGTTGGAGAGGTTCTTGGCCAAATTTTGGACCAGCTCAACTAAAGCAAGACACATAGAAAGGAGGGATGTATGGTACTTTACATATTTATGGAGACTGAGTCATTTCCTTGATTAAATAAAAAACGGTTGTAAATATCCAATTTTCAAAAAATCCCAAAGGTACAACTATCTATTTCGAATATTGCTATATGAAGTTTACAAATGAGAATGGTGATAATGATTAAAGGG
This sequence comes from Umbelopsis isabellina, assembly GCA_016758905.1. Lineage (NCBI taxonomy): Eukaryota > Fungi > Mucoromycota > Umbelopsidomycetes > Umbelopsidales > Umbelopsidaceae > Umbelopsis > Umbelopsis isabellina. The sequence goes on along the minus strand of JAEPQZ010000004.1, from coordinate 946,624 downwards.
AGGTTGGATCTAAGCATGATTAGCCTTGTATGCATCCACCCATTGTCGAACTCTTTCAACGTTGCTTTCCATCTCATCAATGTCATTGCTTGGCAGCTCAATGACAATCTCTTCAGCATAACACTCTCTAGCTTCCTCCAATACAACTTGCATGATCTCACACTCAATATTTTCGGTTATCTTTCGCTGATTGTAATTTCTGACAAGAAGTGGCGATTTAATTTTTGTGACAACTGTATACTCAATAAAAAGAAATCTGTTTACCTGTTTTCCATACGAGGATATAATACATTCGTGTCTGCTCGAAGAACAAGAACGAGATCAAACCACCTCTCGGGGAATATACCACAGGAATGAAAATCTACAATCTTGCCACCTTCTGACATGATATCCTCCAACTCGTCAATCAACTATATCAAACTTTATAAATAAAAGTTGTCAATTGCATTGGTCAATTTTCGTCCAACTTACTTTGTCCTCATCGAGAACGTGTGTATCAAATTCTTCAAGGTATCCTTCGTGCAGTTGCTTCTCTTTGACAAGATCACCGACGTTGACATGACTTAATCCTGTAGCTTGGGCTATTAACTCTGAAGTAGTGGTTTTTCCTGTTCCAGGGGTTCCAGTAACCAAGATATTTGGTACCTTGCGGTCGACTTGTGGAACGGCGCTCTCGGAATCAGATGAATCAGACATGAATGTAGTAGTGAGCTCAATACCTAGGAGAGATGTTACCAAAAAAAAAAGTTAAAAGTCAGTGTGACTGGCAGAAATTTCATTGCAGCTAATGCAAGGTACCAATTGCGGTATCTTTTGACATATTTCTAAGGTAGAGCAGATGATGCAAAGATGAGAAGAAGCTAACTAGTGAAAGTGATAAAGATATGTCTCGATTAAAACCTGATGGTCGCAATTTTAATCAATGCTATTATCATTTTTGTCATTGACACAACAAGTGCACTTTAGTTAGTCAAGAAAGCTGCTTTTAAATTGACCAGTGAATTCTCACGCCTGCACAAAATATAAAGCGTTTTGCTTGACTTGTCTGTCCAACCTCGTACATCTTGATAATATAACATCATGAAAGAAACTCTTGCCAATGCCAACTTTCCTCGCGATGGCGAGGGTCGAGTCTACCATATTGGTGTCCGCTATGGAGAGGTGGCCAACAGAATTCTAACTGTTGGCGATCCAGCTAGAGCAAAGGCAATTGCTCGTTGGTTGGACACTGAGAGCGACTCTGGCAAACCCGTATTTACAAACCAGAGTCATCGAGGATTTTTGACCATTACCGGTAGATATAAAGGAGTGCCCGTCTCCATTATGGCCATGTGAGTAGTCAGCTTATGATAGGCTAATCTCTTTCAACAAGCGATAACTAAACATTTTTGCAATATCGCAGTGGCATGGGAAATTGCATGATGGATTTCTTCGTTCGTGAGACCAGGGCCGTCACTACTGGCACTTTGGCTATCATTCGTTTTGGGTCCTGTGGTTCTTTGAGCCAAAATGCACCTACTGGAAGTATTGTTATACCTCAAGGAGGTTATTGTATTCGAAAGAACCTCGAGTACTTTGTTAAGGAAAAGAATCGCTTGTTTAAGGGTCCTGTCGAGCCCTATATGATATCCGGAGTTTTCGACGCTGATGAGGAGATGTCTGCTATTTTGACCAAGGAGCTCGAGAAAGCAATTGAGCCTATCTCTGGCAAACACGGCGTTGGCAGCGTTATCGCCAACGGGTTGAATGCCGATGGTTGCTCATTCTATTCCTCTCAAGGACGAAAAGATCCTGCTTTTTGGGACGACAATGATTCGGTTATTCAAGAAGCTTTAAGTGCTCACCCTGAAACAGTCTCCTTGGAAATGGAAACGTCAATGTTATTCCACTTGGCTGAATGCGCTCGCGAGCAAAATCCCATCAAAGCTGCTGGATGTATGCAAGTTTTTGCTGATCGTATCGGAAATGGCTTTATTCATCCAGATACTGTTGCCGTTTTGGAACCAGCCGTCGGAAAAGCCGTGCTAGAAGCATTGATCCAGGTTCAGGTCGACAATGAGATGTCGGAGGAAGGTACAGTTTGGCAAACTACCGCAAGCGAAGCCTAGATCGACTGTGAGGGGTAATTTGTATCATAGTTTAACATGTTAGATATCATTTTTTGAGATATCTACAAACATTTTAGTGTACATCTTCCTTGTGACTACCCTAGATCTTACATATTTCTATAACGTGTTATATCATTAGTAAATTAAAGAATACGTGTTTCTGCATACTGTCGATTGCGTCTGATCCTACCAATACGAGTTATGTGCATGCTATAGTAAGATTTTCGGCACTTTAGCTACATTACCGACGTTGGTCCGATTGGCGAGGCGACTTGCGAAGGGTAGTACTTGTATGTAAATGAAGCTGCTTTTATTATTGGCCTATATAGCGGTTTGGGAGCTTAGCCATATAAGCCATTTTATCAATCAGGAAACCTTGTTCTTTTGTTTTTATGACAGCATGACTTTTTACATTTTCTAACTTTTCCTGTTCATGTCCCTAAAATATTGTAAATGACAAATTATGCGAAAACAACACTACTGGCAAATGGTTTGGCACTGAAACGAGAGCGGCCGATTGCTTATACGAACAAAGAATCACCGTTAGATCAAGTCGACGTTAGGTGGTTCGCAGCTCCTATATATTCTCAGCCGGCAATCCCACCTCCACTCACAATACCAGATTTAGATCAGGGGTCGCCTAGTAAAGCAAACAGAAGGAAACGAGGAAAGAGTTTAGGACGCGGTCCATCACTTCGATTGAAAACTCTCTTTGTGTCTCCGCTGCCGCATCGACTGATGCTCCAAGATACATCTATTCATCCTTATCAATTGCAAAAAGAGCCTCGCAACAATTGTCTTCAGCAATTGAGATCTCCACCGTTACGGTCGCCAGTAGAAGGCAAACAGAAAGATGATCTTAGCAATGAAGATAGGTTCTGGTTACGCAACACTACCACACATATATATCAGCATCATAATCAAGTCAATGAAAATTGGCTCATACGAAAGCTATCGTTAACTAAATTACAATTGTCATCAGTATCAGTTAACCGACTACAGCGACAGTTTAGTTTCAAAAAAGCCATTGAAACCGTAATTCCTACCGCAGGATAACAAACACTTATAACCTATCCCAAAATATCTCATAATATGTATCTTTATCACAGTACCAATGTAACATTCCGTAGCAGTGTTAAAGTTAACAATTGTAACATCATAAATCAAAATTCATTATCATGACATGGCTCTACCCGGTCAGCAACCAATAGTCACCATTACATCAGTCCAGTTACTATCATGCAATGTTGTTAAAAGCAATTGTGACAATTGTACATATTCAACTCTCATCATATAGCAGTTGGATTTAACTAAAGGGGGATGGGGGCTACCTCAGCGGGAAAATTTCCGCCACTGACTGGTCAAAACCAGCAGTATCTAGTGTAACTGACTGATCTTTGTAGCATTCTTGCTTGAGCATTAACCGAGAGCAATTTGTATAAGTTTAAATCCGAACGAAGCGTGCAACTAGAAGATCAAGACTCTTTTCGCTTTTACTATCGTCATTTCAGCTCACAAAACAAGAATCTATTCGAGAAGTCTATTGGAAGCATAAGATGCCTGCCCCAAAGTTAATAGATCGACAAGCTGACACAGATCCCGTCCTCACAGAAACACTAGCTGAAGCAGTAAGTTTGGATGTATTTCTTGTTATCTATAACATCGGTTGACATTCCACATATCACTCTTTCCGCACAAACCACTGTATTGCAGCTACGGCCACACTTGCCGATGCGCATGAGATTGGCCTCCAGCTGGACGTTACTATATAGTTTGGATCAGCATGGTATAAGCTTGTCTACATTATACCGAAAGGTGAAAGGCAAAGGGCCTTGTGTTCTAGCCATCAAAGATGCTAATGACGAGGTATGTGTCGCTCACTCGATGCTCAAACATCAACGCGTAATCTCACGTGTGCATCAATGATAGATATTTGGTGGTTATCTGAATGAGCCCTTAAAACCGTCATCTTCGTACTATGGAACAGGCGAATGGTAGAACTCTTGCCCTACATACATCGCTACCAAGCCCTCTCTAAATGATTTTCTTTTCCAGTTTCTTATGGAGAGCCACCCAGGCGGACAGCGACAACTGCTCAGTTAGAGCTTATCCATGGACTGGCAAAAACGAATATATGGTCCTCAGTGAGACAGATTTCATAGCAATTGGCGGCGGGTATGAACCGAAGTAAGAGCCTACGTGATATCCATGACATGACACTAATAATATCCTTTTAGAGATGGCAAATTTGGGCTGTGGCTACACTCTGATTTGGAACGTGGGCATACCGATGAATGCCCAACTTTTGATAATGAGCCATTAGCTAGCTCCCGCAAATTCGATTGCGTTGAGCTAGAGATATGGGGCTTTAAGCCATAAGTGATATACCTTTTACTTTTTCCCGATCTTGTAACTTCCTGCATTGTTTGTCTTTGAAATAGCGATTACATAAAGCACATAGACGAAAAAGCTGTTTTCTAAGTAATTTTTATTTACATTAATAGGAAAATCAGTGTTTAAGCTCTAACGATCTTCCCAACCGGTTGAAAAGCAGCTAATGACTTTGCAAGAGCTCGAATATTGGGGTCATAATGTTGCTAGGAGAAAGGATAAGTACATGTCTCGACAATCAAGGCATTACTTCAATGCTTGAAAACTTACTTGATATAAGAAGAGTTCGTAAATGCTAGTTGCGAAAGGGTTGGATAGTTCTGGATCATTAAGAGTAGGCAGATAGATACCGTTGCCTGACTTGTCTTCCGATTGCAGCAAAGCATCCAATCTTGCTTCTCTCTGCAGTTACGAAATGTCATTAGTCCAAGCTATGTCGAGTATAAAATAGATAATCATCAATACGTTACATTCATGAGCTTTTTGATTAGAGTCAAACATTGGGCAACTGTTTGATCTGGCATATTCAAAGCAGTAGTAGCAAATCGCTTGATGAAAGCAGCGGCTCTTGGTAATGAGATCTGCAATAAAATAAATCAGAAGCTGAGATAAAACAGAATGACAAAGAAGCTAAATCTTACATGTCGCTTTTTCACAAACATGAGCTCTAAACTTTTAATCACCAATTCCGCCTCAGTTTCTAGCTTAACCTGGTGATTCTTTGTTTCGTTGTTATCATCATCTACATTTTGACTGATGGGAGTTTTCTCGATATCAGGGTCTAGAGATAGTGGCAAAAGCAAACGGTATATTTCAGTGTAAAAGTCTTGCAAATCCAGATTAAGCGCTTCTCCTGCATCAAAGCCATTAATATGAGTTGCCAACATAATACACTACATATACTGAAATTTACCTTGGCCAGAGAGTAGTTGGAAAGCAGTAATAGAGCAGAGGAGGCGTCGGCGGGTGTCGGCAGCAGAAAAGTTGCTCTCTTCCTCTGAATCTGGTGTGTTGCCTGAATTCATAACTTGTTTCATTGCTTCGAGTAAATCTCGGAAGAAATCAACACTAATAAGATGTGCAAATCTAAAAATAATACTTAGAATCAAAGAACTCAATGATGAGAATATGATATCCGACGACTTACTTTGCAAGTCCTTCTAGCACGGCTGGAAGGAGCTTGGATGTTTGATGGTGCTTAAGTACTCGGAAATAGCAGGCGAAAACAAGCTTCAGAGTCTCTGTGTGCTGTATAAAATCATGTTAGATATCTTATCGAATTAGAATAAATGCTATCACATCAAAGAGACGCTTACATTTCGATCTTTTTCCTCCTTAGTGACGACCTCTTCGGCTTCGCGAAGTTCTTTCTCTACTTCTTTGTTTTCCTTCATTACTTTGCGTTGTTTCTTTGAGATATGATGCTTCGCGACTTTCTGTCTCTTCTTTCCTTTCATATGCTCGCCGTCTCTATCGGCTAATGGTGCAAGCTCATCCTTCAACCTCAGGTGTAGAAAAGAGTTTATCACTGCATCATTGACATTGTGGCCCTTAGACTTCACCATTCGGGTGATAAGTTTGACAGCATCCAAAGAAGCTTCGCCGGACTCGTCGTTTTTGAAGACTTCAATAATAGAATTGCAACATATTGCTGAGACCTATTGGTTGCTTTTGGTTTAAATAACCGGTAGTGTACATTGAAAATACGCAAGTGATTACTTACGTTGGTCCATTGAACGGTACTCATTTTAGTGATAACAGCAGTCATAATATTCAGGCGAAAGTTGAAGTGTGTGAGGTTGGTGAGAAGCTGGCACATACACTGCGTGGCAACCATAGCGGTTTTATCCTCTTTCTCGGTAGAGCCTTCGGCTGGTTTAGCTATATGAAGATAATTAGCATATGGATAATCTCTACGGTACGAAACAGAAGGATCCAGTTACATACTTTTTGAGATGCGCTCCAAATCTGTCAAATAGGCCTGATAATTAGAGAGCAGCCCCTGTTCAAAGTTCCGAAGCTTTTTGACATCCTTTGATACTTGAGTCTGTTCTTCCTTGTCCGTCAAAGGTCGAATGCGATAACTTTGTAAAAGAACTGTCAGTAATATGATGCTTAAAAAGGACAACATGGTCTAATGACTTACCCAGGCGCAACATCCTTATAGACAGCTAATTGGGTTAAAAGTGCAAGTTGGCGAATTTTAGGATTATTGTCATTTGAAATTGTCCTCAAGACTTTCATTAAAGCCATCTATCAGAAGAAAATGTTAACAAAGATTTTGAAGTTATGCAGTTAGGATTCAACCAATACCCTACATTTGCTTCCGGATCCTCCATGATAGTGGATGCAATTTGAGCTAATTCTTCCTTCTTCTCCAAAAACGCTTGTTTCTTGTTTTTGGGAGTTTCTAGCGTCTCTGCTTCAGGCTCTTCCATCTCGATTTCTGAGACTTCATCATCAGAAGCAAAGACTTCTTCATCTTGCCCTTCATCTTCGTCTTGTGAACTCTCTTCTGCAGCCTGCTCCCACTTGCCACCGGGCAATTTGATAGGAAGTTTCGTGAACTTATCCTTTTTGGTCCATTCTTCGGCAACCTTTCTGGGTCTAAGTTCATAATCCTGTTCCACGTCAGAACCAGCGAAGTCTTCTGCGTCATCTTCTTCTTCTGATTCGCTTATTGTCTCTTCAGTGTCGTCAACCTCTGGCTCCTCCTGATCCTCATTCTCATCTTCTTCGTCAGAGCTGTTCAATTGGGTCATCTCTACATCACCGTCTTCCATATCGGAATCTTCATCTTCTGAGGAAGATAGTGCGGTGGGCTCAGGTACTGATCTAGCCGGAGCACGAGTAACCGGTTTCTTAACGGTCGCATCGTTTCTAAAATGGGAAGCATGAGTTATCTCAATCAAGTTGCAGAAAACAAGTTGGCTGTTCGCTTACTTCGTGATAGCTTTTGAGTCCATGGATTTCAAGAAGCTTGTAAAATCACCGTGCTCTTCGAAGAACTGCATATCTTCGTCAGAAAGCTCAATGTCCTCATCATCAACAGTAGGAACCTCAACATATTCTGGTATCTTAGATTTCTATAGCCACCAAGTCAGTAGACATGTTAAATCCGAGATTGTACTCTTATTGTATGTAAAAGTTGAGAACAAACCTTTGCTTCCTTCTTCTTCGGTGGTCCAGTTGCTGAAGGCTTTTTGGATACAGCTTTTGAGCTGTTCTGAGAAGCCTTCGTGGTAGTCTTATTCTTCACCTTTATTGAAGGCTTGGTCGCCGCTGATCTCTTTTTTGCTGGCATGAAGTAGATCTAGAGGTTATTTTTTGCGGGAAGCTTGACTGGCAAGCAAATTTGTACAAAAAAAAGTTGGATGCGAGTAAAAAGACAGTCACAGCTTACAACTGGGTGGCTGAAGAAACATTTTGTATCTCTGTTCCTTTTGTTAAATTCTTGAGTCCACGATGGCCTACCGTGCCCCACCAACCGAGTTAACAAAGCACGTATCCCGGCTTCTCAAGGGAAAGCTTTTGAAGAAGCCACCAACATGGTTCGCAGCTGTACAGGCAGTTCCTCCTGGCCCATCAGTCATTCGAGCGCAGAATACAGAAGTCAACATTGCGGGCCAAACTAATGCCGAAAAGCAGTTTGGTCAAGCTAACAGACTGCCCGCACATTCGATTAATCGACATAAGCAGAAGAACCTCAAAACCAGAGCCCCAAAACCTCGCCCAATTGTTTACCCAGAAGATCGACTTAGACGCCAGTTTTATAAAGATCATCCATTTGAACTGCAAAGACCAAAACTTTTGGTTGAGACTACAGACGGTATAAACAGAACTAATTTTAGCCAATTGCTGTTGGATGGTATGCATCCTGCTCAAGTTGATGGAGAAACGTAAGTTTGTTTGTCACAAACGATTGAGTATGAGTGATCATAGTATGTTAATGACTATTTTTCTTTTCTGCCAGGGTCATCAAATATCAATTGCATTTGATGGTTAGTCAAAATATGACGGAACGACAAGCATACGCAAAGGCTACTTCAGAATTCTATGAAATTAGAGCTCAGGAGGAAGAGGAGAAGCGACTGGCGCAATCAAAGATAGATAGTGTCTTCAACGCACTGGCGGCTAAGAAGCAAACAGAGAGAACTCTCCAACGGGAAGAGAAAGCCATTGCAGAAGCCCTGAAATCAATGACTCAATAAACCGAAATCCCCCCTTACATCGACACCAGTACAAAAGCTTTATGAAGTTGTCGCACTCAAGTTATATTAGATTCTGGCTCAACATTTCACTGTACACTTCTTTGTCAATATAGATTTCTAACGTGTCCCTTGCTGGAGGAGTACGATACTTTAAGAACAAATAAACAAAAAACATAATCAACATTGCACTTGAAGCGACTTGTAGCTGATCACGTTTTTTCCCCATAGGTGTAACTTTTTGAAATATGGCTTCAGAAATTTATGATTACGGTGCTTTTTAGAACAACAATTACTCTTCATCATCGGGTGGAAGTGTAGTCGAAGTTGATTTTGGCATTCTTGACCGCCCATTAGTACTTGGCCCCTTGTCTGGTTGGTTCGGTGCTGGACGCTGAACCCCTTGTTCCAAAGCCCTCTCAATCGCAAGATTGACTCGCTTTGTGGAGTATTAGCATTTGATCATAGAAATTATTGTCAAGTAAAGTAACTCACCAGTGTCAATCTATATTCAAAGTCGTACTTGGTGTACGTTAGTGCCCTATCCCAGAACGCAATACTCTTACTCTTTTCTTCTAATCCCCAGGTTGTAACACCGGCTTCCCTATAGTATTTGTGAGAATGACATATCTCATTGTTGGGAAAGATCTGATGACACTACTTACCAGCAGGCGAATGGTACAAGCCATTTCTCACTTTGATAGGCAACACCATGGTCAATAATCCAATTTAAATGGAGGATGCTATCTCGATAGTAATGTAGTGAATTGAGGATGGATGATTTGATCAAGAGCAGAGTACCACGTTGGTCAAAGTAATTTGGAGGAGCGGTTCCTGGAGCGAGTTCTCTCATGCGAATTTCATACTCTTGCTTCTCTCTTTCAATGATACTCTCCAGAGCTTTATCAACAAGCTTTAAGCAGTCGTGCAAGACGTCAGGTTCCATCATGCAAAACAGGTTGTTGATGCAAAGAATCTCGAGTGCCTAAATCAACGAATAATTTTTAGCATTATAGGCAATCTTACATTGTTTCTAACTTAGAACCTTACACTCATAGTGAAGTCCATATCTTGGTATCCACTAGCTTGGAATGTCTCAACCTTTCTGATAGCATAAGCGTCAAGGCCAGACATTTTACTGCGTTTTTTCGCAGGCACTAGCTGTGGTACTTCAGCAAAAGCCAAAATGGCGTCTGTGCGCTCTCCAAGAGCTTCCAAGCATGCACCATATGCAAAATTGCAGAATGCTTCTGACCAGTACTTCTCCTTTTGCAGTTCACTGAAAGCCTCTGCAGCCTTTTGCCAATTGGTGGTCATCAAATAATTGTATGCCATTTCATACTGACTCAAAAGCCTAAACTCGACGGCTGCCAACTAATTCAGTTTGTCAGCGAACGATCTGCGCTATATTTGCCATGATTCACCACGATTCTTACCTCGCCTTGGGCAATGTCTCTCGCAAATTCGAATGATTGTGATGCAAGAGTGATGTTCTTTGTCAATCTCGATGTGTAGCCAGCGAAGAACAAGAAGAAAGACGAGTTGGGATATACTTGTTGTGATTCAAGCAATGTCTAAAGATAGTGCATTTCAGCGATATGCGACACCAGTTTTTGTCATAATCCAGCCCTCTTACCTCAATTGCGGGCTGTAGATTATCAGCAGCAAGAACTTGCGGAGCGAATGTTGTCAAAATAGAATAATATGCTAACAGCCTGTATACTATGGTTAGTCTCATAAGCGTAAATTTGTCATTGGCTAAAATAAAATTTACATTGAAGCAGCCATTGGTGCTCGAACACGTTTTTTTGCTGCGCACTCCTTAAGCATGGAGATACCTAAAGGACGATCTGGTGTCCATCCGAATGTTGCAACCACCTTTAAAACCTTAGTGGGCAACATGGGCAACAGCAAATGTATGGATCCAATGCTACATAAAATAGGTGAGCCAATGAGCATTATATCTTTGCAAAGCACATATATTCCCAGTATACTGACCCAAACTGAATTCCGGATATGGTATCTTCATCCAGCAAAGTGTATGCTTGTTGTCCCATCTTCTGGAACTCTTGCCAAGCCATATTATAACTTTTATAAGCTTCAATATTTGAATTAGTTTTGATAGGTCGCGTGAATTACACAAACTCAATATGTCAAAACTCACAGCGTTTCAAATTCAAAGCTCCCTTCATGTAACTAAACATACTCTCTTGAAGAAATTGTAATATGGCTGTTTGCAAGCAGCTTTCAGCGACTATCACATGTGCTCTCATGGTTCCGTTTGACAGAAACTCCGCTTGTGGTTCCTGTTGGGTGTTCGCCTCCTCTTTCGAAGTCATGCTTCGGTAATAGTTGCTGAACCTCTCGGACAGTGGTGTTTTTGTCGCGCTGATTTGAGCAGTAGCAATATTGTACGCGTTGGTCAGTGTTTCAAGGGCGACGTTGATGTCATGTTCGCTAGCACTCTGTCAAAAATTTAGCTGGTGGACCCTCATGCTTCAGACTAGATTTGGAAAAAAATCGCTTGACTTACCATAGTTGCTATCAAAAAAGCCATACTTCCCAGTCCGAGAGAGTAAAGTGGATCCTTGTCCGCCTTATCCTCAAAAATGTTCTTGGCTTGACTGAATCTATTGTTGAAGAGATGATGTATGCCTCTCAACACCGGCTCGTCTGCTGCTTCTTGCTCGCGGGGTCCCAGCGTGTTCGCTGTGATGGTTTTAAGATTGATTTTGCCAGTTTTGATTGGGTTGGCGCTAAAAGAGCTTGTACGTTGAACGTTATTAGATTGCTGAGCAGTGATTGCCTTTGGTGCACTAATAGCCACACTATCAGCCAGCCTTTGTTCCAAGGACGGTTCTTGGCTTTGCTCGTCTGTTGCCGTTTGACTGGCAGCAGCCTGTTCTTCGGTACCATCATTTGGAACCTGCAGAAGAGCAGGAGTACCAAGTTTGATTTCACCATTATCAGCTTGGAGTTGCTCTTGGTGCTCACTTGTTTCGGCAGCGGCAGTGCTTTCAGGGTCGTCTGATGAGTCTGGTGTCAAATAAGCCGAATCAAGACCACTTTCCGCCAAGTTGGCTGTTTTGTCATTCGTGAGCTCATCGGCTGCTACTTCTGGAGATTTTTCAGTAGCTGAATTGTTTCCAGCCTGCGAATTATCCTCTTCAAGCATGCTGTGTGAAGTGAGAAAGAAATGCTCTGCAAAGGTCTGAGCTTCAATTTTAATCCGAATCTGTGCGCTCGGACAATTTGCGTAACAAATTTGTTAACAGGCCAAGCAAAACGGTTGACAGGTCTGACAGAGCTTTACACAGGTCTAAAGAGCTGTTCAAACATAACAAAGCTGTTACAGACCCAACATATCTCTTATCGGTCTGACAAGCTTATATGGTTGATTGTACTTTTTGCCGCCATAGGAATATGAATCACTCGTCCCCGCGCTACTTGGAAAGAAATGTGTGTAGACATTTGGTAGAGGTAATAGCTTTACTTTATTGTTTTGACGGCTTTGGGAAACAAATGAAAACACTGCTTGGCTCCCGTTTTTAAAAGTGAAACTTTACTATTATTTTTAAAAAACACAAATGAAATCAAGATTAACGATCCCTGCGAGGGCCGCTTTCATATCTATCTCTTGAGCGATCTCGACCTCTTCCACCAGCATGCTCTCGGTCGTAATCACGGTATCCTCGAGGGCTTCTGCTTCGAGACCGACTCTTGCCTCTTCTGCGTTCGCTGAAGCCATGGTCTCTTCGGGATGAACCGCCATTGTATCGATTGTATCCGTGCGCACCACCACCTCTGTCTCGGTATCTATCACCACCAGAAGTAGAGTCGTTTCTACCTGATGAACGCGCACGTTGGTCAGCACTTCCAGATCGTGTACTGCCAAGACCGCCGCCTAGACGACGAGGTTTCCAGCCCTTTACTGTGCGTCCACGTTCGACATCCACTAAGATTCTACGTCCATCAAGCTTCAAGCCATCAGCATCTTTGTATGCGGCTAAAACGAGAAAGAGTCAATACCACAGTAGTCCATATTCTGTCCCGATCATGGCATAGTAAGCTAGTGAAAATTACCTCTCATGTCCTTTTCTCTTTCAAATTCAATGAATGCATAGCCTCTTGATTTACCTTCCTGATCTCGAATCAGTCGAATCTAAATGCAGAATCATAATGTCAGTTACACGTACTTCAATTTCAAAAGGCATATGGTCGAAAATGTACGTTTTTTATCGGTCCATAAAGGTCAAATTCACGCTTCAAGTCCTCTTCCGTGACATTGTAACTTAATCGGCTAACGAACAGTACGCAGAACGGATCGCCGATTACTTTCTCGTCGTTTTCTGGGTTCCCTATTAATGGTAAAACCTGATTTAGTAAATTCTTTTCCATGTTGAGTAGGTTCGCGAAGCAGTATACGTACAAGTAGCTACGCCTTGCTCGACTGCTTCAGTCGCAGCTTTTTTCTTTGCCTCCATCTAAAACAATAAACCGATTAGTACTCAATCTGAGCTAGTTTGCTGAAAAAGCACATTTGCAAGATAATTACTCTTTCTTTCTTTCTTTCTGCAATGCTTTTCCATGGAACGTAATCGGGATCGTGGTTTTTGAGCTGATCAAAATATTGTGCTATTCCACTGATTTGCGCTCCTTTCCTTTTGCTGGGATCTCTGTCTAGTGGTGGTATATATGGAAGAGGAGGACGCGGCGCGAAGAGCTTCAACAAGTTGGGTGGTAGCTTGTCAGTCATACTTCAAATCTAGATTGCAAGGTCTCTCTGACGGTCAACTCGCCAAAATATGGATTTTCAGAAAGCACGTGACACAGTTCAGTGTCTTTTTGCTAGACATGAAAAATTAAAAAGTCTATAATTAAAAGTTGTCTGAACCTGCTCTTGACTCGACCCAATCATACCCGACACTGTGACCCATATGAAGACTTATGGTGTTACTCCTCCTTTATCTGAGGCTGAGCCTACAGAACGGGAATGGCGTTTGAATCGATCCTTGAATGACGTTTTGGTGCAGGAACGAATGGTTGAGTCTGAAGAAAGAACGAAATTGAGGTAATTGATAGAGTAGACAGTAACTCAAGCTCACTTAAACACCTCACTTAAGGTTTTGTGTTGTCGGTTTTTCACAGGGAGTCGGTTCTTTTCGAGTTAGGACTTATAGTCAACGACTTTGTTTATCAAGTTACAGCGGAACAACAACCACCAGAAATTGCCAGACAGTGTGTGGCTAAGCTGTTCACCTTCGGAAGCTACCGCTTGGGAGCTCACTCCGAGGATAGTGACATTGATACTTTATGTGTATGCCCACGACATATCTGGAGAGAGCACTTTTTTACAACATTAGCAGACATACTACGCCGGCGACCTGAAGTAACCGAGCTAACGGTGAGTATTGTTATATGTTGCTTGAAGACCGTGACTTTGATATAGATTCTAATCTTCACTACCTTTATCAGCCGGTGTCAAATGCGTTTGTGCCTGTCATTAAAATGGTGTTTTCTGGTATCCATGTAAGTGAATATGCATGACGTGATTGTATATTCAATGCAGCTACTTACACTCAATTGGTAGATTGATCTCATCTATGCGAGCTTGAAGCTACCTACTATTCCAGCTGATCTTGACTTGAATGATGACCTGCGTATTGGTGAATTACACGCAAAATCTTTACGAACTATCAATGGACCAAGGACGGCGAGCGAGATCCTGGCTCTGGTTCCCAATGTTGAGACGTTTCGTACCGCTTTGAAATGCATAAAACTTTGGGCCAGACGAAGACGCATATACTCCAATGCTATGGGATTTCTTGGAGGCGTTGCTTGGGCTATCTTAGTAGCAAGAGTGTGTCAATTATATCCAAATGGTTGCGCTGCAACAATCATCTCTCGCTTTTTTAGGATATTTTCTTCATGGTCATGGCCGAGTCCTGTTGTGTTGAAACAAATCCAAAATGTGAATAATGCTTGGGAACAGAAGGTTAGTTTATCATTAAGCTCGACTTTGAAAAGCTATTAGATCAGCGCCTTATTATATAACATTGCTTTAGAAATCCGCAAACCATATCATGCCCATCATAACCCCAACTAATCCAGCAATGTGCTCAACACATAATGTTACAAGAAGCACAATGTGGATTATTTTGGCTGAGCTTCGAAGAGCCTCCAGTATTGTCGATGAAATTATGCTTGGAACAACATCATGGCAAAACCTTTTTAAAGACCATGATTTCTTTGATCTTTACACGTTTTACATACGACTAAATGTTTGCTCTATGGATCCGTCTACACAGGTCGCTTGGTAAGTTCAACTTCAAACTGACTGACGTTATGGCAACTCAATAGCGTACTGAAGATATTCCGCGAATGACAGGTGCGGCCGGATCGAATCTCGCTTACGGCATCTTGTTACTTGGCTTGAAAATAAGGGTCCAATTTTGGTTGCTCATCCTTTGACTGATGTAGCTAGCAAAGACCATCCTGAATTATCACACAAAGAGATACAGAACGTAGCTTTTAATGATATCGTCCCTAATGAATTATCCAACAGTTCAAGTACATATAGCGCTAATGGTAAAAGCACAAGAAAGCTATATGTGGCCAAATATTATATCGGGTTACTGTTGAGGCCCGTCAATGGTAACACATAATCAAGACTCAAACATTTTTGTATTTGGTAGCTGCTCATTATCATCACTTATAGGCATACCCAAGTCACTCGATCTCAGCAAAGAAATCTGGAAATTTATAGGAAATGAAATGTATACCTATGAGCATTTCGACGATAAATCGATGGGCATTACAGCAAAAATCATAAGAAGGTTTGATATTTAGACGCACAGAACTATTTGATACTTTTCGTTGGCTGACATTTAGCCTGTAGATCTGAACTTCCTATCGACCTTTTGAAGAAACAGTCAACAACTTTGAAAAGAACTCGATCACAGGTGTTGTACAATTTCTTTTACAGAAAAAAAAAAAAAGAAACTCGAACAATATATAATAATAATCTGTAGGCTGAATTGGAGGAGCTGAGGAGCGAAAGTAGTAGCGGATAATGAAAACTGGTGAGCATCCCTTCGTAGACATGCAATTGTACATAGTTTTACACATAAAAATAAATTACACGAGATTAAAGAGCGTGAGAATCCACATCGGGGACTGAGTTGTTTCTGTTCCTCTTGTTGTCAACATGAGCTGGAAGCGTGCAGGGAGTCTGACAGCTGTCAAGCACTCGCTCAGAGTAAGGATTTGTTGCAGCATTCGAATTCACAATGGCTGTTAGTTAAAGCTGTATCTTGTTAGGCTTACTCAGTAAAGGTTCCGCCTAAAAACCCTTTGCATCCGGAATGGGCAGCTATGGCTCAGAAGGAACTCAAGGGCAAAGACCCCGAAGAGAAACTTATGTGGCATACCCCAGAGGTAGAAATAATTTCCATGGCACTCCTATCGATGTTAATTACATTATACTGCTTTGCTAAAGCGTTTATTCTGAAATTATCCAGGGGTTGGACATCAAACCTGTCTTCACGAAACGCGATATTGCGGATCTTGAGGAAGAGCTGCCTGGCAAATTCCCGTATACTCGTGGTCCGTATGCGTCAATGTACACATCGCGACCATGGACTATTCGACAGGTAAATGATTGGCGATATGAGCACATATTTAGACGTCAAAGGTTTGACATGACATTTCGGCCACTAACCACGTATGTATTGCTATAAGTATGCTGGATTCAGTACAGTCGAGGAATCGAACCGGTTCTATCGTAAGAATTTGGCTGCTGGCCAGCAGGGTCTGTCGGTGGCTTTTGATCTTGCTACCCACAGAGGGTACGTAATATGCCGCCTTTTTGAAGTTCGGAATAACGTCTTGCTGACAACCTCCCATAATAGTTATGATTCAGATCATCCCCGTGTAGTTGGAGATGTTGGTATGGCTGGTGTAGCCATTGACTCAGTTGAAGATATGAAAGTAAGGCAATTTACAAATTGGGTATCGTGTCTGAGTCAACCGAAATTGACCCCGTTTGTTCTTGTGACATTGTCAAATATTAGATTCTATTTGACGGCATTCCTCTGAACAAAATGTCAGTCTCAATGACAATGAATGGAGCAGTACTCCCAATTCTTGCTATGTATATTGTTGCTGGCTTGGAGCAAGGTGCAGAGCTTAAGGAACTGTCCGGAACTATCCAAAATGATATTTTGAAGGAATTCATGGTCCGCAACACTTTCATCTATCCGCCCCTTCCATCCATGCGCTTGATCGGTGATATTTTTTCTTTCACCGCACAGGTATGTGCTTGATTGTATCGCGTTTTCAGCAGACTTTGGCTAACATAAGATGGGGGGGGGGTTTTTTTTCCAGAATATGCCCAGATATAATTCTATATCCATCTCCGGATATCACATGCAAGAGGCAGGCGCTGACAATGTGTTGGAAATGGCTTTTACCATCGCTGATGGTTTGGAATATATTAGAACAGGTAAAAAATCAGACATAACCAATGTAAATTACGGCATTATACCATTTAACCTAACTCTACCAATCTAATTAGGTATGAAGGCTGGAATGACGGTTGATCAATTTGCTCCACGACTGTCTTTCTTTTGGGCTATTGGCATGAATTTCTATATGGTAGGTTGAGTTGGTGTTGCATCATAAGAAAAAAAAAGGCTAATTAATCTGATTCATCTTACGTTTATGACAGGAAATCGCTAAGATGCGTGCAGCTAGACGTCTT
The DNA here is from genome assembly GCA_016758905.1 of Umbelopsis isabellina. Lineage (NCBI taxonomy): Eukaryota > Fungi > Mucoromycota > Umbelopsidomycetes > Umbelopsidales > Umbelopsidaceae > Umbelopsis > Umbelopsis isabellina. The sequence goes on along the minus strand of JAEPQZ010000004.1, from coordinate 929,156 downwards.
TGGGCTCATCTTGTCAAAGAGAAGTTTGACCCCAAGTCCGAAAAGTCTCTATTGCTTCGTACACATTGTCAAACCAGTGGCTGGTCACTTACGGAACAGGTATGTGCATATATTTGAGGCTTAGCATACACGGCATGCGTTTGGTAACCGAAGTAATACTACAGGATCCGTATAATAATGTCATTCGTACAACAATTGAGGCAATGGCTGCCACCCTTGGTGGTACACAATCATTGCATACAAACTCTTTTGATGAAGCTATTGGATTGCCGACGGAAACCAGTTCTCGCATTGCTAGAAACACTCAACTTATTTTGCAAGAGGAAGCCATGATACCCAAGGTTGCAGATCCATGGGGCGGTTCTTATATGATGGAGAGCATGACTAATCAAATGTACGATGCCGCTCGCGCTATTGTTGAAGAAGTCGAAGCATTGGGTGGTATGGCCAAAGCTGTGGATAGTGGAATGCCCAAGCTTCGTATTGAGGAAAGTGCTGCCAAAAGACAAGCTAGAATTGATTCTAACCAAGGTAGATCTTCTCACAATATACTGTACCTATCATCAACTACGGCTAACACCCAATTTTGTCTTATGCAGAGGTCATCGTTGGTGTTAACAAGTATCGTTTGGAGAAGGAAGACGAGATTGAGGTTTTGGCAATTGACAACACTGCTGTCAGAAACTCTCAAGTAGGTTATTGTACTTGACTGCAGCTGAAACGCGTTCAACAGGTTTCTAAAATTTGACTTGTGACAGATTAACCGTATCAACAAAATCCGTGAAACTCGCAACAGCCAGAAGGTACACGAGTGCTTGGAAGCATTGGAGAACAGTGCCAAGACTGGCGAAGGCAATTTGCTTGCTCTCTCTATTGAGGTACGTACCACTATTTTATGTTTATCACCAGGTAATTGAAATTAAACAATTGCTTTGATAGGCTGCCAAGGAAAGATGTACCGTTGGTGAAATCTCCGATGCACTTGAAAAAGTATGGGGCCGACATATGCCAGCTACTCGTGTAGTTTCAGGTGCCTACAAGAGCGAATACGGTGATAGTGATGATGTTACCAAGACCCTTAGCTTGGTAGACTTATTTACCAAGAATCAAGGTCGTCGTCCTCGTATGTTGGTCGCTAAAATGGGCCAAGACGGACATGATCGTGGTGCGAAAGTAATCGCTTCTGGCTTTGCTGATCTTGGATTCGATGTTGATGTCGGTCCATTGTTCCAGGTAACTAAACATGCTTGACGAACATGTCTGCCCAATGCAATCGACTAACATATCAATCTGTAATGTAGACTCCTGCAGAAGTAGCACGTCAAGCCATTGATGCTGACGTTCATGTTGTCGGTATCTCCTCTCAAGCAGCTGGTCACAAGACGCTTGTACCCGCACTGGTCAAGGAATTGGAGAAGCTTGGTGCTAACGACAAGTTGATCGTTTGCGGAGGAGTCATCCCTCAGCAAGATTATCAGTTCTTGCGCGATGCAGGTGTTACCTCCATCTTTGGACCCGGTAAGATAGGTGGTTGACTCAGTAGATGATATTTCGTATACTAAACGTTTTGCATATATCATTAGGTACCAGAATTCCGGTTGCAGCTCAAGAAGTTGTCCAGAAGATCGAAGAAGCCCTTTCAAAGCAGATTTAGATAGAAAATTACCAGATGAAAAACATTGAATACATTAATATCGTTCAAAACGTCAAATTTATTGATTCCATTTGGGTTCAAAGTTTTTTGCCATATCATCTCAATGTATCTCTAGTTATCAGCAAGGTTTCGCGCAAGCTCGACTAGCGATCTTGTGGGACGACCACTCATACCTTTGACATGATAATTGTTGCTATGCTTTGAGTCCATTACTAAAAAATTTGTTAGAAAACTTGCGATTTTAAACACAAAATTGACAAACTCATCTTACCTCCAGCAATATCAATGTGGGCCCAAGCAATGTCGTTATCAGATTCTTCAGTCTGTGGGACAGGATCATCTAGACTTGCGTCGCCACTGATATTTTGGATAGGTGACTCAATGCCACTGACAAACTGTTTGAGGAACATAGCTGCTGAACAAGCACCGCCAGATCGACCAACACCGAGGTTGTTGAGATCAGCTACGCTGGAATCTCTCATTTCCTTCAAATACCCATCATGAAGTGGCATTCTATGGCGAGTGGCTCAGCATACAATTGAGACATAGTATTTTGAAATGGCTGCCTTACCTCCAAAATGGATCAGACATGAATTGACCAGCATTGTCTAGTTGACTCCAAAGTTTGTCAGAGTTGGTGAAGACGCCAGCAAAGACATTGCCAAGTGCAACATCCATAGCTCCAGTTAAGGTTGCGAGGTCGATAATGCTATGAGGTTTATGCTGTGAGCTGAGATAATATAAAGCATCAGCCTGCATATAACAGAAGTTAACGATTGCACTCATCTCAAAGCCTTATCAGACAAATCATAAAAACTTACCAAAATCAAGCGTCCCTCAGCATCAGTGTCGAGAACTTCGATCGATTTGCCGTTCATAGCCTTGATGACATCGCCTTATAAAAACAGAGGAGTCAACTACAAATAAGATACAAACTTTCAATGGCAAAGATACTAACCTGGCTTGGTGGCTCGTCCAGATGGCAAGTTCTCGCATAAAGGAGTGACAGCAGTAACATTCAATGGTAGTCCAAGTTTGCAGATACCATACAAGGCGCCAGCAACGGTAGCAGCTCCACCCATATCGCCTTTCATCAATGCCATGTTGTTGGATGGCTTCAGAGAAATGCCTCCACTGCAAAAGATGTTGAGTCATACAAATATATCATCATAGTGAAGTGTGAAGTAACTTACGCATCAAATGTCACTCCTTTTCCAACCAAACCGAGCGGAGCATCACCTTCCTTTCCTCCCTTATACTGGATTTCTAGGAACCGCAGAGGCTCCTCACTATTCCACCACCGTCAGTAAAGTCAAAATTTATAAATTGAACTGAGATTTGCTTCGTACCTGCCCTTAGCGACACCAATCAGGGCGTTCATTCCTTGTCGCTTTGCCCATTCTTCATCTCTTACAATGACTTCAACTTTTTCTAAACCAGCCAAGAGGTATGCAATTTCCTCAGCAAATATTTTAGGTGTCATCAGGTTTGCTGGCGTTTCCATCAGTGAGCGAGCAAGGTTTTGTGATGCACCATAAATTTGGCCGGTCTCCCAAGTCAAGAAAGGATCAACATTTTCAACTGTTTCCAAGAAAGGGCCAACATCGATGAGTGGCTTTCTGCTTTTGGGATTTTTCAATCTATCAAACGAGTGCAGTGCTAGAGTAGCTCCTTCTGCTGCTCCATGAGCACTGGTGGTAACGTCGATTCCAATCTTTTGAACACCTTGGCTTATAAGAGCTTTTACTCCAGTTGCAGCCTGAGGCAATCATAATACTATAGTTAATAATTGATATGTATAGAGCATGCATAATGTCATTACATACAGCTGTTCTTGCAGCCTCTAGTCGTTTACCAGCTACGTTATCACCATGAGTTAGCTGTTTCAGCTCACCGAGATTAACAACAGCAACCTGCTTTACACCTCCAGCATTGTAGAGGACTCGAACGTCACCAGCATTCTTAAAGTTTGAGTGCTGAAGTTGTTCAAGAATGGAAGTTCGCGTGGCATTTGAAATGTGGGAAGATTGTGACAAAGCCAAGCGCCCATTGTCCGAATATGCATCCAACACTACAGCATCGTAGTTGTGCTTGTTAGAAAACAAACGGAGTTGGCCTACATAGCGAGTACGCCGAGTGTGGCGAGTTGCTGTCCTAAGTGCAAGCATGAAGATCAAAAGAGCGAGGCAGTTCACCAGGGACGGTGACTTGCTTTCGTGACTCTTTAACACCAGCGAATCAAGCAATTTCCAGAAATCCTGAGATGCTCAGAGCCATAACAGCTAATGGCCTACGATCCTCAAGGATCTCGCCCAATCACGGCTCGCGAGCTGTAATTAAGGTAAAGAGAATGTATAGGCGAATCGTTATGTAGATATATTCTGAAGCTCTGCATTTCAGCGATTGCAGACCACAAACGGAAATGTAGAGAAACCGTCACCTGCTGGCAGTACTGGTACTGTCCTTTTGGTTTTAGGGTCTATTACGGCGTTGTCTTTCACTGGCGCCACAGTATATTCGACAAGGGATGAGATCTTCCGGAATAGTTTTGTTGAATACGTGCCTGGCGCGAAGGCAGCTGTTCAGTTTCTTGCTGACCTGGAAAGGGGCGATTCGGTCGAATCCTATCATGGAGTGTCATCAATAAGACAGCAAGCAGAAGAATATGGATCCACATTAAAAAGCTATACACAAAAGGCGAAGAATGCATCATTGGAAACTTACGAATATGCGCAAGATGCCTATGCGAAACTGACTGGCAAGAAAGAAATCCCGAAATTAACATCCAGGACGCTAAGCTTACCTGACGAAAATGCCACCAAAACTGTAGAAAGAGTGATCGAGGAAGATGAAGGTACAAAAAGAGATACTCTTGTCCACAAGAAGGTAGCTAAGGAAGCTACGGATTTTACGGATGCTATTGCAATCAGCCAACAAACCGCATCAGATAATACCGTAGTCGACAATGAAGATCATATCGATAAAATCAAAGAAAAAATATCAAAAGTGGTTGAACCAATAATACTTGGAGATATAAAGCTAGAAAATTCAGAGATTCAAAGCTTGCGACGAACACTTATTGATTTGACTGAACTACTCAACCAAGCTAAACTCTCTGATGTAGGACGAGGGGCAATCACAGATGCGGACCATCAGTTGTCAGAGATTGATCAGCAACTAAATCACATTCAATCACTATATAATGAGGTTCTGAATTTCACCAAGCAAGCATGCGAAAAGTTTGATGAATTGGGAGGCATCTTCAATGTGGTAAATGATGATTATGCTGGTCAGATATACATTGCTCAGCAATACACAGTGGGAGAGGTAGATAAGAAGGAAAAGGAACTCACAGAAATATTTTCACAAGAACGACAAGCTATGGTGGCAGAATTCAATGAAAAATTGACAAAACAGATGGATGAGGAGCGCAACAAGTTCATCGCTAAAAAGACAGCTCACTTGGAGGGACAATATGAAAAAATAGAAGCGCAACATGAGCAGCTTGTTCAAAGCAGAGTCGAATCTGAAGCTGGTGGACGTTTTGGTGAATTAGACAAACTGATTGCTAGTCTCGCAGTTCTGGAAAAGAAGGCACAGGAAGCTGCCACTTTTATAGACGACTCTCAAGTGTTCCATCAATTGGCTGTTGCTATTTCCGCTTTGGATAGAGTCACTGACCATGAAGGCATGCAGCCATTTCCAAACGAGTTGTCGACTTTGCGAAATGTAGTGGAGAATACGGACGGTCTACAGAAGCAAATAATGGACATCGTCATAGCCAGCATCCCTGAAGGATTGGAATATGAAGGCGTCCAGTCTATTTCGGAGCTTCGAAGGCGATTCGACTTCCTTGCTGAAGAAGTGCGGCAGTCGTCGTTGGTATCAACGGAGGGAGGCATGGTCTCACATATGATATCCATCTCCCTCAGCAAGCTCATGTTCAAAAAGCATGGCCTTGTTCCTGGCGACGATGTAGAAGCTCGCTTGGCCCGCGCAGAATACTATCTGAATGAACACGATTTAGAGAGCGCCACTAGGGAGATGAATCAGTTGACGGGATGGCCAAAGAAGTTGGCAAGTGGATGGATTGAATCAGCGAGGAAACGCTTAGAAGTCAAACAAGTCATCAAGGTATCAGTCTATTGAACACAGATTTAGGTTTTGTAGCCATAATTCCATCACTAACACTATTTTATAGATCGTGGAAGCAGAAATCGCGCTATCCAAAATTAGCATATAATAGCAGACAAAATTTGAAACCAGAGTATATATTGAAGTATAATCATTTTTACAATAGAATTTCAGTGTTTTCCTTGTTATCTAAGTTGTATTGAGTGATGCCTGATGGACCAGATGTGATGATTTGTCCGTTATCACTAACTGATAATTGAGTGACACCATAGGATTTCAGCTGTACCATAATGAAACAATGAAGTTTGTTAATGACTGAATGATAGCTGTAAGTAACGATCAATGCAAAGTAGTGCTTACGGGTATCTTGGTGAATCCAGGAGTCAGAAATCGGTTTTTAGTCTGTACTTCTACAGTATTCAAAAGCCTATATGTTTGAATATCCCAAATCTGTTTCAACATTAGTAATATGTTTAGCGGATGATTGATCATACACAAAGACTAACCTTCATATTGCCTTCCACGGATCCAGTGATAAGTACATTATTTTGCTCGTCAACAGCCATTGATCGAATTCTGGAAGTGTGTCCGTTGAATGTATGCACAACTCTTCGCTCGACTTCATCCGTTACGGCTAGAAATGTGCAACCTGCATTTAGAAAACATTCATTTGAACATCAAACCGTAACATTGGCCAAGAGAAACTCACTAATCTCTCCATTTTTTCCACCAGAGAAGATCAATCTGGACCGTGTGGAATACGCGATAGCATAAGCACCAAATTCGTGCACAGGTATAGCTGAGGGACAAGATTTTAGACGATTTGTACTAGAAAACGGAAATAGGCTTTATACATACAACATATCAGGCTTTGCTGAGCTGGTAATAAAGTGTCCCACAAGCAAATATGGTCCTTCCTTAGAAAGATAACAAAGGATTCATTATCAAGTTATCGTCTTGTTAAAAGTTGAGTCACTTACTTTCTTGCAAGAGCCGAAGATGTGCCTACTGTCGCAATTAAACTACTTGAGCCCAAAAACGTGAAGTCACGAGTTGCTTTCGAGTGGCAGTTCCATGTCTAGTAGAACACTACGATTAGCCAGTTGCATAAAAGTCATTACTCCGAAAGGTAATACACTCACCCAGTACGGTTTGCTAGCCTGAGAGCTAATATCAAATCTCCAGAGGCACAGATTGCCTTTCATATCACCGGCGCCAAACTTTTGGCCAAACCTGTCAAAATGTACTCTATATTGAAAGATTTTGTTAAGCTAAGGCGTGTAATTAGATCAAGACTAAACAATAGTTAGGGCAACGCACCGACTAGTTTTGGCCGCACATCCATAATAGCTTCCAACTGGCCGATCGTGTCCATATTGCCAAATGATCGCACTCGCTTTTCCATCCGTTGGATCGCAGCCAACCAGATCTAAAATTATGTAAGAAATAATTCTTCTGAATGAGTACGAATCACTCAAGTTACTTACAGAAAGGAAACTGTGGATGTGACTCAGCGGAGGTGGCAAAGGTTTTTCGACGTAATGTTACCTGGTTTAACAACAATAAGTCATTACGAGGATACGGCTTTTTCAAAATAAGTAATCTATCTTACCGATTGCTCAAACCCTTCCAGTTCCTGATTCACTTCACCAGCGAAAGGTGATGGGAATCGATAACCGATGGGATCCGCATTTTCTTTCACTAAATCAAATACCATCATTTAACATGAACTTCAATAGCGTTATATATATAAAGTCTACTGACCATTGAACTTGAGAGAACGTTTGAAAGCTTCTTGTAGATTATCAAAGCTGGATGAAGTCGCCAATTTTTCTCTTTCTTGATCTTCCCCAAGTAATTTTGATACAGGAGTTGCAGCTCTACTAGGAATATGGGATTCTTTCTTTTTGTGTTTTCGAACCTCTGATGGTTCATTAATCGAGTTCTTGTCTCCCAATTCTTCATCAGTATCCACATCGCTGTGATCAAGAGGAAAATGGTGTACAGAGGCTGAAGAATTCGAAGCTGTCCTACTCATCATCTGGAGCAAAAGTATGAAATTTAACTATAATCAGTTTACCCAGAGCACTAGTGATTGCTGACCTTGCCTCCTTGTTGTGGGACGGTATCCAAGTCGACTTCTCGGATTTCGTTACCAACACAAACAGCTATCAAATTGTCGCCGACCTGTTGCTATGTTAATCGGACGAATGGTGCCACTGAAATTCATAAAATATTCTTTACCTTATTTTTGCAGAAAGCTTGGATCGTAGAGGTTGATTTATAGAGCACATCGCAACTGTTTGTCGGTTTACTGACGAACGCATGAATTTGTGAAGTCTTGAGGTTTGGAACAAGTTAGCCTCGCCTTTTAACCTCGTAAATGGAGATTAATTGTACGTCTTCGAGCTTACTTGATTGAAATTTATGAATGGAAGAAGGTCCTCTTCAGATACCATTGATGTGAGTGAAAACCAATACTTTTTTTCTCTTGTACTCTTGAACTGTTTAACAGCATTTCCTAAAAAAAAAAGCAGTTGTCAGTTACTTAGCTATTGATGAATATAGGTTGAAGGGCAAAACTCACTTCTCGACAAATCTTCGCCCATTCGCAGTGTGACGATTCTTTTCAAATCAGAGATACTCTGCGTCAATGGATCGAGTATTCCAGCCACAGTGAAAGTAGTGACGTCCTCTACATGTTGGTGCATTAGTGATGAGTAATGTTAATTATAGTGGGGTTTGAAGACATACCTGAAAACGTTGAGTCCATATCGCCAAAAACGCACTCTACATTTTGCACAATAAGTTGTAGAGAGGCCAACTCCAATAATATCGACCCAAGCCTATCGTCAGGCTTTTGATCAGGCTTGAACTCATCTTCATGGAGATCGAATACTCGGAAGCTATCGTCTGAGAAATATTCGTAGTCCTCAGGTTCCATTTCCAGCTGAGGTTGAGATAATTAGCACAACGATCATTGCAAGTTGTAAAAGCGAATTCATACCATTTTGATATCGTTCGATAAGCATTTGCGGATGACAGCAGATATCTCGTCTTCGTTCTTCCTGACACAAGCTAGCAGTTTTTCCAAGCTGAACAAGAGCCCCCAGGCTTGCTCATAGAATCGTCGTTGCAGACTTGTAACTAGCATTGACATGTAGCTAGCAAGTAGAATCTTGACGTTCTTTGAATCTGTAGATTGATTATCTGACAGCGATCTCCATATCGAGTATGTTGACAGTGAGTCTCTACATACACCAACGTTTAGTCACCCGCCACCAATCGTAGATAGCACACTCTTGAAAGCTACTAACCTTGCCCATTTCTCTACATATAATATTCCCGGCAGCGTCAGTTGCTGACGATTGAAGGTTAGCCATAGAATATCAGTAGAACCACCTTCCAAGGCATTCATGAAGTTGAGGATATTGTTTTTATCTATCATCTTTTCATCGAGTATTTTGATCACTAGTCCGAATGCATCACTTTCAACGCTCTTGGTGATTAGCAGCGTCTGAAAATCTGCCTCGGATATCTTGACCGTATTGGCCAGGCTCAAGAAATCGGATCGCATATTCTGTAAATACTTTTTGAAGTACGGATCTTCCGTGAGTGCATCTGATAAGTCGTCATCTCCGGAAAGTATTGATGCTGCATGTAAAATGAACTGCAAGGAATTAGTAATCTGAAAATTCATAGCCGACTTCAACTTCATAAGCTACCTGTAGCATACGCATCACTAGATTAGATTTGTAGATATCCAGATTGTGATCATCGAGAACATTTTCTGCGGGTTGCAAATCTGTAGCGGTCGTCGGCGGAGGCGACTCAGCAGTAGCTTCTTCGCTCTGGGCAGGAAGGTAGTCTGAAAATATATCTCCAGACTTAAGACTTTGTGCAGAATTGGAAGCAAAAATATCGTCCGCATAATCTATTTGAGTAGGTTCATCAGCGAAAAGGTCAACAGCATGCGACTTCTGTCCCGAACTTTTAGTAGCGAATATATCATCAGAAGCTGCTTCGTCTTCATCATCATCATTGAACAAATCTATAGCCCGGGCAGGTTTCGAATCCTTAGTTTTTTGGCCGTCACCACCGAAGTTAGCAGACCAACCATCCATATCAATAGCACCGGTTGCCAAAATATCGCTGGCATTCTCCATTGACTTCAAGGTAACATCGGCCACAAGTGTAGACTGCCTTTCTGGGATTGTCGGGGGCGATATTTTGTATTGTGTGAGAATATACAAAGAAAGCAATGGGCATCCCAATCGTTCATATGTCCGGGCTGAATCGACCAGGAGGTTATATTCCATCTCATATGAGATTTGAAAATTCTTCTTTCTGCTTTGGGCTGTTTTCTGCTTCAAATATTGATAAAGAATGAGAAGACTAGGATCTTGTGAATCTTCAGAGCTTTGGTTGATTTCATCCCTATACTCTATAAGATTATTGAGCGGTACCTTCAAAACGGTTTAGCATGTTCAAATAGGACAGGTTCTGGGGCGATACAGGTTGGCACTTACCATAGTTGCAGCAACAGCTTCATCAGTTTTATCAAGCATCCAAAATGCCATTGAAGCTAGCCATCGGTCACCCGTTCTACAAGCTAACGGCAAAACATGATTGTTCAAGATTTCACGTAACACTGGTCCTTTGTCACCTTTAACAAACGTTAAAAAACCAGAAGTGTAACAGAGGCAAGTGCCACAGGCAATCAAATGAAGATGATACCTTCATATACTCGGCAGACCGCTATAGCTAATTGAAAGTCCTTTACGTGCTTTAAAAGGACATTTGTTGCATCTCGAAGTTTTCCAGCCAAAAGGAAGAAGGCAGCAGCGTATTCTAAGGTAACGTAAGGTCAACATTGCTGTAAAACAATTTTGGGACAGTCATTTCATATTACCATAACGTTGTTTTCCAAGTAGTGCAAAAGCGTTCTTGGATGCTGCTGTCTGCCATCTTGCTTCCTTGAAATCATTTGCAAGGAACTGAAGCATGGCTCTCTGTTCTTTATGATGGTTTGCAGAACGCCATAAAGTATGCACTACACTCTTCTTTCCTAAAGCGAAATAAAGCAAGGTGCTGCTAATGGGATCTTTGTCCTCCTGATCAAGATAGGTATTACGAGCAATTTTTTCCATTTGCTGGCGCTGCAAGTAAAGTGTAAGAAAGGCTTCTTCATTTTCTTAAATTAAGTTCTACCTCACCAGTGTATCGGCTTTGTCGAGCCATAAAAATATACCGAGCGCTCGTGCATCGCTCCAAACCATTCTTTCAATAAAGTTGCCGGCAAATTCAATGATAGCGTCCTGTGACTGACTATGTCGTGCCCAATTCATATCTCTGAAAGAAAGGGTGTCTTGCTTCTTTGCGTCATCCACAATGGAATTTAGAAAATAAAAGTTCTTCAAAAATATCATGTATCTGGCAGCATTTTCGTCCACGGAATCTCTACGAGTGATTACATGCATAAGAGCCTCAATTTGTGCAATTAGCTGCATGCGGCTTTGTTCAGACATGAACACAATAGACTTTTGGTTCAACCACTCCTTAAGATAGGTTGCTTCCCTAACGGTGAGAGGTCTGTCCACGTCACCATCATCACCAATAGAATCATCACTTGTGTCATTAAACAGAAGATTATAATTCGCTTTTGTTTTTCTTTCTGTTGCTTCGTTTTGCAGATGTAGAACTTTCTCTAAAATAGTTGGTGGCATTGTCTTCGTGCTCTGGACATCGGAATGTTCGGTAGCATGAAGAAATCGATATAGGGTGACCAAAACATAGTTGATCAAATCTAATTTGCCCCACAAGAAATAGTGCACCAGCACATCGGGGTGAAATAGAGGTAGTGGTCCATTCATTTCAAAAGCAACATCGAATACTGTTGGCAAAGGCTCAGATACTATATCGTTAGGAGTTAACCATTTCGAATAGCACCTTAAGCCTTGCCCGGACGCTGCAACCAGTACACCGGGATCTGCCCATATAACATCCGAGACTTGCTCTGCAGATTCCATTCTGTCGCACATAGTCCATGTCTGATCATGTGTATCGAAGCTTTGTAGTCGCTTCTGTGTGTAAATTTGAATCGAATTGTCCACGGAGACCGCTAGTAAGGGTTGAGCATCTGAAGTCAAGCACCATGACAGGCCTGTGACTTCGCCACTGATGTTTATATCAGCGTCGAATCTTGGTAGATGGTCGTTGCGGATTTCGGACCATATAGAGAGATGCGATTTTCCACTTTCTTCCTTTGTTACAATAGCGATGAAATTGCTATTGAGACCAGCTACCAACTTGATTTCATTGGGTATGCCCACGAGAGGACCTTGTGCGCTCCAGACGCCGTCTTTTTGAAGAGAATCCGTTCCTATGTCCTTAAAGTTCAAATTAAGTTTCCAAAGATATAACTCACTTCCTTGGTAAGAACAAAGCAAGAAACGTTTGTCTAAGGGTATATCGGAGTGTGCTGAAATGTGAGGGCCGGCGTATTTGGTCAAAGAAACTATAGAAGAGCCTTTGGAGCCCATAACATCTTTTCCCAAATACTCTGTCTCTATGGAATCATTGGACTTTGACAATTTCCATGAATACAACACATTTTCAGAGATGTCATGTCCGGTTACAAGGTATGAAGTTTGCGAGTGTACTTCGTCATTTGGAATTTCAATGCAAAAGAATGTATCTAATGTTGTATCGTTTTCAGGCATCAGACATGTCGTGTGCTTTTCATATTTCCCACTTTCTCGATTTCGCCGATAAATTACGACGCCATCACTTATACTTGCTACAATCCAAGTATCGTATTCAAGTACAGCTATGGCCCAGCAATTTTCCATATCCATTGGAAGCTCTCTTTCAGTCAGCCCATATCGTGTTTGTGCCCCAAACTTTTAAGGTGATGTCAGGAATAACCAATAAACTTCTTGTCATAAATGATGGACATACCTTTGGCTTCTCATATCGCCAAGTTGAAACAGCTTTATCCGCACATTGAGTCAAAAAACAATTGCTGTATTGTGATCTTGTAATTTTTCTTATGTCAGAGCGATGGCCGAGCCAAGAATACCGCAAATAAAGTTGTGAAGCAAATCGAGTGCTGTCAAAGAAATCAACAAGATTTATGGTGTAGCAGTTTAGCTGTCCATAGCTACCTTGTGCCAGAATATACATTTCCACAGGATTGATTGAAGCTAATTAATCAAGACCATCATGTTAAATAGATAACAAATTCCGCTGTAACCATGATCTGCTACTTACATGATATTTTGCTCCCAAAGTGATTATGATATATCTGTGCATTGCAAGTAAAATGTGGTGTACCATTAGATGGCAGTGCCTGAGCAACTCTCAAAACAACAAAGACTTTCGGTATCCTTCTTGGCCATTCGTTCAGATGCTACAGGTCACATTAGCTAACTTTGCCACCCATACTATGATGGCTTCTCCTTTACTTACCTGAATTCCCCATATGGTTAAGGACCCATCTTGCTGTACTTTGAATAGCATGTCAGGTGTATCCTTAATCATGTCTCGTATTCGACGCACTTTATTACTATACTTGTTCGTGCCGCTAATATCGAATGCTTGAATCGCGCGGTCCAGCTCATAGGTATTAATATAATGTATAGGATAAAACAGATCATCCTGGGACTTCGTGTCACTTAGCGACTGTTCATTGTCAGTAGCAGTAACTAAGGATTGATCTGGATCGACCACAGCGGTCATATACAAATTATATGGCGTGTCTGCATCCATCGAGCTCCAGAATCTACCGATACCATCTCTACACATAGTAAAGATAGTAGAGTCATCCTTCGAACAACTTTTGAAGGATGATTAGATGATTTCTCCATATTGCAAGCAGTATATAGACTCTTTGTACCTGGAATGTGATGGCGGATGACGCCAGTCAAAATCAGTTGTATCACCAGCATGTGAGAGATACGAAAATGAGTAGTTTTTGTTTGTTGCTCCTACGGAAACCTGTCTTTAATGGCGGTCTTGCGTTTGCAAACGTAATCAAATTTTACAAACCCTCGGCAGTTGTCTCGTACCAAACTGTAACTAGTCCATCAACCTTGAATCAAATATCAGTACGAACAACTCTGTAGCTTTTCTCAACATTACTGAATTTCACCTTGCTCAGAGTTGCAAACATAGAGCTGGCTGGGCTAAATTGTGCCTTCATGACTGGAGTAGCTGGTCTGTACTCACGACAGATTAATGACACCATAACAGATTGATTATTTATATACATGCTACTAATTGCTTTTCTTGCCTTTTGGTCCAAATTTTCTTCCAATTTTGTTGCTCACTGCACTCCCATACAGATAAATGTTCACCAGCTGTCAATAACTCGCCTTCAAAATAATCCATTGATAAATATCCAGACTCATGCAGTTAATAGGATCTTCTTCGTAGCACAATACCTCTGGCATTCCAATGAACACAATTTATAAGCTCATCTCCATGTTCCTCAGATATGATATTGTCCAGGGACCAAGTAGTCTGTAACGCGCGTCATGTTCAGTGACCCGCTACTGCATTATATATCAGTTTGATTCTACTTACAAGCCCTTCCCTTTCATTGACACTGAATATCAAAGCAAACTGTGCATATGATACCACAAGCTATATTATACCGCGAATAAGTACATGTTATACACCACAATCCTAGTTTGGCCGCCTCATAACTTCATCTGAGCGTAACTGACCTTTGCTGTCGCCGTATCAAACGCGACTCCAGTCACTGAATTTAATGTGGTATCACTTTCGAGTTTTCCGCTCTCTTTTAATAACTTTACTATCTGTATTGTTTGGATATGATGAAAGCGGCTCGTGTATATAACAGCGTTGGCTCCGGTGGCATAAACCTGTCCCGACAACTGTCAGCTATTTGGCCTGTTACAAGATGACAACAATAGTCCAAAATACTAACAATATATCTATCTCCTTTCCATAAAAGCAATGCTGTGCATTGCAATCCCTGATTGACTTTCCCAGGACATGTCTGCTGAGAAAGCATGTGCTAGACTGACGCTTGAAAGCGGAGACTCAACGTTACATCTGATGCATCCCTCAGAGACGCAATTTCGCTCAGCGTATTACTGCACGTGACTAGACGCGTAAGCTGGTGAATAGCCGGGACGGGCGGAATTTCACAACTTCCCGTTTCAAAAAGCTTACATTATCATAAAAGCCTGGGGAGTCCCGCCAATTTTCCCCTGACAGAATCCTTTTCTTTCAATCTCTCAAAATGCCTTCTTCAGCTGTTCAAGAAATCCGGGAGCAAGTTAACTCGCAGCTCGACGGTGGTGTGACTATTGTTGGTGAGTACCTTTTGTCAACTCTTTACTCGAATAAGGTTGTCATTGCAAAAGTTCAGTCTGGTTTCTTGTGACAATCATAACGCTGTCCTTCAAACTATTACGTGTTCTTTCGAAAATTCCCATCACAAATATACTGCTACTCGATCAATGACTGACATAATTAACGTAATAATGATGGTCAACAGTTCTTGGTGCTTCTGGCGATTTAGCAAAGAAGAAAACCTATCCTGCACTTTTCAAACTCTTTAAGAACGGCTTCTTGCCCGAAAAGACTCATATTGTTGGCTATGCTCGAACCAAAATGAACCATGATGAGTATATTCAACGTATCTCTCAATACATCAAGGTAAATGGAGCTAAGGCGCTTTACAAGACATTGCAATGGGTAAATTTTGGGGTGACAAATGTCTGATTATTAAACCAAACTTTTTTTTAGGTTCCCGACAATCAAGCCATGAAAAAGCAGCTAGAAGACTTTTTGGCTATCACCTCCTACCAATCAGGCCAATATGATCAAGATGAAGGTTTTCAAAACCTTGATGCATATATTTCCAAGTTTGAAACCGATAGTGGCTTCAAGGATTCGAGCAAGCACAGAATTTTCTATATGGGTGAGTTTGTCGGTGACAAAAGGGCTTATAAAGCGGTGATGCAAAATATTCATGTCAATCAATTTGGCAGCTCTCCCTCCCTCTGTCTTTGTGCCAGTCGCTAAGGGTCTTAAGAAGAATGCTTATTCCGCTAACAGTATTAACCGGCTTGTCGTTGAAAAGCCCTTTGGAATGGATTCCGAGAGCTCAAATAACCTTGCTCGTGAGCTAGGAGCATTGTTCCGTGAAGAAGAGGTGAGAGGTCATTTCAAGTGCTCTTTTTCGTATGAGCTAATAGCTAATTCCTCATGATTATTAGATTTATCGTATTGATCATTATCTCGGCAAAGAGATGGTCAAGAATTTGATGACAATTCGTTTCGCCAACGTTTTCTTTGGACAAATTTGGGACAGACGCAACATTGATAATGTACAGATTACTTTCAAGGAGCCTTTCGGTACTGAAGGTCGTGGAGGTTATTTTGATGAATTCGGTATCATTCGCGATGTCATTCAAAACCGTAAGTTTCAGAAAAAGCTCGTAAATGCACAGCTCTCCTAGTAACCGCTAGCTGCGTATGGTATAGATTTGCTTCAAGTACTTTCATTGATTGCTATGGAGCGTCCTATCTCCACCGATGCCGAAGCTATCAGAGACGAAAAGGTCAAGGTGTTGAAGTGTATCTCTCCCATCGAGCTCGAGGATGCCCTTCTCGGTCAATATGTCGGCGATGGCGATAAGCCTGGCTACCTCGAAGATGACAGTTTGAAAAATAAGGAAAGCGTTACCCCTACCTTTGCTGCCTTGACTATGTTCATCGACAACGAGCGATGGGAAGGCGTCCCATTCATCCTAAAGGCAGGAAAGGCTTTGGACCAAGCTAAAGTCGAGATTCGCATCCAGTTCCGAAACGTCTCTGGAAATCTGTTCAAAGATACTCCCAGGAACGAATTGGTGCTACGAGTACAGCCTAGTGAAGCAGTCTATGTTAAGATGAACAACAAGCATCCCGGCTTGTCTTTCCAAACCATTCAATCTGAGTTGGATCTTACGTACAACCGAAGATACTCGGAGATGTCCATCCCCGATGCTTATGAAGCCCTTATATTGGATGTTTTGCGTGGCGATCACTCTAACTTTGTGCGAGACGATGAGCTTGATGCTGCCTGGAAAATCTTCACCCCCTTGTTACACAAGATTGACAATGAAAAGGTACAACCAAAACCATATAAATACGGCTCTCGCGGCCCTGAGGAGTTGGATGATTTCATTCGTAAATATGGATATGACCGTACTGGATCTCAGTCATACGTATGGCCCATTCAGAGCGTTGCTGACCAAAATGCCAAGCTATAAATATAGCACTGTGTGAATAGATGATTCTTATATGATATATCATGTCGTTTTTCTTGCCTTTTAACTTTCTCTTTCTTCCCCAATCTTGTTGTAATGAATTCCTGGGAATAAATGAATAAGCACGCTGAGTCGTGCAATACAGTCAACATTTATGAGTCCTTCACTGAAGAAAACGCTGGGTCGTTTGAAGACAATACTTTGTTTGATCAAGTAAATGTCAACCTTTGGGCTTTGATAAGCGAACTTAACATTGGATTGGCGGCTAAGAAATATTGATTACATGCAATTCAATGCTACTCAATGCGATCCTTATTAATTTTATGGATTGCTTTATAGCTCCAAAATACCTGCCGCGAATTTCATGTATTTCATGTAGCGAATGTC
The DNA here is from genome assembly GCA_016758905.1 of Umbelopsis isabellina. Taxonomy (NCBI): domain Eukaryota; kingdom Fungi; phylum Mucoromycota; class Umbelopsidomycetes; order Umbelopsidales; family Umbelopsidaceae; genus Umbelopsis; species Umbelopsis isabellina. The sequence goes on along the minus strand of JAEPQZ010000004.1, from coordinate 911,693 downwards.
AGTAGAGTGCAAGGTGGCTTAGTGCACCTCAAAATTTCAAAAGTGACTTGCCTTTTTTTCTTCAACTTTTTTTTTGTGCAAGATTCCGCAATTGTCACTCTCTTTGCACAATGAAATCCGACTTCAAGGTAGGGTGAACCACTTGTCGACTCGACAAATACCATTCAACCTGGAAAACTAACCTGTTGATTCATATAGTTTTCAAATTTGTGTGGTACGGTCTATAAGCAAGGAAACCTGGTGTTTACGCCGGACGGGAACTCCATTCTCAGTCCCGTTGGGAATCGAGTTTCTGTTTTCGATCTAGTCAAGTGAGTATGGCAGAAAGATAGGCTTGTATTCCATATCAATGGTCTAATTGTGTTTTATTATAGCAACAAATCGATGACTTTGCCGTTTGAAATGCGCAAAAATATCATCACAATCGCTTTGTCCCCGCAGGCGACAATTCTGATAACCGTAGATGAAGGTAAGGAATGATTACAATATACGGCAAATCCTCAACCAATTTACTCATCTGTTGCTTTTAGACGGACGAGCATTGCTTGTAAATTATCCAAGACAAATCGTTTTGCATCATTTCAACTTCAACGAAAAAGTCAACGACATCAAATTTAGCCCTGATGGAAAATTCTTTGCTGTCACACATGGAAAGCAAGTTCAGGTCTGGAGAACACCTGGATTCAATCGGGAATTTGCGCCTTTCGTATTACACAGAACATATACCGGCCACTATGATGATATATTACATCTATCATGGAGCTCTGATTCAAAGTACTTTGTCAATTTTTTTGGAGTTTGAGATGTATATGAACAAGGGGGCTAACAAAGGCTATTGTTTTTAGATTCTTCTTGACCACGTCTAGAGATATGACAGCACATATATATTCTTTAGTTCCTACGGAAGGATTTACTCATATGACTTTGTCTGGTCACCGAGATGCTGTCCTTGGCGCATGGTTCTCAAAAGATCAAAAGGCAATCTATACTGTCAGCAAAGATGGTGCATTATTCCACTGGCGCTATGCAACCGTTGCCTCCATTCTCAACCAAGAAGAGTCTGATGAGGAGATGGAAGAGTCTAAGGAAGTTGAGGAGGAGACCAAACCTGCAGATCAAGTACGCTGGAGAATACAAGAACGTCACTACTTTTTGCAAGCAGGTGCAAAAGTCAAATCTTGTGCTTTCCATCAAGACAGTAACCTTCTTGTTGTTGGCTTTTCAAGTGGTATTTTTGGCATATGGGAGTTGCCCACTTTCACCAATATTCATACCCTGAGCATCTCGCAAAAGAAGATCGACACAGTAGCAATTAATGCTACTGGAGAGTGGCTTGCATTTGGCTGCGCGAAGCTTGGACAATTGTTGGTGTGGGAGTGGCAATCTGAATCATATGTCTTAAAACAACAAGGACACTTTTACGACATGACGTCCGTAGCATATTCTACCGATGGACAAAACATCGCCACAGGCGGAGACGATGGAAAACTTAAAGTCTGGAACACTGTATCTGGCTTTTGCTATGTAACCTTCAGTGAGCATACTAGTGGCGTCAGCGCAGTAGAGTTTGCCAAGCAAGGCCAGGTGGTGTTCTCGGCAAGTTTGGACGGCACCGTTCGCGCTTTCGACCTCGTTCGATATAGAAACTTTAGAACATTTACGAGTCCTTCACCAGTACAATTCACTTCCTTAGCGGTAGATCCTAGTGGTGAGGTAGTTTGCGCTGGTAGTATGGATTCATTCGAGATCTTCGTTTGGAGTGTACAAAGTGGAAAGCTTTTGGATGTCCTAGAGGGTCACGAAGGGCCAGTCAGTTCTCTGGCTTTCTCTCCCACTGGACTTCTTCTTGTCAGTGGTAGCTGGGATCAGACGGCAAGAACCTGGGATGTGTTTGGCCGCAAGAAGGTAGTAGAAACTTTCAAACACACAAGCGATGTCCTGGCTGTGGCTTTCAGGCCAGATGGCAAAGAAATCGCAGCTTCCACCCTTGATGGACAGATCTCCTTCTGGGACGTAGAAGATGCAAAGCAGACCGCATTAATAGAAGGTCGAAAAGACATATCTGGTGGGCGCAAGTCAACCGACAGAGTGACAGCAGAAAATTCTGCATCTGGAAAGTGCTTCAATTCCTTGTGCTATACGGCAGATGGTACATCCATCATTGGTGGTGGTAATAGCAAATATGTCTGTATTTACGACATTGCTACAAACATCTTGGTGAAGAAATACCAAATTTCAATGAATCTTTCACTTGATGGAACACAAGAGTTCTTAAATTCTAAGAAGATGACTGAGTACGGATCTAAGGATACTATGGTCGACGATGATGATCAATCTGACCTTGAGGATCGTCTTGATAATACGCTACCTGGCACTGCATCTGGAGATCTTTCTGTGCGCCGAACTCGACCAGAGGCAAGAACTAAATGCGTTCGTTTCTCTCCAACCGGTAGAGCTTGGGCTGCTGCTTCTACCGAAGGCTTGCTCATCTATTCATTGGATGATACTATTATCTTCGATCCATTTGATTTGGAGATTGATATTACTCCCGACTCTGTGCTTGAAACACTTGAAGCCAAGGAGTACCTTCGAGCACTTTGTATGTCTTTCCGACTTAACGAAAAGAATATTATACAGCAAGTGTTTGAAGGCATACCACCCAAAGACGTAGAGCTTGTTGCTCAGGATCTTCCTGAAAAGTACCTCGAGCGTCTCTTGAAGTTTGTTGGTGTTCATATGGAGAGCAGCCCTCACGTAGAATTCCATTTGATTTGGGTCACCAGGCTTTTGATGGCTCATGGACGTTACCTTCGCGAGAACCGTGGCCAATACCAGACCATCTTCCGAACACTCCAAAAAGCATTGGGATCTGTCAAAGAAGATTTAGCAAGCCTGTAAGTCATGTTTAATTATTATAGCGATGCGGATGATGACTCGTACTGATATCTATTGCCTGTTAGCTGTGACGCAAATCAATATCTGTTGAAATACATTATCACTCAGTGCCAAAAGTCATCCAACTCGAGCATGGAAGGAATCCAGCAAAACCTTTTATCAGCTTAATACAAACTTTGGGCTGTTCATTGTTACAACCCATGTAATATAACTATAGATCTTTCTGACTTGGTCTGCCATCTTTGGGATGGATTTCATCTAACACAATGTACAACACTACATAAAGCATCTATTTTTTGATTAAAAAGCAAAAATTTTATTTTACAAGTGACTTTATCTCAGGGAATATAAATCAGATGCATATATGTCTTTTCATATATGCAATGAATAACTTTTTAGGTGTATTTACTAAAGAGTCTGAAGTTGCATTGATGAAGTCGCCTCTTCCGTCGTAGAAGTCGTAGGAGGATTAAGCATCTTTTCTATAGGGCCACATGCCTTTTTAAAAACCCATGATGAGTAAACCTTCGCTACACATAAATAACCATGGCCTGCGATCACGTACCTTGATGATTTCATCGAGTTGAGAATCAAGGTCTTCCAGCTGCGAACCTTCGAGTCTATGTTCCTTTACGAGCTGCAGACGTTCCTGATTAAGATCCTCCAAAACCTTTTTCAGACTGCATGGATTTTTAGATCACCAGAAGCTACACATCAAGATGATACTATGCTTACCGTAGTCTTTCCTCGTGCTCAAACTTTAAGCGATTGATCATGCGCATATGTGGATCAGTATTCTCAGTGAACTCTGACGGCGCGGTTTTGACGAATTCATCTTCTGATATCAGAGGAATACCTTGATAAATGGATCTATAGACTTTATCAGAATCCTATTCTAATAGCACTTTTATCATGCTCTACATACCTGAACTGTCGACATTTGACGATCTCTTCTTCCAAGTGACGCTTTTCATAAGCAATGTTCTGCAAGCCCAAGTGCCGCTGATCCATTATCTGCCTCGCCTCGGCAGTCAAATTCTTCATTTCCCTCGTGTGATTATATGTAGTTGTGTTTAATTCTTTCAAGAGCGCAAATTGCGTGTTGGTCCTCGTGTCTTGTAGCGGATCTATTGGGCACTGATCGGACTAAATTTGTGCATTTATAAGTATTGAAATTCCACTAAAGAGCGATCACTCCAAAGTAGTCATACCGTTTGTTTGGACTCTAAGTAATCCCCCGCTATCGTGCGTAAGGCATTACAGGCCTCCGTTATGGCGGCTGTGTGGGACAAAGTTCCAGTCATAAGGCGAATCCGAGGATGTCAACTCTTTACGACCCAACTAGCTGGCAAAACCTTTTGAGCTTTTGTACACGTGACTGCTATGTGTACAATTTATTTTATATGGAGAATTGCAATTCGCGAGCTTTAATAAAGCATACTGAGAACAGTTCGATTACCGGATTTAAACGGCAAAAAAGTGTATTTTGGCCCTTCCGCTTCATTGGAAGGACATTTTTCTTGGCTATTTGTCAAAGTATTGAAAGGTATCTCCATCTGCGCGCTAACTGAAAAAATGCAACGTTGCACAAATGTACGGAGATGAAAAGTGTAAAAAGAAACTTTGGAGCAAGGGTCGCCACCATCTTTGTCTCCTTCACTTAGCTTTGGCTTTTATGCCCCTATGCATTTTGGATCTTTAGGAAGGAAAAAGAGCACATCAAAGTCGTCTTCGAGTTGTTCTCCTCAGTCGGCAAAACGAAGTGTCTGCGCAAGCGAAGGCAAATATCAAAGGTAAGGGCTTTCACATGTCTTGTGTTTGCAGTCGCCTAGAAATCACTTAGTGACTCTCCCTTTCTTGACACTTTCAAATTTTGAAAGCTCAAAAAATTCAAATTCCTTGAGCGGGAAGGTAATCTCGGCCACAAGCGAATTAGATAGTATACCCAATGAAGGCGTCGATGCATTTTACAATTACCAAGGCCGGGCATTCTTACCAGAAGTTGACGGCAAACAATACTTTTTACCTTGCGACGACGAGGAGGCTGAGAGAATGGAGGTTTATGAATTAGTAATTTGGTGAGATACTGAATTACGATGCCAACTGTCTGTGGATCAACTGTGACTAAACCATTGTGCCACTTCTCATACAGGCATGTCTTTCAGAAGTAAGTTTACCAATCAGAGAAATAAATTCACGCCGGGCTACAATCTGAATTTTTGCACATAGAGCGTTCTTTGCGCCGGTAGCAAATGAGTTGAATGAAGGGATTAGAGTGTTAGAAATAGGGTAAGTATATTATGCTTGGTCAAAGGTAAACCATGTTAGATCTTTATATAACCTTTGCTCAATTCAAGAATTGGTACTGGAAAATGGATAATGGTAAATACACCTTGAATTAATAAAAAAAAAACCAGACGTCTACTACAACTCTATTCATAAATAGGAGCTTGGCGAAAAATACCCAAATTCGCAGTTCGTTGGAACTGACATCTATATATACCCAACTAGGTAAGTATACAACTCTGTTTGGACATGGAAAGTACATCATTATTAATATGTGAGATATAAACAGTGATCTACCCAGCAATTGCCATTTTCAACCTGTCGATACTATCAAAGGATTGCCTTTCCCAGATAATTCCTTCGACTATGTTGTGCAGCGTAATGCACTTTATAACTACACGAAGAAGGAATGGGACGAAGTAGTTGTACCTGAAATGGTTAGGGTACTCAAACCGGGTGGTTGGATCGAGTTTGGTAAAATTTGACACCTTGACTGTTTCTGTCGTAGTAATACATGCTGACGAATATCTTCAGCCGAGGGAGAAACGAACATCCAAGACGCTGGACCTAAAATGTCTACTTGGCTAATGCGATGTAAGTAATCTCATCCGTCTACAGACAACCAATTGACTGCTAAAGCCTTATTGTATACAGTGAATGTCACACTTCAATCCCGCGCACTATATTCGAGAGTTGGTCCACAGCTAGGAACCTGTTTACAAACTCATGAACAAATTCATAACGTTCACGCATCTTTTAGATCCATTCCTTTGGGATGGTTGGGCAAAGTAGGCGATATTGCACTGGAAGCACTCGCTCGCCTCTTCGAATCGTTGAGACCGAAAATGTGCGAAGATTGGGATATGGAGCCTTTCAAGTATGACCTGTTGACAAGATCCGCGCTAATGGAGTGCAAAGAGTTCCGATCATGGACAAACTATTATTACTGTTTTGGACAGAAGATCGCTAACGATGATTCGGCAGTAACAGTGATCAAAGACCATCATCCGCCTTCTGAGCACAATCCAGTCTTCCACAGCATCAATGTAAAATAGACATACTAAGAGAGCGAATATATATATCATGTAGATGACTTTTTAGATTTGCACCGGTTTGCAAAAACTTTGTCATTGGAAAAAAAAAAAAAAAAAAAAAAAAAAAAGAGAGAGATTCGGAAAGACAGGACTACTTCTACAACATATGTAAGAGTTGCAAGATGAAAGGCCCAAGTGCTTACTCAGCTCAAACAAGAACTTGCATCTTCAAGTTGACAAGCATGTCATTCATTTTTTAAGTGATTACTTGATGATAAAATGTATTCGGAGGTTCTTTAAAAATTAGAGCTTTGGGCCGAAATAGGTACATATCATATAACGTTTGTATGAAATTTCTATATTTCTTCAGATATTAAGAGTACATCTAATAATATCAATAAATTATATTGTTATAGTTCTCATGAACTATTGTTTGCCGGAATGGGTTTTGATATATTCAATAGCCGTAGCAACATCTGCATGGAATCCTTTGACAGCAGATGCATCGACTATCCATCTGGAAAGACAAAGCTTAGAAAATGAGACTGGCGATATCGAGTATATATCTACAAAACTTACTTTGGAACGCTTCCTCCCGCTGAAGAGTGTTGGATGCAAACCCATTCGATGGCTTTTTTCCCATCTACTTCAATTTCTCTGACTACTTCCCATGCGTCGTACATACCGCGGACATAGCCACTTTTGACCGAAGATGGGTGGTCGATACCCTTGGAAACAATGTAAAAACATCGTCCTTGCTCCTTTGTAGCAACAAGTTCAACAAATTCTCGAGAAGCGAATGGTACTTTGAAACCAATCCAATAGATGCCAACTTGAGGGGCAAGTTCCTCTACAACTTCGACACCTTCACAGATGCTAATATACTTCGGCTCTTGGAGAGAATGATCAACAAACAGAAGCTCCCGCATCTGCTCATAAGAGACATCGGTGTGAACACTCTCTCTTTGGAAAAAGTGATTTCCGTCATCGCTAGCTTCCTTCTGCTTACGTCTGGTGACGACGCCGGCGGTAGTGTTCACAGTTGGCCATTCTCGAGACTTCTCAACATACTGGTCGGCTTCCGAGTACCAAGTGTCTAAAAGTGTCTTGAATTCAGTTGAATCTGCTGCTGGCAGATCACTGCGCGGAATAGTGGCAACCATAGAGAAGAAACGTCTAAAAGGTACAATAATGTGACGGAGCTGCACGACATCGAAATAAAAGTCAGTCACACCTAGAAAGATTGCCAGTTTTCATTGCTACCTTCAAGCTTTTTCCTTCCTCGGGCAGCTATCCCGCAAGTATGGATTACGTTGGAAGACTCTCCAACCTTCTATCTTCAGTCAGCAAAGTCTACAATGAGCTAAATCCAGCCACACTGTCGGGAGCTATCGACATCGTTGTCGTGGAACAGCCTAATGGTGACTTGGCATGCTCCCCCTTTCATGTTCGGTTTGGTAAACTTTCACTGCTCATGCCTCAAGAAAAGAAGGTGAGTTTCTACTTCTACATTATTGAGCTTTTTCATTGGGATAGTTTGTTATGGATTGGAGGTGTCATGTCTTTGGCGACAACGACAGTTATGACACTGCGGAATTATTATGAGCGAAGGCTGTACAACGCTGCGACTGCTGATGTCATATGAATCTATATGCATGAAATACAAAAGCACAATACTTGCTGTTACATCGATTTACAATTAAAAGGAATCAAAGACCTGTGCAGGATGGGAATGTGTTCTTGCGTGACACCCAGACAGGCTCCGACTTCTTGACTAATAAGCATGTTAATCTAATATTCTTTATTTTTACTGCTGGGTTAGGTGAGAATCACCGTCAACGGAGAAGCTGTTCCTTTTGCTATGAAAGTAGGAGATGCAGGCGAGGCTTTTTTCGTATTTGAAACCGATCTTGAAGTACCAGAAGAATTCCAGACTTCACCATTAATGTCGGCAGCTTCGGACGATGGCAGAGGAGACGAGGTGAAATTCCGCTTCGAGTAATCCCATGACCGATGCATATGATAGTAACAATTTCAACTTTTAAGGAGCCTCCATATTTGGACATTGGTGCTTCTGATGAGCGTGATCAGACTATCATTGATGAAGAAGGCAAGTTGATACACAGATAACCTTTAGGAGAATGCATGTTTCATGCTGACAGATAGTTGCCATACAGATGCTGGATATGTGAGCGCTCACAGTGCAAGCGGCAGCGAGTTCGAGGAATCCGATGGTGAGATTGAACAGCAATCTTTCCCAGCTATACCTCCAGAATTACAATCACCAAAAATGATCATCGAAGAGCAACTTGACAAAGTGGTAACAACCATGGATCCATATCCCTCTGCAAAGCCTTTAGAACAATCGTTAGCTGAGGAAGTGGATATGGAAGAACGGCGATTGGAAGAACGGCGATTGAAAGACCAAGAAGCATCTGAATCCAATACCAGCCCGAAGACCGAACCTCGCCCAAGTAGTCCTTTGCCTGAAAATACAACTTACCCTATGGAAGATGGGTCCACCTTATTAGAGCGTATATCTGGCGAAGCAATTACAACCACTACAGTCACTAAAGAGACATTTATTGTTCGACCAGCAGATGGCGACATTAAAAGTTTTTTTATGGATGTAACGCATAATCATGTGAATGACGACAGCACCGGAAATTGTGAATCCTCTGAACCGGGCACATCCGATGATACAGTCGAAAGACCTTCACAACCGAAAGGTGAACATGAAACAATGATTCTCGATATGGCTGGTTACAAAATTGAAGAGGAACAGGATGAAGCCGCTGAAGAACTAGAAGATAACGACCATATTAAACACAGACACAGAAAGCTGCGACATATGGATGAAGAAACTAGAGAAGAGCTAGCAGGCCCTTCGGAAAATGAAACTGCTGAAAACGAACAGCCAGTTGAACAATCAATTGAAACCCCTCAAAGACCAGCTATTGGCAACCGAGAACGCAGCCACTCCTTGCCTCATAAAATGGAAGAACCAGCTAAGAGTTCTAGCAATGCAAAAGCCGTTGATATACCGGGTAGTGTCCAGGATGTTGAGCCCAAAAGTGACTCTGAAATGGACTATGGCGAAACTCCCGTCAAATCAAAATCACCAGACTCTGAATGGTCGTGGGGTTGGGGATCCCTGCCTAAGAGACAAGATTCTCGCAAGGATTCTACAGATGGCTCAACGGACGTTTTATCTGGAGACTTAAACAAGCTATCTGTTGACGAAAGTGAAAAGAATCAAAACCAGACCGTTTCTTTATCTTCAACAACTACCCAAGATAACAGTGCTTTGGAGGAAGTTCGACTCAAATCTGGTAGAACATATCGTATAGAAATGAGCCTTTGTGGATCAGCGGCTCTAGGTACCGACCCTGAACAGTGTAAACGGGTTTTCCGAGAATACCAAGTCTCCTATGACCAATTTGTCCACAATCCCAATATCTTGAATGACGCTCACCTTGTATTCAAATACGAAGGACGATACTACAAACATGTTGGTATGCAAGCGCCGCTTTTCACTTCCATGCTACTATTACCTCAGCCGCTTTCTGCAATGTCTGACGAAGATTCGAAGCTGGGCCCGAAAGTATCTGATAGTCGTGATAGCTATTCTTTTGGTCGCGGTTGGAGACAGTGGTGGAGTAGATCTTCAGTAGCCGAACCGTTGGTTGCAAACACAGATCTGGAGCAAGGTGATGATGGTAGCCAAAGTCATGTCTCTGAAGAGGAGAAAGCCGATGATAAAACTGCAGCGGCAGCTGCATCTACTTCTCATGCAGCAGCTGGTCAGAAAACAACATTCACTAAAACTACCACCACCACATCCGTCGGTTGGTCAGCTCAACAACCACATAATGCTGAAGACGGACCGATAGACCAAAGCACATATCATAAAAATTATGCCAAAACACTGCGGTTGACTTCTGATCAACTAAAGCAGCTTCGTTTGAAGAAAGGAGTCAACACCATCTCATTTTCCGTAAAGTCTTCGTATCAAGGCACTGCTACTTGTGTCGCCAAGATATTTTACTGGAATCATAATACTCAAGTTGTTATCAGCGACATTGATGGCACAATCACCAAAAGTGACGCTTTGGGACACGTGTTCACAATGATAGGGAGAGATTGGACTCACAATGGCGTTGCCAAACTTTATACTGATATTCACAACAATGGGTATCAATTACTATATCTGACTTCTCGCGCTATCGGTCAAGCTGATTACACTCGTGAATACTTGAAAAAAGTTGAGCAAGACAGATATCAATTGCCTGATGGACCCGTCATAATGTCGCCAGACCGCCTATTTACTTCTTTTCATCGCGAAGTGATCATGCGCAAACCTGAAGTATTCAAAATGGCATGTTTGAGAGATGTGCAAAGATTGTTCACAAGCTCGAATCCGTTTTACGCCGGTTTTGGAAACCGGATTACTGATGCGATGTCATATCGAAGTGTTAATGTACCAGCCTCTCGTATCTTCACCATCGATCCCCAAGGTGATATCAAGCTAGAGTTATTGAGTGGTTACAAATCTTCGTATATTCACCTTAACGATTTGGTCGATCAAATTTTCCCACCCTTGAGTAAGGCACTGGCTAGCGAATACAATGACTGGAATTTTTGGAAGCAACCACTACCACAAATCGAACTTCCAAAGCTACCTGATCCTATACCCTCCACCAGCAGCTCACCAAAACCGAGACCTATTACACCAAACCCCTCATCTATTCCTACCTCACCTTCCATGTCTGCGGTGCCAGAGCCCAAGCCATCAAGAAGTCTGCTACGAAGCTTCACATCTCGATCTCAAGATGGAGCTAAAGATAAGCATGGACTTACGAGCTACAAGAGCTCTCCTTCATTGTTCTCGCAGTCTTCACAATCATCCTCGGATGACAAGAAGACTAATGACAAGAGGAAACCCTCAAATCCAGAAGATGTGACAGGGGATCAGCAGGCTCCAGTTGCAATAGAGAACAGCGAGTCAAAAAATCAAGGCTCTAATAATTCATTAGAGGGGGATGCAAATGTCACTGGATCGTCACTATCACAATCTCCTAGCTCAACATCCGGATTGATGAAACAAGTCATCACAGGCAGAGTCGGTGGATTGCGAGATACGATCTCACGTACACTGTCCCGCGATTCTCGGCGCTCTACCCCTAGCAATGACGATCTTCATGATAATGAGGAACTAGATAATGATACAGAAAACGATTTGAATGGAATAATTGACGAGGATATTACAGATGACATTGATATGGATAACATCCCGTTCCTCTAAACTCTTTCCGGGCTCACCATACTATTCTTTACGGAAAAACCAACGCCGATTGATCCTTTCAAAGTTGTATATTTTATATCATTTTTACAAAATCCTTTAAGAGGCTTTCTCTATATATTAATGTAGATAAGTTTTTGGTTGTTTCCTTCTTATTGATTCCTTTATTTTTTGGTCTCTATGGTTTTAAAAGGACGACTTTTAATATTTGGGATCTTGTTTTGGTATTATTTGCATGACATGAACACAAAATATACAAAATGCTTTGTTTTTTTTACTGCTTCAAGGAGTATTTGCCATAATTGTAGCGGTTACTTGCCTTGCCTGTAGCTATGCTTTATTGCAATGAAGTATATATGAGATATAACTATTTATGATGAAAATATGTATAAGCGTTCATGGAATTTAATCCTCGAAAACTGTGTTCACTCTTGGAGCAAGTGACTCGTGGGAACCTTGGGATGCTTGGACTTGATGTGCCTGTGTACCACTTTGGCTTCCAATGGTCTGGTGATGATCTTCAGGTGAGCCGCGGCTATCATCGCGCTCATACATGGACTTGAGAAAGAAAGCGTTATTATCACCTCCAGATTCTGATAAAGATTCCACACCTTCAGCTTTATGATGTGGGGTGGAAGGGATCATGGAATAGCTTCGGACAACCATTCTGGGAGCGGTACCGACGATTGAGCGAAAAACAGTGGTAGTTTTAGCAATGTTCATATTGAGAAGAGTCTGTTTTATAAGAGGACAAAAGACAACCGGGAGATAATTGCTGTATATGTATGAGATGGAAGTAAAAGGAAGAGGTTTCGAAAAGGATGAATAGTTTGAAGTGAATTTGTCCTCTTTATATTCCGAAAATATCCAGTTAAGAAAGGGCAACCCACCGCCCCATAATACAGATGGCGTACATAAACAAATCGGCAGTCAGGGACATGGACCCGAACAGCTTCAGTTATACTGCTTAGGTGCACTACCTCCATAGCCCAGCATCACGTGGACATACATTGACAATTGCTTCCAATCATCTAGGTGGTTACAACGACTATTGCATGCCCACGTCATACTCGTGTGCTGATGAGTAGAATGTGGATCAGTAATATTAATTTATCAAAGACTCGATTTGAACCGAAGTTGGATTCAAAGAAAACGAAAGCTTCTAGAATTCGCTATATCTCACTTTTCATCTTTTCCCTATTTGGCATTAAATGGGATTCTGGACTGCCTCAGATCATCCTTTAGTGGGACAAAAGGTTTTGTTTTTTCTCGTATGATTCAATGAGTTACAACAGTGTCACCATTTTCACAACTATAAGAAAGTTTATGGAGGGGCAAATGAGGTGAACCACTGAGAGTATATATGCCACTTACAGCTGAGAGATCATATTTTGGACCAATTTTATCTAACGTGCTAATAATTGGTATCTTTTTCATCTTTAATTAATCTTTACAAATTACGCTAATAACGAACTTGACAATTGAGAGAGAATAACGCTTAGTTGACTGGCTAGAGGCATCTGACAAGCCATATTCTCAGTTGGATATTACGTGATAAATGCTTCTTTCTCTCTCTCATGTCATCTACTTACTAGGAAGTCTAGCTTGGACTGCTCTAAAATTGAGATGTGACATGTATGGCAGTCGTCGCAGCTTCCGATCAGCCGCCTATTTGAAACTCTCTGGGAAATTATACTTTAGAAAATCACACCTATGCTTTAATTCCCTTCTTGATGTAATCCAAGCCAGTATGTTCAGGCTATTGGACTGAAAAACTGCAACTGACCAGTTTAAACATCAGATTATGATAATTTGTGGTCTAAATGAGTAAGCCCCGTCGACATTTGAATGCTGTATACTAGAGGGGCCAGAAAAAATTGGCTTTAATATTATTTACAAATCTTCACAATTTCATACTGTCAAAGGCACTTTCTACTTGGTGAATACAGGTAAAACTGCAAACTCTTTACAAAGTATTAAGAAAAAGTGACCCATTGTACAGTTCAAACATCCAAAATCAAGCTAACTTCTATGCATTAAAAATTGTGTCATATTGCATACTTGACGGTGCCGCCTATGATCCTTGTTGCTTTTGTCTTTGTTGTTGCTTCCAATAGAGGTAATCCGTGCTATGCATTGGCTTAGAGCTTGGTGCGACATTTATCGGTGGTGTAGCATACCATAACACCTCTTTCTTGCCCTCTCGAACATATTCTACAACTGAAGCACGATATTGTTAGCGTTAAAACTCAAATGCATGATTCGTCACGAAAATATATGAGACATACTGGCTTCGTTGACGGGTTCGGGCAAATTCTCCACTTTGTTTTGCGACAATTCACTGCTACTACCAGTGGGGGACGACGATTGCGTTGTTAAAGGTTGATCTACGTTCATTTGGCTAGAATGTCGTGTTGCGACTGACGGCTCAAAGACAGGTATAGCTGGCTTAGTATCATCGCCCTGAGCTACATTAGAGCGTGCTCTTGTTGCCCTTGGACTGGAAGTCAAACTTGTACTTTTTTCTTCAGTAGCCGATGGTTGCGATTGCGAAGTTTGACGCGAGGAGCGCCTTCGACTGGGATATCTTGCTTCTGCCGCCATCGGCAATATGAATGTGTTAAAGCAGTCGTTCAGTCCCAAAACGAAGTTTAAAAAGTGTATCCGTGACTGTCGCTTATATATTTAAACCATAATGATCTTTGCTTTAACACACATAGCTTTCAATAAACGAAGCAGGCATTTGGATATGAACTTTTCAATAATGATATGTAACATGCCAAACACATCAATTGCTTCATTGATTTGTCTTCAAAATTGTCAATGAGTGCTTTGACTCGAATGAAGTCTCTCTATATATATGGCTATGCTTTCACACTGTTATGACAATTATGTATGTTGTTTCCAATACTAGCTCTATATCCTTTGGCGTCAGTTTGCGATGCTTTCATTGTCTGTAAGACTTCAAATCATGTATACAGCTTGGAAACAGAAATAACTTGCTTTATTTGATGGCGCACGGTTCCCCCCTGAAACACGTGTTGCAATTCAATCATCCTTCGATTAACTTGAGAAAGCCCTAATCAGCCAACTCAAGCTACGACAGAACCTATCAAATTGTTATTTAGCATTCGCCATCGTAGCGCAGGCTGTCAATATCAACTCTTTCTGTCAAATCATCCCGGACTATCAATTTGAGCCTCTAAAGAACCATTTCTGACGCTACAAATCCCATGTCCACGCTATTGGAGCAGTACCGATCGAAACGATCGCGAGAGAACGAGTTATCCTCCATTATACAGGAAGCCATACAGGATGGGAAACGTGAGTGCTGGTACGGACAAATTGCTAGTTAAAGCGAGAAGTGACATAAACTTTGATTAAATAGTCGAAGGGTTGGACTTGACGACGAAAGGGCTACTTATCGAAAGCATTTTGAGTGATTTAAAGAATTCAGATATCAAGGACTCTTGGAGCGATAAAGGTTAGATATTATATGCTAAAATGCAATAAATACATTTGATCTGATATGTCATATAGTCCGAAGCCAGGTACTAGAATTGCTCAAATTGCTCGGACGAAATCCAACTGGCAGTGACAAATTGTATTCGAAAGAGGTATGCGGTGATTGATCTATCAGTATATTGGATGCACTTCTCATACTTTACTAGGGCATGGATACATTAGTAACCGAGGCTAGCTTACAATCAGACAAATGTTACGAAAGTCTTTCAAGCGTTGAGGCCCTAAAGTGTATAGCGAATAGTTTATTACTAGTCAGCGATACTAAATCGTACTTTGAAGACGGTGAAGGGATAGCTTCATGCGCTAAAATTTTACAAGCGTCTCATGTCAGTGGTACCTCTCGATTCCTGGCAGTACGAATACTCTTCTTCATCACCATAGACCGTCCCAACATTGTTAAAACACTCGTTGAAAGTCAAGGGCTCTCCTTCGGTTTAGCTAAGGTATATGGTATGATCCTATAGATTTGAGCACTCTCTAGTACTAATCAATGCTTCCTTTGAAGACGTTGGAATTGTCAGTATCTAGCGTCTTGGATAAACATACGAGTCAGCAAGGTGCCATATCTGCTGAAATGCAGACTACTGAAGCTCTCAAGTTATTCTTCAATCTAGCATTAGTGATGACCGCGGAAGCAGATAATGAATCTTCCGAAGAAGCCAAACAAAAGGAGTTCGCTGCGCAATTCAAAGATAGCATCAAGAGCATCTTAAGGCTAGTACAATTTATCCCACTATCTACACATAATACTTTGTCATCTCCTCTTTTAAATGCTATACATGCTCTATTACATGTTCCATATTCCGAGGATTGGAACCGCGGTGTCATATCTAATTTAAAGGAAGCACTTACACTGGCTGTACCTGAACTAGTTGGAGACAATTCTTCGGAAGAGAATTTCGAACAACTTCGAGCAAACCAAGCGGACAATACGTTAGCTCCTCTTCTACTAGTATTGCGCAGAGCAGCAGCAAATGACATGGAATCAAGAAATTTTTTGGCAGAAAGCTTACTGCCGAGCGAAAAGTATGCGTACTATGTCCATTGCCATGAGACCAATCATCTCTAACGCTATTCCTACTCATCAATAGCGACAGGTCTCTTCCAGTTAATAAGGGTGACCACATTTCAGCTCGTTTGGTACGCTTGATGACATCCACGGCGCTACCAAATACTCGAGACTCTTTATGCGACTTGTTCTACGTCCTTTGTGACGAAGACGGTATGTAAAAATGGCTGCAGGGACTTTAAATCATTATATTATAAATCTCTAATGATTGCGTTGCATAGCCAACAAGCTGAGTCAACGTGTGGGCTATGGAAATGCCATCGGCTTTTTAATGAACCGAGATATCCCACTTCAGCCGCCTTCCACCTCGCAATCTAATGGACCTCAGGAACGCGAAGTCAATCCTATCACTGGTCAGTTCTTGGATGAAGAGAATCAAGGACCTTCTCTTGCAGATATGACGGACGAAGAAAAGGAACGAGAGGCCGAGCGTCTTTTTGTGTTATTTGAACGATTGAAGAAGACTGGTGTAGTGGATGTTGAGAACCCGATAGCCAAAGCTATGAGAGAAAGTCATGGACGTGTCTCAGAGATAGATTCCGAAGAAGGCGATGATTAAATGAAAATATCAATTGTGAATAGCCACATTTATTATTTTTGTTTTTGTGCAAAGATTAGAATTGTATCAATGGAGCTATTTTTGTTCAAACTGAAGACAAACATGATAATGAAAAAGGAAGGCTCAATCACTGAATGCAAATGTCTCATTTAATTGAAGCAAAAGCGGTTATGAGATGCTGTCAAAGTTGGACCTGAAATAATGCCAGCAGCACCATAGGCAACAAAGCCACAAATTCATGCCGAATATCCATTTTTTGTGATGAACTTGCTTTTGCAGTGCTAATAGGAGCAGTACTATTTGTTTGGGTACTGTTTGATGGTGCTGGAGCAGGCGCAGGCGGAGGACCGTCATACGAAGGTTGATCTGTTGCACTTTGAGTCTGCAGATAACTTGGTGGACTATTAGCTGTTCCGCAAGCCCATTTACTTGTACACGCTTGTACACAGGTTGAGCGATTAGCGTCTGCAGGGCATACTGCTTGACAGGCCACAAATTTTCCATTACATTCTGCTAAAGTAACAGGTTCCAGGTACGTGGCATTGGCGGCATTGTTATTGGCCTGTTATTTTTAACAATGTGGATGGACAAAACAATGAGCATCTGTGAAACTATTCATGTGCCTGAACTTAAACAAGAACACGTAGTGCTATAAACAGAAATGATATACTCACAGAACACTTGCAATTCCATGCCATGGTGACGTTATTACAAAAACTATAAGCAAAAGCAAAAGCTTTTGAGTTAATCTGGTGCAGTTGTTTTGGTCGTCGCAATAAAATTAAAAACATTACTTTGCACTCACGCCTCCCGGACCACCACATTGAGTCTGTAAATTGGGGAACGATGTTGATTAGCCAAGTACCTTTCAACAGAATCAACCAAAGGTTACATATGACATACAGCACAATATGATACTTGTCTCTGGCAAAGATTAATACGCTGGCCCTCATCTAAGCTTAGGATAGTCCATGGAGTGGTTGCATTTGCACTTGGGGATGAGCTGGGGCTAGCTACTGAATTTGTACTTAAAGAAGAAGGCCCTGTTTTCAGTTGCAATTAGAAGCTTTGAACGAGAACAAGAAGTGACCGTAGGTCCAGTAGACAATCCAGTAACTCACCAGATACCGCAGTGGAGGATTGACCATTGGCGACGCTGAAGACAAAGCCTACAGCTGTAAGGGATAGATGTAATTTCATTTGAAAATTGGAACCTGAAAAGAAAGGTGGAAAGAGAAAGCGGTTGGGTATTATTAGCTTTTACATCCGTATCTGATATATATTGATCTCTGATGCATATTGAGTAACTGTTTTTTGGAACGCATGCAACTGATGTCAAACAATAAACCCCTTTCAATTCGTAAGCTTAAGTTAAATTCTATGTTTCATTTCTGCGCCTCCACATTGTTGTATATGAAGGATGTAGAGATCATCTTTTACAGTGATTACTACCATTTCCGTTATGAATTTACAGTAAAGGTTCGAGAGAGTTCTAGCCCGCAATTAAATTTGCTATTCGATATGCTCATCTCGATCTCAAAACTTTCCACGCAGGAAAGCAGACTAAACATCGCATTCATAGGTATATTAAAATGATAGTATATTTGATTATATGAGACATTCAGGCACTCGTGTACACCGGGTTTACATAGAACTTCCCAAAAGAAGCATGCTATTTACATATAGAATTTATGGAAGTTTCAAATCTGAGAACAAACAAAGTCAAAACAAGATCGGCATTGAACTGGCCTAGTTTCTTATGTGAAGCATGAATAGACTAGTTACTCATCGAGCTCTTCCGAGCAACCTTGATAAACACCATAGTACCTGGATGTAAAAGTTGTCAATGACTACAATCTCAACCTTGAGCGTTGAATGCTGTAATGCTTACCACAGGTGATCGACCGTCTCTCCTCTTCCTGCACTATTTGAGCAATCTCTCACTTCTCCTCCAAGGCATTTCTCTATGGACAATGCACAATTAATAAATTGATCTTTACAGAACGGTTACCTTTAACGTAGTTGACTCACTGGTATGCATAGAACTGTCATACTGCCAGTACTCGGTGCCATCATGCTGTATAATACATTGAAATCAATTAGTCTGAGCATGAAATCAAAATATAGTTCAATAAGTAACACAGACATAATAACCATCTTGTAAGCGCAGTCGATGCACAACAGCTGTCCATGGAAGATGTTTTAGACTCTAGACTCATGTAGCTCTCATATGTAAAATCTGGTACTTACGATCGGTTCTATATACGACTCTCTTGTGCTCGAAACCAAGGCTCCTTTGATAGTCAGCGTATTCTTTGTTGGCGAACCTGTGCTTTCCTGAATTATAGTACAACGTTACTTGATTGGCTCTTACACATGTATACAACTTTGAAAAAATAGCTACCAAATGTATATAATACATGATTGCCTGGTTGCAGAGCACTCAATCGGCTTTGCATTTCTACGCTGGCTAAAGATGCAACGCATGATCCAAATGAATGTCTTTGATGGATGTTATGATTAGTAATTATCTCTCATTCAAATATATAAAATAACTACCAACCCAACAACATGGAATTTGTAATCTGGATGTAAGGTCAGTTGATCCTCAAGCACAGTGAGCATTGGGGTTTTTAGGTCATTGAAAGCGAGTAGACAACCTTACAAAACGTCTTCAGTTAGTGACGAGTAGACTCAAGCAGACCATTACAATACATTACTTACCACTGTTAACTTGTGCTCCGGGTATAGTAGGATGGTTTATCAATGTTGATCTAATTGACTGAATCAACTGCAAGTCAGTTGTCGTTGAAGTGCCTTCACTAATAATTGTTCATGTACTTACCAATATCCTGTTTTGTTTAGTTGCAGCGCCTCTGATTTGGATATAGATCGTTTTTTTCCTGTCATTTGCGTAAAATACACGTCATTACATACAATGCTTATTAACATAAGTGTTCTCGGTGAGGTCACTTACGCTTTGCTTCGAACTATCTGCCCAATGATT
Source organism: Umbelopsis isabellina (assembly GCA_016758905.1). Taxonomy (NCBI): domain Eukaryota; kingdom Fungi; phylum Mucoromycota; class Umbelopsidomycetes; order Umbelopsidales; family Umbelopsidaceae; genus Umbelopsis; species Umbelopsis isabellina. The sequence continues at coordinate 892,016 of JAEPQZ010000004.1, read as the reverse complement.
TCGTGAGGCGCCGTGTTGAAGTAGACTAGCACTTCTCCGTCTGGAAGTATACTGGTGCAGTTTTCGCAGTCCCAGTTATTTAAACTTTGTCTGCAGTTTACTGTGCGGCACAATCGTGCGTGAAATCGTAAATCATCCACTTCTGCGCAATTAGGATCCAATTCTTCTATTGAGGTTGCTTTGGGTAATTCCCTTTCCGCATCCCGAAATCGTTCAGCATTATCGAAGATTGAATTTGGATCATCTATTTCCGCACGCTTGACATTAGAACTAATACTATCACGTAAATCCGTTCTATCGATAGCGGTAGCTCGAATGTATGTCGTCAAAATCAATGTGGCACAAACCAGGGAAAGTTTAAAAAGTCTCATTGTGCCTTTAGCGGATATGCTGTTCTTTGGACAAACAGAAGATTGTATCGATGAACCGTTACAAATATATACTGAATCAAGTTTGTTTGAACTCTCGTACTCCTTAACGGCTTTGGCCTTTATATGTGGCTATACGATTCGTTTGCGTTCATTGTACGCTGCTATAATTGGAAAGAATGTTAATTCATGCCGGAAGGCTTTTTGTCAAGAATGCTTAGCAAAGTAAGCCGACAAATGGAATCTGGCGTTTATTGTTCTTGCTGAATAACTCAATTCAAAACAAGCCGATAATTCGTGTCGCTTTTATTATTGCTACCTTTAAACTATATATGGTGCTCATATGCGTGAATGTAAGAAGTAGATGAATGTTGCATACAATACCATTTAGATTTCTGTTGCAGCAGATTACAAACATTTCCTGAACAGTCCACCACCATGGCTTTCTCATTTGCTTCTTAATATCAAGTTTTCAAGTGCAAAAGTATCATAACAGGAAGTAACATTTAAAGTAAGTTAGTTGATCACGGCTGTTGAATGAGTCTCTCGCCGACCATTGTACCAATAATGTGGAGGAAATTCCATTAAGCAAGGCAAATAAAATGAATTTGGAGTTAAACTATTTTTCCTTGCTTTGTGTAGTCACTTCAAGGACACATTCCAAAATATGATGCCTTAATGAAATTCTTCGTTTGTTACTGTTGATGGAAACTTACTAATGGATATATCCAGATAGGTTTCAACTTGCGGAAGGCTAGCTGTACCAGGGTATGCCTCTTCTAGTTCCGTCGCGCAGTAGCTGCTAATCAATGGTTTCGACTTTGTATCTTTAGCCTATTGCTTTAAAGATTTGAATAATTTTACCCCTGAGATGAATTGAAACAACGTAAAAGAGAACATTGTTTGGCTGATCTTCAAACCCGTTGGCTCAACAGAAATCACAGTCACGGGATTGAAGGTTCTCACTCTGAGCAGGACTTGTATACACTGCTCCAGCAATGCCTCGCGAAAGAAGCAGATCACCGTATAGATCCTCCTCTCGATCTCCGGACAGGAATCGCAGATCACATAGTGGGTATAGAAACAGTGGTACGCGCTCACGCTCAAGGTCTCCTCGCTCTAGATCTCCTCGCTCGCGCTCCCCACCGCGCCGCCGACGAGATACAGAATCATACAACAGGGATTCACAAGAACGCCAGCGCAGACCAACCTCATATCAAGATAAATCCAATAGAGGAGAAAAAAAGAAACATGAATGGGGAAAACCAGAGGACGTTGAGCCTGAGCCCGAAGAGCCTGCCAAAAAGAAGGAAGAAGCTAACTTTGGCTTGTCGGGAAAGCTAGCCGCGGAAACCAATACATTCAAAGGCGTTGAAATGAAGTACAATGAGCCACCTGAAGCCCGTACACCAACCAAAAAATGGAGACTTTATGTTTTCAAGGGCAAAGAACAAGTTGGTAGGTATCTGGTGATTCTGTATTGCGGCTCTGTAATGCAAATGTATACAAGACTCATGATAGCAATCCTCCAGATTTAATGCATATCCATCGGCAGAGTGCATTCCTGTTCGGGCGCGATCGAGTCGTAGGTGTTCATCGAAGAGCGTTTATCCGATGTTTTGGAACTAATATTTGGTATTGCTTCAGGTTGCAGATATACCAGTTGATCACCCTTCTTGCTCCAAACAGCATGCAGTGTTACAATTTCGATCTGTGAATGAAACTAACCAGGCCACTGGCCAAGTACGGCGAGTCGTAAAGTAAGTCAATATCACTGAGATCATTACAATCAATTACAATACGATTGATTATTATCTATTAGGCCGTTTATAATAGACCTGGAGTCAACGAACGGAACGCATTTGAACGGCGAGCGTATACCAGATACTAGATACATTGAGCTCAAATTGAACGATGTGCTGAAGTTTGGCAATAGCACTCGTGAATACGTACTTATGAACGAGGATGCGGCTAAATCTTAAGCGGAAATGTTTTAGGTACCCAAGAATACTTTGCGTTATTTGTTTAATGATAAAAGTAATAGCTTTTGAAAGTAGAAGTTAGCAAATTATGTACAATAAAAAAGCATCAAATAACCTAAATTGTCAGTTTGCTCAGTTCTTCTTCGATAGACTTAGCCTTAGCGAGCTTTTCTAATTGATCCTCGTTCATTTTCTCCCCGCTTCCTTGCTTTTTCTTCAAATCATCAATCTGTCTAAGTTTCTTTTGCAGTTGCTTGATCTTTTTATCGGCTTCAGATTTTCCAACGGTAGAGGAGTCCTCTGTAAGGGGATGATCGTTTTTCTCTGCACTTCGCACAGTAGTTGTTTCAGTGCTTGATTTGGGTGGCTCTACCTGTTGAGGCTTCTTTTTTTGGCTCTTCTTTGCGTTTGTCGCGGATTCTGCTTTTGCTTTTGGGTTATAGCCAGGCGGGTAAGTGCTAGGTTTACTAGCTTCCATACGGGCATTTGTGTAGCGTACTACATCCTCAGCGGGAGTAAAGCCTGGTCGAACTTTTCTCTCTTTCCTGTAAGTACCGTCTGGCCTCCGGGATCCAGGAATGTAACGATCTTCACCAGAACCGACAATTCCAGATGCATTGGACGACATGATTATTGAGCAGCGGTTCAGTCACCAGTGTTACCAACTTTTTGAGTGAAATTTTGTTGATAAGTCCCCGCTACAAATTTCATTCACTCTGAAAGCGCTGCAGAGAGCACTGAGCGATTAGGGAGCTACAGCCCAAAAAATTCAATAATGACAATTGAGACTCACTGAATAAATAGTATTCCATTTGATAGATGTAGAAAAGTTGCTGAAATCTCTGCGTCCAAGTCCTTAAAGTTCAACTGTTTTACGGGTTTGAAAGTCTTAACCTTCATGACTGCATGGCAAAAAATTCAAATACTAGTACCTGACTAGATGTAAACCTGTAACAAACGGGTTTACTGGTAAGACGTACGTAAAATTCAGGATACATGCTTTTTCACATCATTGCTTTTTTGCAAGTGATGTTATCCTGATCTTTACTGGCCAACAGCATGAATAATAACAGCTGCAACACCAATAAATCATTTTATTGAGGAAAAATGAAGCAGATCTTATTTGCATGACGTCCAGATCGATAAGTTTAGACTTGCTCGGCTGCATATATAGCATAGATTTCTGTAAATGTCCTCTTGTAGGCGTGATCTCGCCATACTTCCATAACAATCGATATTTGATGAGCACTGGGAACGTGATATTATATAGTTGGTATGTTCAGCGTGCTTGAGAGATACCACTGATCGTAGCTGTCCATGTCTGCAGCTCACCCATAAACAACATCGTATCTTATGCTCTCGCCAAAGGGATTGTGCTTGGTAAAGGTTTTGGCAATGCTTACATGTATCAATTATGTTCACCTCTTATTGGCTATTGTTGATGAAAGGATTGAATTTAACTGGCTGATTTACTACTAAGTTGAGATTTTGATTGACAGACATGCATAGCCAGTAGAGCCGATTGAAAATTAAGGCGTGTCCTCCTGTGATAATACGACACTCGTCCATTCCACCGTGCTGATGCCCGATGACAGCTACAGAACGGTGCAGTTGCTATGGCCATCACACATATGTACCTCTATAATTCCACGGAGTGGATTTCTTATTGGATGGAATAACGCTGGAACAACCATTTGTGTCGCAACTGTCTGCGAAAACCTGTCGGTCAGTGCTATTAGCTAGGATCCTCTACAATAATGGGCTTCGTGTCTCATTTGCGTTCTTATGTTGTCTAGATTACCGAACTTTCGGACTACTTGAAAAAATGCTCAGCTTCCAGCAAGACGGGCTTTTCAAAACCGAACTCTATGCAACGAATTCAACCAACAGTTCTTGGAGTTCTCTTGAATAGCGACCCAGATCATCCCAATTATCCAAAGCAAGGTATGATACATAGACAATTGAGCGTGGTTTTATTATTGCTAAAATCAAAGCATCAGGCAATGAAGATTTCTGGCTTACCGCGTCACTCAACGACAAAATGTTCCCAGAGATCAGGTATAGTTTTCAAGTATGATCTATGGTTTTTGAATGATATTAATCTTTAGCAAAACAAAGATCAATATATGATAAACATGAACAAAGCAATAAGCAGAATGCAGTCGAGATTATATTTTACGACCAACCCAATCCTGAGTACTTGCAATATTTGGCGCATGACCCGTTGGTACTGGATGTGTCAGCCAAAGAAACAACCAAAAAGCTTGCATACGCTAGTGAGGTGTTTGATATGAACAATCTGAGCGAAATCGACTACGGTATAATAAAAAACGTCAAAAAAGTGATAGCACAAGCAAGAATTATGACAGGTAGCAGGATGAAGGAAGAGGACTATAGAATGGGGAATATGCATCTGGCATTAGATCAAGTATGTTCATAATTTTTCGTATGTTATACCATATTCCAGCTATTATACTGACTGCTTCGCCTTTAGATCAATTCATCGTTCTATCTTGAAAATGGTGTCAACAAACTTCTATCAGAGAAGAGAGATGTATCTAGCTCTCAAAAAATGATATATAGCGCCATCGCAGGCATTGCTGAAAAAGCAAAGACATCCACATTGTATATATTCAAACCTTTAATAACTCTTACTCAAGCCTTACGTTCGTTCATCATTGGACCAAGTTTAGGCTTGCTATTTGTAGTCCGCTTCTCCATTGAGATCGTTCTATATATCTTAAATCTTCAATTCCCCAAATGGATGCTCAATGGTGTAGCCCTAAAAGATCTCTCCGCCGCAGGTAAGTCAACATGGGTATGAACTTTCTTGTGACATGATCTAATGTAAACTATACAGCTCTTCAGGTGGACTTGAGGCTTCAGCAATTGTGTTTCTGGCCACGCCAATATATGTTAATTCGTAAACGACAGTGGGCCAATACAGCAACGACCAGAGCACAATACATAAGGTATTGTGTATCGGAATATGTGTACAATTTTGATTCTTTAATCTGACATTTCAAATCATTGGTACAGCTTTTACAACAGCATGTGGCTGATCGCCAACGACATTATCATCGGTATAGCCGTAGGATCGTTCATCGTACATAACTGCGATGAAGTTTCCATCATTGTGCATGACACGCTCAAGGTACCTGTTACGCATTATTAATAGCGCTTGATGGCCAAAGTTTTAACACTTAATGTAGCGATATACTGTAGACCCTTTGCAAATGATGATGGATTGGCTTCTTAGATCACCAGGTGGCTTGAAGTTGAACGATGAACTTGGCCGATTCTTAAGTGAACTCTTCTCTTGGTTGATCCGTCTATGGATAGGTATGCGTGCAATTACTGTAATGGAGTTGACTGATACATCACATTAACTATCACTTTTCATATAGTTTGCATGCAAAACTTGCGACCGACAATGCCACTAATAGTAAAAGCCATTGGAATGTCTGGGATCTTTGGTGTCAGCATGATCATATCTTTATTATCAGATCTTCTCGCATTCATGACACTGCATGTATACTGGTTCTATATGGTAGCTGCACGCATTTTTAATTGGCAATTTACCATATTGTATTCGCTTTTCAACCTCTTTCGAGGTAAGGATCACGAATTTATTTATGATGCTAATACTGCATTTTGCTCATGAAATAATCTAGGGAAAAAACGCAATATACTGCGTAATCGTATTGACTCGTGTGATTACGATTTGGATCAACTATTGCTAGGCACAAGTCTTTTCACATTGTTGATGTTTCTATTTCCGACTGTTCTCTCTTATTATCTCACGTTTGCTTCGGTATGAGTCAATTTGTCGTCGCTCACTTCAAAAATAGTTAAATTAACCTCATCAGTAGGGCCGTGTCGGCATCATATTTTCCCAAGCAATAATGGAAACTATGTTGGCTTTCTTCAATCACTTCCCCCTTTTTGCCATCATGCTCAGAATTAAAGATCCGGGCAGATTACCAGGTATGGACTTGACAAAAGATCAATAGACAGACACGATTATTAACATGCGGTGTGCCCTAGGAGGATTGAAATTTGACGTATGTCAGCCAGACATTTTCAAAAAGCAGAAAAGATTCATGCGATATATCCATCGCCAGGGTTCAGATATTGCTCAGGCGTGGAGGAAGCAAGCAATACCACCACAAGAAATGGAAGTCAATAATGAGCCAGTCGCTCCACTTGTAACGAAACCTAAAAGAGGTCATAAACCCAAGCAACGGTCAGTGCATTTTCATGATACTCCAAGCTCTGAGATATTGCGACAGAATACTGCAGAGTCGAAAAGATTGTCAAACGGTATTCTTCAAAAGAATTTGAACTGTTTGCAAGGGAGTTACCTCTATGTTAAAGCAAGCATTTATTATATTTTCGGTTTAATTGAGTTTTTATCAAGCTTTATTAATCTTATCTCATAGAATCTTCCTATACCGTTCGGGGCAATTTTCTTTCAGTACATGCTACTTTGGAAAAGACTGAGTGCTCACTACTTTTCTACTTACGTTTTGACTTGCCTTGTGTATGGCGAGCCTATTAAACCTATACCAAAATTACTAGTAAGTTTCACATCTTATTTATCATCATATGCAAGTGTTTGTTCGACCTCTTATCGGATCTTTGCTTACCTATTTACTTTGCTGAATATCTTTTTACATAGTATCCAATGCTACCAGACAATAGGTAAAAAAAATCACAAGATGTGCATCTTATTCAGTATTTAACTTCTTTTAACTGAAATAATGTGTTCAAATAGGCCTTCGCTGAGGGATTTTTGGGAAATACTCAAATCATCGTTTCAGGACGACTGAGCTCTTTTGGCAATGGCTTGGGGCCAAAAAAAACGCTATGCTGATTTTGGCAGCATCTCATCTCTGGGGACCTGACGTCAAGCCCATAAGATATTGACTTTTAAAAGCCCGCCTCTTGATATATATAATTGCCTTTGTTCCTAAATAAACGTGAAATCATTCTCCAAAATGTCTTCGGATTCCCCTATCGTTCAAACTGCCAGAGCTGCCAGACAGGCTTCCGTTGCTCTCCAATCCGTCACTGACAAACAAAAGAACGACGCTTTATTGCGCATCAAGCAGGTTCTTGCTGAGCGTAAAACCGAGATCTTCGAAGCTAATGAGATTGACAAGAAGGTAGGATATTATGGTGCTGTTAGGGTAAGAAAGCTATAATTGTTTAACTGACGATGGGATATGAAGTTGGCACAAGAACAAGTTGCTTTAGGAAAGCTTAGTAGCTCTCTTTACAAGCGCTTGGACATCACTAATGCTGATAAATGGGACTCTATACTCTCTGGTGTTGAAGATATCACTCATCTTCCCGATCCCACCAAGCAAGTGAGCTTGGCCACCCAATTGGACAATGACTTGGAACTATATCGGGTATCAGTGCCTGTTGGTGTGCTATTGACTATTTTTGAAGCTCGTCCAGAAGTCGTTGTCAACATCTCTTGCTTAGCTCTCAAATCTGGAAACGCTGTTATTCTTAAGGGTGGTAAAGAGGCCTCACATACCAATGCTGTTCTAGCCAAGGTGATCCAAGATGCTCTTAATACCTTACCCGCTGACTCCTCCATACCCAAAGAAGCAGTACAGATTGTCGAGACTCGTGAAGATATCAGTGCGTTGTTGGATTTGGATCGTTTTATTGATATGGTGGTTCCCCGAGGAAGTAACAGCCTTGTCAAGTACATCCAAAATAATACTAGGTAAGATTTCTGTCCAAGGGTTTTTGAGGCTGTCCTTTATACTTAGAATTTCGGTACTTCTAGAATCCCTGTTTTAGGTCATGCTGATGGTCTGTGCTCTGTTTTTGTTGACAAGGAGGCAGATATTGAGAAGGCACAAAAAATCGTGGTTGATTCAAAGGTAAGGCGTCAAAATTCTTGGATATGTTTGATCTCCATATTCGGAGTCAATGTGATTGATTGAGTATCTGTGACCCATAGACCAATTACCCTGCTGCTTGCAACTCAGCGGAGACACTACTAGTGCATCGTGATCTTTTGAACTCCGACAAATTCATCTCGGTGGCCACTGCTCTTCTGAAAGCAGGCGTATCACTTCGCCTGGATACTTCAACTTTTGAAGCTCTTGCGCAAAAAGTAGATAGCTCTTTCAAGGACAAGATCTCTCAAGCTACAGAGGAAGATTTCGATACCGAGTTTTTGGAGTTGACTATTGCCGTTAAGGCTGTGGCTGATGTGAATGAAGCCATTGATCATATCATCGAGCACGGCTCAAAGCACACTGATTGTATTGTCACTGAGAACGAGACTGTTGCTGAATACTTTATGGCACGAGTGGATGCCGCTGGGTGCTACTGGAATGCTAGTACACGGTTTGCTGACGGTTTCCGTTATGGCTTTGGTGCCGAAGTTGGTGTTTCTACCAACAAAACCCACGCTCGTGGCCCTGTTGGATTAGAAGGTTTGGTGATCTACAAATACCGAGTGTATGGAAACGGCAATGCTGCCGGAGACTACGGTAGTGGCAAGAAGCAATATCTCCATCAACCCATCGAGCAAAGCAACTACAGAATCTAAACAGGATTTAGACGTCTACCCATTTTTTTAGATATAAAGACTGTAATATTATTTTGCATTCCATAGTTGAGACATTCAGATTCTCAACTGATCATAACAACCTGTTCCCATGCAGTAAATAAACAAGAACAAACATAGCAGATTCAGACGTGGTTTAGTTTGCATGAAATGCTTTTTCAACCGATCTCGACAGATCAAACATGATGGTATGATATATTAGATATATAGGTTGTAAGCTCTATTTTCGCACATTGGTTGTGAGCTCTAGTCTTTCTATGAACAGAACACTTATGAGAGCCATGCTTGCGAAGACAATGGTTAAGGAGAATGCACACTTGATAGCATATAGATAAGATTCAATGACAAGCTCTCTAACATCCGGAGGAAGATCCTTTATGACAGAAACTGACTTTCGAACAGAGTCAATGATTTCTGCAGAACCAGGACCTGTTATGTTTTGGAAAAGCTGAGACTTGAGTATAGCCTGGAAAACACCTTGACAGGTCGAGACGCCTAGGACACCGCCAGTGGTTCTGAACAGATAGGATATAGAAATAATGGTAGCTGAGTCTATAACAGATCGTGTTAGTCTCTCTACTGTGTGAGATCATGTGATAGCAATATTCTTAGCATTTACCTTTGACCTGCACAGCAGCAAGCAGAGTAGTCAATGTAGTAGTGAGCAAACTGCCCAAGGCATACCCATCCAATGCGTTACCAAGGATCAACCAAAAAACGCTAATGTCAGGATGCCATGAACTGATGACGATGGTGCCAAGTACAAGGCAGATACCTGAACAAATAGAATACGATTTATAACGTCCCGTATGCGCCATATAGTATCCAGCAACGAGCGAGCCTATTGAGGAAGATATAATTTTGGGGAGCATGTATATTCCGGCTCTTGAAGCGGTAAAACCTAAAACACTTTGGAAGTATAAAGGAACTAAGAAGATCAGGCTCATGCTAGACATGAGTGCCCAAAAGTTGGTGAAAGACGATGCCAAGGGTGTTCTCTGTGAAATTATATGCCAGGGCATGATAGGGTTTTTGGCATGCTTTGCTTCGATAGCCACAAAAACAATTAGCATGACAGCAGAACCAACCAGCGATCCAATCACCAAAGGATGAGACCAAGGCATCGAGTTGCCTCCAAGTGAAGTGGCTAGCATGAACAAGGATACAGCGATGACGAGTGTAATGGCTCCTAACCAATCGACTTGGCGAAGCTTTTTTAAAATGTGATAAGATCCATCACTGTGACGTTGAATATTGTAGTTTTGAATGTATACTCCAGTAACGTAAAATGTCAGAAATAGCAGAGGCAAGTTGATATAAAACGTCCATCTCCAGCTATAGTAGTCGGTAATGAATCCTAAAAAAGTGTAGGAGAATAAGTCCATCACAATATTTTGACCGTGCTTGCAGTATCGCAACACATACCACCCAATGGAGCTCCAATTACACTTCCAAGCTAATGCGAAAGCCAGTGGTTAGCACACATTGAATAAAACGCAACGAACGATAAGGATTATCCTTCAAATCACATACAGCGAAACTAATGTTACCATATCCTTGATATCTAAATTGTGAATACAAAGTAATTTTTTTAGTAAGCTGCAAACACCAGGTAATGTAACCCAAAAGGAAGGGCCGAAAGAATAAGCTTATTCCACATACTTGCCGCGATCTCGGAGAGAAACAAGGTCACTTGTGACTATACTTGACATTGTGTTCAAACCTCCGCCACCAATACCAGCTACTACACGAGCAGCTACAAGACTCCAAAAATTGGGAGCAGCACCACAGAGCAATGAACCCAAGAAAAATGTACCGCTAGCAAAAACAAGTGTATTTTTGCGTCCTATGGCATCGCTGATTCTACCGTCTATAGTCATAATTAGTCAGTGTTATCGAGGGTATGAGCGGAGAATAATTTCTCATCAACTTCAACATCAGCCAAGCACACCATAGAGATACTCACACAGGGGCTGGAGGGCCGTATAAGAAATGAGATAAGCTGTAGCTACCCACACAGCATCGTTATATCTAAACCTAGAGTTAGTTTGGTCCATTCCTCCATCATTGGTACAGAAGCATTCCGATATTCACCGATTGAAGTCACTTCCAATTCTTGTCAAAATGGTGCTTACAATTGAGCTATCCAATGAACTAAGAAAGACACCCATCCATAATCTGTTGCCAGAGTCACCGACTTATGTAAGTTAATTCCATCATCTCATTATCTTTTAACTAGTGATATGTACCCTGTGAGGATGAAGAATACGTTGGCTCCATTTAGATAATCCTCAGAGACTTTGTTTGGAGTGGTTGTTATACTAGTAGTATCAATCGTATCTTGGCTGTCGCTACGAGTGGCTGTCGCACCATAGCTTTGTTGATGTGATCCTATCAAAGCTTCATTGTCGTTTTCTCTAGAAGCCATCCTGGCAGGATAGGTATTGATAAGAGGCAACAAAGAAAATAAAGGTCGATAACAGAGAAGCTGGGAAAGAATTATTTGCCACTTCAAGCTTTGATCAGATTTAGAAGCCGATGACAAATCACGTGTGTGTATTAAGCGCTTTAACTTTGGTACAGCAGCCTGCCTTCAACTTGCTGGCTCTAGCCGTGTAGTGGATTCACACCAACTACCAGTAATGTATACCCTTCTGAGCGGCACTTACAAGTACCTTACTCGGAGAGAGGAATACTATGTTATGATTATAGGATTGGACAATGCCGGGAAGACTGTACGTAAATGATTACTTTATGCTAGGAAACCGCGTTTATCGCAAAGGTACTGTTTTGGTGCTGACTCGTCACAAAGACCTTGTTAGAACGTATCAAGGCGTTGTTCCTGGGCGTACCAGCTTTACCGCCAGAAAAAATAGCACCGACAGTTGGTTTGAATAGTGAGTTTGCTTTGCTCTAATAATATACTATCTGACTTGAAGGAGTGAAACCCCAAGATACTGACGTATCCGACGTATCCCTGGTAGTCTGCAAAGTTGATATCAAATCCGCAAGACTAAATTTTTGGGATTTGGGAGGTCAAAGGGACCTACACTCCATATGGGAGAATTACTACTCTGAATGTCACGCAATCGTATTTGTAGTGGATTCAACTGATAAAGCCCGTATAGAAGAATGCAAGGAGACCTTTGGTAATTATGCATTTGATCTAGAGTCTAGCCTATGACACGGTCAATTCATAGACTAACGATTTTGGTTTCTCATTTTAAAATTAGAAAAAATCATACAAAACGATGACGCTGAAGGACTACCTATCCTAATGTTAGCGAACAAACAAGACGTTGAAGGGGCATTGCGAGTGGAAGAGATTAAAGAAGTGTTCAATCAAATTGCGCTTAAGCTCGGTGCTCGTGATTCGCGAGTCCTACCTATCAGTGCTTTGGAAGGGTAAGGGTTCACATCCAATTGTTTCAGGCGGGCTACGCCAAAAATTTATTAAATTAATTCGGGGGCACTTCTTTCAGGCACGGTGTTCAGGATGCCATAGACTGGCTATTCTTGAGATTACAACGTAACAAGATGAATCGACCACCCGTATTTCAATCATAAATGATTAAGCTCCTTTGTACATAAAACCCGATAATACCAGCTTATTATTACCAAATGTGTGTTTTATAATAAGTTGCTCGAGTCGGGCCCCGTTCTTTTTTTTTCTCTGTCTGGGAGCGGACCATGTGCTTTTTTTGGAATTAAGAAAATTTGATCGACGAAAGGCTAAAAGCTGTCCAGTTTCTTCTCCCGGTTTATATCAAACGTTCATAATGAGTGCTGCGCCAGGCATCCCGTTTCAACTTGTTGAGAATAACAACACAAACGGTAGAATGGACCTGACCGGTCTGGCCACCCAGCTCGGTATCAACGCGGCGATAGCTGTGGTGGTCATTCTGGCGTTTAACGTGCTAAGACCTAATCACACCAGTAAGTACCCAGGACCTGACTGGATCGACAATGCAATTACTTATCCTCAACTTTCAAACTTTAGTGGTATATGCTCCAAAGGTGAAATATGCTCCTGATGGGTAAGTGTTAGCGTGCGGAAGCGTATGTCTCTTGAGACCGTATCTCACACGAAACCTTTATACGTTTATAGAAAAAGACCACCAAAAGTTGGTCGAGGATTCTTCGACTGGGTTAAACCTGTGGCTAAGGTCACAGATGATATACTTATTCAGACTATTGGTTGGGACGCTGTCTTGTTCATTAGATGTTTACGAATGTTTCGTAGAATGTTCTATGGCCTGACATTGGTTGGTGTTTTTGTGTTGATCCCCATTAACATTGCTGCCACAAGCCAAACAGGGTAAGATATTAGGCAATTCAATCATAGCTTGTAGCTTGATAAACTAACAAATATCATAGTGATCAATGGCCACCAACCACTTCTAATATATTGAATGTTTTGTCGATTGCCGGCATCAACACTTATGGTAATTCGTACGACAAGACCGGCGAGATGGCGTATGTAGCTTAAATTTACGGTGCGGTTTTTATATATGATCAATTACTGACAAAATGCAACAGATGGTTCTGGGCTCATTCGGCGGGAACCTATTTCATCTCTGCTATTGTTTATTTTTGCTTATGGAGAGCATATAGTGAATATGTGAATATGAGACAGCAGTATTTTGAAAGCCAAGACTATCAATCATCTGTTCAAGGCAAGACATTGATGATAATGAACGTTCCGACTGGACTCCAGAGTGATGAAAAATTGCGAAAATGGATGCAAAGCATGACCAACAAGTATCCCATTCAGCAAGCATCCATCGGCAGACGTAGCGGCATGTTGAATGAACTTATGATGAAGCATGAAGCCACTGTGCGACAGCTAGAAAATGTGCTTGCCACTTACCTTAAGAGTAAGCCAGTTCACTCCGATTTGAATATTTTCACCTTTGTTGAACACACACATTGATATAACTTCACTTTTTCAGATGGAAAGGTGTCTGATAAAAGACCCACTATGAGGGTTGGAGGAACTATGGGATGTGGGGGCCGGCAAGTCGATGCTATTGACTATCTTTCTCAGCAAATTCAAGGTTACGAAGAACAAATTGAGCATATTCGTACCAACATTCAAGGCATCAAATCCGAAAACTATGGTTGGGTTTCATTTTCGCGTGTTGGCTGGGCTCATGCCACTGCTAAACAATTGAAAAATGGTGTGCCTTCCAAGTTCAAAACTGGGAAGCTGAGCTCTCCTGTCATTCGACTGGCACCACAACCGAATGACGTTATTTGGCGCAACATGGCCCTGACTCTAGCGGCTAGAAGAAGCAAGAAATTTTTTTGGAACATTGTGTATTATATCTTTTTGGTCATTTGGTTCGTCCCTACGTGTTTGCTATCTGCAAGTTCCAACATCAAAAATTTGGTCGATATTATCCCAAATTCTGAAACGTTCTCAAAAAACAATCCATTCCTCATCTCTCTCTTTGAATCGTGGTTTGCCCCACTTGTCATGGCTCTTTTCTTCTTGATTCTGCCTAGCTTTTTGAGAGCCATTTCAAGGAGACAAGGATATATCACAAAGACATCATTGGACCGCCAAGGTGAGTATTTTTAAAGCAACTGGCTTGCTGTGAACGGCTTTGAATGCTAACTCAAGCTTAAAATTAGTTTTGGGAAAACTTTACTTGTTCTTCATTATCAACAACTTGCTTGTGTTCACTATAGCATCAACATTTGTCGGGCTTTATAAACAGATACAAAGTACAGTTTCAAATGGAGATACGATCAATATCATTTCACTGTTCAGATCCAATTTCAACTTGATGGCTAAGAGTTTTGCAAGTAAGTATTTTACGAGATTATATAAGTTGTAAAGGTCCTACTTATAACACATATGACTACTTTAGATGTCAGCACTTACTGGACTAACTACGTTACTTTGGTAAGTTTTGTGCTGGTGCTACTTCTTTAAAACATCCAATCATACATTAACTCAAATTGCCTTCTTCAGCGGAGCTTGGGTATCTTGCTGGATTTGGCCCAAATTGTCTCCTTACTTTATGTTGGATTTAGGAAAGTGTTCACAAACCCGAGTCCTCGATCCCTCAAAGAATTTACAAGACCGCCATACTTTGACTTTGCTTTATCGTACAATTTATTGCTCTTCTTCTTCACTGTGGGATTGGTCTACTCCGTCATTGCTCCTCTTATCCTTCCATTCGCCTTGTTTTATTTCTTCATTGCGACCGTTGTGTTCAGATATCTGCTTATGTGAGTTCATGCTGTGACTTCTAGCTACTTTCTTGAACACCATTTCTCATTCATCACGCTTTGTATAGGTATATCTTTACAACCAAGACTGAAACTGGTGGCCAGATCTTTAGAGTCGTCGTCAACCGCATGTTTGTCTCTATCGTCTTGTTCCAACTGGTCATGATCTTGATTCTCTACTTCAAGTCTGCAAAGTTGCAAACATACGTCATTTGCCCTTTGCCCATCATCACCATCATAGTGAAGATTGTTGTTTCTAGACGATTCGATCCTCTTGCATATTACTCCAACAATCGATTCGACCAAGAGCATGCTATCCCAAGTGTCGATGGGCCTGGCGCCACGATTTCTAGACGCAATCGCATTGGCATTCGCTTTGGTAACCCCGCATTTTTTGCAGAATTACCTACGCCAATGGTACATGAGAATGTACAGCACCTTTTACCACAAGTGTTTTCAGGAAAAGTACGTGGCATAGAGGAGAATTTCACAAGCAAAGTGACAAGAAAGAAGACCGTCAAACACATGAGCGTTATCAACCGAGGCGATCAGCATGATCTTCGCTTCCATGCCGTTCCGGCCAACGAGTTGGATATTGACGATGGAGCTGAAGGGTTGGATGGAGTATATCGATACAATGAGAACGACATGACACCGTATCCTATGTCGACCCCAATGATGGCACATAACACACCAGTGATGGGTTACTCACAGCCACATGGATTCCAAGCGTTCCGCCGACCTAGTGATTTCGATGATCCTTACGCAGCCAATCGTCCTTTGATGGCTCAAGAATATGATCACCCTACTCCATCATCCGCTGAGATGGACTCTGGCTATTTCGGAAACGAGTCGCATCAGAATGAAACCTACGAAATGGGGGCCATGCACCATGAACCTAGTTATTACCCACCACCTAGCGCTGGTCGCTATGGCCCACCACGAGGATAAATTTAGAGACAAGTTGTGATTTGCGAGGCAGTTGAGTTAAATTCTTTCTTGATCTAGAAAATTCTGCATTTCATTGTACATATTTTACATACAAATGCAACAAATGTAAACATCGAATAAATAATTAGAGCACGTATTAAAGTTAGTGTCCACTTTCGCCATGCCATGATAATTGGTATCAATGAGTGCTGTATAGATGACATAAATCGGACTCGGGCTTTATTTACAAGCTTTGATGGCTTTCATATAGTTTCTATTTACTCTCATGAAACGCAGCGTGTTATCTGCTGCATTTAAGATTCTAAATCTACTCTCGTTTCGAATGGAATCGGGACCATTTGATCGAGTCCAAGGTACCCGTCACTCATGACGAACAAAGTGTACTCATGCTTGCCAAGATGAGACGGTGCGTCTATCGTCACATGGGTGTTCACCTTATCAACCAGAGTTTCGTTCGGTCCGTTGCGCATACTTATTCGTTTCAATGCATGTAATTCGTCTGTTTCTGTATCTCCTAAAACCAACCACCAAGATTCATATTGGGTTTTAGGGAACTTCGGGGCATATATACGCCCATCATGAGGACCCTTGAATCTAGGAAGTCTTTTGATTTCAATCTTGATCTTATATTCAGTCTCAGGGATCAAATACGATTTCTTGGAATCCAATTTGACATTGACGTCTAGCACTGGTAGACGAGATACAACGCGTGCGATCTGCATCAAAGTATCAGAAATTTTAAATAAAATACAAATATCGCTACACTCATAAGTGATCCTTTTCACTGACCTCGTTCACTTGATCTCGGGACAATTGCTGTATGCTGGAGAATATCTTCGATATTTCAGCCGGGTTAAACTGAGTGATCTCAGCTAAGCTGCTTATCGGCTTGCCTTTATGCTTTATCTTGCCAAGCATTGATTCATCGATTCCGGGCAATGTTAACAAGGTAGAGTCATGAAGATATCTAGCTTGCTTGATACATTGAAGCATGTTCATTATGGTCAAACAGGTAGTCAGCAAGCCAGTGTCTGCTGCAACATCAATCATAGCCTTATTAAAATAGCATTAGTGACACAGCTCAATAAGAATTACAGTGTATACTATGAACATGGCATTTTACCTGGCAGAAACGAATAGCTGAATCCAAGACAGTAATTTGATCTGTAATATAATCAGAAATCGGCAAAGGCAATCTTGTGAAATGAGCCTGTATCAAGACATATGCCTTGACATGAGGACTGATATACGATTCCATGGTCTGCACTGGGTATTCAACATCTTTCTCGATTTCGCGGTTGAGTAAGTCTTCATTGCATCGAACGGGCAGTTCACTATATTCCGGCACATTGGACAAAATGGAAAGCAAATCTTCGAATGGAGAATCAGCCTGAATCGTCTGACGGAAATGCCGCAAAGTTTGATGTCGCAAGTAATAATATGAGGCAATACGTGCAGAGATGGTTGGATCTAACTCGAAATCCGCTGTGACTTCAACACAACCGGATTCTTCCAGTCTGGACACGACATCGTTTATGGTCTGTGATAAGAATGCATTCACTCCTCCTTGACTAGCATCCTCTAGACCATAATAAGTAGGATTTTGCTGCAAACGACGATAGAAATATGTCCATGTCAAGTAATCTAAAGCATCTTGTTTAGAAGTAATGGTTCCTGCAACAATCTCAGCAGCAATGTGATCGTCCATGAACTTGTGCAAGCTTGACTCCACAGGGAAAGGCTCATGCAAAAACTTCTTGAAGAAGTTCTTCTTCACATCATGTACAAAAATACGCGCAATACCAGAATTGTCGAATTGAGGACGTCCAGCTCTTCCCATCATCTGCAGTACATCGGTGATTGGATAGTCGACATATCGGCCAACCTTGTAATTGTAATACTCGGTTCCTTTAACTACTACAAGATGGGCTGGGAAATTGACACCCCAGGCCAGAGTACTTGTCGCAATCAAAATTTGAATCTTCAAATTGAGGTATAGTTCTTCCACGATCTTGCGATCTGATTCCGTCAAACCAGCATGATGAAGACCAATACCAAAAGCAAGAGCCATCTTCAACGATTCATCATGCACTTGATCCAATAGCAACTCAATCTGTTCATCAGGTACACTGAGCCACTGCCTTGGATTATCTTCCATTCCACAATAAGCAATCAAATCTTGAGCAGTCAATCGCGTTTGTCTACGTGAAGAAACGAAGACGATGACTGGTTGTTTCGGTGAATGGGTTTTAATAGCTGCGTACGTTGGTTTGTTCATAGTGGCCATTCTTGGACAATAGTTCTTTCCCGGAAAGCCATCAATGTAGACTTCAAGTGGAACGGGACGAACTGAGTGGCGAAAGTTGAACAAGCCAACTTCGTCAATACCTAGCCAGTCTGCCAGATCTCTAGCATTGGCCAAAGCCGTTGACAGACCGACAATTCGCACTTTGCGATCCAGTTGAGATCCAATATAGTTCATTCTTGAAACAATGACCTCTAAAATGGGACCACGATCACCGCCCAGAAGATGGATTTCATCGATGATCACGCAAGAGACTTTCTGCACGTATCCTCTTGTTTGCCAACTTCGACTGATACCATCCCATTTTTCAGGCGTAGTGATGATAATGTCGGCTTCTTCGATAGTTTTGAGATCGGGTGTGACATCTCCTGTCAGTTCAACAAGTTTCTTCTTCGTGGGTCCACATACTCGCTTATTCCAATCTGCCACTCTTTCTCTGACTAGGGCTTTCATTGGTGCAATGTAAACAACTTTGCTGCCTGGATAATCACGAAATGCCGCCCTATAAATCAAAGGTTAACAAAGACTCTAAAAACAACCGATGAGAAACCCTAATTACTTACCACATGGCAAGTTCGGCGGCGATGGTTTTACCAGAACCAGTTGGAGCACCAATCAACGAATTGTGCTCAGTATGGTATAGAGTGTGGAATATTTGAGTTTGTACGGGATTGAAATGAGTAAATCTCTTTGCGCAAATGTTTTCCAAGACTTCGTTCTTCAGAGCCGAAACCGGCAAGGGCTGGAGATCAAGCAGATCAGTATGAGGAGGGTACAGTTGTGGCAGTATAAGATGTTGGAAGGACACGGGCAGCACGGTTTCCGATCCCAGCCAACGGTCTGATACTGCGCGAATATAGATTTGCGAGGGCAAGGGCTCAACTACTGGAATGGTGAAGCCAATCTGAATAGTCTCTCCCAGCTGTTTTTTGCTGAGCACAAAATACTCGGAATAGTATATCTCTGTGTTTTCCGAATCTTCAGCCCAAATCCACCATGCTTGCGAGTTGTTATGAACACGTTCGTTCCATACAAAGTCCGGAATAATACTCAGCTCCACGCTGAGGACATTTCTCGTGATGGGGGCAATCTTTGCATCAAGTATGAGCATAGGAAATTGATCCACACACTTGGCAATCGTCATGCCCATTCGTTTATGGTGGACTAATTCACCCAACTCAGCTGGTTCCATATCTCGCATCTCCTCGATACTTGGTACATGGGTTCTGTTCTGCAGTTTATCAATGATATTGCTTGGTAAACCCATTTGCGCCAAGGGGTGCTCAAAAGTCCACATTCTCTTCTCAATTGCTTTGTTGATGGATAGTAAAACCGAGGCTGTTGGTCCCCAATTTCTGTTTAAGGCAATTTCGAACAAAGCACGAACGATTCTGCCTGCGTTTTGAGCGACATATGCGCAGTCAGAGACCAAGGCAAAGTCCTCAAGGTATGCATTCGAAATGTATGATTGCAGCAAAATGTTAACCTTTCCATGTGTACTATCGGTACCACCCTGTAAAATACGTTTAACGTACTGAAAATCGACTTCACAATTTCATAATTGAACCAAGACCGACCTTAATATCACATGCACAATCTTGTTCAACAAGCTTGGCCAGCTCCTTCGCCTCAGTTTCTCGAGCCTTGATGTTATCAAACTCTGTACTAAGACTGACCATAGCCATGACATCAGCCTCAGTCATACGCGGTTTCATGATGGTATTGAATATCTCAACACTGGTGTGCCTAATATAGAAGTTGGAGGCTATTCGTCCAAGGTCCTTGGCAGTCAAATATCCAGTAGCTTCATCAAAAATAATCATCTGATTTTTAGCTAGTTTTCTGGCAGCCAAGATGATAAGTTGTCTGCGTTTTGCTCCAAGTAGTGGATCTTCAGCAGGTTCTGTATGATCCATGCCGTAGACAAGCGGATTTTTCTTCATGCGAACATACAAGAAGGTATAACTCAACCAAGTCACCGCTTCATCCACATTCGTGACAGTTCCCAAACAAATCTCGGCATTGAGATTATCGACCATGTTTTCAATGAATCTGAATTTCTCCAATCGTCAATATAAAGCAATGTAGGCTCATTTTCAGATAAAGCACCACTCACTTTGATTCGATAGGATGCTGCTGTGTAAGAGAAGAGACATAATGGCCCAATTTATCATGGGATGTGAGAATGAATCCCACACCTTGATCTTCATACTATACAAAACAAATTGTAAGAATTTGATTGATATCGGTTTTTTACAAATAGTCTCTGACTGTACCTGCGGGCGACCAGCACGGCCAAAAATTTGGAGAACATCCAGTATAGACAGGTCAACGAAACTACCTTTTTGAGAATCATACACTTGCGTGCCTTTGATCACAACAGCATATGCAGGAAGGTTAACACCCCAAGCTAATGTGGCAGTACAGCATAAAACTTTGAGAACACCATCCGCAAACATACGCTCGGTAAGCGTACGATCACTACGCAACATGCCAGCATGATGCATTCCAAAACCATACTGAAACATCTCGCGAAGCTCCTTATTCTTTGAGCGAGCGACATCTCTTTTGTAATGATCGTATTTAGGCGTTTCAGTCGGATCAAAGAGAGCTGAATTCGATACAGTCAGCAATGTATACAAGTTGTGACATGATTATTCATCATTTTCTCTTACATGCGATGCCTTCCGCCATTACTTCTTCTTTGAGCATCTTTGCAGTTTTTACAGTTTCTTTTCGTGCATGTACAAAAACCATAACCTGATGACCATCCTCAACCATCTTTGATACCTTATCGAAACACACTCGATTCATTCGCTCGTTTGCTGGTAAGGAATTGGCCTTTCCTTTGATACCAATCAAATGTTGCTCCAAAGGTACAGGTCTGAATCCTCCATCAAAGAAGAACAATCCTTGATATGGATTCACTCTTAGGAAAGCAGCAACATCCAAATAGTTTGGCAATGTTGCTGAAAGACCCACGATACGGATCAAAGACTGGCTTGATTCAACTTGTCTTAAAGTACGAGCAACGATGCTTTCCAATACGGCACCACGATCTTCATGAAGTAAATGGACTTCATCGATAATAAGTAGTTTAACTTTCTGTTCTCAGTAACGCAAGACGTTAGGCTCAAGAAGCTAAACACTACGTAGCCATCTCTGAATTTTACCTGTGCCAATTCTACGTCTCCTGTTCCTTTTCGAGTAACAACGTCCCATTTCTCAGGTGTGGTTACGATGAATTGGGTAGTGGAGATCTCAGCCTTTGTAAGCTGCATATCACCTAGAGTGCACCTATTGTTAGACGCAAGTCAAAGGTCAACAATTGCTGCATGTACTACATACCTGTAAATTCTCGAACAGAAATACCCAAAAATTTGAGACGCTTTCCCATTTTTTCAACCACTTCGGCGGCCAAAGCTTTCATAGGAGCAACATATACAATCTTAAAATCTGATTTTGCGATTTGGAATGAGATATCTGGAACCCCCATAACGGAGGCAGGCGAAGGATCACAATATTGTGCAATGCACCGCAATACCGTCAACATGGCTACATCTGTTTTACCCTGTCATATCGATATTAGTACACGCCCCAATGTGTTTAAATTATTACATGGATAGCTTACCGCTCCTGTGGGTGCACAGACAAGCATGTTTTCATTTGTGCCATACGCAATGGGATAAACGATAGACTGAACGCGATTCAATGTCTCATATGCCTGTAATCCGTTCATTGTTAGACGCTAATCAGGAAATGTAAAATATTATGCGACACCTGCCTTGAATGCTCCACTGCAAAGAGGATCCAATTCATCAATGCGCACACGCTTCTCACCCACACGGATGGGTGCCTGTTTTGTAACTGGTATAGTGATCTCTTCGTGATCCTTGTAATCATCTCTGGTTGTGCCCATAGGTAAAGCGTATCTAGTGCCAAAGGCGGATAGCGTATTACCACTTTTGCCAGACTGATAAACATGTGGATATGTTGGTTGCTCCGCAATCTATTGAAGTAGTTAATATGCTGCCTGTTACCAGATTGTCAAATAAGCATTATTTACCTTATACGAAGAAGAAAATAAAGGTCGTTGTGAGGCACCAGTGAGCGCTTCTTCTCTTGCAGCCTTCCAATTATCAGACTCAAATCCGAGAATGTCCGCGGATACTTCATTTTCATCTCTCTCGTCACGATTGCTTTGTCGCAAAGCCTTCTTCTGTTCTTTTCTCAGCCTCTTCATTTCCTGAATCTCTGCAATTGACTGGACCGTCACCCCTGGACCAGGTGCAGTCTTTCTCACATCTTCTGTATGCACGTACTCCGTGGTCTTAGCTTCAGACCGATCAGCCTATGCCATTAATTCACAAGTTAGAATCATGCTTATGTAATTACGAAGCTTATATAGTAACAAACCTGAGACATGATGTTTTTCACGAGTAGATCTCTGTTTAATAACAAGTCAGATACAAAATCAAGGCTCTCAAAGCCGAGTAGATCTATGAGATTGTTTTGGAGTGTATCTTCTACAAAATATATAATCAGTGTCTAGCACATAGCAGTATCAGGTTGGTAGTTTGAGATCTTACCATTTGCTTTCGATCTCAAAATGGTGAACAAATCGGTACATAGTTTCGTATCGGTGAAAGCAGAAGATCCTGTATTCTGTATGTATTCGCGACACTTGAGAAGAAGCCAATCACGATTATATTGAACATTCTCGACCTTTTCATTCGGTATAACATGCTCGGGTTTCTCTTCCAATCTGGATATAAGCGATTCCAGCTCTTGTTCTTCTGCCAATAACGACGGTGTTGGAAGGTTGAACTCAATATCGTTGTATTGGTCATGGCCGTTATCTTTTCCTGTGCTTTCGCGATCTGAAAGGAGTCGTCAGCTTTAACTCAAACAAGATATGACTTTAGCTAATCAATTTACCTGCGACAGTAGATCTATGAGATTCGAGGAATGCATGCAGTTCTTGTAAAGGTTGACTCCACTCGAATTCCGTATTTTTACCAGTAGCCGTTTGCTGCTTGCCCTTCCCTTTCTTCTTTGGGCTAGAGTTCTCGAATATCTGCTTGAACAGATTCGCGTGTGTATATAAAGCTTGCACCATTAGAAGTGTATAACTTGTCGCAGTATGCTCGAAACGAGCTGACTTTATGTAAATTTACAGCAATTTCAATCTACTGCGGCGCTTCTGCAATCAGAGTAACTCCACTGAATAAATAGTGAATAAATATAGCTTTATCGTATGGAAACTCGAATTGTGGAAGAGAACTTTCTTGCAGAGGCTAACATCTATTTGTTAATTAACTAAAGATATTGATTGACGGTTTGCTTTTGTTTCGTACATCAAATTTTCGGGAAACCGTCAAGTAACTGATTGTAATTTCGGCCCGCAGCTCATGTAGGATTCTTAATCTAACATGGGTCGATATCGATTGACTTTGTTACTATGTAGTTCATCACATCACCAACATCGGGCATTCATCACAAGTGATTAACAAGCTTCAGCAAGGATTTTAATCTATGCACATGAACTCAAATTTTATCAATCATATGCTTTAGCATGGATAATAAGTACACTGTCTCTTGGACTACAAATGAGAGCATGTTAGTATATATTCGGAATTTCAGGCAGCGTAACACATTCAAAATATCCATTACCGATCGTTTCCATCTGTTGCAACAAGGCCCATGCGCTTGACAACATTCATTCCATCGCTAACGCGACCGAAGATTGTATGCTTGCCTGTTGAACCAAACTTCAATAAATGCACATCGTTTCATCGTCATTTGGATTGCACTATACATACCATCTAACCAAGGTGTGGGTGCCAAGGTAATGAAAAACTAGAAAGAGACACATGAGTAAATCTCGCATGTTCACAGTTGTACAATGTTATATCAAACTTACTTGTGATCCATTCGTATTAGGACCAGAATTTGCCATGCTCAGTATACCTGCTCCAGTGTGCTTTAGTCCAGGATGTATTTCATCTTCAAATTTATCACTGCGAGGATCAGAGATTTGCGTTAGCGGCGAGACTCAGGCCGAAATTCTGCATCACATCATACCCATATATCGAGCTTCCTCCTCGGCCAGTTCCGGTTGGATCACCACCTTGAATCATAAAATCCTGTGCTATTTGGTAAGTTTCCACGTTTCACAATGATATGATACAATAAAAAAAACTGATTTGACATACAGCTATGATTCTATGGAACTAGTTCAGAGGGCTTATTAGATACGGTTGATACATCTAATATTTCAAAATTGAGTCGATAACTTACTGCAATACCATCATAGTATCCTCTCTTAGCCTATCACCACAGTCAGATCAATAAACACCTCACGAGATCATACTACCTATCCACTCACTCACCAACTCATAGTAATTCTTGCAAGTCCTTTAAGTAATGTGATTAGTTATGGTGTGACAGCCGAACTGTCTCACATGTTGCGTTTTAATTCTTACTTTGGCGCATGATCCCAATAGAGCTCTATAGTAATATGTCCCATGGAGGTCTCCAGCACAACATGGCTCGTGTTTGTGGTCATTGTGGCAAGTGTAGGTCAGTGAAAGTTCAGATCCAAAAATGGGTGTGGGTTAAAAAACGTGGCCGGACAATCTCGTGGCAAAGCAGTCCAACCTTTTCCAATGCAATGACCAGCAATCAACAGGAGCCTGACATTACTATTCTGTCAAGGGGTAGGTACGTCTCTGTTGAGGGCCCCTTCATAGAAACGTGCGCACAAGAGACTTGTCCAGATGTGTCTTCTGACATGAGACACAATCGTGTTAAGCGGGACGGTTTAAACCACCACCATTTAACTTTCATCAACCCTTTCGAGCTCAAAACGGCAGGCGAACGGCTGCAAGCAAAGAAAAAGGTGGCCAGTCGTATTATAGAACATATTACATCACATCATGGAGTAGCAGATACTTGGAATCCACCGATGGACCTTGGTGTTGGAAGGATAATCAGCAAAGATGATGCAGTCACTATATACAAAGTCATACATTGGCCTGCTGGTCAGGAGATTCGACGAAGTTTGGGACTGCAGCCAGCGTTCCTTCATGTTACAATTGGGTTTGCGCCCACAGATGTTCATGACTACAAAGGGCCAGGGTCGCTAGATACATTGACTGGAAGAGCCCCTTGCTCCGATGCTGCCATTGATCTCTTGACCTATCTTGTCCCGTATTACAGTCGTGACGTGATATTTTTGAGAAGACTAGCCTTTCAATGTTGGAAAAAGGGATATTATAGATACCTAATCTATGTACTTTTCAAGTATCTTACAGGTGAGTGAGTCACGTATACTGAAGGAAAGTGAACTTCACCCACTAAATTGACCTCCATCAGCTAGTGTATGGTCGCGCTTGACACGTCTCAAATTTAAATGATCGGTCGGATGCTCTCGGATCGCATCCACCGTTCCGTTGAAATCATGATACCACACTGTAAACTGCTCAACAATCATTTCAACCTTTTATTAAAAGCTTTTTCAACATCATCAGTTTATTTTCCATTTACGAAGAACCGTATATATAATATCATAGTTTGTTAATCACTATTGTTTCATATGTGAGTGTAAACTTTGATGCAAATAAACAATTACTTTGAACGTCAAAATTTTGGGCCTCACCGTCTGAGACGTTTGTGACGCGCTTACTGTTTCTTGGTGGTACTACTAGGACAAAAAACTCCACTTTGACCTTAAGCTTGACAAGCAAACATGACACAGGAGAGTAAGAAGCGTGTTTGCTATTTCTACGACGGTAAGTTTAGGATGTTAAGTTAGCTCGCCAAAACTATTCTCTAATATGACTTCTTTGCAGCCAATGTTGGTAATTATCACTATGGTCCTGGTCACCCTATGAAGCCACATAGAATCAGAATGTGCCATGGGTTGGTCATGAACTATGGTCTCTACAAGAAGATGGAAATCTACGCAAGTATTTGTTTGACGTCTGTATATTGCATTATTTCAGGTGCTAACATTCTCAGCAGCGAGCAAAACCGGCGAACAAATGGGAGATGACACAATTTCACACTGACGAGTACATAGACTTTTTGTCTCGCGTTACTCCTGATAATATGGAAGCGTTGAACAAGGAACAAGCAAAATGTAGGTTAATGACACTCTTTTTTCAATACTATTTTCTTTTTAACCCACATATCAAATATAGTCAACGTCGGCGATGACTGCCCTGTTTTCGAAGGATTATTCGAGTACTGTGGGCTCTCAGCCGGAGGTTCGATGGGTACGACTATAATTCTGTTTCATATTTTAGCATTAAACCGCCGAAGTTAACCTCATTTCTGACAACAGAGGGTGCCGCTCGTTTGAATCGAGGTCTTTGCGATATCGCTATCAATTGGGCAGGTGGTCTACATCACGCTAAGAAATCGGAAGCATCAGGTTTTTGCTACGTGAACGACATTGTACTTGGAATACTCGAATTGCTTCGATACTATCCCAGAGTGCTTTATATTGACATTGACGTTCATCATGGTGATGGAGTCGAAGAGGCATTTTACACCACTGACAGAGTCATGACTGTTAGTTTCCACAAATATGGAGAGTTCTTTCCCGGTACAGGCGAACTTAAGGTACGTCTTCGTGTGGCAATATACCTCTGTTCGACATTATTTAACCCTTCCTATCTAATACTAGGATGTCGGCGTTGGAAAAGGCAAATATTATAGCGTAAACTTTCCACTGAGAGATGGCATCGATGACGAGAGCTACAAAAGCGTCTTCGAACCAGTAAGTACTTTTTGCATACCAGACCTTTTCCTATTTAATGTAACTTAATAATGTCATCAGGTTATCGAGAAAGTTATGGAATGGTATCGGCCATCTGCAGTTGTCTTGCAGTGTGGTGGCGATTCGCTTAGTGGTGATAAGTTGGGTTGCTTCAATCTTTCGATGAAAGGTATGTTTGTTGTGATGAGATTTTGAAATATGTGAGACATTGTCCTAACATTACCTTTTTGAAAGGGCACGCAAATTGCGTGCAATTTGTCAAGAAATTCAACCTACCTACCTTGGTACTCGGTGGTGGTGGCTACACCATGAGGAACGTTGCAAGAGCTTGGGCGTATGAAACAGGTGTTGTGGTTGGACAGGAGCTAACCCCTGGTAATTTACTTATGCTCATTGGTTGAGGCAATGATTATTGGCTCTAACACTTGTTTCGATCTCATATTAGCCATGCCATACAATGATTACTACGAATATTTTGGCCCTGATTATAGATTGGACGTCAAAGCAAGTAACATGGAGAATATGAACACACCTGAATACTTGGAAAAGATAAAGTGAGTAGCTCTACCAATATTATCATTCCTACATAAGGTAACTAATTGTATCCTGAAAAAGATTGCAAGTTTTCGAGAATCTGTCGCGTACGGCGTTTGCCCCGAGTGTACAGATACAAGGTAAATGCATATACCACCCCTTTAGATATCAGTGCTATGAAATAGTGACTTATTTTTACAACGTTATCAGAGGTACCTGCGGATCATGACATGTCTGATGATGAAGATGAAGATAATCCAGAGGAAAGAAATCCTGGTAAGCTGCAAATCAGACTAACTTGAAAATATTCCCTCTTTTCTAAATGCATCATATTATAAGAACGCCTTTGGGATCGTCGCATAGTTCCTGACAATGAGTTCTACGACTCAGACGATGGAGAAATGGACAATCAGCCAGATGGTAAGCAAAGCATGCATCAGCAGAGCTATGCCAATGAAGCTACCGGAGAGAATATGAACGGATCGGCATCACACAACACCAAGCAATCACCTCCGCGAGTCACAATCACTGAGGATGAAGAAATGGAATTAGCGGCCACTTTAGCAGAAGGAGAAGATGAAATAACAAGCCGTGCTGAGCACTCCAAAGATGACGCCACGCCCATACCATCACAATCTTTCGCCGATAAGTCAGTAGATGAAACCGCTGAAGCTATTGAGCCACAAGGTTTGTACAGCCAGCACCTTCGTTGCTTTGAGCCTACTATTCCTAACATTATGAATACAGTAGCCAATAGCGATAATCATGATCCTACCGAGAAGGAGACATCTCAATCAATACCAGTAGCTGTTTCTGCTAATCCATCGACTGGAATTGCTTCAGAGCAAGAGGAATCACAGTCAACTGCAGCGAACCAAGATAGTGGATCTGACCCAATGGATGTCAATTAGAGTAACCATTAACTAGCTGTATAAGCTTTATCGGCCTACTTATTTGAATGTTTGTATATGTTGATCTTTTAATTCATTTTCTTTGCCCCATTGTCTCGAATAACTTCATCATAAAAAAAAACTTGGTAATACATATGAGTGTCCTTTTATTATGTTTTAGTCAATAAGTTGTACCATCGATTAACTTGACGGGCCCTGCTTTTCACAACATCTAATTACTTTGTTGTTACACTATCAGTGCGAGTGCCGTGTAATTTCGCAATTATTATAGCTTTCACAATTCAGATAAGTTATTTTGGAGATTGCAAAGCCGTTTTTTACAACAATCGATATCAAGAATTCTCGGCTCATTAAGCTCTCAATGAAATGTTTTATGGCTTACTTCCAAGATGTTATTTGAAGATGAGCAAGTAGGACACTTTAATTAGGCAAGAAGCAATTTTGTTCCTTTAAATACAGGTCATGATAACCACCTATAGAGAGCTCTCATTGAAACATGTAAGTTGGTCAAATGCTAAGTTGTAGATAAAATGCTGATATGCTGTCATTATCTGATGCTATTAAGCTTATGAGTCGTCGTTGCAACCCGCTCAGTTAGTGGCTCCACCTTTCTGTTAATTTTGTCAAGTCGTTCGTTTTGTAACTCAACCTCTTCTTTCATTGTAAGCGCTGAGTTTTTCAAACGACCAAGGGAGTCACTCATGAAGTCGATATTTTGCTCATAACCATCTTCCAGTGCATCATCTTCTTCATCAGCTTCAAATTGATATATATGACGATCTACTTTTGAGCGGCGGCTTGAAGAAGTCCCTTCAGAAATTCGGCCAGCAATCCGTTGAGCTTTATCAAGTCGCTGCTTAGATGAGTATTCATACTGGCGAATATCATTTCGTTCCTCTACGTGAGCAGCACGGTCTTTTTGAAGAGCTTCTAATTCATTGCGTTCTTGTGAAGACTTATTGAAAGGATTCTTAATGTGAATGGCAAACATAGAGCGATTGATTTGGCGCAGTTCATTGGCCTGTGCGGACGCCGTATCCGAATGCGCTTTCGCTAGATCAAGACTTCTATCGACACTAGCAATTGAAGATGACTGCTCACCAAGCATTTTCATGGTATTGGCCGCCGATTCCTCGATTTCTTTCAATTTTTGAACAGCATTACGGCTGCTTATAAGAGTATTTTGTTTGTGAGCCCGGATTTGCTGCTTTAAACTAGCAATTTCTTGATCTTCTTCCCTTTCATCTGATGTATAGGCAGGATTCTGGATATTCAAAGGCTGTCTTGAGTCAGTATCGACGTACTCTTTGGGATATGGCACGCTGTCTCGTGATGTAACTGCTCCAAAGAGAGTACGACGGTCAGTTTTCGCTTGCCAGTCGGTACCTGAGTTTGTCGGGATAAAAGTAGCGGAATTTGTGGAGCATCCATCAAGTTCATTTGGAGCTGAAGACAATGGTGAGGTTCGCGAAGGTAAAGCAAGGTTGCTCTCTTCAAAAGTATTGGTTGATTTTTTGTTGCGTTCGAACATGCCAAGATTTACGTTGCGCTTTGTGTGTTTGTCTGAGAACCAAAAGGCAAAAAATGCTTGGACCAGGGATTGAACCTGAGACCTTGTGCGTGTGAAGCACACGTGATAACCACTACACCACCCAAGCCACAATTTGTTTGTTTTGGACAAAGTTGTACTAGATAAGTAGTATGATATTTATACATGTGAGCATTGATTAGCGGTCACTGTTAAAGCGAACTATGCACGATTTTTATGAGCTAGTTTAGTTAAATAGCTATTCATAAGTACTGGTTTAGCTTGAATTCCAGTGCTTCATTTATGATCCTGGCAAGGATGGCGAACCAGCTAAATTCTCTTCCCTTTCTCTCACTACGAAACTAAATACTGCTGCTACCTTTCAGGTTCTTTCTCTAGCTACAGACGATGAACGCTCTTAGCACCCATATTTATTTTTCTTTTTAATTTACCCGCTTTCTTCATCTTTCTCACAATGGCGGTGGATCTCCATTGTAGAAAAGTGTCCCACCCTGAAGATTTGATAGCAAATTGTCCATTGAGACCAAAATAAAATTGCATATATTAGCGGTCAGAAGAAGGTGAACTTCAAGCATAAGCCAATACAAACCGCCCAAATAGCTTGAAGTTTTAGAAGTGTGAGTTTAAATTATACTTAACATATGTCTAGTCACTGACGATATAGACATTGTCAGTGGAAAGGAAATTTTCTAAAATGAAAATATCTCCAATAAAAAATGGTTAAAGTCTGTCAAAAAATTAGTTTTGAGCTTCAGTCATACAACTTTATTAGAATCAGCGAATCAACACGATGAGGATGCTTGGTAAGGTGTATGGCTGGCTTTAGAGGGGAATATCAAAACAATAGTTGCTGGAGCTAAGAATATATCACAATAAATTTGATAATTTTTGAGTTCTAAGTCTATTGTTTATCCGCAAACACGTCAGTGTTGCGGCAAACATAAATGCATTCGTTATACTATACAATAATGATGGTACTCCCCACTTACACTAGGTCTCGTTTTCAGAGCTTTATATATTTGCGTTTACATCAGTTTATGAGCTAATGCTGGATGAAGTCCACGTTCAAGTACAGCAAAGCTTTATTGTTCAAAAATCACACATTTGAGTAACATCAAATAATGTGCAGATCAAAAGTTCAATTGACATGAACGATATAAAGCATATAAAGAGGCTCAAGAAAAATGAATAAAGACATACCCGAAGTATATCACACAATCAGGTACCAATTTCGCTCATAACTCCCTTTCCAAGAAGGACGGTAAATGTAAAAGAATAGCGTACGCTTACCATCTATGCAGTGAAATACATCTTAATACGTTACATTAATGTCTTTATACGTTTCTTTGACTTTGAGCTTCCAGCAACAAGCTGAATACAGCTATTGGCTATATGCGCCAAAATATCAAAATGATGTTGCTTTGCAAACGTCTCACATGAGAGACAGCGTCACCTGATAAAACACCAACTGCTACCTTTCGACAACCCCTATACCGCGTAGATGAGATGAGCATAAAAAATTATGTATACTGTGAATCTAAGGGCTCGAGATTACAAAATTGATCAATCGGACCAACGACGGCCAGCTCGTGAGCAGCCCCTTTCGCAGAACGTGGACAACTTTGAATTAGATAAAATCGCTTGAGAGCTTGGATAGATTTCAAAAAAAAAAGAAGACCCGGCCGTGAAGGTTAAGCTAGAGATAGGCTGTTCATAGTGGAGCGTATCGCGTCATTCCACTAGTTCTAAAATACCCAAGTATTTCTAGAAACAAGATTTAGAAGGTATCTCTGCTATTCAAGGTCAATCGATGAAGCTCATACGACTATGCGACAAACTTCGATTATGTATAAATTTTATATAATGCTCACAAGGTGGGAGTGCAACTTGCTCACATTGGTTCTATTGTATTCTTGGGAAGCCAAATATGTCCCGATAGATACGAATTCTTTGTACTATCTCCTTGGTAGCAAGTTAGGACTTGATGCTGACATCCATACATATGCCATGAATCAACAAATGCATTGGCAAAGTCATTTTCAACTGCCCGATGCTCTTTTCACACAAGAGATCGCAAGTGGCCGGAAAATTTTTCAGGTTTATGATAAGCACAGGTGATGTGGGTTCCCCCCTTTTTATTCACTAGTGCAAGTGGGTCCTCACGTACGATGAAGGGCCTGAACAACGAAGGTCGCGCCTGCAAGTGGCTAGGGATGATGCCTCTGCGCACCTTCACGCCCATGTCATTCGAAGAACGGATACCAATGACGTCGTGTGGATTGGCGTAGATCCTGGCCATGGTAGTATCATTACGGCAGCTAAGCTTGATGATGACATTCGTTGGCAGTGGCAAATGTCGTCCAAACAGTATCACCACATGATAAAAATGAACCAAAGAATGATATGTCACTGTGATATTGCCAGACGTTACCGGTGGCTTCCGGGTTACCTGCTTCGCCTTCGACATAGCTTTTTTGACCTTGTTGAAAAACGGAAACGTGTCTGCCGGAATGAACGGCTTTGTAGCGGGCAAATGACCTTCAATTCCTCTTGCTCACCGAAACCACCCAACTAAAATACTTCATTATCCAGGAACTGCCGCCCAAAGCACCTATACTGATGACGATAGGATGGCTCGCCGCATTCTAATATTAGTGTTGAACGTATGGAACTCCAATCTACTGTGGTTACCAGTTTGCAAAAACCTACCAAATCATGACTGTCTTCGAGGACATTTGTCGGCCTAACTTTTAGGATGGTCGTCCAATGTGACTTTGACTTGTTCGGAGTCATATTGGACACCTCTTTAGAATAGTCACGTCTAAATATTTTGATAGAAATCAGCCACACCGATAAGGTATAAAAAGAGAATTAGACATATGAATAAAAGGGCATTCATTGACCTCACGAGAAGTTCACTCGTCTGCAGGGATATTATCAGAGACTAAAATAGAGACTATAATAGAGAACGACAATTGTCCCCTGCGGCACAGAAAGAAAAAGGTAATAAAAAATGATTTCTGGCGGATTCGAACCGCCGACCGTCTGTGTGTTAGACAGACGTGATAACCGACTACACCAAGAAATCTTCCGTATGTGAGTCGGACCTGCTCCGAAATTCAGAGGAAATTCAGACCCAATGTTCCTGGTAGTCACAGATCAACCATGAAAGCACGTGAGCAAGAGGTTACTAGAGCTTTCCGAAGATTACACAAGGAAAGCTTTGGAAACTGATAGATCTGTTACGATAGGCCAATTGCAACCTTTCTATAGAAAGTGCTGGAAATTTAGATAGTGTATGTATTGGCACGCAGTTAAAGCGGAATAAACGGAACCAAGTAGTATTCACAATCTCGTCACACGACATTGGTTACATCGACGTAGTACAGTTTATAAGTAATTGCCTTCTCCGCCTCATTCTATGGTTGCCACTCTTTACTTTTGTCTGTAATTTAGAAAGACCTTTCACAATGGGTATAAAATCCGTACCCATTGTTCTAATATACCGGATCGGTCTTTCTCTCCAAGTTACTACAGTCTAAGGCTTGGTGTAGAATAGCAGAGGCTTAAGACTACACAGCACAATAGGGAACTAAGTATATACAAGAGAACTTCATTGGTACATTAATACCATATCTGTTACATATCCAGCCTAAAATAACAAGCATGATCCACCGATGATATCCTTGACGTATCAGCCAAATTTTCATGTCGACATTGGATTTCGTTGTTACCCGTGAATCTTCCAGGAAATAAGTGGATTATGGTGGCCCTCGATTACACTACTATTTGGCCAATTGAAAAAGCGATATCCGAAGCAACTTCAATAACAGTATCCAGATTTATATACGAATAGATCGTCATGCATTTTGGATGCCCAGATGAAATTCTGAGTGAACGCGGGGCAAACTTCATGAGAAATGTACTTGTACAGTACCTAGGACGCTTTGGAGGTGAAGCATAACTGACATCTGTATTCCACCCCCGTATCAATGGTATAAGTAAATGGTATTCTCAAAGGCATGCTAAAGATATACCGCCATGGGGTAATTCACCGTTGGGATGATGTCTTGGACACCACGTTCGTCACATGCCGCGTTTGTACGCATCGCTCAACTGGTTTTAGCCCATTCTTTATGAGTTACGGATGCGAGCCTAAGATAATTGGTGACTTGACGGAACCGTTCATTGATCCTTGTACCCACATGTAATAGCAAAGGTTACAGCCAAAGAGCTGGACCAGCTTGATCAAACTAGGGCAGCGATTGAAAGTCGGTTGAGATCTACTAATGCTCAAGACAAGAGCCGCTGGGATGCATTTATAGAAAAGCAAGGTTTCGAAATAGGCGACCATGTTTTATGCGAAAGGGAACGAAGCTTGGCCTAGAATATAATTGGATGGGTCCGTACGTGGTCGTTGGTGTCAACCCCGAAACCTCTACTTACAAGCTAGAGCACATAATGGGCGAGCTATATACTTCCTAGGTACATATCGATCGACGTAAACCAGTGAAAGCTGGCTCTATTGACTCTCCTTGGTTTACCCATTACTGCCACAATTGATTCGTCATCATGATGTTTAACTTGTTGTACATCGTATTGGCAAATGTGCAAAATCCAGCGTTGATAATACACAAATACAGAGCTTTAATTGCAATTATTATCTTGATACATTTTCTCAGATGTGAAGAAACGGAACATATCAAGAACGCTACCTAATGGACGTTTTTATGACTGACAAGGAATTGCTGCTAATGTCAATGCTTCCAAAACCGCAATCCGATGACTCTGAATTCCTATCCACATCATTGGGTCTGTACAACAGGCTCATCTTCAGTAGTCCGACGGCATAAGTCGCCGGAAAAAAGTAAATATGCTATGATCATTCCATATAGTCTAAGCGGCTTTTTTAGGAAGCAAGAACATGAACTACTATTGACCAATGTAAATCGACTTTATGCTTTTGAATGCTGTGACTCATCACCATGTCGTACAGAAAACTATTTAAATGTAGTTTAAAAACCACTTCACATATTTTGAATACTTTTGCCAGCCTGTAAGACGATGAATTGCTTCAATTTGCTTAACCGACACTCACATTTGTCTGAAAATATTGATCTTAAAAGCACCTCCAAACTAGTTAATACGTTGCATATATATCTTCATCAATAATGTGTAGCATGAGTGGTGTAGTACATTGGTCCTTGTGAAAATTCGATGTTCACACGTTTCCGCAAATCGAACCATATGACATGTGGCGAAGCAATTGATCTAGTTCACTCCAAGTGATCTCAAAATCTCGTACGACAGCTCTCATTCGGATAACACCAGCGGCTTGTACAAGTAGAGGTAAAGCGCTGATCACCCTATCCAAAGTAGTGTGTTGTCCCGTCAAACGCAAAGTTTGTCGTATGACGTTCATTTCTTTCTAGAAGCCATCATCTTCTCGCTAAAAGAAGCTGTCACTGAAGTATTTCGATTAATTGGAATTGACTGATCTTTTTAAGTTGCGTAGTGCGGGTTTGAAAGGCATTAGAATCTGGAATCAAATCTGGTTATCGTCACTGATCATGAGATTGAGCATAGTCGATGGAATGGGTACTTTACCAGCTAGGATGGTGCTAAGTCCTCAAGTAAAGTCAATATCAGATATGAAGATTTTCACTCTTTTATCATGATTATGTCGTTGAGTAGTTGATACGGAGATGAAGAAATTTGAAAGACTGGTGCAAGGGCTATATCTCTCGCGTGGATACCGTTTTATCGATAGCAGCCAGGAACGTTAGTCCAACCACGCTAGTGAACCGTGCATTACATGCAATTACTGTCAGTATCAGCTACCTAGCGCACTTTCTTGAGAATGAAGCTCTTTGGGAGCTACTTATTGAAAGTAAGGTTTTCGGTATATCAAAATCAACAAGACAATGGTGGTAATGCTTCCCAAACATCAATTTATCTATTTATAATGGAAGCGCGAAAATGCTCAACCAAGGCACTTTCTGTGTCACCAATATAATTAAGCTCAAGGTACGAACTTTCTCTACCGTCAAAATCAAAGGAGGTGATGACAGATTCTCAGGGGGTTCACAATGGGCCGAGCGGGAAAGAGATCTGCTGCTTGACTCCTTGATATAAACGAAGCGGAACCTTGATCGATGCTTTGGAGGAAATGTGATATGCTCATGCATGAAGTAACTTTGCTAACCGTGTGATACTTTGAGCTTAATGAAACAAACGTTGAAGCTTGCCTGTTAAGTGTTCTGTAAATAGGTGGCAAAAATGTGAAGTCCCTGAGAATGTCAAAGGCAACATCCAAACATTTCAGCCAAAATTGGAATTGACAGAGCTACCAGTCAAAGTTGATGTGATGGCATATTATGTTTATAATGAGATATGAAGGAATATATGTCTACATGATCAGATACTGATGAATGCTTATGATTGAATGGGTCTATGTATAGAAATGCGTATAGAAGAAATGCGATACAAGTAATATGTAAACAATATAAATTAAGGACGAACAAGCAGAACCAGCTGTATGTTTTCAGAAGAGATGGTCTAAGCCCATACCCTTTGCTGTTGATTCTGATCAAATGAGATGACGGTATCAAAGTATCCAGGGCAATGTCGTTCTTTTGTATAGATGGCATCAGGTTGGTTGGCATCGATTTGAATGGATGACCAAGAAAGAGATGAGTCAGAGCTTGACACAGATTCAGAGCTTCCTGGGAATAGGTGGTCTCTCTCATAGCTATCACCATCGTGGGATTCATATGCATGTTGTGGTACGTTTGAAAGATTGGAAGGAGAGATAGAGGCATAGGACTTGATGGCAACGGGTTTGACTGACTTTTCTTTTGCTGCAGACTTTTCTTCTTGAGCAGTATAATATTTGCAGGCAAGGAATTGCGCACGCAACTCCTCAATTCGGATCCTTTTAGCTGGATCGACACAGAAGATTTGTTTTAGCAATGTGTTGAGCTGAGATGAAATTGGCAATATAGACAGGAGGAAGTCGGGATTTCTTAAATAGGCACTGAAGGTTTCGTCGCCTACATGAGCTTGTTTCCATGGATTGCGTCCGCAAGTCAAATTGATAAGAATGACACCCAAGGACCAAACATCGTTTGGCTTGGTTGAATAAGCTCTTAGCTTTTTGTGAAGTCCACCTTGGCATTCTATTGTAAGTAGTTAGAATATTATTCGCTGAAAGAAAAATTGCAATAGCATAAAGTTGTACATACCAGGGGAAAAGTAAAAGGTGCTACCACATCCAAAAGCGGTAGAGATGGCTTCAGTTGTTGCCAATCCAAAGTCAGCAATTTTAACTTTCTTGCCACCTTCAAAAGTCAAGATATTTTCGGGTTTCAAATCTCGATGTGCAATGCCTTGCGAATGTAGGTAGCTGACAGCATCGATGATTTGAAGGAAAACTGCTCTAATATCGTTATGGGAATCGGTGTATCCTCTGCCTTCAGTGATAGTGTAAAAAAGATCACCTTCTCGGCAGTGCTCGAGGACGATGTACAAATAGTCTTGCGTATCAATGACTTGTTCCATAGATATAATATTTGGATGGCAGGCTACTTGAGCATGCAAAGAGATTTCGCGAAGTTGAAACTCTCTTTGTCGTTCACTGAGTCCAACTTTGCTTAAACATTTGACAGCAAATAGCTTTTGGGTAAGAGTGTGACGAGCCAAAAATACAGAGCCATACGCTCCTAAACCTAACAGGTCAATGAGTTCGTATTGGCCGATGACGGTTCCTATGCGCTGGCGCGCATCTGCAGCTGGTTTGATGTTGACCATTTTATAGATAATTGAGCAATAGATGTATTTTGTTGTTGTTCAGGTACCAAATCAAAATAAGTCCCTTTTATAGACGAACTAATAGAAATGGGCGTTCAGCTTTACCCCTGGATTTACTGGCGTTAGGCTAAAGAAACAGGGGTTAAAACTGTCCGTGATCAACGCCTCATCTCCAGCCTTTATTATTCGATCCGAGAAAATTGCGGCCAGACCTTTTGCTGGAGTTATAGGACTTCTCTACGCCAGCATGATGAAAGGACTGTCAACATAATTTTCAGAAAAACTTCAGAATTGTTGGAATTTATATGCTGAATGATTTATGTTCACCGAGGGTTAAAATTTTTCCTGGTTTTGAAAGAAAAATTTATTGCGCAAACAGGTAATAAGTATTGGTAGCTAATAATTGACTTCCAAGCTTTGGAGTCATGATATTCTAATGAACCAAAACTGGCGTCAGGTGCTGTGAGTCCGGCGAGGGGGAACAGGGAACAAGGGGACTCCGGGAATGCTGATAACTCTTTTATAATCATGGTGAGGCTCTCTGGTATAACGCCCAGTTTGTTCGTCTTTGTTCGATTTTGTTACCCCTGAAAGTCTCGCCATGAGGCTAAAAGTGCCACCTTCCATGGATTTCTCTCTTCTAGATGTCCAGATTTGTCCATTTTGCGCCAGCAAATCGATCGCCGTTTGTGAAGTCGATTTTGCTAACATGGTAAAATATCAAATTTTTTGTATCCCAGGGGAGTACTTAACGCTTGATAGCAGTTACATGAGTAGCTTTGAAAAGTTGTGATGTCATGTCTCGTAAGATTTAAAGGGGCAAACTTTAGTTGTTAATGGCCGTGCTGATGAACATTATGACTACACCAGATTTTATGATCGACTCCTACTTTTTGCCGAATTACATCATAGCGATTTCATGAAAAGTTTTAGATGTTCTTATTATCTTTAGAGGGCCATAAATGGTGCTGAACGGTTCACGACCAGTCCTGTAGGGAACAGAACCAAACAGAAATAGCTTGTATACACCGAAATTGTAGTGTGACTGCTATCACAGAGTTTGATGAGATTTGCGCTTTTCAGACTCATCAAACTTTCATTCTCTGTTGATACAAACGAGTAAATCGATATCGGTTTCATAATCTATCTCATTGCTCATGTAGATATCAGAATATCATTTGCACCCAATTGATGTGGTCAATCGCTTTTATTTAATGATTTTTGGATATTTTTCATTTAAAATTTCCATTTATTATTCAATGTGACTGGTGAGTCCAACCAAGTAAAGCTGAAATCGCCACTTGCCCTCTGTAGCTTTGCTCTTTAGCTTTGGACTTTGGGTAAGAACAGAAAATAAGAGAGAATCACATGCTAACGTACAGTTTAATAGCAAGTAGCAAATTCATTAATTAGCTATAAACTCCATTTTTCGTGTACAAATGATGGCATTCAGGGACGGAATGGCCTGGCCATATCATGAAATGAGTTCACCGTACTGTGTATTGACGTCAGTAATGATATAGAGCTGTAGCAAAATGTACGTCATTGATGGACGCTCGCCACAGCAACATAACCCCTTAACTATAAGTTTAGCTAGTTGAGACATATAGAAGCTTTTCATATTACTGCTATGAAATTAGGAGGTATTTTTGGTATGCCTTTCTGGTATGAATGATGTAACACATTCAGGCGTTATGCTGCCCCTCAAATTGGAGAAATTAGGTACTATGGGGAAGAAAATAGAATAGAATAGAAATTTGTATATACATCTGCATCATAGATTGTCAAAAGGGAGCTCATATCGTGGGCAAAAAAACCCAGAGAAATTGATCATCTCAAAAACAGTACTTTCTACAGTATATGTCCATTTGGCACCCAACTGCATGGGAGCACATGATATGCAAGGCGAATTCGATCTTGTATTAAAACCAGCATTTTGTGACAGTCTAAATAGAAGTGTAGGTATGGCAGATGTTCATGCGCTTTGACTGTTATTGAAAATGTCGTACACAGGTTATCGAGCAGATCATTTTTCTTATGAAGAGACCCTTTTTTCAAGATAACATATGAACTTCCAATGGTTCAGGGTCCTGCATTTAAAGTATGTCTGATAGAAAATTTTACTTTCAAATACCGTGTAGCGTTCAATGGCAGCTAAGTCTGCCGGAGGTTATGAGGGTGGGAACAAGAGCTTAGATAATCAGGTTTTTTTTCGAAGCATTGAGACTAGTCAATTATCTATCATTTGCTACTGAGTCATTAATATTCATGATACTTAGCCCCAGTCGCTCACATATGCTATAACATGGAAACAGAACTGAACATACTAGCATAGAGCTGCTATTTATGCCGTTTAAATGGTATGATTTCCACAAACATGCTAAGGCATGAATTCAATAACAATAGGCATCTGCATAGGAACAAGAAGTCCTACTTGTAATGTGATTCATCATGTAAGCATAAGCTTTACAAACGTAGATGTGAAAATATCTGTTTATCAAAACGTTCATAGTGCGCAAGATGCGAGGAGCGATCTCGTATCTAGGAAACACAGGGACCACAGCAGCACACTATCCAAAATGGGTAATTGATTTCCTTATACGGTCATGTAAGATTGCTAAGACATTGGAACGACTCGCTTTTGGTAGGTAATAAATGTTGGCCTTGAACTATAAAATGACTTGCCGATAACACGGTCGTCAATATTAGGTTTGACCGCCTTACCGTACATGGTGTTAGTGCATATCATTGTGGGACATTCACAAAGGAAGTTACATATCGCATTTGCGAGCTCTACGTATATAAAGGAACCAATCGACCTTAATATCTCAGTCAAGCCATACCATGCATCCCCAAAAAGTGTTCGGAACATCCTTGTCGCTGTTAGCAACTACTCAGCTATCGTCAGCTATCCTTCAACCTACTCCTCCAATGGGTTTCAATGATTGGGCTCGCTTTATGTGCAATATCAATCAGACTGTATTCACTGATGCTGTTGATGCTATGGTCTCAACTGGTCTCCGTGATGTTGGTTACAAACTTGTTACCATTGACGACTGCTGGCCCGAGCATAAGCGTACAGCCAACGGATCTTTAACTTGGAATACGACATTGTTCCCTAATGGTCTTGAATGGTTGTCTGATTATATTCACAAGAATGATATGCTTTTTGGTATCTATGAAGATGCTGGTACCGAAACTTGCGGAGGATGGCCCGGATCTTACGGACATGAGGAGACAGATGCTAAGACATTCGCCTCGTGGAAAGTTGATTACTTGAAGTTGGACGGATGTAATGTTGATTCCGTTCCCGGACAATCAGACGAAGAGACTTACAAACAAATTTACCACAAATGGCACACTATACTTCCTGAACTCCAGATCAGCTTCTCCGAGTCTGCACCAGCTTATTTTGTCAGTGACAAGAGTCTCTCAGATTGGTACAAGGTCATGGACTGGGTACCTTCAAACGGTCAATTGGCTCGCCACTCTTATGATATTGCTACTTGGGGTTCCGGAGATGTTTGGGACAGTGTTATGACCAACTACGGTTATAATATTCGTCTTCCTAGAGTACAAAAGAAGGGCTTTTATAACGATCCTGATTTCATCATTGCTGGTGATTCTAACTTGACTTTGACTGAGCAAAAGTCACAGTTTGCCTTGTGGTCCTCATTCTCGGCTCCATTGATCCTAAGTTCAAACATCCCGGCTTTGACCAAAGACCAGCTCGCTTTCTTGATGAACAAAGACCTTATTGCTCTTGATCAAGATGAATTGGTACAACAAGCGACTTTAGTCAGCCAAGACAGTACTTTTGATATCCTTTCAAAGACACTCGCCAATGGGGATCGTGCACTTACCATTTTGAACAAGGGAAGTTCGGCTGCTACTGCTACGGTTCCTTTCAGCAAGGTTGGCTTTAGCTCGGCCAAATCATGCAAATACAGTGTTAAGGATCTCTGGACTGGGGAGACCTCTA
The DNA here is from genome assembly GCA_016758905.1 of Umbelopsis isabellina. Taxonomy (NCBI): domain Eukaryota; kingdom Fungi; phylum Mucoromycota; class Umbelopsidomycetes; order Umbelopsidales; family Umbelopsidaceae; genus Umbelopsis; species Umbelopsis isabellina. The sequence goes on along the minus strand of JAEPQZ010000004.1, from coordinate 850,002 downwards.
GTCTTTCAAAGCAAGTTGTTGCCCAAAACATTCCTAGCCATGGAACGGCTGTTTATCGCATCACTCCTAGCGGCCAATGCAAAACTATCACTCCTGGTGGTCAAATTTTCAACACTTTCACAATGGACTGTCTTAGCGCCGGTAGCTCAGTTACTTCAACAAAGTGCGGTGCAACTAACGCCGAGTTCTTCAGCATCTCCAAGAATGGTACAATTTCAGCTTCTCTCGCTGGTGGCAATTGCTTAACTGCCAATGGATCCAAGGTCACCATGGAAACCTGTACCTCAGCTCCACAACAGGTCTGGTCTCATAATATTCAAGGATATCTCATCAACAAGGCCAGCTCAAACTGCCTTACAGCTAAAAATGGAACCTCCATTAGCGTTGCCAAGTGTGGTGATGAATTGGATAGCCAGGTTTTCGAAATTCCCCTTTAAAGCATAAACATGTTATTTTATTCGTTATCAATAAAGGAGGTCTACCATTCCGAAACCTTGTTGTTTTGTTGTCGTACACTGAAAAGAAATTAAGCCCATGAGAACTGAATGTCAGGACCCTGAAGGCATGAAAGCAGCAATTACGTAAAACTAGTACATTTCAGTAGAAGTGCATTATATTCAGGACGCAAAGGGTTTAATAAAACCTTATTGCTATGCCGACAAATCGGCTTCCTATTGAATTCATGATTGAAGAACTGGCGTTTCGAGGCTCCGTGAGAGATTAGAAAGTAACATGTTAGTGCATCAATGTTGATTACTTCATCAATTGCTGAAGTAATCTATGCACAGCTGTAACACCCTGGGTAGTACTGTATTATTGCATCTATCCCATAAACTTGGTAAATTTACAAATATGCACAAGACTAAAGTTTCGCATTCTCACGTAATCATGCGAGCTAGTCATGCCAACTCAGACGGTGCATTTATTACAGACGACATTGGGCCTTGTGAATTCAATCTGCTGTCTTTGCTATGAAGTTCATATCTGTGTTAGCTACTAGCACAGCAATAGTATTTGCAGCGTTTGACATTGTCAATGCTGCGGCGGCGTCATACTCTTCTTCATCCTTCACCTACAATGCCACAGACTTTCTGCTCGATGGCAAGCCTTTCCAAATGTTTGCAGGTCAAATGGATCCTCAACGTATTCCACATCAATACTGGCGTGATAGGTTGCAAAAAGCTAGAGCGATGGGCTTGAATAGTATTTCATCTTATATTTTCTGGGATCAACTGGAAACGACAAAGGGAATCTGGAACTTTACTGGTGAAAACAATGTTGCTCAATACTTCAAAATAGCTCAAGAAGAAGGACTCAAAATATTGCTTCGTCCTGGTAGTTATATTTGCGGCGAGCACGCGTGGGGAGGATTTCCACCATGGTTGATGGAGGAGCCGGGAATGGTGGTTCGATCATACAATAAGCCGTTCCTTGCCGCCACAAAAGCTTATATCACTCGCCTGGCCCAGGAGTTAAAGCCACTTTTGGCTTCCAATGGCGGCCCGATTGTTCTAGTTCAAGTCGAAAACGAATATGGATCATACAGTGACGATCATCAATATACTGAGGCGCTCAGGGACATGTGGAAGGCTGCAGGATTCAATGTGCCTCTCTACACCAATGATGGGGCCGGCCAATCTTATTTGGATGGTGGCGTTATTCCTAATGTCCTGGCTGAAGTGGATGGAGGAGGCGGTGATCCTCAAGCGGCATTTGCCCAAAGAAACAAATATACTAACAAGTCCTCTCTTGGACCTTTACTCGATGGTGAATACTACACGACTTGGCTTGATCTCTGGGGCTCCGATTCTCCTCATCAAGTGACTTCCGCTTCTGGCGCGAAGACAGTGATGAGCGATTTGGCCTGGATTATGAACAACAAATCATCTTTCAGTCTTTATATGTTCCACGGTGGAACCAATTTCGGATTCCAGGCTGGCGCTGATTGGTCTACTGTCCTTACCCCTGTCACCACAAGGTGAGTTGTCAATGAAAGTACAAATGCGCAAAAACAGGTTTATTTTATTAATCAGTCCGTAGCTATGATTATGGTGCTCCTCTAGATGAAAGTGGTCGCCCCAATAAGCTATTCTATGATATCCAAAAGACTATCCAAGCTTATATGGGCAACAGTACTGTGTTTCCTAGTTTGCCAAAGGAAACTCCCATGGTTGCTATCCCGTCTGTCAAAATGACCCCCATGGCAAGTCTGTTCAACTCCCTTCCACAGCCTGTTAAGCGCAAGCAAGTTGTCAACATGGAAGCGCTGGGCCAAGCAGATGGCTACATTCTTTACCGAACTATCAGCAGTAAAACCACAAATGGTACATTAGATTTGGGCGACTATCCCAGAGACAGAGTACTAGTTTATGTTAATGGCAAGCGACAAGGATTGTTCGATGCCACATATCCATTGCCCCAAATTGTTAACGTAAATGTGAAGCCCAATGATGTTTTGGACCTATTGGTCGAAAACCAAGGACGTATCAACTATGGACCAAGAATCCCTGACCAAAGAAAGGGTATCGTGGGCAATGTTACCTTGGATGGTAACATACTTGAGAATTGGTCCATCTACAGCCTGCCCCTAAGCAATCCTTCCGAGTTTGTCTCTTCCAAAGGCAAGGCATCAAATACCACAGGCGATTCTCCCATCTTCTATCAAGGGCACTTCAATTTGAAAGCCGTCGGCGATACATTCTTGGACACTAAAGGCTGGACTAAAGGTGTCGTATGGGTGAACGGCTATAACCTTGGTCGTTACTGGATGATCGGCCCTCAGCAACAGCTCTATTTGCCAGGTTGTTGGCTCCACAAGGGACAGAACGAGATCATTATTTTTGAACTTGAGAACACCAACTCGACTACTGTCACTGGCGTCACCACTCGGACTTGGGGAAATAACGCCAATCCTGATGTCCCTATCACAAAATCTTCTTAAATTAAAGTGCATTTCAATGATTTTTAAAACGTCAAAGTCTTAGGTTTATTTTATGCGATTGTCTCAACGTAATGACCAAAACCTTTTACTTAATACACGTCCTTATGAACGGCTATACAACGAAAAACAGAAAAAATTATGTTAGAAAAGAATTATTAGGGTTTTTAGAAAAAAAAGAAAACGAAATGAGATAGTGTTGATTTCTAAGCTTGATCAAGGTGTGCCGATTAGCTAAAACAGTTATTTAAAATTAAACACGATGTCTTGAATAAGTAGGTTGGTCGCAGAAGAATGAAAGTAGTTGGTTTAATCCTTGCGCTTGTAGAAACGTCTCCACTTGTCATCAATAGTATCAATATAATATACACCGGAAGCAATGTGATCGAGACTGCCAATGGGGTTATAGTCCTTGACGTTGTGGGTCTTCTCACGGATAGCCATGGCTTCAGCAAATTCCTCGGGCTTGGAAGCAGTGCGCTTGGACAATCTCTCGCGGAGGTTGAGCTTTGCTTTGATATCGTCAGTGTTGCCAACGATCTTGAAGGAGATCATGGAGGCAGCAAGACCAGAGCCATAGGCATAGAGAAGGACACGCTTGTTCTGCAATTGCTCTGATGGGACCTCAGAGATCAAAGAAGCCATACCAGCCCAGACAGCACCGGCGTACATGTTACCAATGTGCTTGGGGACAAAGGCAGCAGGGCCAATTTTGGTATTGTAGCTTTCCTTGGTATAGCCCATGAAGGCCTTCTCGATATCTCTGTTCTCCAATGAATCAGCATAAGAAATTTCAGCAAGTTGCTTGAAGTCGGCAAACTTGGGGTTTTCAGGATCGCGAACAAAGTCATTGTAAGCCTGTATGTAAAGAAATAATCAATATCCGCATGTTGATCGAAATTTTATACACAGCATTCACACTTACAGCACGGGCAAATGACTTGTTGACTAACTTGGCATAAGGAGAGTGGCAAACAACGTAATCAACGTCCTCCATGCTGACCTTCTCATTTCCACTTTGGGCAGCAAGGCGGTTCATGTAACGGTTGTAGCAGCTATCAAAAGCGCGAATGTAGCAAGTGTTTGAGAATTTGCCATCAACGATGGGGTATTCAGAGTGCATATCGGGCTTGTAGAAATCATAAGCGTGTTCCATGTGGGTGCTGCGAAGACCTATCAAAAGGAAATGGTGCATGAGTACTGGTTACACAAAATGTAACGCATCAAAATTAACAGGTTGAAAATTGATAATTACCCCGTTCAACAACGATAGGAGCATTCTCGCCAATAAGAACGGCAACAACACCAGCACCAGAAGTGGGGCGAGCTGCGCCAGAAGCGTACAAAGCAAGATCACCGGCGACAACGATAGCATAACGGCCATCCCAGGAGGAAGACTCAACCCAGTTAACGGCGTTGAAGAAAGCGTTGGCACCACCGTAGCAAGCGTTGGTGGTATCAATACCCTCAATTTCGGTGTTTCCGTGTTCAGCGAACAAAGTCATCAAAACAGTCTTGACGGCCTTGGACTTATCAATGATAGTCTCAGTACCAACTTCAAGACGACCGATATCATTGTAAGAAATCTTGTAGGTTTCCATCAACTTCTGGACGGCTATTACGGAACAGTTTAGTCTTCGCTTTGTTCATCCCAAAAAAACGCGCGATTATTGTGCATGTCACTACACAGAATTTTACTTACCAGTCAAACAGATAGATTGGATATCTTCTCTGTCATCAATGAAAGCCATCTTTTGTTGTCCAAGACCAATAGTATACTTTCCAGCACTGACACCGTCGAAAGCCTCCATCTCGGTTTGGTCTACACACTATACGCGCAAGTTTAGGTTAGTATCATGAATATGAGTGACTACAAGTCTGAATAACAATAGCGATCTCATCATCTGCCAAGTTAACGACGGATGATGAGCTTTGTCAAGCTGCCCCTTCTCATCCGACATCTCAGGAGTAGGTCTGTTATATGCAAAGTGTGACTGATAAACTTACGCGAGAGGGGAAGTACATTTCCATGCCAAGAATACCAACATTCTTGGGGTAGTGGTCAAAGTTACGAGGCATAATGTGATAGATGGAAAGTAGAAAAGGTTTGCTTTTGTCTGTTGAATGGATTCCAAATTCCCTTTTTATTTTCAATTGCCCAAAAAAATTTCATTCCCAGAAAATTTCAAATCCCGATGAACTGATTGTTGCTGATTCTGGCAAAGCGTCCGGGAAGGATCATCCTCTCATCTGAACGACCGGCGCTGCAGACAGCATACAACCATATTTGCAAATATATAAAAAAAAACAAAAGTAGTGAATGAAAGTTTTAAATGATTTTCTTCATTTCGAAAAAAAGGTATAGAGGTATTGATAATCACTCGGAACATCATATACGAATTACGATGCTGAACAAAAATTTTGTTAATCGTTAGCATGTTTTGATTTCTGATATAAAAATATCTAGCTTACCAGTCATTGTCTGTTCCTATTGATTGCCGCGCAGCATCAAACGTATCAGCGGAAATAACGCAAATTTTGTCTTGTTGCGCTGGGTCACGGTAGATGAAGGCATCTTCGTTTGGGTCATAATTGATCAGCGTTATGAAATGGCCTGTATTTAAGAAGCAGCAAATTAGACCGTGATTATGGTCTCAGATAAGAAGATGTGCCAAGAACATACCTATATATTCATAGCCTTTCATACGCTCTAATATTGAATCGAACCCAACACACATCGACGCTGAGCAACCTTTTTGTTCCTAAGGTAGTTTGACGTCATGTGAGCTTCTAAATTGATAGCTCATGACATTTCAAGCGATGCTTACCTGGCATATCTGACATCGTAATAACCGTGCGTTGACAAGAGTTATGATTGCAAATTTTTTACAGAACAAAAACCGTTTAAAGTCATCGATAGGTAGCAGCCTGCGGTGAAATGAAAAAATAATGAGTAAGAAAACGATCTACACATCATTAGCTGTTATAGAATTGAAAAAGATTGTAGAACGTCGACATGTGATATATAACATGAATTAACCATCACGTTCCGCCATACGACTAGATATATAATCCATCGTGAACAGTAGCATGTTCAGAACAAGTTAAACAATGCTGGACTTACATTCGAACCACATGTACGTTACAGCTTTTCGCTATCGCAAACAATTTGTTCACTCGTTTCTCGTCTTCACTAAAGTTATCTTGATAGAATTTGTTCGATTGGTATTCTTTACGGCTGCCGAGGAAGCTTGTGTAATACGTAAAGTCTTCTACATAATTTCTTAATAAGAATGCAAGATCGATCGTCCATACGCTGTTGACATGAACCTGCTGCCGTAAGTCGTCAAGGTCAATGTTCTTTCCTAATGCTTGCAAAGTCATTGCTATACATGCTATACCACAGTCCCAGTTGCTGTTCTGTTTATTGGTTTGAAATGCGCATTAACTTCTGTTGTAGACACATAGCTGGAAATACCAGTTGCAATAGCACATGAGACTGTTAGACCAACCTGCATGACATGTGGTACTATGCTTTCGTCATAACGACTGTAGTTGACCAATTTAGAGTCATTGCTAAGTTCTTCGTAAGCCATAAAGGTTTTAGCTGTGAAATGGGAGAAAGGTAAAGGTATTTGAGTGCTGAGCAAGCCACGTGTTGACCTGTGTCAGCTTCCGTGGCCGTTTTACAAAGTTTTAAGCTTTGACAAGATCGTTGTCAACCCTAACCAATAAAATTTATTCTACTTACTACTGCTATCTTGTCAGCATAGTCTTACAAAACCTATGATAGCTTGTACAAATTATGTTCGGTCGATGCGTGACCAGCCTCATCTGATATAGAGCTTCAATTATTACATTTGATTTTGACTTTGTCAATAAATGCAAACAGGATCGACACTAGGATATTGTAAATTTATCTTACTATCAACAAAACGTAAATCGATACAAATTAAATAACTTTAATGCAAAGCTCACAATTTGAATGAAGAGCTTTCAGACTAATTCTCTGATTCTGTTAACTTGTACAGAGCTTGCTTGGCACGGACGCCTTGGGTTCTGCGTCGCTTTCCTTCCAGCCATTCCATGGTCTCGCCGTATGTACGGGGCAAGATGCGGCGAACTTTGACTTCATTAGGACCACGGTCCTCTTCGGAATGGACAGCGTTAATGTCTTCTGTAGCCAATGTGAAATAAAAGACATTGGTGATATCCAATGTATCTTTCTCAATATCCATAACCTCAGCCACCACTCGCACCTGCATTTCTGTTAGTAATCTGGATTAATGATCGGGATGGCCATTTAATCATACCTGGAAAGACCGGTGAGGATATCCCTCAGCATACACGATATGAGAAGTCAATTTGAGCAAGGAGCCAACATGAACTGGTCTTCTAAAAGTAACTTCGTCCATGGAAAGCAAATTCGGACACCGCGACTTCAAAAACGCACTGGCATCAGCGAACGCTATCTCGTAAGCACGGCGCATGAGCTGAAAAGACGAAAGCAGGTTTAGAAAATGTTTTTCACTTCATATTTTGCCAACAAAGGAAGGTACTGACATATCCACCAAAAATGTTGTTATGAATATTACGGTCTTGAGGTTGCATGATATAACTGCTCTCCATCCTGGTGTCCTCCATCCAGACAAGGTTGTCTGGGAGCGGCTTTCTACTTTTCTCGTACTGCGAGTACTGCAAGTACATATCATGGATATAAAGTCTTTCCTCTTGGGTGGGAGGGGTCTTGCTCAAAGAAGCCTCGGAAGCTCTACGCTTGCGTGCTTTGTTATCTTCTGCAAAGCGGAACAAGCGATGTTCTGCCGGTGTAAGCAGCTTCAATGAGTTCACCTTCACACTCTTCAAAGTCGCGGAATCGATAGCAACCATAGTAAATCTAGTAGCCAGCAAGGTATCAGCAGAGATAGCAGAAAAATCACTGGGAGGTTTTGCTGAAACTGCTTGATCTGGATTATAATTCTTCATCTTTTCAACCTTGATAAAGACTGCGCAAATCTGTGAGTACCTAATAGGAATTTATAAATTTGGAAGTGTTTAAGTTACTCACTTTCCATAGAGCTCTTTCCGACATATGCAACATGACCAGAAAGGCGAAGGTCTTCAGGTTGATTTGGCAACAGTAAATCAAGTCTGTCTACGGAAGCTGTCACAATTGTGACAGGCGGAGCTTCCGGCGGATTGTCTACATGCTTATATGCAATGGCTCCTGCCAAAGCGTCCAAATCTTTACAAAATGATGGTTATTTTCTTATCAAAACATAATACACGCGTTCCCATAAGTGATAGAAAAAACTAACCTTCCAATATTTTACCAAGTCTGATTCTACCGTCAAAGAAAACATATTCGTCTAGTAAGTTGGGTGAAGACTTCAGAGGTAAGTACTCTTCCATATAACTGTCAGCCATCTATGTATAGAAAAAAAAACGTAAAATTGCAATTTAGAAAACAAATCAAGACGCATGCCAATTTTGGCGGCAGATTGATATCCGTACCGTCTTTTCGACCGTGATTCGCTCCTTTGGTGGAGCCTTTGACTCTACCACCGGTTTGCTCTTCTCAGGCTCCAATAATTTGTCCATCCAAAAAGTCACTGGACGTACAGTGAACGGGCTACCTACTTTTTGCTCTGAAATCAGGCTATCAATAATTGTAGATTTTACTTTCATGCGCAAAAAAAAAAATCGTGGCGAGACATACTATGAACGAGATCTTCTGGGCGAATAGGTTCACGACAAATAGCTGGTTTAGTGTGAAATTGACGTGACCCAGATACTGCTTTTTGTGCTTTTGAGAGTAGTGGTCTATCTCTAGCGAATGGATTCAATTGGGTGTAGTGTTTCTGAGCAGCACTCAAAGTTGATAGTCCCTTGTTGTCAACTAGCTCAGTAATTTTTTTTTTATCTGAGAGCTGTCTCGCGCTTGACATGTTGCAAACATCGAAGCGCCCACGTATAACTGCACCAGGAGTGAAGCTGGTTCTCGAAAAGTCTTGGAATCGCAAGCTTGAAGATCCCATCAACTGTTTGACAGTTGGTAAACCATTTCTGGAAGAGCTCAATGAAGAAAATGACATTCTCATTGGGAGCAACAATGGAAAGATTCTGATTCTGAATGAGGAGAAAGTCAGTAAAACTTGTGTTTAAATACTTTATTGTTAGTGCAAAGACGCATGTACTTACTTTAGGTGCACTTGCTTTTATCAGGAAGATACAGTTCTAGATACAAAAAGTGGCTCAATCCAATCTATTGTATTATATGACGTGACTGGATTTAACGCGATGGATTTGATTGTGGGAGACTCGGACGGTACTGTTACGCTTTTCTCACGACGACAAATGTTGAGCAAACGAGCAGTTGGAGCAGCAATTACTCACTTGGAAATGTATGAAGACTTGGGTATGTACTGATACATGCTGAAACAAAATACCCTGCAAAAGTTACCTGATAAAAATACTGACTTTCTCGGCCCGACAAGTCGGAGGGTTTGAGATAATATCTGGAGGTGTAGATGGCATTGTCACTTCTTTTCATCCACACGATTCTCTTTGGCGATTCAACATTGGAGAAGAGTCGGCTCGTCTGCATTCTGGAACTACAGTGAGTCAGAATGCTTCATGTGAGACGATACAGCTAGTACTACGTATGTTAATGCGGCTTGGAAGGCAATTCGCCATTCCCCATCGATACGATGTCTGCTCTCAGTTACTTTACCAGATCAAGATGGCCTTTCCATTACTTACATATTAGTATGTGACGGGCGACCATTAATACACTTTATGACCAAAGGCGAACGAGTCATGACCTTGTCAGTTCCCTCAATAATTAATTCGGTAACAGATGATGTTGAGATATATCGCCAAGCAGTTATAATTAGTTGTTCATATCAAATTTCTCATAGATGTGCGCAGGAGACTTCACTAGACCATGCACCAGTGAGAGCGAGAAGGAAACATACCAGCAGGTTGCATTAGCTGGTAACAATGGAATCATATACATATTAGAGAATTACAAGGTAAAAAATGACCGATCTGTTTGCTCTCTTACAGCACATATTGAAGAAAAAGAATACTTTTGCAGGTTACAAGCTTTGTGCATGTTGATTACTCAATAACTCGAGTATTGCGCTATCGACCAAAATCTCTCCCGGAAAGCTCTCCCGACATTCTCATTTGTGCTGGACATTGTAATGAAATTCGTGCTTATTACTACGGAGAGGTACGTCTTTGATTGAACGATACTGCCAATGAAGTTATTGATCGCAATTTTACTAAATTATTATGGGGTTTAGCTTATTACTACATACGGTACGCAAGATTGGGTGCATGACATGATATTGGGAGACATCGATGGTGATGGCAAAGATGAGCTAGTAATGGGCCTGCTCAATCAGACTATCGCAGTTCTCAAATGCAGTATAGAAATGGAATGACGTTAAAAATAATATGTGTTTGAACTATATGTATATAAAATCTACAACATCACCGAACATCATGGTTCAATGCTGGTATCTACGTTAGGGTATTTCTGACTTGCTAGTCGCTTTAGCTCGCCGCCGGTTAAGAATAGGGCGACAATACCCACAAAAAGACTTGCAATGAGTATGAGCATTGGTGGAAGCATTGTGAATCGAACGTCTGGGTTTTCAGTCCAGCCCATGATAAGTACCAACAGCCATCCCCCAATATTGCCCGTCATGCACAAGTAGCCTGTTGGCACTACTTCATTAACGGGGTAGTACAGTTCTCCTGCCCATTGAAATACCGCGGGAAGGATTGCTAGAAAATAAAAATAAATAATTGATACGTAATGCAGGCGATGAAAATATTGAGTATATACCTGATGAAGCAATGCCGAAGATTAAGCTGTTGCGTCTTTGTCAGTCATTGTGTCATTACTGTAATCGCCAAGGCAAAATGTAAAACTCACCATGCAGCTACAGCTAATGTAAACCATTCTAGTCCTGCAGAGACAGTCAATGCAATGACACTTGCAAAAACGGAGATATACAGTAAGCGGCAAATGAGCATGTATCGATGGGTAGCATCGAGTAATTTGCCAATTAGAATGGATGGCGGTACCCCAATAAGCAGCATGACACTTCCAAGTAGTCCAACAGCAACATTGTTCTCCAGTTCGAAAGAAGGGGATAATATTTGAGCCAACAAGCTGAATACAGCACATTGTGCGCCCATTACCATGGCAAACGATAGCAATAATAGTACGAAACTTGGCTGTCTGAACAGTGTCAACGACTCTTCTTTAGAAAAGCCGCTTGAAGGAGCAGCGTCAATCTCTATTTCCGGTTCATCAACTCTACAGTGATTCATGTTAACAATGCAAATGCGCGTCATTCAAAATCTTGACCCGAATATACCTATGATAATTCTGAGATGGATCTTTCTTGAAGAAATAGCATATGGCTGCTAATGCAACAAGGCATAGGACCATCTGCAATGCCATGAATCGAGGTATATCGGTCATCATAGTTTTGGTGCCCGGTACTAGTATTGGGGTAAGAGCAAACCCTGTCGCTATTCCTAGGTTGTTAAAGGAAACAGCGATCGCAGTGACAAAATTGATCTCGTCCGGCCGAAACCACGCAACTGCAAGTCGTGGAGGCAAGGCAAGCATAAATACTTGTGCTATAACGTTGTGGCCGTTTGTGAGAATCTACTGATATTATTTATATTTCTTGATAATAACACTCACCAACAGCCGATAAAATTTGGCCAGCGAACACCACCAAATAGCCTTGCCAACTTGGGTATGCTCCCAGCCATCTGAGTGTACCACCTAGCGCGTTCAAAATCGCTCCAATACGAACACCTCTTATAAGCCCACTACCAATCGAAGAACCTTCTTTATCCTCAAGAAATGAAAATGAGAAAGGAACCAATATTGGGTATATTATCATATATGAACCACTGAATGCATTGATGGCATTCGTCGTTTTCAACGATGTCTCGTCGAAAAAGTATTTAGCAAACGTTTGAAGTGCTGGTGAAAACGCTATCCACTGCAAAGCATTTGTGAACGAGAACAAGCAGAAAGATGCCAGCACAAACCAGCGTGTTGGCCCAGGCATCATTCGGCCTTGTAGCAATGGCGACCTCTCACTGGTTTCTTGCATACAAAATTGTAAGTTCCCAAATCAACTCAATATTTCCATTTTAGGGGGAGGCGGTTGCGCCACTACAGAGCTAAAAAGTTTATCAATGAAGCGTTTCCAGGTCCGGCAAACTGCTTCATCCATCTCGACAATGAAGTTCTGGTCATCACTGTTACTTTTGGCTACTCTGCTTGCCACCACTGTATTCGCTCAACGCCATCCAGTGGAGCCTCCCACGACTCTCCGTCTAGGTAAGTTTGACTCGAGAGTTCACATTGCTCAGAGAGTTCAAAACTAAAACACATATGATAGCTGTCTTAAGGAAGTCAAAGTCATGCCCAGCAAAAGCTAGCAAAGGATCCGATGTGACATTACATTATAGAGCTTGGAGATGGAATGAAGAAGAGCCGTTTGAAAGCACATATGATGGCAAGCCCATGCAGTTTAAAACAAACGACAAGAAAGTTATTCCAGGTAAGGACAGGGCAGGACATGATTCCTTATTGCTTGGGTTGAGTTTGCGTTGATCTAATGGGTGCTTTCTATCTGTCATTATAGGTCTCGAAATGGGAATTGAGAATATGTGTGTAGGAGAAGTGCGACGCCTCTTGATACCTTCCTCCCTAGCTTATGGTGAAATGGGTATTCCCAACTTAATCGAACCTAATACAAACCTAGTATACGAAGTTGAACTTGTCAAGGCTATGACTACTTGGACGTAAGTTGGACTTGGTCTGTGTTGCTATTCTCAATTTATCTGATACTAACCAACAAACAGAAACCCATGGTTTTATGCTGGCCTTTTCGGACTTGGTTTGATTTACCTAATCTTTGAACGCTTCTCCAAGGCCGACGACCAAAACAAAGCTGCAAGATTCGTGGAGAAGAAAGAGGAAGCCAAACAGAAACTAGAAGCTAGTACTGAAAATGTAGCTGAACCCAGCGATAAGAAGAATGATTGATTCATTTGCCAAAAAATAAAAATTTGAGTGTTGTCATGCTTTTAAGGGTTTGGTTTCCTTTGGTCGGACCTTGATCTGCAGTACTGCTTCTTATTCCATGTCCCACCACCTGGATCGTACTCCCAGCCAAGAAGAAACTGAAAATTCCTTCTCTGAGTTGTCGCTAGATGATGGCGAAAAGGGTCTGTCTGTGGAAGACCTGGATGACTCGTTTGCCGCTGTAGATTTACAATCGACAGCCACAGATCTGTCAGGACAAGATGCGTGTCACCTTGATACCCAAGAGCTGCGAAAGGAGACCAACGGTCTAGCGAAATCGAGCAACCGAACAGCAACACCGACTATGGGTGCTGATGATGTGCTGGACGACTTGACATCTTCGCTCGATTCTCCTGGAAAGGCTCCCGCAAGAGCTGAGACACCTTCGCCAAGCCAATCTCGTCAACGAGAGACAGATCCAGGAGTCCGCGCAAGGTACTATAGTACGCCAGAGTCACGCTATGAACATCTCTTTGAGGAGGTATCTTTAGACCTCCCGCGAGATCCCAATCCCATAACAGCTAGCCCAACGCCTTCAAAATTGTTCAAATTCATAGCGCGGAAACCTAGCCCACCAACAAACTCGCGTTCAACTAATCTCTTGGACGACAATAGGTTTGCTGAGAGCAATGATGAAATCTCTGGCCCCTTCTACAGCATTAGTGACGTCTTAGAGGATAGGAAAGCTGTAGTTGGACCTCGATCTGGAGGTACCATCTCTGCTCCCAAATTAACGTCCGCACAAGGAGCACGACGTGGAATAAACCAAAATGATGTAGTTGCAACGTCTGGGGGATCATCAGCGAAAGCCTTAAAGAGAAGATCCAGGTATGCAATAAAGCAGATTGCATTGTCCGAGACTGATCTGTTTATTAATGGACGATCACACTAGTTTAAATCCATTTAGCAGACCACAAAAGCAGACGCCATCTGCTTTGGAAGCCGTCATCTCCAAGACCAGACCAAAGTAAGAATATACTATTTGCTGAACTAAATAACATACGATCAAAGCTGACATCTCTCCTAATTTTTAGCATGTTGCCACCCAAAAATCCCTCGGAAGAGAAAAAGCATCTGCAACAGCATGAGAGCATGATGAAAAGAGCAAAGGCAGTCGGTAAGTACGTTTTCACTAGTTAAGAATGTGACCTGCTTAACTAAAGTTTTCTTTCTGCAGAGGCGAAGAAAGAAAAGCAAATCAACAAGAAAAGGGAAGAGCGTAATAAGCAAGTAGTGCAAGCAACGCGCACCTGGGAAGAGGAAATACTGCCAAACTGGCACACAAAGTGAGTTTAATATATGTCTCATATAGGTGTAAATGCTAGTACTCATTATAGATGCAGACGACAAGAGAGACGCACTCAAGACCTTTGGGTTCAAGGCTTGCCTCCAAGATGTCGCGGAAAAGTGTGGAACTTGGCAATCGGAAATGCTCTCAATATACCCCGAGGTAAGCCTTGGCATTATAATACATATTGAAGAAGAATAAAAAATGACTTAATCGATATCAACAGAAACTTATTATATGTACGTCAAGGAGCATCCTAAACTTCCTACCGACATGACCTCTGAAAGTACAACAGATGGCTACAAATATCACAATGGCAAGAGATTGAGTACGTCAGCATCATCCGTTGATGGTAACAAAACGATCAATAGTTCAAAGAGCTATCATCAGTATTCGAAATCAGGTGGTGATCTGCCCAGCTCCAATACTCACTTTGAGCCTTTTGATCGGAGTAAACTAGGAAGCGCCGGCGATATTAGTTATCACAGAAAGGGGCGCACTAGCAGCTTGGAAGTCCTGAAGTCTGACGACAATCAGAGCGTAAGCTCGAAACGTTTTAGCACGACAGCCAGTTCCGTCAGTGACATGGACGAGCATGAGAACAACGCTGTCAAGTCCTTCGTTATGGAACGTCAATTTGTCGATGATGAACCCACCAACAGCCCATATGATGTTTTAGAACGACAAGCATCTCCTGCAACGGAGAACAATAATGGTATTTATAACGAAATGCTCCGTGATGGATCGGCAACCAGCTCTGCATTTCGAAACGATGATGACATGTCTGATATCAATATTGAGAACGAAGAAGACGGAGATTCTGATGACTTTGAGGAGATAACTGGAGATCATCATAACAGTGTGGAGCGCAGTGATATCAAGGAGGATCACCTGGATCGTAGCCCAGATAGTGAAAACGAAGCATATAATAACAAGGTCATCACTGAGGACATTCTTAGAACACTTCCAAGCTTGTGTGTATTCCAGGTAAGTTAAGATGCGAAGTCATACATTCAAAGTACTTGTTGATATTGACTAGAATCACAAGGTGGATGGCCCAATGTATGCACCACTCCGAGAAGTATTGAGAGCATACACAATATATCGGACAGACGTAGACTATGTAAGTTTATGAATCGTATTTTGATTAACAGTCATCCTTTGCTTTACTGATAATTTGATATTCTTTTTTGACATAAGATTCGAGGCACGTCTTTTCTAGCTGGGATGTTTTTATTGAATATGGATGCCGACAAAGCTTTTGTTTCGCTGTGCAATCTCATACAAAAAAGTCCAGTGCTATCCGCCATGTTTTCAGCAAGCGAAAATGGCATACGAAATTATGCCAAAGTGTTCAACGTGCTGTTCGCGGAAAACTTGCCCAAACTTTACTTACATTTTAGAAACTTGGCACTCACGCCAAACAACTACCTGACAGACTGGCTTACTACTGTGTTTGCGTCTGTACTACCCCTAGAGCTATCTTCTCGCCTATGGGATATCTTTATATTACATGGAGACATCATTCTCTTTAAGACTGGACTGGTAATGCTCAAGTATTTAGAGCCACTATTATGGGGAGGTAGTTACGGAGAAACAGTGAGGACCCTCAACATGGGATTTGTTGGCGAAGAACGCGGCGAAGAACTCAACGCCGTCATGGCTGTTAGTGGTAATATTACACAAGGGGAACAAGATCGATTCTTTGATGAAGTAATGGGTCGAGGTAGTATTAGAGTGGATGAGTCTAAGTACGCAGAACTGATACGCGTACACCTCTCTTAATTGCCCAAATAATAAGGACCGAACTTGCGATAGAGAAGCAGATACCAACGTAGTAAATACAAAGATAATTAGCTCAAACGTGTAAAAAATAATGCCCATGTACAAATTTAAAAGGTGACAGAAATAAAAAAAAAGGCGGCACTATTATAGCGTTGCTTTTTTTGTAATGAGTTTATTGAGAAGCGATCTTTAGATTGAACAGCTATCAGAAATTGAAACAAGGGTAATGCATTAGAAAACGAATATGCTAATTGAATATGTCTAAGTTTGTAGAGTGTGAGAAGCGAAGTTTACAAGTCATGACAATAGAGATAATCAGTGGCAGGCACGAAAAGAAAGTTATATGGTTTACCAACGACCAGGGCCACCACCATAACCACCACCGCCACCTCCATAACCACCACCACCACCTCCATAGCCGCCTCCGCGACCACCAAATCTATTACCGCCGCCACGGCCACCACCACCACCATAACGTCTACCCTTTCCTCCACCAGTGTTCATGCGCATCATGTCATAAAGACGGGGGTCGATATCTTGCTTAGCTTCAGTCAAGATACCAACAAGATCCTTAGCTTGCTTGGCGTTGTCAGTGGTGAAGAAGGTGATAGATTCACCAGTCTTGCCTCCACGACCGGTACGACCAACACGATGGACATAGTCTTCAACGTTGGTGGGGAAATCATAATTGATAACATACTTGACATCCTTGACGTCTGAAAATAAAAGCAACGGGTAAATATAACGTTACATACGAACGAGTGAAATCAATAACAGGCAATCGGGAGTAAACTTTGATACAAGAAAGAGATGCAAAAACATGGTGGAATGGAGCATTTTGAAGATGAAAAATGGCTAGAGCCAGATGGAAGTATGATGTTTGGAAATTAAGCTAGTAGCTCAACCAACCTGGATGGCACACCCTCAGTGATATACTTCATTCAATGGAGAGGATGATATAGCCTTCCCAAACGTCAATTCTGGGCCGTATTTTTTTTTCAATCATGCTCCCTTCAACGAATACCATGTATTACAAGGAATGATGGAGGAAAGGATAGGTAAGGAAGAGTGAGCCGAAACCACGTAGTTCCAGATTGATCAGATGTTATTATATCACAGTATGGCTGACCAACCAAAGCTACGATCTCTGCTACAGCAGCCGGTATTGATACTATGTCAGTTACAACGGTTGCCCACTCAACTGACAAAAATCTATATGTGACGGCAAATAACACTATTGAATTACTTGCGACTAGTCTGATTTTCCAGTCAGACATATCTTATGAAGCATAGTGTTAAGTTCGACCATAAGATAATAGTCTTGAATAGCCCGACGCTACGATGTTATATCAGCGCAAGAGGGGCTATTCACCGCCTGCTGTAAGACCTCTTCCTGTAGGGGGGGAAAAATAAATAGCTTAAAAGAAATATTTTACGTACCTAAACCTCTAGAGGCAACATCAGTTGCAACCATGATAGGAGAGCGTGAGGATCTGAATTCACTGAGAACCCAATCACGTTCACTTTGAGCCTTGTCACCATGAATGGCCAATGCTGGGAAACCGTCTTGTCTAAGGAATCTTGTGATATCATCAGCAGTACGCTTAGTACCAGTGAAAATCAAAGTCTTGTTTTGAGGTTGATCCAAAATACGTTCAAGGTGCTTGATAAGCTTGCCACGCTTTTCGGGTTCAGTACAGATTTCAATAATCTGACTAACATTATGAGAAGCAGACAAGTTGAGAGAACCAACTGTGACTTGAATATACGAGTTAAGATAATCTTGAGCGAGACGTTGCACTTCCTTGGGCCAGGTAGCACTCCACATGAGGGTTTGTCTGTCAGGTCGAATTTGATCAACGATCTTGCGAATTTGAGGTTCGAAACCCATATCCAACATGCGATCAGCTTCATCAAGAACAAGATATGTAACACGACGCAAGTTGGTCTTGCCGCTTTCCAACATATCAATCAAACGTCCAGGAGTAGCAATACAAATTTCAACACCCCTGGAGAGGTCTCTGATTTGTGGGCCACGTGAAACACCACCATAGATACAAGTATTCTTGATGCGTGAAGTTTTACCAAACTTGGTACATTCTTGTTGAATTTGCACAGCTAATTCTCTGGTAGGGGCCAGGATGAGAACAATAGGACCATCACCAGGTTCCAAGAAAGGTTGTGCGTTGATGTGAACGATAGCAGGCAAGCAGTAAGCGAGAGTTTTACCGGAACCAGTCTCAGCAACACCAACGACATCACGACCTGAAAGAGCCATGGGCCAGCCTTGAGCTTGAATAGCAGTAGGAGCTTGGAAACCAAGTTCTAAAACTTCTTTGAGGACATAATCTAAAAATTGATAAGAAGTTAGTAAGATAACAATAACAGTTGAAATTTCAATAATCAGCAAAAAACATACTAGGGAATCCAGCTTCGTCGAAAGCAGTAACTGGCTTTGGAACATTTTCACCAAACAGTTTCATATCAAATTTGGTACGAATATCTAGTGTTTCTTGTTCTGTGCGAGCAGCGACATTAGGATGCTCAACATAGAAATTCTTTTCGAATTTGGGCAAAGTGTTCATATCCCACTTGGGTGCAGTAAGGGTGTTTCCGAGGTTGCTCATTTTGTCACCACCACCGCCATGGGAGCCACCGTAGCCACCACCGTAGCCACCACCTCCATAGCCGCCTTGGCCACCAGCGCCGCCGCCATATGAGCCGCCGTGAGAGTAAGAGTTTGATCCATAAGAACCGCCGCCGCCGCCATGACGGTCACTTCCTCTATCGCGATCTCCTCCGCGATCGCGTCCATAGTGGGATGAAGGTTCATAACTGTAGAATGAGATAATTGAATTAGTATTTACATTGAGATGTTACAAACAATAATTAAAGGATGACGTACGGTTTGCGATCTCTGCGGGATGAGCTATCGTAAGATCTATCTGTGCCTCTATCTCTGCTTGATGAGTATGAAGAAGATCCACCATAACCAGATGAGTAGCCGCCGCCGCCGCCGCCGCCGCTGCTGCCACCACCGTAAGAAGAGGATTGATAAGATGACATGATTTGTTCAAGAACAAGGAATAAAACCCTTTTTACGCTTTTTTTTTTTTTAATCTGGCCGCAGTTGGAAAAATCTGATTTGGTGACGTATACACTCGTGGAAGTGACCGGTTTTTTGTACTGATGGTGTGGCCAACCAGTTGGGAAACGTTTTTGCCCTTAACTTTTGTTCCTTATTTGAGCGTTAAAGCACTCTTACCATAGGTCAAACTCTTGATCCTAAATCTACCTCACAACACTAATGCTTCAATCACGCTACCACCGCAGGAAACAAGTTCGAGATACCGCTGAGAGTGACGCTGAAGCAGAGCATTCGGATTCGTCAAGTGGATCTGCAGATCTTGCTGAATCATCAGGATCATCGGTTGAATCTGAAGGTGAAATGTCGGGCGATGAGGGCGAAGAACAGCCTGACTCTGTACCTGCAGGCAAAGGAGATCAGCATGAAGCCATCGGAGGGGCTGACTCTTGGGGATCTCCTCCTAAAGCGATTGACAACGATCTTTCTTGGGGAGCAGCCTCAAAGCCTGAAACTGACACGTCACAGTCATGGCAAGAAACTGCTGCAGCTTTCAAAGCAGAGGATGTAAAAGACACGCCTTCAAAACAAGATGACGCTCGAGGAGGATCAGACAAAAGGAATACCGGTTTTGGCGGCTCTAACGAAAAGTGGAAAAACCGTCAAACAAGTGACGGTGCACGTCGTGGACGAGGCTCAGCTCCAAGGCCAGCTCGTGGTGTCAGAGGTGGCCCCAGAGGTGGTGGTCGCGGTGCACACTCACAACCGTCAGACAGGCCTTATATGCCAGAATTTGCTGGAAAGCCTCGTGGAGGTGGTAGACCGAACCGTGGTCGAGGGGGCAGAGGTGCGGGTCACACCTGGTCCAATCGGGATGAAAGCAACCCTAATGCTCATAGTACTGCTAGTTGGGATAAGCCATCCGCAACCAAGAGCTCTCTTCAAAAGCCAGACTCATGGGAAACCGTTCCTCAAACTGAAACCAAGCTAGACAGTGACTCAACATGGGGTGCACCTGAACCGGTACCTGCTAACAAAAGCAATGACGATGGATGGGGCGAAGCAGCAAAAGCCGAAGACGAAAAAAAGTCGGAGCTGTCAGAAAGCACCGATAATTGGACTGATCCGGCTGCAAAACTGGATCAATCTAGTGACATGCAACCCTCGAATGATAGTGAAGCATCTCCTACCAACGAGGCAAGTCAGCGTCGTGTGAATGCTCGCAGAGAATACAGAAAAAAGCTCGAAGAAGATCCCAGTTTTGTACCTCATTTGGGTGAATTTTGGAGTCATGATGATCGTTTCCGTGATGAGGAAATGAAGAACACCAATGATAGAGGAAGAGGTAGAGGTGGTTTTAGAGGCAGGGGTCGAGGACGTGGTGGGGCTGATGTTGCTGGACGAAGTAGCCCCGCATTTGCAGCCACAACTGACACACGCTCAAAGTGGAATCACGACGGGTATGAATCACTTTTAAAAACTGAAGAACGTGATGAACAACGAAGACGTGATCGACTCGAACGCATGGATAGAAAGCCCGAAGATGGACTAGGACGTTTCTTCGACAATGGTTCTGGCCCGCAACGTGGTCGTGGTAGAGGTTTCCGAGGAGGTCGTGGCCGCGGTGGTCGTGGTGGATCTTCAAGCCGGCAATCTCCAGGAATTAATCCGCCAAGCCAATCAATTGCTGAAGTCAAGTCGACTTCCCAAGAGATGTCATTGACTGCAGATTTGGATGCGTTGAGAATACAGGAGAAAGGCAATGGTTCTCAATCTACTTCTAGAAAGAAGGCGATAAAAGATAAGTCTGCGAACAATACGCAGACTGACTCTAACAACGCTGACAATGCTGATGAGGATTCTGACGTTGAAATTATTCTTGAAGCTCCCACTTGGCAAAGCGAACAAGTATTAGGAATACCGACTCCAAAATCAACCGGCTCTGAGAAGAGTTCGACTGGCGAAGATGCGGCCGAAGCTAGTACATCACAAAATGGTGTGGCAGCGAAATCTGATAATGATGGAGTTAAATCTCCCAATTCTAATTGGGGAACAACTGATCCAGAATTGATGGACAAAGCAGCTTCTTGGCAACAGCACCCAGAGTTCTCAACTCAATCAAACGAGCACCAATACCCTACTCACAATATGTTATCACCAAATGCTGTCCAGTTCGTACCCATGACAACAATGGGTGGTTCTCCACATAACATGATGCCTATGCAACCCATGTATGCGGTTCCTATGAACATGTCTGGTAGTCGCGAAGGCACGCCAGGACCCATCATGTACGCGCCGATGATGAATTCTCAACAGAATATGTTTGAAGCTAATGGAATGTTTTATTACGGCTATGACCCATCGCAAATGTCGCAAATGTCACAAATGCCTATGTACACTCCTGTTATGTATTACCCACAATCATCAGCTCCCCAAGAGAACGAGCGTGCATACTCAAGCCCGAAATGGAATAATTCGCGCAAGTATACACAACAGGATCGCTCTCGGGGAAAGCAAAACACTTCTAGTCATCATAGTCAGCACTAACCATAGTGAGCAATTTAAAAAATAAAATAAAAATGTTTGATTTATCATTGTATACAGTCGTGATATAGTCGGTAACTTTTGCGACTGCAAAATATGGCATCCAAGCAGCTATATCGGTTGCACCACATTTACATTGGAAAATTTTCTATGATATCTGGGTATGTTTAATGATATATACATGGTAGATACAATGACTAGGCCGGCGGGAAAAAACTGGCAAATAGGACAATTCCTACTAATCCATAAAGAACCTGATAATACATAATTGATTTTGCGATTATGCGTTGGTTTTTTGAGGCTGACGGTTGGGCTGCTTGAAGCCAAGTGTGCGCTACAAACCAATAGATAATTGGCAAGCTCGAGAAAAAGCGAGTGATGATCTGTACATGCATACTTGTAATGCTGGTGAATAGTAATATCAACCACAAATATACGTGTGGCAAGATATTGCCTGAATAGAAAGACGTGTTCGATGGCAATTGTCGTGCCTTGTCTGCCTGGGCAGCTACATTTTCTTGACCATAGTCACTTCTAATCCCTATGGTCAAAAATCTTGACTTGTCGTATAATATGTAGCTCCAAATTCCATATGCCGAAATAAAAATCGTTGGGCAAGCCAACAGAAAGTTGGGTATTTGTTTCACCTCAAAGTATGCCAAGAAGCCGTTTCCCCTTGATCAGAAATGTTATTTAGGCTCTTCCCACTGTAGTCTCCTTTCAAAACCTTACCAGTAAAACTTCTGCACAAACGGATATAGCAATGGAATGCTATCTTCACACCAAGGTCTCTGAAGCTGATGACAAAACTGATGATACCCATAAACTTGAAAAGTAATAAACCCAAGGAATACGACCATGGTACAACCCGCGGCCAATATGAGGCTGGCAATAGCATTCTAGCACATTTGTAAATATAAATGGAAGTAACAAGATCAAGATACGAATAACGTGAGGTCTACCTTTGCAGATCGGCCCTGAATAAAGTTTCGAAATACCAATTCGTAAATGATGTATCCAGCATACATAATTGCGTTTGCTCTTGTAGCTGAGGCTATACCCCATACAACAGATGCTCTGATATACTGACGACGTGTGATACATAGCATACCCGTGAACGTCAGCAATGCAAACAATGATTCAGCATAGAAAGAGGAGATGAACATAGAGGCCGGACTTAAGGAAAACGCTATAGCACTAAGGTATGCCAGTGTCTCATTTCCGCGAAATGTGTTCAAAGTCAACCTTTTCACAAAATTCCCAATAAGAATAGATACAAAAGGGGTACGAGCTTTCAATCAGATCTTACTTGTAGAGTACTCCGGCGGCCAATATAAACGATATATTTGATATCAATATCCCTGCTAGCACAATTGTGTACTGCTCTCCTATCAAATGCTTTGCTGGGCTCAGCACTATCATAGAGCATGATTAGTTTTACCTACATTGTGGTATGTGCACAACACGACTTTATATTACCAGTTTCAGCGGCAAATCTTGCCAACATAGGTAGCATAGGAAAAAATGCAGTCTCCTGCTCATAGATATATCCACTCTCAGCAATATGTAAGAAATAAAAGGCATCCCATCGGATAAACACAGAAAAGATCTTGTAGAGGATGTTTTGTGGGATGAGGGCTTTTGAAGATCCTAACAGTATGGTCTCGGCCGAGGAATCATAGTCATCGACGAATATTTTGGATAATATCGCTATTACCACTACTGTTATCCGTGTAGCAGCTGCCGTAGCCTGAACTGTCAGTAAGCGCGACATTTTGACAATAGAAGCATGGTTAGACGCAGGTCTAAGCAAATTAAAGTCATAACCAAAATAGGGCAATAAATTTTGTCATAAAAATGGACTTGCTTTGAGAGCATCAAAGCTGGTTCAGTTCACCTTCGATATTCGCCCTCTTTCTCACCCATGGCTCCAGGTATATATCACTTTCACATCAATCTATTCAACAAAAAATGAATGGATGGACATGTGATAGTATAGATGGATTGCAAACGATGGATATGGATCGTAGATTCTCAACTTGAACATTTAAATGTACTTCGACAACGCATGTTGCAATGACCAAGTCAATTGCTGAATGCAACATTCGTAAAGAGCTACTTGTCACCAACTTATGTGCAACAGGATGATCGCCACATACAATAGAAAGGCGCTGCAACAGCAATCACCAACACACAGCAACTGTTCTTGTCTATGTCCATTCTACTTCGTTGAATTCAACTGCACTTTCATAGCCTTGAAACTAACTTTGCCCTTGTTAATAGTTGCTAAGAACAAGGCTCTTAACGCCAAGAAGGCTGCCCTTAAGGGTACCCAGGGCAAGGCTCAGCGCAAGG
The DNA here is from genome assembly GCA_016758905.1 of Umbelopsis isabellina. Taxonomy (NCBI): domain Eukaryota; kingdom Fungi; phylum Mucoromycota; class Umbelopsidomycetes; order Umbelopsidales; family Umbelopsidaceae; genus Umbelopsis; species Umbelopsis isabellina. The sequence goes on along the minus strand of JAEPQZ010000004.1, from coordinate 825,875 downwards.
TCCGTACCTCCACTACCTTCCACTTGCCCAAGACCCTCAAGCTTGCTCGTGCCCCCAAGTACAGCCGCAAGTCCATTCCCCATGCTCCCCGCATGGACCAATACCGTGTCATTCGTCAACCTCTCAACACCGAGACTGCCATGAAGAAGCTCGAGGATGATAACACCCTCGTCTTCCTTGTCGACGTCAAGGCTAACAAGAGACAAATCAAGGATGCTGTTAAGAAGCTCTACGATGTTGACGCTGCCAAGATCAACACCCTTATCAGACCCGATGGCCAAAAGAAGGCTTATGTTCGTTTGACTGCTGATGCTGATGCTCTTGATGTTGCCAACAAGATTGGTTTCATCTAAGCTAGTCTAGTATTTGGTGCTTGTAGGCACTACAATAAAAACTTAAACCTTGTGATATATAAAAACACACTGCTGCCGTCCAAATCTACAATGATGGGTTTACTATATCTACACTTTTAACAGATTACATTATGTGAGAATCAAGCGAAATTTATTGAAAAATTAGCAAGAAACTAAGAAAACGTTTCTTAACGGCTCTTGAAGTCTGTAGGTAATGAGAATATTAGTAAATGTCTAATTCGAACAGCGTAAAAGGTCTAAAAATTTGGAAGGGAAACTTACAGTCCAAAAGAACATTCATAGCCTCAGATTCTTCACCAAAGTCCTTGACAACGACGCAAGAGCAGGCAACGACCTTGCGGGCATTACCTTCACGGTCGAGCTTGCAGAGACCAGCCCACTCACCGAGCTTCTTAGCATCAGAGACCTTGATCAAATTGATGTTGTGCTCGGCGCAAAGAGCTTCGACAAGCTTGATGTACTCTTTCTCAGTACAAGTCTCAACAAGAACAGCCAAGTGAGCTTGACGTCTAGTAGTGAGCAATGAAAGGTGAGTAAAACGTCGAGTGATCTACCAAAAGCCAGATTTGTTAGTCTTACCTGTCCAGAGCCTTAGCAGCTTCTCTCAAACCACGGACGAGGCCATCGTGGATGAGAGCACGGCGAAGGACCTCTTGCAGAGCATCCTCGACGGACATTGGTCCAGTCGTGGAGTCAGCAGCGACTTCGATTTCCTGATTCTCAATTGTAACGGTTTCGTCCTCATGCACAGACATTTTGTGTATGGTCAGCCTGTTGGTCAACGAGTTAGCTTTCGAATACTGTAATGCATGTATGTCAAATTTCTATATACCTTGTTTAAAAGAAAGAGCACTGTTTTTCTGTATGGTGCCTTTTTAAAATTTTTCGCTGCGTTTCAATTTCACCACATACGGCAATCTTTCATTCGCCCTGTGGCCTGCTGAAGAGACATCTAAGAGTAAAAGCTATTAGCCTTCCATCATAGCTTTGTTTAAAGCTTCTAAGTTGCACCCATCATCTCAAAGATTTCTCCTTTGTCATCTAAACCATTCGATCTAGGCAATTTTTTTTTGCTGGTTGAAGAGTACAACTTCAAACATGCTCGATTTATGGAGTAATTAGTATCAATCGATTCGCCATTTGATGTTACATTACATAAACAAGCTCTCAATATTATATTTGAGATATTTTTATTATGGGAATACCATCAATCACTCAATTGCTGCATATAATGATATTCACATAGTTGGCTTTTGTTGCATTTTGTCATGAAAACGGTGTACTCTAAAAATGGTAATTCGGGTAATTTGGTACGTAACAGATTATACGAGACCCTTTGACTACCTTCATTAGACTCGAATGACTACCGGGATTATAATAAGCAGAATTCTGGGGCAACACAAGCGTTTCTCCTTGCACTCTACAGGACGATTCGCCACGTTATCTCGGTCTTTTGCCACCTCTTTACCTCGAAATGACGGTCCATTGAAAGAAAAAGTCCGCGCTATTCCGTTCAGTCAACACGTCAAAGCAGCAGAACAGGTTAGTTGTCCTCAAACTTTCGATCATGGCGACGGAACGTAAACTAAGATGGGTTTGGTAGACGTTTGAAAACTATCATGGGCATAGCTTCTTTTCGGCAAAAGTCAGTAGAGCTGGTGCTCCTGATGAAGTTTTCATTCCATTTTGGGTCGTCACTGCAAAAGTGCGATCTGTCATATTACAAGCACAGATAGTGAGTAATTTTCAACAATATGCGTAGACCAATCTATGTTGGTTTTGACCAGTATTCTAGGGAAGAGATGTACCTAGGACACACCACAATGCTCAAACTAATCGAATGTAAATGCAAAAGTGGTGTTTAATGTTGTTATGTTCCTCTGTTCTGTACTGACAGAAGCGCTTTTAAGGGAAACGCATTGGGAAACAGAGTGGTACTGGATCCAAACCAAGCATTCATTCGATAGAGAATATATCCCGATACAGCACGCCGGCCTGCAAATCTATGCTGCACATCAATATAGACGCGGATACGTAAATGGCATTCGTGGACAAAGTATTGCAGATGCAGCACCGTTTACCCCAGATATGTTGGATCGTTCTGCATATCAAGATTTAGACACTGACCATAGATCTAAGACCCGCAAAGTAGACCCTTTTACCATTTTTCCTTCCTCAGCAGTGAAGTTAGCAAAGAAATATATCCAGGACACAGAGGAGCAACTTGCAGATGAATATCTAATGAAAACCTATCGTGGAGATCGAACCAGGCTGGTGCACGTCGATGTTCAACTGTTGGATCTGAAATTGTCTCCAGTCTACTTTCCAGCTTACGTTTACACCATAAATTATTTGGGACGAAATTTCAGAACCTTTATCAATGGAGATGATCTGGCCGTAGGTGGTCAACGCCTATACAACTGGGAACGAGTGGCACTTGCATCGGCTGCCGCTATGGGTTCGGTGATGGCATTCAGTGGCGGTGTAGGATGGGGTGGTCCAATTGGCAGCCTTTGGGTAAGTGATCCAGAAGAAGACAAGAGCAGAGAGAGAAGTGTTAACATATTCGGCATTTAATAGCTTGGGATTATATTACCTACTGTCGCAACCTCGCTGTTCACAATGTACTATCCTCTGTTGGCATTGAGGTGGCGAGACGAGATACGCAGACGAGAGATTGCAAGTCATGCAAAGGATGAGAAATCTTGGGACAAGGACTGGGTGTCCGCATTTGATGCATTCGAAGATTTCCAACGATATAGACAATGGCAAGAAGAACGCGCGTACAAAAGATCAACCTTTGGTGACCAAGAAAGTGAAAGGATCAATGCAAGCGTACGAGATCCTAAAGGCTATTATAGAACCCTGGGTGTCAGCGAAGGCGCCACTAAGGCAGAGATACAAGGCGCTTTTAGAGGGTAAGTATGCATTTTTGGATCAATTGAAAATTGAGTATTATTAATAACACATGATTGTAGTCTTGCTATGAAGCATCATCCCGATCGCAAAACAGATCCAAAAGACAAGGAGGTAGCCAAGCAAAAATTCCAAGAGATCTCTCAGGCATACAATATTCTTCGTGATCGTAAGTACTATATGACGGCGAAAAGCAATGCATCATTCAAATGACTTACACAACTTCTTTACAGCCAAAAAACGTCAATTGTATGATCAAGGTGCCAACGTGTAGAGCAGTATATAATGAAGTGTGATTTGATAAATCAGCCCATGTAAATAGTAAAGGTTAATAGACAAACTATAGCATATTCAGACTACTTTCCAATCTGCTAATAATAAATCGAAAGTACTGCCGCTGTAAAATTTATCAGAAAGCTGGCATTTTGTGGCAGCAGTGAAAACTCACATAAAAATTGGCCAATCAAAAACGAGCCAATGAAATTTTTTTTGGCTTATTTACATCCAGCACTCGCAATAGCAAAACTTCCTCTTTTTTTCAGGTTGACGAATTTGCCATGTCCAACACATTTGAAAAGGTGCGCATTACTGCTTTTAACACTGCTGCTTGCCACGACCTGAGAATATTGCTCACGCTCGACATTGAGCCGACATTTTCGCAATGCGTACGTTGGTCAAAGTGAACATTGTCGTTCATCCATGACCACGAGACATTTTCAGCAAAAAACTTTTTCCAGCTCGTTTCAGCAACTTGCTAGCCTCAAGAAGCTTTGTATTAACTGATTTGCCCGTAGGTGATCGTCATTGACGGCAAGGGCCATCTTCTTGGTCGTCTCGCTTCCATCGTTGCCAAGCAGGCTTTGAACGGTCAAAAGATCGTCATTGTCCGTTGCGAGGAGCTCAACGTCTCTGGAAGTTTCTTCCGTAACAAGCGTATGTATCAATGATTACCAGATCAAAACTGAAGTTCCTCTCTAACTTTTTTTCGTTACCTTTTACAGTCAAGTACCACGCTTACCTTAACAAGCGTTGTATTGTCAACCCCAACCGTGGTCCCTTCCATTTCCGCGCTCCTTCCCGTATCTTCTACAAGGCTCTCCGTGGTATGGTTGCTCACAAGACCGCTCGTGGTGCTGCTGCTCTTGACCGCATCAAGCTTTTCGAAGGTGTTCCCCCTCCTTACGATAAGATGAAGCGCATGGTTGTCCCCTCTGCTCTCCGTGTCTTGAAGCTCAAGCCCGGACGCAAGTACACCACCATTGGCCGCATCTCCCACGAGGTTGGCTGGAAATACCAAGATGTTGTTGCCAAGCTCGAGGAGAAGCGCAAGGCCAAGAGCGCTGCCTACTACCAACGCAAGAAGGCCGTTGTTGCTCTCAAGAGCAAGGCTGCTGCCTCCAAGGCTGATGATCTCAAGTCTGTCAACGAGTCTATCACTGCTTATGGCTACTAAATGCTTTAAGCTTGATGTTATAAAATAAAAATAAAATTTGCGCTTGATCACTTTTACATTTTCGCTGATATACACTTTGGCTTTGATGAATGAAAAGAAAAAAAATTGGGAACATCTCAGGACCAGTTCGGTGGCTTAGCGCAACCTACCCGCTTGTCGTTTAGATTAAAAATTGCTGCTATTCAGACCTATTTTGCTTCACACTTGAATTTACTTGCAGCCAAGCAAATGCGGCGAGCTTTGCGTTTAGCCAACTCGCTAAAGTTCCGGCAAGAACGGCATGTGTTATCTAATACATGGCCATGCTGTAAGACGTCGTCAAGAACAGCTATAATACCCACCTTTCACCCACAAGACCGTATAGCGATCAACTATTTACATGAATCCTTCTTTGGTACTCGAACACAGCATCTTCATACCCTATCTCAGCATAACACCGCTAAAGAGACACCATTTATAACAACCGAGCGTGAAGCTGCTCAGCAGACGTTCAATTCCACTCGAAGCAAGGCAATGCTATTGTCGACATTCCACAAATCGCTCGGAACACAAGATATCGATACTATCTGGCCACTCTATGTTGCAATGCACCGCAACGGGTTAGCACACCACTTTTCAAGGAGACTTTATCGCAACATTTTCCTTTATACCACTCGAGCCAAAGCTACGCATCAGAATCTTCAGCGACTCTTGTACATTGTCAGCGATATGAAGGCTCATGGGCTAAAAATTCGATTGACCGAGTATAACGCACTTATACGCTGGACAGGCGGCAAGACAATGAAGCGGCCTAGAGGACATCAATTAACAGAGGCGCTGGCGCTTTTGGAAGAGTTACAACAAGATTCAATCTTGGATGATAATGGAACCATTGACTTCAAAATCAATCCTGATATCATAACTTACAATACACTCATCAGTGTCGCTTGTAGCGTGGCAGATCTAAGGACGGCTCAGAAGTTATACCATGAAATGAAGGCAAGAAATGTACAACCGAACATAAAGACCTACACTTCACTCCTTTCTGCGCTTGCCAGAGTGCACGATGTTCGAGCTATGGAAATGATGGTCGAACGCATAAGGGGCAAAGGCATTCCTAATGTCGATAACACTGTGACATGGAACGCATTATTAGCTGGATATTCCATCAATGGGATGAAAGACAACGTATATGAAATGTTTAGGCAGATGGTCGATCGATCTGCTGGAGCACCTCCCCCGGATGCTGAAACTTTTCGAGTGTACATTGAATCGTTACTGCACTCCCAGCGACTGTCAGAGGCTTTGGGATGTTTAAGTAACATGGAGACTCACGGTATTACACCCATTGCGGCCATCTATAATGCATTCTTCGATTCGCTGACACACAAGGTAAAGTCGCGAATGAGAAACAAGATACAAGATGAATCAAATGAAAAGTCCATTCGCATTTTGAACGAATTGTATGACGATATGAAGAAACGTAATGTCCAGCCTAATTCTCGTACTATGCATGTATTGGTCACTGCTCTCTTGGATAATGGAGCCACCAAGCAAGCGTTCAGTACGTTTGTTGAACTAAGTCAAAAAGGCAACCAAGAATCCAAATCTTTTGATCCTCGGCTATCTGTGAAACAGTTAACCGAACAGAGAACATCAAAGAAACCTAATGTATCTATAATACCAGATGATCAACTCACGCAACGTTTGCATTTACTTTTGGCCGAGCAAGAGCAGTCTTTGGAAGATGAACAAAGTCCTTTTGACTGGGAACATCAGCACGAAGACACTAACCATGATGATGACTCTACCGCTTTAGACTTCGAAGAAAAACATGTATATTGCCATTGAAAACGCTAGAATATATAAAAAAAAGTGTACATAATAAACAGCCAAAGTTGAATTTTCGTTCCTTAACAGAAAGATTCAAATCATAAATGCATGCGTGTTTCTCTTCCTGGGGATCTATAAGTGCAGTTGCAAGGATCCCGACCGTGTCGTTGCCAATATTCAAATGCTTTCATTAGAGTTATCTATCAATTATCCAACATGCAGCAGGTTGCTCAGGGTGAAAGGTTGGGATCCTTCCTCAACGTTAGCTTACTTTATCATCATCATCGTTGAATTGCTTTTTCAAGTACTCTCATGATATTCGGATACTCCAGCATCTATAGCTACAAGCAACATCGACATAAGGAAGACAATGATTTGTTGTGAGAAAACACTTTTTATTATTACGACACCTCCACCCGGGTGCTTCTGTCGGGTCGCCATGTTGAATGAACGAAGTTTTGATTGCAAACAATGAAATTATCTAGTATGAAAGTTGTGCATGATTGTATAAAAGAAAAAGAGAAGGGGTTGTAAAGGATATACACAGGTAAACGCTGAGGCCGGTTTGTTGAAAACACCATGCACTGATTTCGCTCTTGTTTTAGATTTAGAGCTTAAGAGACTTGGGTTGTTCCCAGGTGAATTCGGGACGACCAAAGTGACCATAAGCGGCAGTCTTTTGGTAAATGGGCTTGAACAAGTCGAGTTCCTTGACAACCGCACCGGGACGCAAGTCCCAGTTGTTGCGGACAATCTCAACAAGCTCAGCTTGGGACTTGTCGGAGGTACCGTAGGTCTCGACGAAGATGGACAAGGGGGAGGCGACACCAATGGCATAAGACAATTGGACAGTGCAACGACGAGCAAGCTTGGCAGCAACGAGAGAGCAAGCAATGTGTCTAGCAATGTAAGCACCGGATCTGTCGACCTTGGAGAAATCCTAGATAAAATAGAACGTGATTAATATTCATTGGCATAAAAATAAGAAATGGTGTACGGTGGCTTGCTGGTCAAAGAAGAAACACTGCTAAATTTCAATGTCCGAGTACGGAATCGAAACCAGCAAGTATTGTGTACCACGTCAAATTGTGGCCAACCTTCTCTGCACAGCATCCCCAACCAAAATAAAAAACAAAAGTATTGTAGTACATACCTTTCCGGAGAAAGCACCACCACCGTGTGAAGAGTGACCTCCATAGGTATCAACAATGATCTTACGACCAGTCAAACCAGCATCACCTTGGGGTCCACCAATGATGAAACGGCCGGAAGGTTGGATGTGGTAGGTAGTGTCCTTGAGGAGCTCAGCAGGGATAACGCTATCAATAACGTGTTGCTTGATGGCCTTACGGAGATCCTCAGTCTCGATCTCCTCAGAGTGTTGGACGGAGACGACAACGGTGTCGACACGAAGGGGAATGAAAGCACCGTTCTCGTTCTTGTACTCAATGGTGACTTGAGTCTTGGAGTCAGGGCGCAACCACTCGAGGGTACCGTCGCGACGGAGATCAGCCATCTTGCGGTTAAGCTTGTGGGCAAGGATAACGGTAAGGGGCATCAACTCGGGGGTCTCATCAGTGGCATAACCAAACATGATACCTTGATCACCAGCACCAATATCCTCAACGTTGAAAGAAGTTTGGACAAGACCTTGAGCAATATCAGGGGATTGTTGCTCAATGGCGACAAGAACGTTACAGGTCTTGTAGTCAAAGCCCTTGGAGGAATCATCGTAACCAATTTGCTTGATGGTGTTACGGATGATCTTTTGGTAGTCAAGTTGAGCCTTGGTGGTAATTTCACCGAAGACCATGATCATACCAGTCTTGGAGGCAGTCTCGCAAGCAACCTTGGAGAGGGGATCTTGAGCCAAACAGGCATCGAGAATAGCATCAGAGACCTGATCGCAAATCTTGTCTGTTTTATTGATAAACAACATAGTTAGAGACGTGATATTCGAGACAAATTCGTAGCAAACGAGCAAATACTAACCAGGATGACCTTCACCGACAGATTCTGAGGTGAACAAGAAAGTTTCTCCGTTGTTGGACATTGTTTTTAATGGAAAGGTGAAAGAAAAGTAACACTGATTGAAATTACAACAAAATTTTTTTTTATATTTAATTTTTATTTCAAACTGACGACTTTTACAATCGCCCCATGCAAAAATTTTACAGCGGAGATTCGCCAATGGAGGATGTCGACCAGTGCCTGTGCGATCGCGCAATTGCTTGACCAATCACAATGCACTACAAGCCCCCTCTTAGCTTCACATGGAACTATCTTAACCACCCCATTGAAAAATCCCAATGGCAAGCACGTTTCCTAATTGTAACCCCAATGTATATCTTTATATCTTACCCGCTTTTACCGGCCATATGACCTGGTGCCACTGAAAAAGATAACATCAAAATATTAGTTACGAATTCGTCATATGGCGAAATTGTAACCAGACATGCAGAAATCATCCTCGTATTGTAAAAGTAAATAAATCAGCAAAAATTAACGACTTTCGACATTGCGCCTGCTTAAAGCAGGTCACGATTCCGTCCGCCCGTCGTATAATTTTCATCACCTTGAGCTTTTACAACCGGGATATTTGCTTCATGCCTGGCGAATACAAATATGTTCTAACTCACCATTTACATTTGATGATCTCGTTCTCATTCCATGTTCTTATAATAACGCGAGCAATCTAGAAAGTATAGTCATGTTAATAATTACTCTCAAATAAACGAAAAGCGCTATGGTGGCTGTGTCGAAAGGATGATGGCTGTGTCAGACAAGGCTGTAAACTATTTTAAATGGATTGATCAACACAATGGTAATTCAGTGTCATTGTGGTCATTTTTGTCATCATTCTACACAGCATCCTTTTCGACTATCAGCAAAGAAAATAAATAGTAATATTATGCTTACCAAAAGAACTTGGAGGAGAACAAAAAGATTATTGAAAACAAACGACAAAGTGATGGCAGTCTTAATAGCTAAAAATTTTTTTTTGCGTGTCAGTGGCAAAAGTTGCAGTCACGAAAAATTTCGGTAGCGTGCTGTTGCGCGTCACGTACCGAAAGAGCTAACTACGACAATGCATACATTTTGTATTTGCTGTATTATATTAAGTAAAGGTATCGAATAACTATACAACAGGATTAAGTCAACTTGAATATGATTTATGACCATTAGTGGAGCCCTTGTTATTCCGACTTGCCCATCGCCTTGTAGCAAACTTTGTAGCTTTCGTAAAGTTGATCATACCTTTGCACCTGTGATGACTGAGGCTCAGCGACAAGAGCATGCTGACGGTTGATATTCTTATCATCCTTGAGCATTTTAGTATATGTAGTGATGGCATTTTTTCTTCGAACATCTTTCTCCTTTTTAATAGCTTCAACCCACATTGGGTTGTCTCGCATGTCTACTGGTACAGATAATTCAAGAGGTCCGGGGGTTTCAAGCTCTTCTAAAGCTGGTTCTCGAAGTATCTGAAGACGACCGAGGAGTGCGGCTAGAATGCACCGTGTATCAGCATCGTCCACTCCAAATGATATGGGTTTTGTGAGCATGTACACTGGTAGATTAATGGCATTGCTTAGTTGTTGGAGAAAGCTGCCGCTTTTGCATATTGGGTCAGTACCCATTACTAGTATACGTGAGGTAGGGGTATCTTTCGAGGCACTATATTGCAATTGACCACGGATTGCCAATATCTCAGTGTCAACCAATGCTCTTATTCCATATTGCACGGTTTTATATTCCTTGAATTCTTCCAAGGACATATTGCTGGTTTTCCAATTTACTTGATCTGGTAATTCCGTAGGTCGTGGTGAAAATGCTTCAACCTTTTTGCCGTCTTCGAAATACCAATACCCTGAATCTGTGCCTGCGAGTTCTTTGGCTGTTTGCTCAGCTTTTTCTGTTCGACTCTTCGTGAAGCGAAATCGAGGAATTTTTGGCGCATTCTTCTCGCTGGATACACATCCCGGCTCAGTTTCCCTCAAACTATCGCCAAATTTGATCCAGTCACCCTCACAAGCTTTCTTTCTGACATCAGCGCCAATTTCTAATCGTCTTGAAGTTAGACCAAGCGGACGAGAATATCGTGGATCGAGTATAACACTGTGCGGCGATTGCGAAGATTGGGAAAATGGCAAATACGATGATAGCGCGTCCTGACGATCTAACTTTAGCACGCAGTCACCTTCGTCGAGATCTAAGTTGACCAACTCGGCAGATTGGCTATGTAAAAAGGGAACCACAGTGCACTTGGGGGATAGACGCCATCTTTTTGTACAATAATTGCTCACATTACCCACTCGTCCATAGCTGGTCAATGGACATCCCAACTTTTGATTCGCATGTTTTAACTTGTCTGCCACCGCAGGATCCCAACATTGTTTCTCCATGTCCCACAGTCCAGCCATTGTAGCACTTGTCATTTCCATGTCAGCATATTTCCCTACAAGCAGACTAGCCAACAATGATCCGGGATTGGAAATGCGCTCAATATCTTCTATTACTTGATCAGGCAACTAGTTTAAATATACCGTCAGTTGCATAGCCGAGAAAAGGGAACGAAAGTAGAAGTGTAGCTGCAATTACCTCTTCAATATCCTTCTTCTGTCGCCGCGGCTCATCATCATCCCTGAGGTGCTCAATTGAATTTGAAGAGTTCGTAGCTTTTGGAACGAGCTTTTTGATTGACTGCAGCTGTCCCCTCAACTGATCTGGCAAACTGCTGCATGGATCTAAGTTACGCAAAACCACTTCAGCATCTGTCTTCCAGAGAGCTAGACCAAACTAACAGCAATTGTTAACACGGACGTAGTTCAACGGCTTAAGAAGACAGGAGACCCTTACATTTGTGGTGCCGCAGATAACGCTGACCCGACCGAGGTCAAACTGCAAGGATTCGGTGATGTCGGTGAACAACTTATCGAAAGCTTGAATGTATATAAGAGCAAGATCCTGTGTAGGGTGGTCATTGCCGCCCAAGTCCTTGTTGAAATTGATAGTTTTACGATACACCGGAGTGTAATGGTCATTGATAATGGTGCATGTCAAATTATGATCGTCCAGATCTAAGCCTAGGTAGAACTCGTCTAGAATTTTTAACCCGAGTAACGTCTTGCATATGAAGGCAGTGGTAGGCGAATGTGCCGACAAATATTGCATGTATCGGCGGCTCATATTCACAGTAAATAGTGTTGGTTTAGTGTGGGACGAGGATGCATATTAATCCAATGTGGTAAAACGCATAAAATCATACACATCAAAAGTTGAGAATTTATATAACGAAGTCAAGACAAGAAAAAAAAATCTACGAAATAACACAATTGCTCTTATCTTCTGGCGGTGGGTTATTAACCTTTTCGATGTCGGCTATAAGGAGGTCGAATACTTTGCCTATTTAAGTGAGCGGCGGCGAATAATTGTTAGTGTCGAATAGTCCCATTGAGTACCTACTAAAATAAGATTACAACTCACTGATGTTCTCGTTATGCTTAGCAGAAGCTTCAATGCTTGGGCAATGCCATTGAGCTGCTAGTTCGTTACCCTCTTGCTCGGATACTTGGCTAATATGGGAAAATAGTTCAAAAAATAATGATCTTGTAACGGCAAACTATGGTAATCAACATCTACCGCTGTATATTCAAATCTGACTTGTTGCCAACAATGATGCACGGCACATTGTCCATTCCAGTATAATTGAGGATCTTATCTCGAATGATTTTGATCATGTCAAAGCTGGACTTGGAAGTAATGGAGTACACAAGGACATAGCCATGTATGTTCGTAGCCTGATGCGAGCTTAAAATGGAGAACTCATCCTAATAACAATGTGTCAGCACCTTGTTCAAGGTGATGTTTTTCGTTCAAGCAACATAATGATACTTACTTGACCAGCAGTATCCATGATTTCGACAGAGAATTCTGACAACAGACATTAACAAAAGCGTATTGGAATAGGCGGTATGTTTTTTGCACCGATCAGCTTACCATGGCCACGATATTTGATAGTTTTGGTAAAGGTGTTTTCTATAGTTGGATAATAACTCTCGACAAAGTGGTTCTCACAAAATTGAATTACTAGTGAGGATTTTCCTGCAATGGGGCTTGTTAATATATGGGTTTAGAAGAGTTCTGATCTATTCATAGAGCAAGTGAGAGCTGTCGCAGTAATGACAGTCGTGTATCCATGTCATAAAGAGAGGTAAGATCACTTACCAACGGCTCTTGATCCAAGAACTGCAATTCTTCTTGCCTTTTGTTGATTTGCCATTTGTGAAAGTTGAAAGAGTTGCTAAGAGCTTTTTCCAAAGGGACTTGCAATCAGCTTAATCGGATCGCCTAAATTAAGCACGTGACTTCTTTTTGGGTCATCACCCGCATGGTGATGATCCTATCGAATTTATTTATTCAACTTTAACAGAAGTATGTTGACGCGATTACTGGCAAACGAGCATAATAGAGAGAAGTATAATTGGATCGAATCCAAAAGTAGGTATCATCTCTCCGATCGGCATATCTTTCTTGGATTAAATAGCTGTAGTAATCTTTAGATGATTTATGGAAAGCGAAAAATGGTAGAAACCAGGTGTTAATTCTAGATGCGGCAATAGACTGTCGCTTAGTACAACATGAAATTAACCTTCTGCTGGTAGATACCGCCTGAGTTAAGTTTTATCTTGTTTGGTCAAAGTGAGCCTCCCAAAATTGGTCGGTTCTCGCTTACATGATTTACGGCCAGTGCACGTGCGGGTTCTGTGGGGAATGAAAATAAAGTCGTTGTTATATTCTCAGGCACTGGCTCGCTCTTCCGGGTTTTCTCTTTCACCATTCACCATACATAATGACAAGTGTGTTCCCGGCATTCAATCCTACCAATGAGCAGCGTGAGACCATGCTAGCTCTCATGGATACCATCCTCTGTCCTCTCACCGATGCCGAAACGGAAGCTCTGATCCAAACAGCCAAGCAAAGCAAGGGCAACAAGCTGTCTCGGGAAGATATTGTTGCTTTTGCGCAAGCCAAGGCTTCTGATTTTGACATCGTTTCCTTCTTTATCGATACCATAGTCAGAGCAGCTGCTGTTTCAAAATTAAATGATGTGACGCTGGCACTGAATCTGCTCGGAAGTCGAGCTGGCTCCCTTGCTCTCACTGGTCACTTTACACCCTACAAAGATCTGACCAGAGAACAGAGAATTGAGGTCATGCGTAAATGGTCTAACTCTTCCCTACTCATGCTTCGTTCTATTCACAAGCTTTTCTATCAATTGACAAGTAGCAATATTTTCAAGCAACCCAATAATCCTCTGCACAAAGCTCTCGGATATCCCGGACCTGATCCTCACATGCACGGAGAAAAGCATAGTTCCAAGATCAAGGAACATTATGAATTCATCAATGTTCCTGAGGGTGTTACGGAGGTGACTTTTGATGCTGTCATTGTTGGTACTGGAGCAGGTGGTGGTCCAGTGGCGGCTAAACTCGCTAAGGCTGGCAAAAAGATTTTGGTTGTTGAGAAAGCCAAGTATTTGCACGAGACCCAATTTCAGCTGGATGAAGTACATGGTTTCAAGAGCTTCTACGAACGCGAGACTATTTTCTCCAACTTGGATGGATGCATGAATATCTATGCTGGAAGCGCTTTTGGTGGAGGTACCACAATCAACTGGTGTGCTTCCTTGAAGGTTAGAGGCGATCTTATTTGGGACAAAAAGACATTTCCTAATCAATTTCACTAATCTTAATTTCATTCTCAGCCCCAACACTTTGTTAGAGAAGAGTGGGCTAAACAGGGCTTAAGCCATTTCGTTTCCAATAGGTTCACCGAGCATCTGGATGAAGTTTACCAGAGAATCGGGGCAACGACTGCCCATATTAAGCATAACGAGTCTAACAAGATTCTGATTGACGGTTGCAAGTAAGTTCTCACAGCTTCCAGGTTGTACAGTTACACCAAAACCTTCATTTACTGACCCCACACTTTTGCTAGACGCCTTGGTTTTCCCATTGAAGATATCCCCCAAAACGTTGGAGAGTGTCCCCACGAGTGTGGCTGGTGTTTCTTGGGCTGTCGATACAGCGAGAAGAACGGTTCTATGAACACATGGTTGCGTGACGCCAGAGACAATGGTGCCCAATTTGTTGAACAGTGCTACGTCGACCGCGTCTTGATCAAGAAAGGCAAGGCTGTTGGCATTGAGGCCACTATCGCTGGAAACAAGAACCGCAAGCTTATTGTCCATAGTAAACAAGTGATTGTTTCCGGAGGTTCTCTTAATACCCCTGGCATATTGCGTCGAAGCGGATTGAAGAACAAGAACATTGGCAAGCATTTGCGTATGCACCCATGCCATGTTGTATTTGGTGTCTTCCCTGACAGAGAAATCAACACTTTCCAAGGCTCTATCATGACTTCTTTGAGTAACATTGCCGAGAACCATGATGGTAGTTTTTATGGAGCCAAGTTGGAAGTTCCAGTGTTACATCCCTCAAGCTTCTCCGCTGTCCTTCCATGGAAGGACCCCTTGGATTACAAGCAGCGCTTGGTTCGTTACCCTAATACTAGCCCTGTTCTCATTCTTTCACGCGACAAGACTTCGGAAGGAACTATTACCTATGATGAGAATAACCAAGTCATCGTTGATTATTCCGTGACAAAACGCGATAAACAATCCATCATGTACGCTGTAGGAAAGGCTTTGGACGTTTTGGTCGCCGCTGGCGCCACCGAACTATTCACATGCCAAGCTGGCGTTGATACATTTATGTTTGCCAAGGGTGAAGATCGTTATGGCCAAATAGACAACAAGCGTTATATTGCCTGGAAAGAACAAGTCATGAATTACGGCTTACTCGAAGCTGGTTCTGGTATTTTCAATGCCCACCAAATGGGCTCTTGTCGTATGGGAGTTTCTCCCAAATCGTCTGTTGTCAAGCCCGGTGGTGAAACCTGGGAAGTCAAGGACCTTTACGTAGCTGATGCTTCTGTCTTCCCTACCGCCTCTGGTGTGAACCCAATGGTCACTACTGAAGCTTGTGCTCTTTATGTCGCTGATACCATTTTACAATCCAACTCTATCAACGCTCATTTATGAATTACTCGTTCTGAGTGACGACCGAAAAAACGAATGAATTTTTTGATATTGCTTTGGATGCTGTCATTTACTATTATCAAACTTTTTTATTTACTGATAGCTGCTTTAGCATGAACCTAACAAAAAGAAGTAAACTGAACGTCTGCATTGATTGCAGTTTAATACCTGAGAAATGAAAAAGGTGTGATTTGTCTATTTGTCTTGAACATTCTCTTTTGTGAGTACGTCATCGTCCTCCGACTTCTTCTTCTTTAACCGTTTGTTGCTTGATTCGTCTTCGTCGTCTTGCTTATTACGGCTTCGCTTTCCATCTTGTGACTGAGCGGGCGGTGGAACATATGATGATCGGTTGCGACCGAGCTTTGGTGGAATCTTCCAGAAATACTGTTTGTCTTGAAGTGTGCATTTGCGAGCGCTTCGTCCAACTTGTGTATAAGTAGCTTGACGCCATTCGACTGGGTCCTTGTCGCTGCGATAATAGTAGAGATTTTCCTTAGGCGTACCATCGGCGGTCTTGCCCTTACGTGTGATCTGACCGAAAAACTCGTTATCTTTGAGAACGTTTGAGATGGTGTCAAGCCATGAGGGTTGTGACTGCGCCTTGTATGTTGGATGCGTAGCCATAATACGAGCGTAGATGTCGCTAATGGGCATAGAAGATTTTCGCGAGAAAACTAACAAATAATTGGTTAGGTTCAGAACAATGTCAACATACAGGGAAAAAATATACATACCGAGAGCTTCAATGATCAGTTCTGCATAGTTGACATCTTTGCTCAATGGTTCGACTTCATGTGACTTTGATTCTGTAATCTCTTGTTCTGGTTCTGACTCTGCCACCTCAATCTCTTCATTAGCTTCGAACTCGACCTTAGATGAGACATCTTCTTCAGTTACGGAATGTGGTATTTCTTCATGTTGAGTCAAATCTTTAGCTTCTGGTACTGGTTCTGCTAAGCTTTCAGATTTTTCGTTATTAACATTAGTATTTTCTTGCTTGTGACATTCTTCCTCAGGTTCTTCCTTCAATGGCTCTTCGTCTTCAATTTTGACTTGTTCTACTTCTGATTCCTCAGAAAGGATGGTCTCGTTGTGCTTGGATTCTGCAACCACCGCAAGCAATCGCTCAGAGAGCGCCTTACTGCCCTGGTGTTGTAATACATTTCGAGATTCTGGTTGTGGTGAGTCGCTCTCTAGCAGTGACAAGTCGGAATGTAATGGGGTATGTATGTCGAAATCGTCGCTATGTTTCTTTTCGGCTTGATGCTCGGGGGCTTGAAATCTTACAACTTCGCCAACGATGTCAATGACGGAGCCGTCGTGAAGAGACACTATTTCTTTTTGTGAACAAGGTTGGTCGTCTACCTTTAGGCCATTAAGTCCAAGAACTGTCAGCTCAAATAGATTTGAAGCCTCGTTCCAAGCAATGGAAAGATGAATTCGGCTCAACAAACGGTTGCGTCGTCCGACTTGATATGTCGCAGCACTACATCTTCCAACAGTGACATTGTCTGTAAACGATCCAAGCACCAAAGGATGGCCAGAAGCTGTATTCGGAGAAGTAGTATATTGGTAAGGTGAAGGCTCCTGCTTTACTAATGGTGAGGTGGCCATGAGCGATGACGATGGCAAGTTTGCTGCATCTTTCATAGGGGTCCGAATAGGTGTTGGTGGAGCGTCGTCCCGGTCATAGAATTTTGAAGAAATAGGGCTACTGTCGAGAAAGCCTTTGTTCGAAGCAATGGGGGCTAAGAGTATGTAACGCGTTAATGGAATTAGTTATGCCCACGCCAGCAGTGACATGACCTACCTTTGTTCTCAAGACCATGCTCTTGTTGAGCTTTTCCATAGGCACGTTGTGGAGTTGACGGAGTGCTTATCGTTTCCATTATTCGAAAATGCTTCAAAGGTATGTGGAAAAGAAACGAAGCGTTTATTTGATTTTATTTTTTCACTCCTAGTACCACGAGGAGTGTCGCGCTTGTCTCAGACCGCGTCAAAGAGAGCGCGTTTCAAACTCCGGTGCAAAGGCGCGTTTGCCACACCGCAAATTCATCAGCCCAGTTTACAGCTTCAGTACAGTGAAACCAGCGTAGCAAGCACATACCTTTGAGAATATTGGGACCTATCGCTCCATTTCAATTATATTACTGATGATAATGATAATCAGCCACCCTTTCCTATTGGAATTGACATTTGTATAGCCAATTTTTTTTTGGCTAGTGCTTTGCATCGAATTTAATTTTTGAATAGCTGCCAATGCTATAAGTAACACAGGCCACAATCAAAAATATATAGCAATTAGCTCATCATAGCAGTAGAGGTAATATCATGTTATGAAAAGAGAGTTTGTCGGCCCACCGAGAGGCTTCTTTGTTTGCTGAAGCCAAAGAACACGTGATGAACGATTTGAAGCTGAGCCGGCGATGACGGTCAAACTTGACTCTGTTTAAGGTTTTAGTCATATTAATCTTGTTCTAATGGCCATTTCCGCTCAACTTCCCAAAGCTGATCCGGTTGATTATCCCGATAACCTGGAGCTAAAGTAAATATGCCCTTCGAGTTGCGACTGACAAAAGTGAAAGCTAACACACTTTCACCCCTCTTAGGTTTCTTCAGCTCGTACATAGACATGGTATGTTCAAACTAGGATATTATTCAGTTCTGGTTGACAAACAGTTTATCTAGGAGAAGGAGACACTTATAGTTGAGTTTTATTTGGTCATTGATGTTTTCTATATAATTTAGGCGAGAGAACTCCAGTCCGAAAGAGACTCGAAACCCTTGTTCCAAGTATTTGGAATTTGTGCGATGCAAATTCGCAGATGTTCACTGTCATTGCTAAACTACAAGGACAGACCATCGACTCTACCTTGAAGCCTGTTCGCCTAAGCCGTCTCGTTGAAACCGAACATGGAGACGGTATTCAAGCAACTAGCCCACCAGGCTCATGGTATGATTGAGACAAAATGATCGGTTGCGAATATAGGACGCAGAGACTGACTTCTATCATAGTTTTTATGGCCAACTCACAAACATGGGAAGAGCATCCATTACTAGGCTAGGTTCTCGCTTGAGAGAGATTTACGTTGACCAGTAAGTTATTTATAGCATAGTGATACGAGTAAATTACTTGAGGCTAACCATGTTCAATGTTACAGACTCAAATTCCTTCCAGATACATGGGATGAAAAGACTATCTATATCAGAAGCACTGATTATACTCGAACACAAGAGTCTGTCCAGCAACTGATAGCAGGCGGCTTATATCCGGAGAGCAAGCGTGATGAGTCATTCAAGCTGAACATCAGAACAAGGTAATACTACCTAAATCGCTAGTCATGAATGATAGCTTTCACTCAACACACCAACACATGAACACATGGTTATAGGGATGCTCGAGATGATAACATGTTCCCAAATCCATCTTGCAAGAAGTTGAGACAACTAACAAGGGAATTCAACGCAACAGTAGCCGAGCAATGCAAGCCCAAATTGGAAAAAATTTCGGAAAGAATGCGAACCTACGTTCCCGAGGTCTCTCTTGACAGCCATCCTTCAGCAAATGGCATTCTTGGTGAGTAACTATTGGCTCCTCTTGAGGCATTGTTTGGTCTTTCCCTAATCTGATCTTCAGATACTCTTGTATCCGCCAAGGCTCATGGCTTCAAATTGCCCCCGGACATTGATGATGACCTCCTAAGCGATTTAGCTGATGTTGTTACGCATGAATGGTTTGCTGGTGCCTTGCATAACGAAGAGATCCGAAAGCTCAGTCTCGGTCGCTTGATGGGTGACATTCGAGACAGGATGTTTAGAAAGGTGCATGGAACTGATAAAAAGGTTGGAGAACAAGATTTGAAGATGGCAATTTACTCTGGCCATGATACGTAAGTATTGCATGATCAATTGTATCACTGATTTATGATGATCATTAACAGCATTACTATAGCACTGTTGCACCACTTCTAATTATTCTCGGCGTCTTTGATATGAAGTAAGGTCTTCTAAACTTTTGCATGATACCTTATATGGATACTAACGTCTTTCTTTGCACAGATGGCCGCCTTTCAGTAGCTCCATCTTGTTTGAGTTATTCAAGGAGAAAGCTCCCTCGTCGAATGGTTGGTTTAGCTCTTTATGGAAACAACCTGTCGAGCAGGAGTATTATGTACGAGTCAGATATCAAGACAAAATCATGAAGTTACCCGGATGCGCCGAGCAAGGTAAACATCATCCTAGCGGAGACAAGAGTTTTTGTACCCTTAAAGCGTTCAATGAAGCAGTCGATAGCCAAATTCCCAAAGACTGGGCTGAAGAGTGTAAAATATAAAACTATGCTATGTTTGCCGCATATATCATGAAGAAACCCTGAATAAAACCATAGAAACGCGAATTGATTCCTTACGCGGGAGTATTAATAAATTTGTCCATTGTTTGACCAGCAAATGCGAGTTTACAAAACATGTATTTTCAGTATCTGACAGAGAATCCAATTAGAATATTGGAAGTCAAATTTGACATTTAATGATATATCTCATCTTAAGGTAAAATGAATAATTATTCAATGGTTCACACTTGGAATCCAAAAAGAATTGTGAGTAAGAGTTATTGTTTGTCATGTAGGTCAGTTTGATGAAATCTAAACATTTTTTATTTCAGTATTTGATGATATCTCTACGTGCGAGTAAACTACTCATCAGGTTAAATAATGTCATGTAATTCATGTTTTCTTATATACTTTTATACCTTTACGATGTGAATGATTTTAACAAAACTAGTGTAGGTGTAACTTTTCTAAAGAGGTCGAGAAAGAAATAATACAAAGCGATATAGATACATCCCACGTAGCACACAATGGATCCCATATAATTTATAAAGCTATCACAAGGGAATCTTTGTCTGACTCCCTTTTCATGGTCCACCTATCAAACTCAAGATACAAGCAAAGAAAGAAATTCCCTTTCATGCAAGGTATACAGCTGTCAGGGTGTGCCATAAATTTCGAGCAGTATGCGAATTTGACGAGGCATTTGAGAGAGGTAGAGAAGCTGACCTTCAAGACGAACTTACGCGCAAGAAGAAGAAGAAGAAGAAGAAGAAGAAGAAGAAGAAGAAGAAGAGAAAGGAGAATGGGTTACGAGATACACAAATGACAGATACGATGCAAATGCTGGCTGACATGGTATTTTAGCGGCGCTTGACTGCTCAATGTCGGCACGCAGGCGGAGGCAATTAAGCCTGTGCACTCAGCCCTGTTTGTATTTTTAACACTTCTTACCAAAATAGTAATGTCAGGAAGCATTGAAGAAAAATATGTCGCTTGGCGGCAACGGTAAAGTGCAATGCGGCTCCTTGGGTAAATGTAACTCGGGCATGGTTAACCAACATCTCATTCTCACAGGTACCTTCGTAGTTATGCCGACGGCTTCTACGTCTATTACAAAGAGCCAAAGGACAAAGTGGCAGAAGTAACCTGCAGTGAGGCCCACGGTACGTATAGTCTTCGACTAGGATGGTGATAAGGATTACTTGTCGAAGTGAAACTAATGGTGTACCCTATCTAGGATATGGTATGCTTATTTCAGTACTGAAGCGAAACCAAGCTGATTTCGATGGTCTTTGCCGATATTTCTTCCGGTTTCGTAACAAGTTCGGATTGATGCAATGGCAACAAAAGCAGAAGCATGCCCAAGCTCCATTTATTCCAGGAGATGAAGGCGGTGAGAACTGTGCAACAGACGGTGATGTTGATATTGCTACAGCACTGTTCCTGGCTGCCAAGATTTGGAAACGCGGGGGTCAAAACGGAGAAATCGATTATCACGCTGTTGCCGTGGAGCTTTGTGCCGCTATTTGGGACAAGTGTATCAATCACAGGACATACATGCCTCTTGTTGGTGACTGGGTTGATGAAGGCGATGATGCTTATAAACTCACACGTCCAAGCGACTTTATTTTAAGCTCTTTTCTGCTCTTCTCTAGAGTAAGTACGAGTCATATGCAAATGGGATTGTATGTTCTTTTTAATTGAAGAAACTTGAATTGTAGGAAGATCAGCAAAGATCACAGCTATGGATCGGCGTGTGTAACGCCATCATTAACGAAGTACAGCAACAATTCCAAGTCCATCCTGATACAGGCTTGATTGCTGATTTCTTGCAATTAAATCGAAATGGCGTTTATGAGATTCCCAAGGGAGAGGTACTGGAAGACAAACACGACAAAGATTATAATTGGAACTCTTGTCGCGTTCCATGGCGTCTAGGTGTCTATTATCTGCAAACAAGAGATGAAAGAATTGCTCCTATCCTGAACCGTCAAGCCAACTTCTTTGCGAAGGAACTACGTCACCATGGCGAGATACGAGCTGGATACCACCTCAATGGCAAGAGTTATGTTGACTATACCGACATGGCGTTCCTTGCTCCTGTCAGCTTCTTATTCTGGGTCCTTGGCCGCATGGATGACCTGAACCGCATTACTTCTTGCATGAACGACCAAGATGAAAATACCTACTTTGGAGAAACTATTGCCATGCTTTGCCTCCTTCAATCCGCTGTTCCCTTCTGATGAATCCTCCAATACCATAGATAAAACAAAAACGCGGAAATTCAATAAATCGTGAAATAAATTTTGAAGAATGCGGAGGGACTTCATCAGTCTTTACTGAGAATCTTTGTGTAATATACAGATCAATGCAGTGAAACAAAAAGAACAAAATACGTGGTTAGCATCAAAAGAGTGGATTGTGAGAGGTATAGCTTCATCATGCTGTCAACGGCCGTGAACATGCATGTCCGGTAGAAAACGACAATATGGGAATCTTGGCAATCAACGGTCTGGGCTCTTGCCATATTTTTTTAGGAGTTCTTTTCGTCGTTCATCCCACTTGATTGCCTTATAATCGTTTTGATGTTGAATATCTATTTCATTTTGATGGGCTACGTCATCTTCACTTGGGTTTTGAGAAGATGAAGGTGATCCCTGACCACTAAGTTTCCGAGAATTCGGCCACGGTCTTTCTGACAGAGATGGCTTGCGTCGCGAGCCTGGAACATTTCGATTGAACTGATAGTAAGTTGACGATCTTCTAAGTAAACCAGATCCGCTCGTGGGTAGGAGAGGACGATATTCTGAGTTGTGAGACCGCTTGCAGCACCGTAGAAGCAAAACAAGCGTAGTGAATACAGCGATACTGAGTAGAGAAATGCCGGCAATCAAAATTGGTTTGTGCGAAACTGCATTTGAATAAGACGCATTAATTACATTTGCTTGTCTGTGTGTCAAAAAAGCAAAATTCGACTGTTGCCCTACCTATGCATTGTCCATAGTAATAATGAAGACGTCCTCCGGTGCAAGCGTCCATGTATTCGGGGCCTAGCCAATTACCTGGAATACACTGTCCGGAAATCACACAGAATCCGCATTGAGGGTTTACCACGCAGGCGGAGCAGTTTTTGAATTCAGAGCACACTATAAATATGCTCGGGTTAGACAGCTTAAACACAATAGAGCTAAAACTTGTTGTCCATACCTAGTGAGCTTCCTGTCTCAAAAAACGACAAGTTGTTCATATCGTTAGTCGCATTCGACATTAAGACCCCAAATGGAAGAGAATGCGTTCGCGAGAAAAAGTGGTTCGGAGTCTTTCAGTCCGAGGCTGCGAAATTGATCCCAAAAATTCTTCCAGTGGTGTCTGTGCACTGTCATGCAAAGCATTGCATTGCAATATACAGAATAATTTACATATAAATGATGCTTACTCTTTCTGTTGATGTACTCGAAATGATATTCTTTTTTCTTGTTACTGTCTAGCTAACGTTTTTTTTTTCTTTGAAACACTGCTCATGCTCCTCAAAAGCATGTTTACTCGTTTATCAGATCAGTTCGACGAAATGAGCATCAAAATTGAAATATACTCAATTATGTCAACTAAAAGCTAATAAGTATACAATTACGAAAAGGATTGATGTTCGTTATTATGAGATTTTTGCGTGACGTGTAAATTGTAAGTTTAGCCAGCATAATTTCATTGAAGTAAGTTTGAATGCGCTATGGAACCATTCTACATAGCCAACCTTTATTTATTGAGGATTGCCATATATAAGAAAGTTATAATTGTTTATATCTCACAGGAAGCATTTCGCCCATTGACTGCCACATCATTGTACACTGCCAGTTTGTTTAAGCATATTGCTCTGTGTCCAACAGCAAAACAAAATATCTGTTGAATAGCTTATCCTTGTAATGTCGGACATTGGCTCTAGTGCATTTGGACTATTTAGGAATTTATGCTGAAGAAAGGCACTTGCATAAAATGATTAAATTTCAAAAGTTGAAAGCAATATCCATACATATCAAATGATCTACATCCAAGAATTCTCTATTTGGAAACCGTTTACACTCAATTTCACATTGAATCAACTTGGGGGACTGCAAGCAATTTCGAAAGAATGCTGAAAGATTGTGCACGTGAGTCTGGAAATTGCTAAGCATATTGAAAGGACGCTCGTACCACACCGTCTTTACCCACTGCTTCTTACTCAATCATGGAGACTGCCGTACGCAAAGCAACGCGGCTTGACCACCAAGCTCCAAAGCAAAAGCACCTGCAACGTATGTAGAACATTCCTCCCGAGTTGCTGTTCTGGCTTTGTAGTGCCTAACGCTCTAACTGCCAATGCTCGTTGGTGTCACCATCCATCCGAATGACCCCACTAACTAACTGAGACTTGCTTACAGACCTCATCAGCGTGACGCATTCAAGCAATGTCAACTTGAAGGATCTATTCGAGATGCTACAGCGTCGGATACGTGAAAACTCTTGGATTGTAAGTACATAGAGGCTTGAGCCAAGCTAAATTTCACAATCATGCGCCACTAGCTTTTCTTCTCGGTAAAATATGTTGACCACTTTTACTTTTAGATATGCTTTAAAGCCCTGATTACAACACATACCTTGATGAGAGAGGGAAGTGGCGATAAAGTTATTGCGTTTGTAGAAGAGCATCCCACAGTATTGGATGTTTCAAAATTGAGAGAAAAAGGAAATGGTGAGTGGACATCCCGGCTAAATACCGGCAGCAGATGCTAGGCAGACTTCTTACGGCAGTTTTTATTGATATAGCTGGTGAGCACGTTCGAAACATAAGGCAGTATAGTGCATATTTGGAAGAAAAGGTACTGGCATTTAGAGATCTTCATGTGGATTACGTGAAAACTACAGCCAATGGCAAAGGCGGAAGGCTTCGACGACTACCTGTGTCAAAGGGCCTTTTACGTGAGACTTCAATATTGCAGCGGCAAATAACTGGCTTACTTAAATGCCAGGTACAGTGACTGAGAAATCATGCATGTCAGATGTCTGCACTTATACTTACATTTACGATTGGTACAGTTTTCACTTGACGAGATTGATAATGAAATCACGCTGCAAGCCTTCAAGCTATTGGTTGAAGATCTCTTAGCGTTATTTCAGGCTGTCAACGAGGGTGTTATCAATATATTAGGTATGTGTGGTTGGAGTTGTGATTTTAGACGAATATGAAGTATATGCTGACTGGCCACGTTACAGAACACTATTTTGCTATGTCAAAACCAGATGCGCGAGAGTCTTTGGATATATATAAGAAGTTTGCAAAGCAGACGGAAGCTGTAATTGATTATCTTTCTATGGCTAAGCGACTACAAAGAGATCTCGAAATAGACATACCAGTTGGTAAACATGTACGTCAAATTGGTTCCACTTCTTATTCATTGGGCTATACTAACCTCTCATTTAGGCGCCTTTATCTCTAGCTACAGCATTAGAAGAATATCTTCAGGACCCTGATTACGAAGCTCAGCGTGAGTCTGCAATTAAAAAGAAATCGGGCGCTGACAGCAGCAAGGCTACAGCAACTAGTTCAGGTTTGTGACAATAAATTGCATCCTATAAGTGATCAAGGAAACTAACAACCATACTGTATAGGACCAAGCAATGGTTCTTCTGCACCCGTAGCTACAGCATCTCAACCGAAGGAATTAATGGACTTCTTCTCCAGCATCGAAAGTGAAAGTGCGACTATATATAAGGATCCACAAAGCAATGCAACATTCATTTCATCCCAACCAACAGGAACTATGGGCGGAGCAGGATTTGGCAATGCTCAAGCAAGTGCCAATCCTTTCCGTGCTTCCACTATGCCAATGCGATCGCAAAGCACTGTACTTCATACTCCAACAGGATTTGGAAGCATGAACAATCCTCCGCCACAACAGCCACAATTTACTGGGATGCCCAGCTCATCAATGTCCTCACCAAGCGCTAACCCGTTCCGAGCGAGCACCATGCCGTTCCCCATAAGTTCACCGTACACTAGTAATAATTTGCAAACACCACAACAGCAGCAGCCATCATTCACGGGAATGAACTCCATGATGGACCCTCAGATGACAAGCCTGCCCTCCCAGCCTACAGGTATGGCCAACTTTACCCCATCTATGCAGACTATGCAATCTACGGGCATGTCAAGTATGGCAAGCTTACAGCAACCGCAACAAAACATGTTTTCCGGCTCTAATACATTCTCACCACGAATGTCCGTGAACCCTTTCATGAGCCAGCAACAGATTCAAACACCACAACAACAGCAACAACCACAACAGCAGCAGTATTTTGGTAACATGCAGTCACCACAAATGACGGGTAGTGTAAATCCGTTTGCTGCCAGTATGGGTCAACAGCAAACACAAATGACGGGACAAGCAACAACTCCCAATTTCCAGCAGCCATGGCAGAGCACTTTTTAGCTCGAGTTATCTTGTTATTGAAGGGTAAAATGAAAATTCAGGAGAAAGTAATGAATAATAAAAATTGGATGAACAGCTTCATTCACCAAAAAAATTAGCTCGCTAATCATGCGGTACTCGAATTAAAAAATTTGTATGTCCTCTTGACAGCTCATACCCTCTGCTTACAGATCAATTCTCTAACGTTTACCTACATTGCGCCATGGCAGACGACGACATTTGGGCTTCTGACAGCGAGCAAGATCAGCTAAGCTATGATCAGCAGATTGCTGAACGAGAATGGAACAAAATGAACGAAGTGCATGGCAATGTGAGTCTTTCGTTGTGGTCAACTACCACCGCCTACCATATGAAAGCAACTGAGATTCTAACCATGTGTCTGTCTCGTGCCATAGGAAGGATACAAGGATGGAATAGTCGCTGGAAAAGACGTTACCATCCAAGAAGGTTTTAACAGAGGCTACAAAGAAGGCGTTGCTCTCGGCCGACAATTTGGAAAGCTGCGTGGCACAGTCAGGTAGGAACTAGTTTCCCGTCAGGTTCGACAATGGACAAGGTCGACGTACTAACGCCTAAATTTAGCACTCTCATAGTATATTATACTCAGTTGCAGAGGGATGTACTGGACCCGGCACTGATGGAAAAGCTGACACAATTGAATAAGGAACTGACTGCAGTAGGAATAGAAGACTTGTTCACAAAGGAATATTTTAGAGATTCCGAACAAGCTGGCGAGGCAAACAGTAATGATTCATGTTGTGGTCAAGGATCTTGTGGTGATAACAAAGCTGAAGCCAAGTCTAGCTGTTGCCAAACTTCC
The DNA here is from genome assembly GCA_016758905.1 of Umbelopsis isabellina. Classification (NCBI taxonomy): domain Eukaryota; kingdom Fungi; phylum Mucoromycota; class Umbelopsidomycetes; order Umbelopsidales; family Umbelopsidaceae; genus Umbelopsis; species Umbelopsis isabellina. Next base: position 798,600 of record JAEPQZ010000004.1, on the reverse strand, counting down.
ACATCGTGTGCCAGCTCAGATAAAAAGTCCATTGATGCAACAACTGTGGTGAACAGTTACCAGACACGAGTAGACGACATCTTGGCTCAAATTCCCTTGTCACTACACTCGCAATAACAGCTTTATGCTGAAAGCAATCCTCTTGCGACTTACACTGTAAATTTAGACATCACTAATTTGTACATTAAGTAACACTACTTACAATCAACAAATACACAACGCTCAATCAAATTAAAATAGAGAATAAGTTTATATTCTATTCAAAGTCATTAATCCAGAAGATCTGGTCTATATTTTTTAATGTTCGGGCGTTGTACTAATGCTTTGCCGAGGGCAAGAATACGAGGATAGTCAACAAGTTTTGGAGCCGTATATTCGTCGCGAGCGTTTTGAAAGAGTAAAAAGTCGGCAAATGTGATCTGTACAAAGTTGGATTGCTCAGAGTGAGTATACGATGTTCAAGAGTCGGTAGGCTGCTTCTTTGATGGCTGCAAATCTTTACCTTGTCGCCTAACAAATAAGGTCCTGCGTTTTCAGAGAGCAGCGCATCAGCAACCGATAGAAAATGACGACCTTTGCCTTCTAAATGTTTCAAGTAGGTATCCTAAATTGCGAGAGTTAGTACCGTAGCAAGCGGCTTTTCAAGCTTGTTGTAATCAATTACCTTGCCACCGACGAAAGCTATAATTCTAGCTGTATACCAGTCGGCACAGAGATCAGCAGCTTGGTTCACTTGGTATTGCTCTTCAATGTCATCCCCCAAGTATTTTCCTGCCTTACAGTTAATAAACCGAGAAAATGAATGCATGCAATTAGATCAAATACTAACCTAGTCTACTACAGAGATATATGAGAATGGCATTGGTTTGAGAGTATTTTCTACCTTCCAAATCCATAATAGGTAATGTTCCACAAGCATAGCCCTTGGACATTAAATCCGATTTGTGCTTTGGCCAAGTAGTCCAGTCCAAAGGGATTTCTTCGAACTTGTACCGGATACCTGCATCTTCCAAGCATAAACGAATGGGCTCGACTCTTCCTGCATCTAAAAACCTCGAGAATTATATATTTATGATTTGCGATAGAGCTCAGGTATCTTGAACTATTCACTTACGTTTTTTGGGTAGGGAAAAATAGGTGATAGTAGGAATGGTTTGAAACATTTTGAAGGTGTTAAACTTTTTAATTTTGCAGCGATCAGTTCTTTATATATAGATCAAGGAGGTGTCTTTTTTGAGCATGATACCCCGCTGCATCTTTGTTGGGTTTGACGCTCTTTGTCCATCGCTCCCAACAAAGGAAGAACCCCACTCATTTTTTGTCCATAGCTTGAGATTTGGAAATGCCACATTGACAGAAATGGTCATACGCAATTGACTTTATCTAGCAATGACCAATTGATCAGTTGTATTATTGTTTGATAGTAGTGCATATTTGTGAAAACCATTAGTCGTATGGTTTTGGTGTTGTGATTACAAGATGTGCTCTGTCTTCAAAAAATTCATAAGGTGTCATTGTAGCTATTACATGATTAGTAATACTTTCAAGAACATTGACATGGTTGCGCCCAGTAAACTTTATACACTTAGAATGTATATCCAACAGAACACGTTCATGACTGTGAGTAGTGCAAATAGCAAACCCCATTGCAATTTTTTTACAATTGTCTTTTCGGGTAAATTTCTAAGCCAAACTCCGGCCAGTTGTTGGGATCCCCCAACAGCAAGTGGACTCAATAGCAATAGGGCTTCCATTGGCTATGTAGCAAGTAGAGAAAAAACGATCTTTTATCTAAAGTGACAAGGGAAGCACATGTACCGAGATGTAAGGTTAATTTCGCTTTAGATGAGAAAGGTAAGCTAAGGTATATTTACGCACTGCCAATAACGGTATCATGTACTCGAGATATTTGATCTATAGAACGACCATACGCTACAATTGAAATCAAAGCTCTCACGTAAGTTGAACACTGTCATCCTTACAATTATGATAGTCTTGTGTCTCGGGAGGCCGGTGGATATCTGGATCTAGTACTGACGCTGTAGGAAACAAAGGCATCAAACTTCGACTGTGATATGTTTGACATAAAGTCCTGAAAAGAAATATTCGCCCAAATGCCCACTTCACAGATACTCACCTATATAATCTAATATGAAATTGTAGCGATGTACAGCCGATTGAAAAAACGTTGTTAAAGTCGTTAATGAGAAAGGTTGTCTTGATAATACCTACGGTAAAAGTAAAATGAATAAAAATCACCACGGACTACTGGCTATATCCGTCTAGGAATTATGGCTTGTACCAGCCTAGCATGCTGATAACATATCTATCTATTCTATTCATGCGTTAATATTTAAAAACCATCATAATTATATTCAATGTGACTCACACACTATCTCGCACGAAATTATCTGTTTTCACTGGTTTTTAATGAACGCAACGACCCAAGGTGTCCACCAATAGTCAATTTTCAATCTATCTAAATACTTTTACAGCATTCCAGATGTCTATACATGTATAATAAGCAAAATAAAAGAAAACTAACAAGATAAGTTAGGAATGGAAAAGTGGGGTGAGAGTAGGGTTAAAAAGGAACGCTTCTCAGGTATTCTCGACTGGTGTAGATTCAACTTAGTTGTCAGAGGCAATGCGAACAGCACGTTGTTCGATGACAAGCTTATCGCCGCTGCTGAACATGGAGCTAATTGAGGCTTGTCTTTGAACAACCTTGAGATCTTGTTCGGCCTTAGCAATGAACTGATTAATCTTCTCGGGATTGGTTTCATTCATATGAGTGCGGAATCCGTCTCTAGCTCTTCGGATAGCGTAATCTCGAAAGTTGTAAGCACCAAACTTGTTGCCATTTCGCAAGAATTGACGATAGAGTGAGATAACGTGTGCTTTGGTTGCTGGAGTTGCCATTGGGGAACGGTAAAATTACAGTTCCGTTGTTCTATTGCGACTGACAGTTAAAGGCGAAGTTCGCCGCACTCACGTGATCTGTGACCATTTTTGACCTTTTGGCTCAGTTCTCAGCTTTCTTGCTTCGCAAGCGTGGCGAAAAAACTCCCCCAAAGCAGCCGATATTTGACTATGAGCGAAACTATACTACAAATGTCGACTAGTCAACGACTAGAGCCATTTTTGATCCTGTCAAAATCGGTCAAGGGGGTAGCCAACAACAAGCTCATTCAAGATGTGCTGGCTGCGACGGGCGTGTACGTGTTTGCGGAGTTGCTAGGAAGTCCCAACTTGATCGAGGTAAAGCGTTGGCATTACGACCAAGGTATTAATGTCATATAGTAAATTCTAATTGCTCGTCATAGGCGTCATCTATACCAGAGGTAGCACCTTATTATACTCTGCTCAAAATCTTTTCATACGGCACATATCGGGATTATGTAGGTACGAAACCTCAGCAGTGATATTATATTATTATTTTTTCTTTTCGCCTGGATAGCAATGTATGCATTAAGCGCATTTGGTACTTGTAGATCATGCAAACGAGTTACCGGCTCTGAATGAAGCGCAGGTAACAAAACTAAAACATTTGTCTATCGTGTCTTTGTCGGAAGAAAGCAGGGTATAGTATACATTCATTTGAATATCGGTCCGTCATCCTCGATGATTGACGTTTGAGTATACAGACAATATCCTATGACCGACTTTTGAAATATTTGGATATTGCGGATGTTCGTCAATTAGAAGATTTAATTATCGGGGCATTTTATGAAGATGTCTTGAAAGGCAAAATGGATCAAAAGCGAAGGCAGCTGGAAGTGGAATATACAATGGGGCGTGACCTTCGACCAGGGCAGCGAGGCGATGTGATTACGATACTACAAAATTGGTAAGTTTGCAGGATAGTAACTGGTCCCATTATGGTATTCAGGTCAGACCGGGCTTATAACAATAACAATAACAATTGTTTAGGTCACAAAATACGGAAAGCATTCTGAACAATTTGGAAACGAAAATAGCTTCCATTCAAGATACAGCTGCTGAAGAAAAGCGATCCAGAGAGCAATATGAACGGGATATTGAACGATTGAAGAAGGAAATTAAAAGCAATGCAGCTATTAATATGGACGATGAAAAAGGCAAGGGACGAAGACCAAACAACAATGGGATGTACGATGATGGTGAGGCTACAACTTATAACTCAAGTACTATTCAATATGATTCTAAAGAATACATTGAAGAGAGCTATCGAACAGCTAGGACCCGCAAGAGGTAAGAATGCCAATGTACTTCACCAAAAAGGGGGGGTTGTAAGGAAATAATTAGGACTGACCTGTGACGGTTTTTTCCTCATTCAGCAGAGGTAGCAAAAGATATGCTCTTGGCCGCCCTTGATTTAAAACACCGATCATGTGTCACATCGTAAGGAGCAACATGATGAAACCCTTCCAACCAAAATAATAATAAAAAAAAAAAAATTCAACTACTTTGCCGTTTCCCTTGTTTTTTCTTTTTTTTTTTCTTTAATCTTCTTCATTCCTTTTGTTCATGATTGAACGTATTTATTCTAATGTCGCCATTTTTCATGAATCTGATCGCATCATAACGACCTACAAGTTTGAGGATTCACAGCCTTCCCCAATTGTGAAATCCCATGTTGCTAAACGGCTAATTTATCGCAAGCAATGGAAGAAGAATGCCACTGTGGCTAGTATGGATTGTCAAGAGAGAGCCAAATCACCATCTTCTGGTCTAGGAGGGCTGCCATCCCCACCGGTGGAGAGCTCAAAAATGCAGGATGATAGTGCAGTCTCTCCTATTGCTCTGGATACGCCCTCAAGCGGTAGTGAAGAAGTGCAAAATGAGCAAGTTGATGAAGACACAGAAATGACAGACGCTGAAATCATGGAGAAAATCGCTCAACTCAAGGCAGAAAAACATCGATTATTCCAGCAGGTCAAGGATATGATTAGCAAAGATACTGCTGGCACTGCCGAGGCTAGTCCACAACCTATGGTTGAAGAAAAGCCTTCGCTGGTAATGCCTACTATGCCACAATATAGCACCACCAGCAGGCCATCGTCCCCTCCGGCATCTCCCAATCCACGCATGTCCCCTTACCCATCGCCATCATCACCAGTTAATGGCAACGGCTCCTACAACAAAAACGCTTTCAAGATTAACGACAGACCGTTTTCTCGTACTCCTTATGTATGTGGCTTTTTAAATTCATAACCATACTTGAAATTTGAAAAATCGCTAACACGTGTTCCCTTCTCTTTAATAGGATCGTCCACGGCCTTACAGCTTGAATACGCCACCTCTCTCACCTCCAACTGCCTCAGGTCGTCGTTCTCCGGCAATCTATGGTCAACCCTACCGTCACCCATATGGTCCTCGACAAGGCTACTTTGGTCGAATGCCACCCAACCGACGTTATTAAGGGGATTTTCCCTTCCATAAATCAAAAACCCTCAATGTGTGATGCTTTTTCCTTTACAGCAACATCAAATCATCAATTAGTTTTCTTCCATCCCACCTTTTTTTAGTTCATACTTCCAAAAATCCCTACAAAATGCCATCCCCCACCCTCTCCTGTATGTTTGTTGCCGCCCACCTCTCAACCAACTGTATTTAATTCAATAGCTGTACTTTTATAAAAAAAAAAAAGAAATTCAAAATATTAAAATTGCAATTTGCCATGATCCAAATATTCTCCTTAATCGACTCGCCAATGATAATGTATCAAATGAAGCAAAGGCTTGCTAAAGAGCCACTACTGTGAAGCACAGGGGGCAGCATTTTTTGCAGCACACCAAAGCAAAAAAACAATCTCAGCCCTATTAGCCTGATCATTTTCCATTTGTAAATTTTTGGGAGAGTCTCTTTTTTCGGTTTTCGGTTTTCGCTCTATTTGGTGATTATTATATGGAAAACACAGCTGTATCACCATCATTATCTGACGGCCCGTTGACGCCAGCTGCAGAGGTGAGAGAATTGCACGGATGGGGACGTAATGAAACGATGGTGGAAAGCCTGACCTTGAATTCGGTCTCATTTCGTGTTGCGCGCGTTTCGTAACGTAACATTAGGACAATCACAAGAAATTCAATGCTGAAGAAGTTACTAGTATCATAAAAGAGGTGAGCATTTGATATAACTATTTTACATGACAGTCTTTATTGTTTTATTTTGGGGTTATTGCCTTTTCAACACTCAGTTGGGTAAAAATATCCCATCGTAAAACGGGCAAACGTTTATTGAATCTCAACACTTTCCATTTCCATCGTGATGGCTTACATTTTGTCTAGACCATAGAAGCAACCATCACCGACACAGTGTACTCGCATACCAAAGTGCCAGAATGGAATTCTGCCATCGTCGACACTTGCCTGAAGCGATTGAAGGACATGAATCGAAATTTTAAATACGTTGGTAAGATATTTGACAGTTGATTTTACTTTGGCTTGATGTGCATTTTGCTATTTATGTAAAGCAAATCACACCATGTTTAAAATCCAAAATTTGCCTGCCAGCCTTAAATATTTAACCCATAAACATTCACCAGTTACTTGTGTCATCATGCAAAAGAATGGTGCTGGATTTTATGCTGGTAGTTCTGTATATTGGGATAACTCTCACGATGGTATGACAAACTTGTATTCATGACACCTAATCAACGATGACGATATTAACCCATTCGATGTTGTACCGAATCACCATTAGGAAGTGCTAATTATCGATTTGAAAACAAATCGTTGTATGCTATTGTCAATGTGTTTGGTCTTGGAGTTTGAGCATTTTGCCGCCAATAAAAAGAAAAAAAAAAAGAAACCAATATGTCAAAGCTCCGATCGGTGTAGTTACTGAATAGGTCGATCAACGCAATTTTTTTTTTCTGACTCTTTTTTACTCTCTCATCTTCTATACCTTTTCTTCTTCTTCACCTTTGCTGGTTATCGAATGAGCATAGAAAAGGAAGACGCTGAATATCAGCCTCCCACTATTACCCCCACAGATACCCCCATAACCAATGCGTCCGAGGTCACTCTGAATATAGACCCTACAGTTTCATTTCCTCCGGTTCCTCGGGCAACAACTATACAATGGCAAGAGGATCCGGACACACAGCAGACGCACGCTGAGCAAGCGTTTGATTTGGTTCACAGCTTTACTAATGGTAATGCCAAGCCGAGGTCCAAGAAAGGCGGTGTCCTTTCACACTTGATCAAACTCGGTGTGGCCGATCGTCGAATGAAGGCTGCTGCTCAAACGTCCAACGCATCGCAATCCACCACCCACCATAAGAAAAGACCTAAGCGCCCTACTCTATACAAATCGAAATCTTCGCTCAATTCGTCCACTTGGAGCTTTTTAGGTGCTTCTGGTGGCATGTGGCCTTCATCTACTCCTCGTCAAACTCGCTCAGCTCGTACTAGTTTGGACTTGGAGGACCCTTATACCCTAGCAGAAACAGGAACCGCCAGCTTTGTACACCACCTACAGGAGAGAATGCAGATTACGGCCGATATTGCAGATATTTTGCAAAGGCAAGAATTCATCATCAGATTGGGCAAGGGCCTAATCCGTACCGGAGCTCCTTCTCACCGGATTGTAAGTTGAAACAAATGAATTAATTTGGCAGTTGTCTTCCGATGAAATTTTCTGTGTATTTCCATGCTAATATATATATTTTTTTCATCATGGATAGGAAGCCGCCTTGGACCAAACCTCAAGGAGATTGGATGTAGATGGAAGTTATATGGTTTTGCCTGGACTGATGATGTTGACGTTCGGCGATTCGGAGACGCATACATCTGAGACTAAGCTAATCAAGTGCCCTCGTGGTTTGGATGTGGCCAAGCTAGAGCGAGTAAATCGCATTTCTCATATGGTGGCTCGAGGAAAAATGGCTGTGCCCGAAGCATTGGAGGAGCTGGAAGCTGTTCGAACAGCTCCTCCCACGTGGTCCACTTTGTGGGTCCTTGGAGCTTATGTTGTGTCTGCAGCTACTGTGGCTGCCTTGTTCTTTGGAGGCAGTTGGACTGATTTATGGGTATCTGGTATTTTTGGATTATTCGGTAAAGTATCTTTTTTAAATGTTCAAAGCGAACGTCATTGTCATGATGTGGTCATTAACACCTCGCTTTATTCACAGTTGGCTGTTTTACTCTAATTGCAGAGCAGTTTCCAATGATTTCCAATGTTTTTGAAATGTTTGTTAGTATTTGCGTAGCTCTTATCGCACGGGCTTTGCATCAATACATCTGTTTCTCTGCTGTCTCTCTCTCAGCGGTATGTATCTACAGACTGCACATATATGTATACTGATACGAGCCAAAATATCTAATACTTGTATTTTCTCATCCGCAGGTCGTTATTGCTTTACCTGGCTATTCTCTAACCAGTGCAGTGATGGAGCTTTCGGCAAGAAATATTGTCAGCGGTGGCATTCACTTGGTGTATGCCGTCATGTACGCCTTGATGCTTGCGTTTGGTCTGGGATATGGTAGTGCAATCTATGATGTTGCAGCCAACCCTTCTTCATCACAAGATGGCATGTACTGCCAAACTGATCCCGTTAATCCCTGGTTCTACTTTTTACTCCTCCCTATTGCGTCTGTCAGCATTTCCATTGTTTTCGGTGGTGGACCACGCCAAATACCGGTCATGCTTTGTGGAGCAGCCGTTTCCTTTGCTATCTATCACTTTTTATCTCAAGTTCCATCGCTCAACGTGGAAATTGTCACCAGCGCCGCTGCTTTCGGCTTGGGCATGTTTGGCAATCTGTATGCCAGGGTGTTGAAACGCTTATCCTTTCCCATATTAATTGGAGGTATTATCATTCTCGTTCCCGGCTCCTTAGGTGTCCGTGGTGCCATCAGTCTGTTTGATGGAAGCCAGGATGGCTACAGTGGCGAATTTGCCATCAATATGGTGGCCATTGGCTTATCTGTCACCCTTGGTTTGTTTTTGGCTAATGTTGTTGTATACCCCACCGGTAAAAAGCGACATGTATTTTTGGGCTTTTAAAAAATTATCTTATGTAAATCACTGTTATTTTTCACGCATACGATACAATTTGTAAATACGCATTCTATTATCTAAGAGCACTTAATTGCATAAAAATCATCATCGCATTGTTCGCACATATACAAACATAAGCTGTTCCAATGACAGGGGCATGATGGGAACACAGAGAGTTTTTAATTGTGACAGATTGATGGGGCCAGTGGAGCAAATATGAAAAAATGCAATAAAGAGATCGGTTTCATGGTTTTTAAAAGTACAATCTAATATTCATGTCGTCATTAGTGATAATGTTATATAGATATGGTATCGTACAAGGTGGTCGCTGGCAGGCGATTCGAATAGCTCAATTTTTTTTTGAGAACAGTCGCATCGCAATTTTTTTTTTTCTATATACTTGGGGCAGCACCACTCAATATTTCCTCCCCCGCCTTCTCATTTTCTTGTTATACAAATTACGTTTGGCAAATGACTGATTTCAACGAAAATGCCGATGTAGACTCCATTATTGAACGACTCCTGGATGGTATGTTGTTGCAATCGTTTACCTTTGTTGATCGGGACCACATGATCACGCTGTGGAGCATGGGTTATATTTTTCTTTTACCCACTGCTTTATGCAAATCTATATATAACATTGGTCCGTAACGACGCCCAAACAACCCACACCATGTTAACATCTTGCTTTTTATTGTTTCCCTTGATGATTTAGTCAGAGGAAGTCGACCTGGTAAACAGGTTCAATTGGGAGAAAGCGAAATTCGATTCCTTTGTCTTAAGGCACGCGAAATCTTCATGAGCCAACCTATTCTCCTAGAATTGGAAGCACCCATCAAGATTTGCGGTGAGTAGTTATTTGCTAACTTGCCATTGCTGATGCAACGTCGAACGGACGTCTTATCACGGCCATACCTTGATCAATGCATACTAATAGATCTATTTTCTTTTTCTTTTTTTTTTTTTCCTTCTGGTTTTTGCACTTTGGCTACTTCCTGCTTCTCTCCTATCTGAACCTCTCGCCCCTTTCCTCTGTATCTAAACAGGTGATATACACGGTCAATACTACGATCTACTGAGGTTGTTTGAATATGGCGGATTCCCACCCGAAGCGAATTATTTGTTCTTGGGTGATTACGTTGATAGAGGCAAGCAGTCGCTAGAGACCATATGCCTGCTGCTTGCTTACAAGATCAAATATCCCGAAAACTTTTTCATCTTGCGAGGAAACCACGAATGTGCTAGCATAAACCGTATCTATGGATTTTATGATGAATGTAAGTCTTTAAACAGGGGGGTGGAGATGCCATCGCTACATTCGATATATGACTCTAACATCCCCATTACGTAACAAGGCAAGAGACGATACAACATCAAACTTTGGAAAACTTTCACAGATTGCTTCAACTGCTTACCGATTGCAGCCATTATCGACGAGAAAATTTTCACAATGCATGGCGGTCTGTCGCCAGATCTTCAAAGCATGGAACAGATCCGAAGAGTCATGCGACCTACCGATGTGCCTGATACAGGTAAAAAGAACTTTGTTGGCATATGCATGCCAAGTGTAGCCCCGGTTCTGATGCCCTTTATCTTTATATATAGGCTTGTTGTGCGACTTGTTGTGGTCAGACCCTGATAAAGACATTACTGGATGGAGCGAAAATGATCGAGGTGTTTCATTCACGTTTGGTCCCGATGTTGTCAGTCGATTCTTGCAAAAGCACGATATGGATCTTATTTGCCGTGCCCATCAAGTAGTAGAAGACGGTTATGAATTTTTCGCCAAACGACAATTGGTTACTCTGTTCTCTGCTCCCAACTATTGTGGTGAATTCGACAATGCTGGTGCCATGATGAGTGTTGACGAATCATTGATGTGTAGTTTCCAGGTAAAACTTTGAGATTTATGGCACCTATGTGTAATTCTTCAAGATGTCTAATACGTTCTCATATTTCTAGATCCTTAAACCTGCAGAAAAGAAATCAAAATACATGTACAGTGCTGCAGGACCCAACAACAATCGTGCACAAACGCCACCTCGTAGTGGCAAGAAGAAGAAAGAGCTGATATAAAGTATTGTTTACCATTTCCAGTTTCCTAGTCTTTGTTTTTTTTTTTCCACGCACAATTGCCTCGTTCACGAATTTAATATGCATTTGAATGAGGAATACAAAACATAAGTAAAGCCAATCAAAAAAATATGGATCTACATTTACAATTGATTTGGGTGGAAGGTTGAGCCCGCCTATGTGTTTGACCATGGCATACACATTCACTTCAGTGGTCTATAGTATTTACAACTCTCTTTTTCTTTTTTTTTTTTTTAATTATTTTCATACAATATTGAACCAGGTAAGAGTTACACTTGGAATGGATATTGTCTTAGAGAAGAAATTTCAATATATACACTTTAGGCAGGATTTTTTACACATTTGGGGGCAAATTGGCTTTCTTCAGCATGTTTAACAATTTTCTGATCCAGATCATACCAGTGTCCAATGCGATGCACAGCCTTCAGATCCAGATCAATAACTTTGATGCTGTAGCTAGTCGATAACCATCGGTCCTGCAGTTGCCATTCGATTTGTTTATCGGCTCTACAATGAAAATGTGTTTAGTAATTGATAACTCGGGATTACAATGCATATATTTCCAGTGCTTACGAGTTGCCAATGCTAATCATTACAGAACAGTCCTTAAAGGTCATGGACAAAACATACTCCATAATGCGCTGTTTCGGATCATCCCGACATTGGCCATTTTTAAAGTTCTGCACAGCTTGAATCCATTGGTCGGTGGTTAGATCGTCTACTTCATGCTTATGCTTTTCGTACAATGGCCAAATACGTTCTACGTCCCATTCGTCCAGTGACATCTGGAGTTTGACGAGGTTGCAAAGAATTGGATCAGTAGTAAGGATCTCGGTCATCAAGCTCATTAATGCCTCGTCAGTAAATGGTGTATTAACCAGAACACGATAGTTGTTTGAAGGGCATTTTGCCAGAGCCTCTAGTGCAGTTCTTACACGATCCCGATCTCCAGAATATAGATCCAATGGACAGTAATGAGAAGGACTGCCCCGCAAATGCGAATGCATACAAAATCGGCATGCTTTTTGTTTTAGACCCTCTACTTGAGGTAAGAAACCCCATTTAGGCTTGACCTCAACGGCAACACTTGAGTTTAACAGATCTTCGCCAAGTAGACCAAAACGGGCCAATTCGTTCACATCTTTTCGTTGGCTTAACTTCACAGCCGACTCTAAGAATTCGTTCGGAAGTTCAACGGCTTCCTGCGATATCAACAAGTATGAGGCGTTTTGTAGCTAACAATGGATTTGCTTTAAAGGTCACATACGCACCATGTTCGAGGTATATTCTTCGCCAATCAAAGGCTTGAATACGTTTTGCAGAGTGTCGACACAAGTTCTTGCGTCTTCTTGACATTGCGGCGCTTTACTGCATGAAGTACATTTGATCTTTCTCAGACGAAGGGCTTTTCCAACCTACACAGCGGGACAGTCAGTTGCTTTTCTCTGTCAATTGATATTGCGGACTGTAGTGCACTACTTACAAGTTCGTGGTCACAACCGGTATAATATATCACCAGATTTGCGTTCCCTTCACCTCTGTAATCCCATTGTGAAGCATCCCAGACAGTCATTTGAAGAAACCCACAACTTTTCACAAGGTGGTCGGGAAAAACTTAAAATCACTTTACGCCCGAAACCTTTGCAGGATTAAAAAAGGGCGCGTCACTAACTCAGAAATGGGTTTTCTTGCTGTGACAGAATCCATGGACCTACAGTTTGCTCGCAAGCAACGTAACCATTGGTTTTCTGGGGGATGGTTTATCAAGACATCTCTAGCGCATAATTTTTGACTATTGGCGGTATGGGCTTCGCTTAAGCTTGGCCGCCTTTAAACTACTCTCATTTTACAAAATCCCAAAGGAAAATAAATATAATTTTGAATGGTACAAACAATATCCAAAACCGAGATTGAAAGCAAATATTATTGCATAGCAAGACGCAAGAAGGGCGGTGTGAATACTGCTGGTACAGCGATTATCTTGCTTTTATTCCTATTGTTACAACTATCATATATATCACAGGAATGTATAGGTCATATGCCTGTTTTTCCATATTGCTCATTCCACCGTTCATATGCTGCTAGGCTCTGTCTAGACACAGATGCTCTCACTGTCGCCTGAGCAGCCACAAAATCTCTATAATTGATAGGGCGGACCGCCTCCGCGCCAACGTGAAGGACATCATCCCCGAGCTCGCGTAATGGTCCTAAAGCAGCGTCTTTGGCAAGTTCCTTCATATCACTCGCTGAGTATCCTTCAGTCCAGCTTATTATCTCATTAGCTTCTTTGTCGCTGATACTGGCAGCTTGACCTTTTAAGAGATGATTCAAAAGACCCAATCGTGCTTCTGGTGACGGTAAAGGGATGTAAATACGTTTTGCGAACCGCCTCAATGCTGCTTGATCTAGTTCTTGTGGTTTATTGGTAGCTCCTAATACCAATACTTTTGAATCGGCATTTCCAGCAACACCATCAAACTGCATCAGAAATTCCGTTTTTAGTCGACGGCTAGCTTCATGTTCGGTATCTTTTCGTTCTGTCAATATTGAATCAATCTCGTCTATAAATATAACTGAAGGCTGAAGTTCTCGTGCTGTGGCAAACAAAGCTCGAACCAACTTTTCTGATTCGCCCACAAATTTCGAAGTCAATGACGATGCGCTTATAGCAAAGAAGGTTGCTTTTGATTCATGAGCAACCGCTTTAGCTAACAGGGTTTTGCCTGTGCCTGGTGGTCCAAACAACAACACACCTTTGGTGGGGGCACGTAAGCCTGTGAATAATTCTGGCCGCAGTGTTGGTAAAATGACTATTTCTCGCAACGCTTGTTTTGCGAAGGTCAGCCCTACAACATCATCCCAGGTCACTGGCGCCCCGTTGACCAAAATCTCGTCTAATATTGCGTTGGCTAGTTTAGGATCAACGTTCTTCAGATATTTTGCTTTTGCATTGGTCTCAATTTTCCGCTGCAAAGTACATATTAGATGCTATACATAGGCGAACTTATATCGTGGGCATTGCATACCTTTTTCTCCATTGGTTGTTGTGGTGGTGATTTAACAGCTATGTCTGAGCTTAGGATTGCTTTAGTGATGCCAGTCCTGCTTTTGTCATTACTTTTCGGCGACTGCGCTGTCTTGTTAACGACTGTGGTGATATATCATTAGTAAAGAAATGGGTATTTGCTAAACCAACGGTGAATATAGTCAATAACTCACTTTCTTTCAATTCAGCAATACGTTGTTCAACTTGCAATAGATTTTTTCCCATCTTCTGTTCCGTCGCCTTTGCCGATACCCTAAATATAATTAGCAAATGGATGGAATGCATCGATCATATCTTAGATACGAACCATTCATCAGGAGTAAAGACCAGATCGATGGCTTCTTTCAATGCCTTTTCACCCTGTTGATAAGACGCTAAAGCAGCTTCTAGCCGGCCACTGTCGTCCAAGTCCAAAGCGTTTTTCACATGGGCATAAGCACGATCATGATACAGTCGCTGTTTCTTCAACGCCGGACTGACATTCGCTCGGGAGGTGCTCATTACCAACGAATGAACTGGCAGTCAAAAGTTTCAAGACGTTGCTGAGCAAAATTTACCCAGAAAAACTTGGCAGCTTTACTTTACACAGAGCCAAGCAAAACTAATGAATCACAACGAAATATGCTCATGTAGTCTGTGATAAGATATTGTTACGATTTATTTGTGTGGTACCATATCATATCCTTCAATTTAGATACTTCTACGTGGAGAATAGTGGCCGTGCCAGCTTGGTATGTGGTTAGCCACGTCAGTGGTATTCAATTAATACCCCGCCCTGGGCTTTTTCCTTCACCGCGTTTTCTAACTGCTCTTTTTCATCTGTGAGCAACATGAATTTTGACGAAATCGAAGATCAGGTATACATTTCGTCTTTACCTTTTCCAAGTTCGCTAGTGAAAACAGTAACATTTATCGTTGTGCCCCTGTAGGACGGAATCCGTTTCTCATGGAATGCTTGGCCTAGCTCACGAATCGAAGCCACTAAGACGGTGGTCCCCATCGCCTGTCTTTACACTGCTTTGAAGGAGCGTGAAGACTTTGCTGAGAATCCCATCTGGTATGAGCCTGTAACATGCAAGGCTCCTTGCAGAGCCATTCTCAATCCCTACTGGTAAGGGCTGCAGCTAGTTTAGATTCATTTTGCGTCTCATCAATGGAATGTTTAAACTGATAACTGATGAACAACTTGCTTTGTGCTTTAATCGACATTCAGCCAAATAGATGTGCGCTCCAAAATGTGGATTTGCCCATTCTGTTTGCAACGTAATGCTTTCCCTCCTCATTACAAGGACATTTCCAACACCAACTTGCCCGCTGAATTGCTTCCAAAGTACACAACCATCGAATATAACTTGAATCGACAAGCTCAAATTCCACCCATCTTCCTTTATGTTGTCGATACTTGTTTGGATGAAGAGGATCTTAAGGCTCTCAAGGATTCCTTGATTGTTAGTCTTAGTTTGTTGCCTCAGTATGCTTGGGTCGGTTTGATCACATATGGCACAATGGTAATGCATATTTACTTTGGTATGTTCGTCCATTTGCATATGTGCCGTTTATGCTAATATTTTTCTTGCCTGGTAGACTCAAGTTCACGAGCTTGGTTTCGCTGATTGCCCAAAGTCTTATGTCTTTAGAGGCACCAAGGAGTATAACGCAAAGCAAGTTCAAGAAATGCTTGGTATCTCCCCTACCACCGTTCGTCCCGGCCAGCCTCAACAATCTGGTCTCAGCGCCAACAGGTAAATAACTTACTTCCACATATGCCAAAAATCACACTGGAGCATATGCTAATCCGCTATACGTATTGCTCTAGATTCCTTTTGCCCGTCAAAGATTGTGAATTCGTTCTCACCTCTATCATCGAAAACTTGCAACGTGACCCATGGCCAGTTGCCAATGATAAACGCCCACAAAGATGCACAGGTGTTGCAATGGATGTAGCCGTTGGACTTTTGGAGGTGGGTTTCGGCATCATGTTCATCAAAACGTATGAAAATGAAGATCTTGGTGCTAATTTGATAATTTGCAGACCACTTTCCCCAACTCTGGCGCTAGAATTATGCTTTTCGCCGGTGGTCCTGCAACAGAGGGTCCTGGTATGGTTGTGAGCAATGAATTGAAGGAACCCATTCGTTCCCATCACGACATTGAGCGGGAAAGTGCAAAATATTATAAGAAGGCTATCAAATTCTACGAAAATTTGGCAAAACGTGCCTCCACCAATGGCCACGCTATTGATATATTTGCTGGATGTTTGGATCAAGTTGGTCTGCTTGAAATGAAATCCCTTGTTAACATGACTGGAGGTTTTATGATTCTTGCTGATTCTTTCAACACTGTTATTTTCAAGCAAAGTTTCCAACGTGTTTTCCAAAAGGATGCCCAAGGACATCTTCAAATGGGCTTCAATGCTACATTGGACGTTCAAACTACTCGCGAGTTGAAGGTTTGCGGTTTGATTGGCCACGCTTTCTCATCTAACAAGAAATCTACTTGTGTTGGTGAGACCGAGATTGGTATTGGTAACACTTCTGCTTGGAAGATGTGTTCAATCACCCCCAAGACCACCACTGGTATCTACTTTGAGGTCGTCAATCAGCCAACTGCTCCATTGGCACCAGGAAGTCGAGGTTTGATTCAATTTGTTACTCACTACCAACATTCCAGTGGACAATTTAGACTTCGTGTCACTACCGTTGCACGTAACTTCACTGACGGTCAAAGCCCTGAGATCGCCACATCATTTGACCAAGAAACTGCAGCTGTCCTCATGTCACGTATTGCTGTGTTCAAAGCTGATATTGACGATGGTCCGGATGTCTTGAGATGGCTGGATCGTATGCTTATTCGTCTTTGTCAACGATTCGCTGATTATCGCAAGGATGACCAGCAGAGTTTCCGACTATCGGAAAACTTTTCCATTTATCCTGGGTTCATGTTCCATTTAAGACGAAGTCAGTTCTTGCAGGTGTTTAATAACTCTCCAGATGAGACGGCATTCTATCGGTAATTATTTTTGATGTTTGATCTGATCATAAGCGAAACAGCCTATACAATGAATCTAACCACTGTTACCTGTATACAACAGACATGTATTGAACCGAGAGAATGTTGATAATTCCCTCATCATGA
Source organism: Umbelopsis isabellina (assembly GCA_016758905.1). NCBI lineage: Eukaryota > Fungi > Mucoromycota > Umbelopsidomycetes > Umbelopsidales > Umbelopsidaceae > Umbelopsis > Umbelopsis isabellina. Next base: position 781,337 of record JAEPQZ010000004.1, on the reverse strand, counting down.
TTCAACCCACTTTGTCATCATATTCTTTGGAAGAAGAACCACACCCAGTTCTTTTGGATTCTGTGTCTATTAAGCCAGATGTCATCCTACTTCTTGATACCTTTTTCCATATTCTCATTTTCCACGGTGAGACTGTAGCTCAGTGGCGTAAAGCCGGTTACCAAGACCAAGAAGGCTACGAAAACTTCAAGGCTCTTTTGGAGGCTCCCAAGGTGGAGGCTCAGGACATGCTTATTGACCGATTCCCCATTCCACGATACATTGAGTGTGATCAAGGTGGTTCACAAGCTCGTTTCCTACTTTCCAAACTTAATCCATCCACCACCCATACCTCGAACAGCCCATATGGAGCTCCCCAAGGAACCGCTATCTTTACAGACGATGTCAGTCTCCAAGTGTTTAATGACCATCTTAGAAAGTAAGTTGTTTTGTTTTCAATTTCATCACAATAGCTGTGATTATTTCCAAAATTCTCATCAATATATTGCTTTTCTTACCTAGGTTATCGGTTGCTGGTACATCGTAGAATTTTATGTCCTTTATATTTTTCCATTCCAAAAGAAAAAAACCCTCAATACATATCATATTTTCTCTAAAAGCGTATAAGCGAGCGTTTGATGTTGATGATGCATTCATGTAATTATATAGTTTCTGAAGCAAACAGCAAGCAACATATGGAAAAATGCCAGAAGATATTTTAATGAAATTAATTTACGTGAGTTATGCCCGGCTGGCTGGGTGGCGAAAGAAGCTTATGCCAAGGGGCAAATGTGTTTCTGCAGCTGACCTGAGCCAGCCAGCCAGCCAGCCAGCCATTTTTATTTTCTTTCAGTTTGTTCCAAACAACTGACTGTTGCCACTTTCCTTTCCCCTTTTGCCATATTTTTTCTTTTGCGACCTTAATGGTTTTTTAAAATGTCTGGTCAACAATTGCATCCACTGTCCAATATTGAACCTTCTGGGTCTCTGAAGCCGGATTCTTCAGGCTCCTCCACCGCTGCATTCGCCAATATAAGCCCCGCTGCTGGGGATAGCTCGCCTGGCTCTAATTATCGTCAGAGTGGTGTCGAATCACAATTACACTCCTCCCCCCGCACAGTCGGATCTGATCACGTCAACAAGCGTGGGCCCATGAAGCAACAAGCGCAATCGTCTCTGCATCCTCCTCCGCAGCGTGGTGCACGTCCCACCTCTGAGATTTTGAAACCTTCGAATTATGCTAACCCGGAAAGTAAGGAAGTCTAGACAAAAGACTGGGGATTTTTATTATTATGTTATTTTTAGTGCTAACAGCTATATACTCCTCACAGCCGAGGCTTTGGATCGTTGGTTTGAGGATTTACAGGTATATGAACGGAGCCTAGAAGATATGGCCAACGCCAGTATGGACCAAAACTTCAAAGAGGAATTGCAACATGTCGAGCAATGGTTTCGCTTTTTGTCTGAGGCAGAGAGAACAGCAGCTGTATATAGTTTGTTGCAACATTCTACTCAAGTACAAGCTCGTTTCTTTGCTACTGTATTACAACAAATTGGAAAAACCGATCCCGTCGGCGCCTTACTATCGCCTGCCAATCCCGAAAAAGGTAATACTTTGTCTTTCTATGTTAACCAACATGGGCTCTATCATTAAATTTGCTGACACATGAACCTTCTACGTTTTTAGCCGATATGCAAGCCCAATTGGCAGGAGCGATGGTGAAGGCAGAGCTGGAAGCCAGTCAGCGGTTACTTTCTGTGCTCCCATACCAAACTGGGCATGTAAACAACTGTCCTCCTGCACCACCGAACCGCAGAGCGATGGACCGCCACTCGTTTGCATTGGGGGATACTGAAGACTATAACAATAGAATGCAGGCAGGCAGGATGGGAAATGAGTACCTGTACTCGCACAAAAATTTTGGGCTGGATGATTCTCCCATGACCGCGCGTGCTCATTTACAAGCAACACGAGGCGGAGGAAGTCCTTTTGCATCCTCCAATCGGCCTCGTTCGGTTGTCGAAGGAAATGACAGCTCAAAGTTGTTTGCTAATGATTGGTCGTTCAACTCTCAGCAGCGTGGCAATGTTGCCGGTAACATTGGTGATCGCGCAAACTTGAACAGACCAAGATCGGCAGATATCTCCAACTGGTCTTTGGGAAAGAACGTCGGAGGTGATGACGACAGAAAATATTCGACTAATTCTCCATGGGGTAGATCTCCCACCGTCAACTCGTTTGCTGGAAGTATGATCGAGAGACCTAATTCAGCTTCTGATGCTGAACTGGCAAAAGCGTTACATACTTGGACTGTTAATAACGGTATTGAAGGTCATGGTGCTTTTACGGACGATCCGAAATCCGGTTTCCGCAGAAATAGGAATATTTATCGAAGCAGCATTCCTGGAACTGTGCCTGAAACAGATGAACGATCGGGTGGCACTTCTAACAATAATGCCAACATTGTTCTTTCCATGTATGATAATGAAAACGGTAGTCAGTCTGCAGGCAATTTGCATGGAAGCCAGACTTATTCTCCGCTCTTGAGTCCCAAAGCCAGTTCTCGCCCGACTTCGAGGTCTCAGTCTCCAGCGCCAAGACCATCCAGTTCGGCCGGCCTTGTCCCGCCTAGCCCGCGTGGTTGGGAAAACCGTTCCAGCAAGTATCTCTCCCCTACCACTCACCATTTTGGTCAATTCCTCAATCCCAATGATCGAAACGACGACTATGATTATATGAGCGACCACAGTGAGAACTCCAATGTGAGCGGTTATAGTCAGCGACGAAGGCTGTCTTCGTCCGCATCTGCTTCCACTCGATCTAAAGATAAAAGAGGTCCTGAAGTTGTAGATATGGACATATTGGAAGGTATGGTTATTCAGTATATTATGACGTCGATTTTTTTTTTAATTTTTTTTTTGGGTTTATTGATCATTTTATATAGATGTGCCCGCTTGGCTGAGGAGCTTGCGATTGCATAAATATAACAACATATTTGAATCCATGAAATGGCAGGATATCGTCAAAATGAATGACGATGAACTGACAGCCAAAGGAGTGGCGGCCCTGGGGGCTAGACGAAAGATGTTGAAGGTTTTTGAAACCATACGACAGCACTGTGAAGAAAACGTAAGCATTAAGCTTTTTTGAATCCTTGGCCATGTAATACGAGGCTAACTCTATGATTTGGACATGAAACCCAGAACATTGCCTATTGATGCCGCTAAAGCAAGTGACTTCCAGATCTTTCTGAGATCCCGCCGGTTTCCAATTTCAGAACTCACGTGCACGGCAAAGACTGTCTTTTGTCTGGGCATGATCCTTCTAAAGTGTAGTTTCAGCCCAATTTTTTTTTCTAGTCACTTTAACACTCTTCCCTTTTCTTAAATTCCTAAACAACTACTCTTTGTAATCCTTGGGCCTTTATATCGTTTTATTTTCCGTTTATATCTTTCACACATTACGCTCATTTGACCGCATAATACATATTGAAAACTATGTCGAGAGGTACTTGATTACGTTTGTAATATGCCAGGCTACATGTGTCGTTACTTGAAATGCTTACGCCATCCCCCTATTATCTTTACAGGATGCAAACGCAGATTTTCCGAAGACGAGGAAATGTACGGTGGAAGTGATAACGACAATTATATGTACCAAAACCGTTCGTACACGAATGACCGGTATCAAAGCAACAAGGCTACTTCACCACGAAATGCCGTATTAGAATCTAAGCGTATAAAGACTGGAGAACAACGCCGATTTCCAATCAGTCGACTGTTAGGTATGTCCTTGTCATAATTTTATGAGCTCGTATATATCCACGTTTACTAACTTTAAACTTTTTAGCTACGATGGACAAGGAGAAGCTTATTCAGCTCATTCACGGACTCATTGAGACACACCCATTTATACAAGAAGACATTGCTGAAATAATGCCATCACCTACTTTACAAACCGCTTCTGCAGCATTCGCCGATATGGAAAAGAAGCTCGCTGCAAGCTACCCATATAATAAGAACGGACCAGGCAAAGACGATTATAGTTTCAATCGTGTCAGACCTGCTCTTATGGAGTTAGTGGTAAGCATCATGACAAAGGTGCAGTACTACCGATAAAATGCACTTTTACTAAAAACACATTGCTCTTTATCCTATAGACGTGTATCAACGATTTTGCAGATCATTTTACTCAACCTTCAGAGTTTCCCACAACCAGCTTTAGCTATTTACATATTGCTACTACCGTGATACATCGACTGCCAACTTGGGACACTGACTCACATAATAACATCAAACGAGATGCCTATGTCAGTATTTGTGGATACTGGAAGCGGGTCATCAGACAGGCTTCAGACAAGGTTGGCGACGGCAAGATTTATGGTCAGCAGATTGTTAGCGAGTGGGCCAAAAAGTACGTAATCAATATTAACATTTAACAGTCCTTTCGCAATCGTACGTCTTTACTAACTCTAGCTCTATTTTTTTTGTTCTCTCATCAATAGTTTGGCGCAACATAATTCAGTGACAAATGATATGTTTAGTGGTGCAATAGAAGAGTTTACCAAACGATTAGGATGGATTATTGGACTTCATAGTGGACCAGAACCACTTTGGCGGGCTACGAAAGACAGCGGCTTTGCCACTTTCACGGCCGGCTCACCAGCCATTGGTTATGTTGGTGCCCAAACCTGGGAGTAGATCTGGCATACCACCTTCTGATGTTTTCTTGCTTTTAAAATTTACGAACCACAAACCTGTTTACCCCTCTGTAGTCTTTTTTCTTGATCCACCCTTTTTCCCCAAATACCCCATCCTATTTTTCAAATACCTTGTTCTTTCCTTCTTTTGCTTGGCCAAAATTGAGTAGCCGAAATTTCCTTTTTTGCATTAAACAACCGCTTACAGCATTAAAATATTCTGTGCATTTAGCCCTTTCTGGCTTTTTTCATTTTAGCTCTTTGCTGGTTTCATACTTGTAATGATCAATGCCACTCCAACATCACCGCCCGCCTCACCCGTGAGCTCAGTTTCTAGTGCTTCTAATAGCACTAACAATGCTAAGCGACCAGCTCGACCACCGTCTGTAGTCGTTGAAACTTTGCACGCCACTACAAGTGAGAATTCAGCAGGGCAAAAGAGGATCAACCAGTATACGCTGGAAAAAGAAATCGGCCATGGTGCGTTTGGTACAGTTCACCTTGGCTGTGATACCGATGGCTATTACTATGTAAGTTGCTTGGAAATAAACTTGATTCATAATGTGTGACATGCCATTAAATCCTCAGCCACGCCTCGTCGGACTACGTACTGCTTCTATAGGCCATCAAGGAATTCAGTAAATCTCGGCTGCGTAAGAAGGAGCAGTCGGATATGCTGCGCCGCGCAGGTCCTCGCGGTCGTGGCCGTGGTCGAGTCGGTCTAGGCGTCGGCAGGGCAGCAGCATCGGCCACCGTCCAGCCAAAAAATCCACTCGATTTCATTCGCGGAGAACTCGCTATTTTGAAGAAACTGCACCATAATAACGTTGTCAAATTGTACGAAGTATTGGATGATCCAAATGATGATTCAATGTATATGGGTATGGCTCTTTTGTATACCATCATGCCTGATCGTCATAGGCTGAGCTGACCTTATCACCTGTCATTTAGTATTCGAATTTGCCGAAAAAGGCGTCCTTATGGATATTGATTTGGACAAGGCCGCAACCCCTTATTCTGAGGACGTGTGTCGAGACTATTTCATTCAGATGCTGCTTGGCATCGAGTTTTGTAAGTAACGCCACTCACCTGTAGTCATATATGTGGTATATGTTCTCATCTATTCGTTTCGATAGTACATCATAATGAGATCGCCCACAGAGGTATAAAAAAAAAAAAAATATTGCTTTATTCTCATTATGTATGCTGTTTTACTTACCATTTCCCACAGATATCAAACCCGACAATTTGTTGATATCAAAAGATGATGTTGTTAAAATCGTTGATTTTGGTGTTTCAGAGATGTTTGTCAAGGGCAACGATCGACTTAAAAAATCGGCTGGTAGCCCTGCATTCATGGCACCAGAGCTTTGTGTTGGTAAGTCTGATCTGTGTGACTCGATTCATCAAGTATAATGGTCATTTACTGTTTGTCGTTCTGTTAGCTCGTCACGGTGATGTGTCTATGGTAGCCACCGATATTTGGTCGATGGGTGTGACTCTTTATTGCTTAATTTATGGCCATCTACCGTTCCCCAAAGCAAATATGCTCGAATTGTTTGAATCCATTCGAAATGATCCGTATGTATACTGTCGATATCATCATATTGCACTAGTTTTCCAGTGCTGACGACTCTTTTTTGCTTTTGCAGTGTTCCTTATGAATCAAATACCAATCCTGAATTAGTTGATTTGCTGCAGAAGATGCTTACCAAAGACCCAGAAGAACGAATAACGCTAAACCAAATACGAGTAAGATTCATTGTGCCCTGCCCCATCAACGATGTCTCAGGCACAGAACCTAATTTTTCGTTATTAGGAACATCCTTGGGTAACACAGGACGGCAAAGCACCATTAATCACTGTAGAAGAGAATTGCCAATCGGTTGTTACCGAAGTGACGGAAGAAGAAATCCACAATGCCATTAAGAGTGTTGCGAGTATTTTTACGGTGGTAGGTACGAGGTCCATTGAGAAGTGAGAGCAGAGCATGTATTGAAAAATCACTTCATGTTCAACAGATCAAGGCTGTTACCAAGTTCAAGCGACACTCAAGAAGCCCTTCACAGCAGTCAATGTCACCTGCAAGTGATCAAGAAGCACGAAAAGAGCCGAGAACAGATTTGGAAGTGAAGAGTCCACGAAAGGAGGTAGACGCTGAGAGATACCATGATGCTAAGGAAGACCATTTGAGTGTCGATGGTCTCGAATCGCATGCTCGACGCCTATCAATTGACGAATCTAGAAGTTGAGACTTGTTATAAGTAACTACCTAATACAAATTTAATTTTTTTTTTTTTTCATTCATCATGGTTTTGCGCATCTTGTTTCGCGTTTCAAGTTCACTGTATGAATGTGAAGGTGTTTTGGGAAAGAAATTATCGCGTATTATTAGAGTAGAGTCGCGTTTTGTGAGCGCGGACAATTTTCGTGTTGAAATTTTTTGTTACCACTTGCTCATACCACCTATCCTGACCTGAAGTGCCATACCTTTTGCGTGGTACATAAATTGCATGCTGCAGGCTGGATCGACGACACGATATAGCCCGGCTATTGTCCCGTGGACAGATTCACTTCGACGACTACTGAGCAAACACAGCAAGGAAACATTGCTCTCAGTGGTCGAGGAATGGTTCAGGCACACAGACACTCTTCCACACGGCAAAGCCGATGACGACGAAGACGATGGCGACGAACAAATAATAGAAGTCGGTACATTAGCTGACTACGAAGCATTGCGCCAGTCGCAAGTACACAATATTGCTAATCGCATCATAACCATGGATTGGGTATGTTGAATGAGCCGTCCTTGTTGAATTTGCTACTACTTCACAAGCTTATCACGCTAACGCGTCAATGTCTCCATAGCCAAAAGGACTGACACATGACCAAATTGCTATGCTTGATCTCGTATGGCTTCAAAACCGATATCTCACTGGCCGGACGTGGCGAGTCTGGCGATTAAAATCAGGTAAGATACAAAGAGTTACTTCAACATGGAACTGATGCTGTTCTAAACGCGACCATATGGGCATAGATGAACACAGGCCAGACTTACATGTACATATGGAACCAGCGGAACTTCAGGCTAGGATGCGACGACACTTTACTGCTTATTTTTCTCGATGCGTGAGTTGTCAATTGTCTTTAGTTATGTCTAGATAGTCTCAATGATTCTAATCATGCTGCCAATTGCATAGCACATTTATGTATCGGCATGCACATTGCATCCAAACACTAGAGAAGAAACGCCAACGATTTGGATTCGGATATCTTTCTATGATACTTCCCCTTCTATACCATCAAATGCCAGTAACATATACCTCGTTCAGTTCCCTGGTTCCGACACTATCCTTTGTGGATCTAATATTCGGCCTGACGTAAAGCAATTCGTACTGCAGGTACTGTAAATAAGTGATAATATCGGATCGACGGATCTAATTATTGTCGTGACTAAAACAAAGCTGTACTAGGTATTGGTAGAGACGTTTAATGCCGCTTCTCTATGGGAACAAGATTTGAAGAGCAAGCATATATCTTCATTATACCAGCTGACACTTTATCGAGATGCTCAAGGACCATGGAGTCAATATCGATTGAACGAAGTAGATGCAAATCCTCTTGCCCCACCAAGTAAATGGCCCACACTAGAGCAAAACAAGTATGTGTCTGGACGAGAAGCTAGTAGGCGAATCCAACCACTACCCTCCTCCGCAGTAAATGAACGATTGAAGGTGGTTAAAAGCAAATTTGGTAACAGCCAGCTGGTTGGACCTGAAAGGATGTTTGTCAAGGTTAGTATAAGGGATGAAATGTTACAAACGTGTCTCTGGACTAACATGGGCTTTTGTAGATACGGATGCCACTACGCGGCTTGCCTGATGATCGATTGTGGGATTGTAAGCTGCGATTTGACGGCAAAAATGTTGCTGAAGGATTAAAACAATTATTAGCCAAAGGCGCCATTGATGCTTCTATTATGCCTGAATGGTTAACCGACATTTCATCCACGACAACAAATACCATTACCATTACACCTGAAGGTCTTGAAGATCAAGATTCATAAATCATGGAATCTTTAATGTAAAATAAATACATATTACGATACGCTATTCTACAGTGCCTAACAAATGTAAAAAGTATAACCAGTCCCTTTGCCTGATTCCATGGTCGCGCAAACTTTATTGGTCAGACATAATTGCTCAGCAAAATATTATTCAGGTTTATTGTTTATAACGGTTGCCTTAAGTCACTCATTTGATGTAAATAACTTGCTATAATGTCGATCTTATCTTTATAGTATGCGAGTGTAGCCACGGGGGAATATGAGGATATAGTTGTCCAAAGACGATGGCTTTCGCATTGTCTTATTTCTCAGTATTTACTGCTGTTTCATCTACAATAACTTCACTTTGATCGCTCTTTGAAGGGTCTTTTCTATCTCGAAACAAGGAATGTTGCTTAATGAAGAGAGAAGCGACAACAGCTATGGCTGCAAACCCTGCCATGACCGTCCAAGCGGTTTTGAAACTGGATACGTAGCATGTGATGGTAATGTCTTGTTGCTCTGGCGATAGCACTCCTGAGCGAATAAATGTAGTGCTTTGCAATATTGATGTAACCAGATCAGCAGAAAGATGATCACCCAAACAGCTTTGAAGGCCATTGTTGACGATCGCCGATGCAACAGCAATACCAACGGCAGATCCCAGGTTCATGAAAAAATTCACGAGCACCGTGACGACAGCTACGCAGCGTTTGTGTACGTTAGCCTTTTTCATTGCGGTTAGTCCTATCAAATCTGTCTTACCTAATTCATGCTTCTCGCATGCAGATTGTGCTGCCACAGTGCTACAAGCATACACCATACCCGCTCCTGATCCAGCAACAATCAGAAATCCATACATCTCCCCAAACGGCGATGTACTAGTGAACAATGCCAATAGCCCAATACCTAGAGCAGCAAGACTTGTACCGATGGTAATACTGGATTCGAAATTAGATATATATCATGATTTAAGTCATCTCATGATCTATGATCTTACATTGGTTTGTATGTGTTAAACCGGCCCATCAAGTAACCTCCGATACTTGAAGTAACGGTAATGGCAGCTTGGCCAACAATTATTCGGACACCAGACATTGTAGCTGAATCTCCACGAGCAGCCTGTATTCCAAAAATGGTCAAAAACATGTTTAAATAAGTTATTGATGAGGACGCTCATACCTGTAAAAATAATGGAAGTTCGATGATGACTGAGAGCCAAGCTCCGCCAAAAAAGACGTTGAGCAAACAAATACAAGCGACGGTACGTTTTTTGAACAAATGTAAAGGAATCATAGGCTCCTTTGCAAATTTCCCTTCTATAAGGGCCAAGACCGGGATCAAAAAGACCGCAACAATTAGACAAGATAGTACTGTCGCAGAACTCCACGAATATTTAACTCCTCCCAAGTTAAGTGCCACCAACATCAGGGTGGCAAATGCCAGCAGTATGATCGTTCCTGAATAGAATCGTTACCATTAGATGGCGTGATAGTAGTATATTCTCTTAATGTGCATCATTTACCAAGATAATCTATTCTTTTCATCTGTGTTCTGATGGATGTGGGCTCACGATGCTCCTTGAAAAAGAAAACCAATAAAATGCATCCTATACCTCCAATTGGAAGACTGTCGTTATTGTTAGTCAACATGAATTTGATGCAACATTGATAGAACTCTTCCCATATTACTTGATGAAAAAGGCTAGATAGTGAAATAGATAAGATGACAATCCGGTTTTCCAAAACATCACTGACAGCACTTACCCCATTTCCAGCTGACATGATCTGTGAAAGCTCTAGCGAAATAAAAGGATTAGGCTAATGATAAAATTTGTTAAGCTGCATACATTGGACGTACCCCTAAATGGATGATTCATTGTTAAAATAGGATGCAAGCTCATAATTTAACACTACAATGTCGACAAAGTCTCTAAACAATCAAAACCTACACCTGAAGGTCGATAGGTCAGTGATGCAGACAAACGAGTATAAAGTACAAATACTTCTGCTAAGAGCACGTACCTATCAATGGTCCACACACAGATGCAACTGCGAATACCGAGCTGATCAAAGCCGAGTATTGTCCTACAAAAATTAATTAACTTCAGCAAAAGAAATTTTCATAATTTCCCAGCAGCTACCTCTGGCGTATAAAGGTATCATATCGGCAGTCTAAGAAGTACACCAAATATAATCAGAAATGTGTAAGATCTATAAACCATTCACCACGAATGTGTACTAACAGTGATGAAAACAATTCCAAAAACGCCAGCGCCACCAGCGCCCTGAAGAGCTCGCATAGCAATGATCATTATCATGTTCGTGCTCACTCCACACATGACTGATCCAAGGAGGAAAACGAACACGGCCACTAGTAAAGAATTTTTGCGACCAAAGATGTCGCTTAGTTTGCCATACATTGGCTTTGGAGATATGTCAATATATATGCATGTGGTTGAGCTCTGATTTGCAAGTGTTAAATTTACCTGAAGCGCATCAAATGATAAGATATAAGCCTAAATTGGTAATAACGAAATTGTTGGTAATGCGAAAATTAATGTTCTTCTTTGCGATGCATGATTTTTACCGTTGCAATCCAAGATGCTTGCTCGAGGGCATTGAAGTCAGATCCAATCTTTGGAATAGCCGTGGCTACAATAGTGCTATGAATACTGCCATCAGAAACATTGAAATTTCGATTACTACGCAAATGAATTATCTTACGTGTCGACCGCCGCTAAGAAAAGTGACAAACTAAGGCTAAACATCAATCAAACCTAGCAATCAATACAAAGATGTGTAAGGGTTCTTCGGACGTTGATATACTTTACCCCAGAAAAGTCAACCACCATTGAACGTTGGTCAAAGGAATGCCAACCTCGTTAGGAGGAAAACGATATCGCTTGCTATCTGTAGGTGAGGGATCATTACTTTCAAGTGAAGCTACTGTAACATCATTTGTTGGAGCATCGCTGTCCAACGAAACGCTCATGTAGCTTCTTTTGAGACCGTTCCAGGAAAGAAGAGGGGCGTGCGATAGTCCGGGGATCCGGGATTTTTTTATTATTATTTTTGCCCAAGTCATATACAAGATGACTGATCTGGGCTAGGGAACTGCACCTCCGCCGCAGTTACATTACACAAGGAAAACCTAATCGCCTTGCCGGGGGAATGTGTATTTTATACACCAAAAAAAAAAAAAAAACCAGACAATCAAGGAATACTTGCACAGTCGATAACGATATCTCATCAGGTCTATGAAGATCCTATAGTCCTGTTAAGGACCGAAGATCAGTTTGAAGTGACTGGAATTATAGAGCGTTCCCTGATAACCTGTATCCGTTTCCGCATTGAAATAAAAAGCCTATACATCAACAATCAACATCACACCAGTATTGCACTTCTCTTCAGATCAAATGATAATTCTTGATTATTCACGTTGTAAAGTCAGCAACATATTGTTATACGTTGCCTCAACCGACACATGCAATAGAATGCATTTTTGCCCATTACATTAAGCCTACTACGGTAGTAGATATCTCATGTAAAGGAAAACAGACTTCCACTTCTCATAGTAGAATTTAGATAGTCCTGTGTATTGTTACTAGCAATACGAACCATCTCAAATTCGATATCTGGTACGAGCAGTCACGATGATACAGTGATCTTCCTCATCGACACCGACACCAGTGTGTTTTGAAAGCGGTACGCTATGGATCTCGGATTAGATCGTATAAAATCCCTTCTTAAGGCACTTGGTAACCCTGAGAAATCTCTCCAAGTGATACATGTTGCTGGAACGAATGGCAAAGGATCTGTCTGCGCCTACATTGCATCAATTCTCGATTCTGCAGGATTCAAGGTCGGTCGATATAACTCGCCACATTTCATCACACCATCAGACGCTACTCAAATCAATGGGCAAGTCTTAGCTGCAGAGGACTACCAAAGTTTGATAGACAGGGTATCAACTGTGGACAAGAAGAATACTTGCAACGCGTCCAGCTTTGAAATTACAACCGCAGCTGCAATATTGTGGTTTTATGAAAGCCGTGTAGATATCGCTATCATAGAAGTTGGGTTAGGAGGAACTCTGGACGCAACTAATGTATTTGATTATCCCTTGGTCAGTGTTATCACTCCCATTGGGATGGATCACGCAAGTATTTTGGGAAATACCATTGAGGAAATTGCCGCCGCAAAAGCTGGCATCATGAAATCTCAATGTCCTGTTGTTATATCTCCTCAGCCCGAGGCTCAAGTTATGGATGTACTGAAAGCGAAGGCTCATCAACTTTCATGTCCCGTCATACTATCTCCCACTGCTGCTTGGAGTCTCAATTCAGACGAGCCAGCATGGGCAACTGTCAAAGTTAGCGGGCCTGACGACGCCAATACCGAAACATACCAGTTTAAGATACCACTGTATGGAGACCATCAGCTCGTCAATGCTGCTACAGCAGTGAGCACTATTCACATGTTGAAGTCAAAGAGCATAGAGTTCGGGAGAAAGATTAGTATACAACACATAGAAGAAGGAATGGCTGAAACCAGATGGCGCGGTCGGCTAGATCTTCTTACCATGAATGAATACCCCTGGCTTGGATCAAACTATAACATCAAAGAAATGTTTGTTGATGGAGCGCACAACCCGCCAGCTGCAATAGTACTGCGACAGTTCGTTGATCAGCAATTGAAAGCTCGAGGCTTGGACAAGGTTCATTGGATAGTAGCGTCTACTGAAGGAAAAGATTTAAGGGAGTTGCTTAACATACTATTACGGCCACAAGATTCTATATGTGCCGCGACATTCACTCAGCCTGAAAATATGCCGTGGATATACCCCATGCCTCAATCAAACATCATTGAAGCGGCAACAACCATTACAGACAATTGCACTATAGAAAGCTCTCTAGACGCAGCTTTACACACAGCTGGAAAACTCGACCCCTCCAAGCAATTGATCGTCCTGTGTGGTTCGCTGTACTTGGTAGCTGATCTTTATCGGCTGCATTGCTAAAATAATAATATTTTTCATCTTTTCACCACTCCAACTTGCCCATAACCATAACACATCCTCAGCCCCCAACTACTTGTGATTGATGACATTTTTATAAAAATGTAGATTTTTTCGAAATGTTTAGACAAATTTTCTTGTTGAATTTGGTGTTTGGTTATATCAACGTGCGCACCCTTCATTCGTAACTTCTAATGTTGCACTTGCGACCGGAGTCAACCGAGTATTATATTCAAATTTAATGAGTAGCTTCCTCAGCCTCATCAGCAACAGGCTCTTCGTCATAAGCAGCGAGTTCTGCAGACAAATCGTCGGAGATCTTGGGAGCCTGTCAAAATCAGTTGATATTAGCATTCAATGATGGTGTTACTTATGAGCGATGGATATGGATGTTTACCTCAGGAGCAGCAGGGAGCTTGAGATCCTTAACTTGACCCTCCTCGGAACCTTGAGCCTACAAAAACAAATCAATGAGCAAAACGTGTTCTGAAATCGAAATACAGTTGCCCGAATAGGCGGCTTGTCTCATTTTGATAAAGTAGTCAAGAGATACATACAACGGGGGCGGGCTTGTATCCCTTGAGCTCCTTGATGTAAAGGTCCTGAATGACATCTGTAGTTTCACAAACGATTAGAAGCTGTTACTTAGATTCAGTGCCTTTTTCTTTAATGAACGAAATCACTTACCCTTTTGGACGGGCATTGAGGGGGTGATGAAAGTGCGGACGGCCATGACGGGAAGAGCAGGGCGCATAGCGACCTTCATGGGAGCAGCCTAATGGCAAGAATGTAATCAGTATGAAGTAATAAACTTGTCAGAAGTTCAAGTAATAATATCGTTCAACGTACTACAAGAGAGCGAGTGGCGACACGAACAAAGGACATGGCGTAAAAGACTTGAATGAGATGTCGAGAATGTGTTTTTTTTGTCGGCTACCTAGGCTTTGTATTTTCTCTCAAAAAACTGCAAGGTGCGACCTCGTGACGTATGATTTTATGACAATATTTAATAAAATTGGAATTGAACCTTCCTTTTAAACGAGAGCGACAACAGAAAACAGACATATTTATAATAATATATGTACATAGTACAGCATGAAGAATTGCTGAAAGATAGTTTCTTCTGTCCAAGATACTTCTATATGAGTCTAGCAGGCTGATACTTCAGATAAAATCGAATATAGCCAGCAAAATCTATTCAAATAGAATCAAAAACGGTATAAACAAGATTTATTCTGTCTATAGCTCTACCTAATTAATTGAAGAAGATGTAGCTGATTCTGTAAAAGGTACGGATAATAGGTTCGATACAAGCTTGCTGCAAAATCACTTCAATGTAGCTAAAATTTCACGGGCGTGACCATCAATGAGATTTTCTCTTCGTTGTGATGACGTAGAATTCGCCAATTTTCGGTTGCAAAGGGTTTTGTTATTGCTCAAATATCAGCGACTATCGACTCTATTGTGAGCAGACAGACAATCCAACATGCTCAGAGTGCCACGATTGCAGTCAACTATCCGGGCAGTTGCACCGGTTTCTAGAACGCGTACGACGCTCCTTGTATCCAAGGTATGACATTGCGCCGCTATCAGTGATTCTTCTTATGCCAGTATTGTATTGACCTTGTCTATGTTCTTAGCGTTTCGAGAGCACCACAGTTACCGAAATCAACAAATCAGGCAGCTCCATTGGCGCAAAGCTGACAACCGCTACTCTTTTGTTGACTGCAGGTTACTCTGGAGCGGTGTACTACGCTTTGAACAACGAACCTTTCCACGACACTTTCACCACATATGTTCCCGGCGGCGAGCTAGTCTTGGATTATATTGACGAAGTTCAGAACAACAAAGATCTTCAAGAATACCGCCGAAAGGCTCGTGAGTTGACTAAGCAGGCTTCAGATTATGCCAACACTGCCAAAGATTATAGCATCAAAGCAAAGGATGCCACTGTCGACGCATATGAATACGCCAGTGACACCATTGCAAAGTTGACTGGTTCAAGTGAAGGCGCAGCAGCACCAACTCCAGGTGCTCCTGCTCCTGTCAAGAGGAAGGGAACAGAGTCTTTGTTCGCATCAGCAAACCCTGCTGAAGGCGTTGTATCAAAGCCAGGCAAAATCTCTTTATACACCGATGATGAATCCAAGGGTGAACCAGCCAAGGTCACTACTCAACTCATCAAGGTCAACAAAATACAATCAAATGAACCCTCTATTGTTCAACTCTCAGCTGTTGTTAGTGAACTTGCCGATATTTTGAACAATGCAGGAATGGCTAAGCAAGGCAATGAATTTGTAGCTAGCGCTCAAAATCAACTAAACCACTTGAATCAGCAATTTGACAAACTTCGAAATGAGCAGAATGAAGTTCTGTCCACCGTTGTTCAATTGAGCAAACGTGGCGATCAACTGACTTCGGAATTTGACAAATATGCTACTGATGCTCAAGGATTGCTTAAGAAATCTGGAGAGGAGGCTGTTGAAAAGGTTAAAGCAAAGGAGTCAGAGTTGAAGGAACAGTTTGGCAAGGAACGTGCCTTGTTGAATGAGACTTTCAGCAGCACATTGACTACTCAGTTGTCTCAACAACAACAAGCACATCAAGCAGAGCTCAAGGAAGCCCTTATTGCCCAAGCTACCCAATTGCAACGTCAATTCGTTAACGAAGTCAAGCACCGTGTTGAGCAAGAACGCGCCGGTCGACTTGCCAAATTAGATCAAATCACCTCACGCTACCAAGCTCTGGAACAGCATGCTGTCTCCAATGCGGAGCACATTGACCATTCGCGACAAACCCACAAGGGTCATATTGCCGTCCGAACACTCCGAGATAAACTCACTGCCCCACACAAACAGCCTTTTGAAGCCGAATTAGAAGCTGTTCGTCGCAACACTGCCAATCTCGAGATCATTCAAGCTGCCTTAGATACTATTCCTCGCGAACTTGCTCAAGAAGGTGTCGACACCATTGTTGATCTTGCTGATCGATTCCAAATTGTTGCTGCTGAAGTTAGAAATGTTGCACTTGTTCCTCAAGATGGTGGTTTGCCTAGTCACGTTGTAAGCAAGGTGTTTGGCAAGATGATGTTCAAGAAATATGGTTTAGTGGAGGGCGATGATGCTGAAGCTCGCCTGGCGAGAGCAGAGTATTATCTTCACGAAGAAGATCTAGAGAATGCCGCTAGAGAACTTAATCAACTTGATGGCTGGCCCAAGAAGCTGGCCACCGATTGGATTAAGGCAGCACGAAGACATCTAGAAGTCAAGCAAGCTTTGGAGGTATGTTGAAAAAAGTTGGATATTTATGATCAATGCGTGACGATGTGACTAATCTGGACTTCACCTTTAGATTGCTGAAACACAGATACTTCTTTCCAGCTTGGAAGAAGCTTAAGCAAATGAGACGGTCATACCGTTCGAGTACTTGAAAAATACCGAAAAACAATAAAAAAGAAATATATAGACTCCTACAGCATGCGTTGTTGAAAAGGAGATAGTTACATCCAACAATAATTTAGCATTTTACCTGCCTCCTCAATCTCAACAGGATGATTTTGCAGTGCAGTGCAGTGCAGTGCAGTGAGCAAGGTTTGAAATTTGGGTCCTTCGCGTGCCATCATTGTCGGCAGATGTCTAAATACAGCAGTTGATGCATGCACGCACCTTGGTATTTCGCTTATTAAAAGTGACAATGTCAATGCCCCCGAAAGCGGTTGGTTTTATGTTAGTAGAGTAAGATGTATTGAGCCGTGCGTATCCTGAAGCAGTTTATCTAGTACCGAGCTTTCTGGGTGAACCAATTTCATAATACTCTGATTCAAAAGCTCGGACCAACTCCGATTAACCACCAAGGTTTAACTTTGCCCGCAGCGTTGGGGCTTTGGTTTGCTAGACGGTGATTTATTCTGTTTTATCCCGTACTTGTCAAGATCTTTAGCATGAATTTATGTCATGCAGAAACAGTGTTTACCTCTCGGATACGACAATGCTGGCTTGTGTTTACGAGCGCGAGACACTGCTACTGGCAGCTTACAATTCGCGATAATTGGGAAAACATCGAGAGTTTAATACGCAAATTTCCGTGCAAGTGCCCATAAATGGGACATGTCCCAAAATTAATCCTCCGGGAAACGCGAGTCTTTAACTTTGTAATCACCATTGATTGGGCTATTTGGTAACGGAGTGGCAATTCATTGGGCGCAATCGAGGCTGTATACCATTGGCCGGGAAATTTTGCCTCCGACAAGGTGGGCAATAGATGACGCCAGATACCTGCAAACAACAAATAAAAGCACTGCTTTTGACAAGATCACAATGTGACGGAAGGGTTGCCATCCTCAGAAAACTAACGAAAAGACGGAAGAAGTGATTGAGTATTCAGTATTAATAAGCGGCAGAAAGATATGGATTATCGACATCATCAATCCGACCCGAGAAAGTCAGCACAATGACTGAAAGATGTGACGGCGATTTTGTAAAGGTGGATCCATGCCCCAAAAGTCTCGTCAGTCTTGCATAACTTTTTCACTTTTACTGTTGTTAGACCATGGCCTCATCTGCCATTCAAGAACTTATTCAAGACGTTGATAACCAGCTTAACGGCTCTATCACAATTGTTGGTAAGATAGTAATACAGCTATTTTTTTTTTAACTTTAGAGTAGCGCGTACGCCTGTTTAGAAGTCGCCAGACGTTTTTCTCGGGAAACAGCCTCAGTATACGTGCGCTACGTTGGGGGTGATCATGCCATGGAAGTTCTGACCATGTTTATTGTACTATAGTGCTGGGAGCTTCTGGAGATTTAGCCAAAAAGAAGACTTTCCCTTCGTTGTTTGGCCTCTATCGCAATGGCTTTTTGCCAAAGGAGACTCGCATTATTGGCTATGCCCGCACAAAGATGGACCGTGACGAGTTTGTCAAACGAACGACCGAGCATATGAAACTTGGAGAATCTCCTGATGCAAAGAAGAAGTTGGATGAGTTCCTTAAGCTCACTTCTTATCACAATGGCCAGTATAACGAAGATGCCAGTTGGGAAGACCTTGCTCGATATGTCGAGAAGATAGAAGGAGATACTAAGCAGAAGAACCGCTTGTTCTATGTTGCACTCCCACCTTCCGTCTTCTTGGATGTTGCTTCCGGTGTTCGTAAGCACGTCTATTCAGACGGTTTCGTCAACCGTATCGTCATCGAGAAGCCCTTTGGTAAGGATCTCGAAAGCTCTCGTGAGCTTGGTACCAATATTGCCAAGCTTTTCAAGGAAGATGAGGTATTGTATTCACATATCTAGAGCATCCTGGATACAAGCCTTGTTGCAGCTTACTAAAATTTCTATAATGTGATGTCTCAGATTTATCGCATTGATCACTATCTCGGCAAGGAAATGGTCAAAAACTTGATGACCTTGCGTTTCGCCAACGTTTTGTTCGGCCAAATTTGGGACTCAAAAAATATTGACAATGTACAGATTACGTTCAAAGAACCATTTGGAACTGAAGGTCGTGGTGGCTATTTTGATGAATTCGGCATTATCCGGGATGTCATGCAAAACCGTAAGTTGGCAGGGCTAGATTTTGTTAATCTATTTCATGTGCAATTCATTGCTGACATCTCACGTGGCTAATTTCTTTTGATAGATTTGCTTCAAGTATTGTCACTTGTTGCTATGGAAAGACCCACTGGTACAGATGCTGAGTCCATTCGCGATGAAAAGGTCAAGGTACTCCGCTGCATTGAGCCCATCAAGCTCGAGAATGCTCTTCTTGGCCAATATGTTGGCAATGGTGAGAAGCCTGGATACAAGGAAGATGATTCTCTCAAGAACAAGAACACAAATTGCCCCACCTTCGCCGCATTGGTCGCCTATATCCATAATGAGCGATGGGAAGGAGTTCCATTTATCATGAAGGCCGGTAAGGCTTTGAACGAGCCCAAGGTTGAAATCCGTATTCAGTTCCGCAATGTCTCTGGAGATCTGTTCAAAGACACTCCTCGTAACGAGCTTGTCCTCCGCATTCAACCAAGTGAAGCTGTGTACATGAAGTTCAACAATAAGCATCCCGGTCTTTCGTACCAAACATTGCAGAGCGACTTGGATCTGACATATCATCGCCGCTACTCCGACTTAAAGATTCCTGACGCCTATGAGGCTCTTATTTTGGATGTCCTTCGTGGTGATCACTCCAACTTTGTTAGAGACGATGAGCTCGATGCCGCCTGGAAGATTTTCACTCCCATTCTTCATGAAATTGAGCAGAAGCAAGTCCAACCCAAGGAATACAAGTACGGCAGTCGCGGACCAGCAGACTTGGACGATTTCGTAAGAAAGTTTGGTTATGATAGATCTGGTGCCCAGAATTACGAGTGGCCAGTCAAGAATGTTAGCGCTGAAGACAAGTAAAAATTGCTTGTGGTGTTGCAAAGCTTATGGCTATCATTCTCTTTTTCATTTCTATGACAAATTGGTCGTCATAAATTGTACAGTCTCGTCCCGAAATAAAGAAAAAGGAATATACAGTTTATTTTTTTCATTCAGAAATCAAATATTCACAGAGCACCTGACGTTTTAAAGATGAAATTGTTAGCCGTCAGTCGATGCTCTCTTTTTTGAACATCGGGTATCTTGGTAGGTTCAATCGGATAAAGACCAAATTTCCATATCAATGCATTGGAATTTTGGTCGCGTGCTTAATATATCATTACAGAACGTCTCGCAGGCTTCAGAGTATCCGTGCTCCAGGTCAGAGTTGATCCACAACCCGAATTTGCCATGTCCACCACCGAGGGCAATGAAGCCTTTTTGAGTCAATATCATATATGAGTTCATACCGGTACAATGATAAACTTGAAATGAGCCACCATTAGGATCACACTTCCATAGAAAACTACCAAGTATACAAATCAGTTGAGCTGCCTTTCCGCATATGTGTTGAAGAGATGGAAACTTACCATTCTCCATTACCATAGTAAAGCTGGCTGGGATGAATGCGCTCTGATATATATGCGCCAAAAATGCCATCGTATTCGTCACGAACGGCCAATATACATGGTTCTTTGCCTTTGGTGTTGGAGTACAGAGTGCTCATACTAATTCCATGGTGAGCAAAGCTGTATTCAAGGTCCCAATTTTGCTTGAGCAACTGCCGAGGGGGAAAATGCTCTCGTACCTAAGCGATAATTGGTTGATATTAGTACTTATGCTCTGTCTATCTAAAGAAAAATTAATTGAACAAAGTTAAAATAGACTACCATGCAGGCTATCCGGTCGGTTACGATATGGGAGGGGTCGATAGGCCGCTGACGCAAAGTTGGTGGAAATGCAAATCGTGAACCTGAAAAATTGGACCCTTTGCTCAGAAGATGAGATGGTGAGTCTGGGGAGCAGCTTTCGGATAATGTCAGGTCGTCATCAATCAAACTATCATCCTCTTCAAAAAAAGCATCGAAGAAATAGCTTGGCGCCAATGTTGAAGAGTCCGAAGATTCTGATTGTATTGTTGTCACTAGCTGTAAGCTGTCTTTTCGTCTAAGCATAGGAAATGCCGGTATTTGATATCCTTGAAGCCCCTTTAATAGTTGTGAAGTAGCTGACTCTAGCGAAGACATGCTAGACGATGGTGAGGAAAACGAACATTCTATGGGCGCACAATTGATCGCCGTTGTAGCTGTATTCCAAAACAATGCTAAGCATGGAAAAATGTTGAGTCCACACAATTACTTCTCGCATCAATCAAAAGTCAATAATGTACCTCTATCAGTGTCATTTTCAAAGAAAACGTTGGAGCTAGTGCGGCATAGAGACCGCTGAGAACGAGCGTATATATTATCGCTTGTATGTCGTCGTCGCGGAGATTCTGAAACCCGGTTTATCATTGTGTGTCCTGTCGGCTGTGGGACGTCCATGATTTCCAATTACGTTGGAATAAAAAAGAAATGGAAACTACCTCAACAGAGTCAAGGGTTTTACGAACTGGTTGAAAAGTATATAAAGGGAGGAAATAAGGGAGGATAAAAAAAAGTTGTGCGGTGCAGTTTGTGCCCCACAAGGTAATGCCGTTTCAAGCATGTCACGCGCGACATTTTGACAAAATCGGGAAATTTGGGTAAAAGATGGACAAACCTCAACTACGACATTATGAGTGTGGCGCTCGCAGTTGCTGGGTGTTCCATACGGATGGGTTGTTATGGCCAGTTGTACAGGCCGTGTTATTTGCAATCACTGATAACTCTTTGGTTCATCAAGAAGTTAGGTCATTTGTTCGGAATTCCCATACCAGCACTTTGTTTCACATTAGCAATGATTCAAAGAATATTACTTCAGGTTTATTTCATAGCACTGAGGAAATTCACTAAGTGATTATTCATATACACATATCTCTTATTCATATATACTAATTTACTGATAGAAGTCAATGCCTCCTATTTGGCGCACCTGAAACCTGCAAACACATAAGGATATGCACGCTGGTACCAGTTGCGGAAAGATTTTCTTTCTGCCATGACTGGGTGGGTAGCCCAACTTCCGCCCAAAATGACATTGTGCTTGCCATCGAAAAAGTCAGCAGAATATCCAGGATAAACTTGTGAATTTACGAAACCGTCATGCTCCTCCCATACGGTCGAGGTCCATTCCCAAACGTCACCGAGCAAATGAAGTTTTTCATTGTCGACGGAAGTGGGATGCCAGTTGCTAAAACCTACGTTGGGTACCTTGGCACTCTTAGTTTTGAACTGCTCACGGAAATGGATCAGCTCAGACTCGGTAGGTAGTCTCATCCCCTTGACTTGTGCGTAGGTGCTAGCATCATCCCCAGACAAGCACACGGGCCAATCAGAAGCAAGGGGCAGCGGGCAGGGTCCAAATACGGTCTTGACAGTAAAAGTGTTCTCGCTCTCTCTAATCCACGATTCAGGGATACGGTCCAAGCGGTCATTATCTTGCAGATATTTCAGATACTCTCCATTGGTTACTGGACGGGATTGAATGGTAAAGCTACCAACGGTAACTTCTCTTTTGGGGTGTTCGTTGTCCCAACCAAATGCAGTGTCAGAAGATAATTCCTGTTGTTCATCATCAGCTTCCAAATCATCATGGCCAAGAGTGACAGTACCAGAGTCAACATTAACCATCTTGGCCGGGCTCAATGGCGTGCAGGAGGCCGGGTTCGAAATTTGCTTGTTAACCCATTTTGGAGCAGCAAAGCCACGGGGAGGCGAGATATTGGGGCTCTGGACTAACATGTATAATAGAGTTTCCAGGTGCATTGCCTCATGCTCGAACGTCATCCAAATGATTCTTGCCATACGTTTCGTCATATGACGTTTGCCGGTAGCACAGTCTTGAACAAAATCTCGGAGACGGTTATGTACCCGGTTGGAGAATTCAATTATTTGTTCCACTTTTGGCCAGTCTTCCTGATTAACTGGCACTTCCGAGTGTGGATTACAAACACTGGGATCGTCCATATCAGGATCGATACCGCGTTCAAAAATATCGGCATATTCCGCTGGTTCAGTGTAAGGTTCTTTCAGCGCACGGGACAACTGAATGTCCAAGAAGGCGGGGATATGTCCAATATAGAAAATAAAAAAATGCCTCAATGCGATGGGTCGTTCAAACAGCATGTTTCTTGTCAAAACCGTTTGAGTGACTGACTCCCATGACTTCCATAGTTCGTCCCAAGCCTTTTCGCTGGGCAAAGCTGGAAATCCAGCTTGCAAATCATTTATCAAATTCTGGCCGCGCATAAAGTGGAATGAACCCTTGTTGCTGATAACCATAGAGTATTGCTTTCTGGAGTCCTGCCAATGACCAGTCAAGTTCAATTCGGCAGCATCCATCAAAGTATTCATTTCGTCAATGGAATACTTGTATGAGCTTTCAACATATATGAGCTCGTCTTTTGCCACGAAAATTTCAGTGGCAGCGCCGTTTGCTGGGCGATATTTCAATGTACAATCAGATAGAGCCTGATAGTGCGCAACATGCCTACCCTCATCCTCTTTATATTCTGATATGTAAGCGAATTTCGATCTGTCGATGAAAGAAGTGCCCAACATTTCATTGACGTGATCTAAACCGTTCATAATAAACTCTTTGGTGATACCTGCAGGTTCATTGTAGGCCAAGGCAATTGTTTGTGGGTCGTTACGCTGGTCAACGCCAATTAGGAAATTATCTCCAGGAACCATGCATTCCTTTCGAATACGTCCAATAAAATCAGCAGCCTCCTCCCTCTTGAGATTGCCCACTGAGCTTCCCAACCACATGATAGTCCTTGGTGTTTGCTTATCAAACTTGGTTGACAGCCACTCGATACCATCATCGTAAGTTCCCAATAAACCCATCAATTTCACATTGTTAAAAGTGCCAAGCGATGAAAGAGATCTTTCAAGTTCCTGCAAGTCGAGGTCCAAAGCATAGTATGTGATATCACGCTTGTGTTCTTCTAAAGCTTGAAGTACTAGTGACGTTTTGCGGAGTGCGCTAAATAAATTGATGGCCAAAGTTACGATTATGCAAAATTGTGAGCCATCATGTTCATGTTATTGCTTACTTACCCCGCTCCTAATTCGATGATAGCACTTCCATTCGGTATGTGAGCGACGATTTCTTCTCCTTTGCGCTTCAATATATCAATCTCAGCGTTTGTCAAGTAATACTCGGGAAGGTAGGTGATTTGATCAAATAGTTGCAGACCACGATTGTCGTATAATACCAAGGTCGGAATGGACTTTTGATTATAAGGTTTGTCGAGACCAGCAACGATCGACTCGATAAGATTAGAGTCTCCAAAAGCATCGTCGGTTCCAGTGGCCGAAGTTGGGCGAATATCAACAATGTGATATGTTTGTGCGTTCGGAGGTGTGACCGGAGGTGAAGGACTAGCCGGTCGCTTCACAGGAAGACTGGCAATCTTTGATGTAATTTCGCTTTGACGGTTCGGGCTGTCTACCAAGTGAGTAGTATCAACCATGATTGCTTTCTGAACTGACGTGTAAAAGTGAAAAACAAAAAAAATACATACCATCCAGATTCCCCAAGTATTTATATCATTTGAACCACGGCAAGCGGCGTACGAACTTTTTGTACCTTGGCCATTAAGCGTACTTATTGGCTATATGGTTTCCAAAGTGGCAGATGTATGATGTCGTAGCAGTCCCGCACCCAAAAAATTCCACGAATCGCTGACCTCGATCAGGAAGCTGTTAATTCCCAGGCCCATCACAAAGCCCGCTTCTCGTTCAGCTCATAGGCCGTACCTCTCACGAGACCAGTGTGGTGCCCCGGGCGCACATGCCTCACTTGCTCCATATAGCCAAGCTGTGCTGAAAACGTGCTATTATGTTGATTTATTGTTACAAATTTTACAGATTTTCTTATGACTAGATTTTTTATACGAGTGTGAGCACTTTAATAGTGCCTTGGCTATTGGCGCTTAGCAGGGTATTTGAGTTTCGTTTCCAACAAACAGAGCTTACAAACTGAGACGGGTCATCTTCATCTGTTGTGTGGCCCTAAAACATGGGGGGGGGGGGAGAGGGCGGTAGATAATCAGTTAATAATCGAACTGTGGTTGTCTGTATATGTTTTGATTATAAATCGGGAATTAGGCAACATAACAACTTACTGTCAAAGCATCAAAACCTCCAAATTTTACACAAGCAAGAGGTGATCGAACCGACTTGTAATACGTGTAAACGGCATTATTTTCACTTCCACACGAGATCCAATCGTTGTTGGTCGATAGTCCAACAAAATTCTTCTCATTGACATGGCCAGTGTATGTCCTGACGCATTCATTGGTATGGACGTTCCACAGTTTTAATGTGCTATCAGTAGACCTAAATTTGGAAATCGTTTAAAATTTGCTGGTGCGCGGTTTAACATTAATGCACAAAACTTACGCAGACACCAATTCATTTTCATTCAGCCATTTGACATATGAAACGGCTTTTCTATGTCCACGAAATATGGATACTGGTTCCTTGGTATTTCTCAAATCGTAATAATGAATATGATGATCTACATGACAACAACTTTAAGTTAGTCTCATGCTATTTTGTAATTATTAATCTAGATTTAAAACGCAGTGAGCGGGTCTTTTTTTTTTTTTTACCTGCACTTCCCATTGCCACATATTGGCTGGATGTCGGTAAAAACTTGACGCAGCAAATGTTTGCGTTCTTTTCAATGGTGCACACGGAGTTGTGCTGATTAATTGACCAGATCTTAACTGTAGAGTCGTCACTTCCTGATGCAAGTAATGTGGGGTCAACTTTGGAATAATCTACACTCCACGTTCTTCGTTTATGCTCATCAAAACTTTGCATAAGCTGTCCAGTTGCCGCGTCCCAAATGGACACCACTCCTTCATAATCAGAGCTTGCCATCTGGTTCTTGATATATGAATTCCATGACAGGCAACTATATGAATCGCTTGTTAATGGTTTGGTTTTATGATTTTGTCCTGCAAATCACTGTACCGACCTTATCTTGTGCCTACAGACCATCTCTTTAATTGGGTATCGCATGATGGGCTCTTCTCGATTACGACTGCGGCCAATGTATCCTGCATCACCTCCATAATTTGTCAGCGATGGCGTCCTCCATTTATCCTCCGTTCGCTCCAAGCCGGATTGACTATCAGAATAGGACAAACTTCCGTCTTCCGATTTGTGATCGTCATCGTTGCGTTGTTCGTCTTCAATGTTGCCATATTCAAAGATTTTGATTTTCTTCGTTACACCGGCAGTTGCGAAATATTCGTCATCTCGATCAAATTCAATGGCAGACACAATGGAAGATGAGCTTGAGATATCCCCATAGCGCAGAGTAGCAACCACCTTAAACTCTGAATGCCTGGCGAATTTGTTCATTGTTGTGGAGAACTCCGATAGGCTGTTGCAATCACCTGTAAGTAGTATCGTTGCTGATCAGCCACTGGTCAGTCTACGACATCCAAAATATTTCCTAGTCATCTTACCATTCATTCTCATGCTAAAGTAATATTCTTCCAAGTCTCCGAAAAAGTGCTCCATTCGTTGTTTTTGGAGCATGAGCTTAGCGTGTCTGATAGTTTATGTAATGGTTAGCAATATTGGTTGTTAACAAACAAGCCATGTCATACGTACTTGGCAGGAGGCAGATTGTCTTCTGCAGACGAACTCATAACATCTCTTTTTCGTTTGTCGCCAGTCTTGGATGTGGAGCGCTCATCTGGAACCTCAGGTCTTGCTTCGCTTATAGCTCGATCTTGGTCACTGGTGTCGGTTTCTTCGTTTTCGGGGTATAAATATCTATCTGGACTTTCATAATATAGATCAGCTGCGTTGCTGCTTTCACCTTTAAGGTCAGCGTGAACGCTAGCCAAGTCAGAATCGATGCAAGCCATTTCCATGGTCAAACGTTCCAACGATTTCTGCTTTTGTTTCTTCACCTTTAGCAAAAACTCCTTTAGGACTTGAGCTCCCAAACGCTTTTCTTCCAGAAGAGATTTCCTCTTTTTGGCTATGAGGGTTGAGACAACTTCATTTACATCTGTCAACTGCGACTCTTTGAGTCCAATCAAGCCAGAAGATATCAGCGACGAAAGTTCCAACGCGAGGGTTCTTTCATCTAGCAAGTGGTCCACTTCACTAAGGTTGCTAGTGTTGAAATGTGGCGAATTACTTCGGCTAACCATTGGTTTTTTGCTTTTGTGTGTTGTCGCCTTCTGTACAATTTTGTTCAATTGGAAATTGGGATATATATGTTCTCGTAAAAGCGAGTTTTGACAAGTTGGACAAGTTTGGTGATGTCCCAGATGTTCAACAATACATTTGTAGCAAAATGAGTGGCCACATCTGGTGATAAATGCTTCCCTAATCATATCTAGACAAATTTGGCATTTAATATCTTCAGCATCAATGAAATCAACTGAATCATCGGCATCTTTCAAAGACAAAATGCTAGACTGACGATGCTCTTGGGATCGAGAACATGATGAGGTACTGCTGGATGATCGTAACCTATCGGGCAGCTTCTTTGGTTTTCCATATACAATAGGGTATCCATCGTATGGGGGTGCAGTATCATCTAAGCCAGCAAAGGGCTTTTCCAACAGCAACGACGGGTAGGCCCATCTTTGGTTGGCAGCTAGTGGTCGTGGTATGTATGTTGATGCAGCTGCAAGTGGCTGACCGCCATATGAGCCCGTGGTTGCGCTTGGATCAGAAGATTGGTCTTCATTTGTGAATGAATGTCGCAAAGGTGATCCTTCTCTAGGTGAAGCTGATACTGGTACTTCGGATACTAAAGACATTGGTTCTGTTTTGTGCTCTGGAAATCTGTCCAGGATGTTGTGTACTCGACTATTCGATAAATGATCAGCTCCGGCTGATATTGCTGGGATATAACTTGAATTACTTTCTCGATGAAAGTTTGGTGATGAAGGGCGGCTTCGGCTATGCCGAGCTGTATTTGTTGGTTCACTTTGATGGGAACTGGCTCTATGAGGGGGCGGTGTTGAAGCTGAGTCGGATGTAATTGATTCACGGTCATCCTGAGTTATGGACGACTGGTCGTCAGCAGTAGCAGCCGTGCTTTCTCTACTTTCATCATTGTCTGGCATGACTGGTACTGATATATGCTGTCCCATATTGCTGTTATTGGAGGAGGTAGGTGTATGATAGCTCTGATCGTCGGAATGAAGACTGAACACAGAATGAAAATATTAGTAAGCGATATCGGTAGTAATGGAAGACTGAACTATAAAGTTGAAAATACCTTGTTGCCTGCTCAAAAGACATAATGTCCACAAAAGAGCAAACGCGATATAATGGCTTGCATTCAACGTAAGCCTGAGCAAAGGAACTGAACTTTTGGGCACCACCAGACATCCACAAATGTCAATCCCACTCACGTGCTTTGCTTCTTTCAGCTATTATTTTTCAAGTGCCTAATTTATAGCAAAGCGATACCAGTGAAATTTGTAAAGCTAAAGATAGTGGCATAATGTAATGCTCTCAAACCGTAGGCATGTTAGTTTTCCAACTTTTTATTTATATTTTTTTGTGATTATTCATTTTTCATATAAAATTCATTCTTTGGAAAGCTTCTATAGCAAACATTTAGACACACAAGTACAGCAAAAGAACGAATCTTGAGCGACACAAAAGAGAAATCCCAAACAGCTAGAATAGAACGACTAAATAAACCAACAAAAGTAAACAGTGAGAATTACAACGGGCTAAAAGAGTTGAAAAAACAATATCATTTGTACAAGAAGAGGCGCCCAATCTTATGACGACAATGGTTCTGCTGCTGGTGGAGCAGTTGGCAGGTTTTCTTCGTTATTCCCAGCCGGTACTGAATTATTTGCCGTTGCATTATCAGCCTGCTCCTCAATGCCACTTCGCATCTTCTTGTTCGGTTTCTCATTATTCACAGTGGGAGGGTTCCCATTCTTGCTCTGAAAGCAAGTGTTAAATTGACGAGATATGGACTCCAGCATCGGCAGAAGTGGTAATTGACTTACTTTTCCTTGTGGTCGCTTCAATTTCTTAGGGTCACCTTCAACCACATCCGCAGGAAGCATAGAGCTATAACAGGAACAATTTAGAACATTCGTCTATGTAAAAAAGTAGCGTGGACATCAAAGTACCTTTTAATATACTTGATTGTGATTCCCATAGTTACTTCATCGTATTTATCCCATGCTTTCACAAGTTTGGTAAATTCGGCGCATGGCCAGGAAATATTAAGCTTTCGAGTCCCAGTAGTACCAGCTAAGAGAATCGCCATATTGTCATTACATCAATTACTTAATAAATCGGTGACAAAGGAAACGCTGATGTACAATACCTGTTTTTGGCTCGATAAAAAGTCCAATGAAAAAGGTGGTTGTATAGACCTTTCTTGGGGGTTCTTGTGGCTCTTGTGAATCAGGATTCTCGCTGTTCTCTTTCAAGAGCTCCATATGGTTGACTTCCATATTTCCTTCTGTCAAGGCAAATGTAGTTGCCGGGTTGAAAACGCCATAAGCAGCGTCCAACGCCTCTTGATCAGTGGAGCAATAATGAACTCTATCTAAAGGCTTGATATATGGGTGGGCAAGAACAAGCATATCCACCAGCTCTAACTTTAATACAAGTTGTCGTAACCTTGATTCAACCATGCCGGACCTATCAAGACACATTATTTAACCACTTATACGAAATCATGAATATCCACTATGAGAGTATATACCATTTCAGTTGGCTCTCTGCCGAATCGGAGCTTGCAATGACCTGCAAATAATACTTGTACGTTTGGAAGAACGTGTGGTTTTCAAATAGTTCAGACCATTGTCCAGCACCAATGAAAATTTTATCTACGCATTCAGCAGCTCTTTTGAATTCTGAAATCATAATTGTTCTCGTTGAATCAGTCACATTGTGTGTAGCGCACATTGAAGGATAAGCAGGTGTGATTATAGGCATGCGGTGACTTTTATCAGCGGGATAGAGCTATATACAAATTTTAGAAAAGGTCTCATGTCAATAGGCTCGTTTGTTACTTTAACACCTTCTTACCTTGGGATTCCATACTCTGACAGGCAATGGGCCATCTTCCATATGCTTGAGCAAAACAGGTTGGGGCCAATTCCACTGGTACATAATTCTGAAGAACCGACTGACAATAGCTCCAGCACATGCATTTGGATATAACTGACAAATTCTAGCTACCAGCATAGCCCAAGCTACACCACCTAAGAACCCCATCACGTTCGAGTAAATGGCTCGCTTTTTAGCCCATAATTTGACACAACGAAGTGCGATTCGGAAAGCTGGAATGTTTGGAACAAGTCGCAATATGTCGTCAGTGACACGAGAGCCGTTCAAACTGCGAATACATCGCTCATCAAGATTCTTCAACAAGTTGTTATCTGATAACTCAAGATCGTCGGCGATACGAGCGAGTGATAACCGAGCACAAACAAAATCGATCTAGAGAAACAATTAATGAGTATGAGAGCTGCATTGTTGGTGTCGAATGTAGATACCTACAGGTATGCCGGAAAAATGCATTGTGATGACTGGTACATAGGCATCGGATACCGCCTATTATGTTTGAAATTTCAAATGTAAGTTCAACATCGTTTGAAGATATAATAGCGCCATCGTTTCACTGTCTAACATACCGTTATTTCCGTAACCTCTTTCTGTTCCTTCAGCATATCATACATTATGGTAAAGAATTGCTCTCTTTCGACGTGACGCGGCAATACCGCCAAACAATCGATATCGGATCCTGCAGACAATGCCTATTAGATCAAACGGCAACGATTGGTTCATGACTGGCTTCCGAAACATACCTGCGTTGTGGACTCCAAGGCGATAACTACCAAATGTGAAGATTTTGCCTCCAGCTTCTTTCGCCAAAGATTCGGGAAATCCTTTCAGTTTGCTCACTCGGTAGACAAACTCTTTGGTCAAAGTGTTAAGCTTTCCTAAAACAACTTCACTAAACGTGACGAAATAGTTGCATTATTTTAAAATTAGTGTATGAAGTCGACATGTGTAGCTAATCGGTATATTGAAAATTACCGTTTACGAGCCTCCTGATCTGATTCAAATAGATTGTAACTTTTTAATGCTTCTACTAGAGTCTCTGTGAGCTGTAGTTCATGCTGCGTTGGTTCAGCTATGGATATTGGCGCTGTGACGCCCCATTGTTGAGGTTTACTAGGTGCCGACATGCTAGGCTGAGTGGAGAGAGGTGCTGTGGGTAGTCTAAATTTGTAGCCATTGTGTTTTTATGGTAAGTCAGACAGTGATTGGCTGACGTAAAAATTTATTTGCAAAGCGATCTTATTCTACAATGGTGGAAGCTTCACTCAAAGCCTTCTTTATCTTTGGCATGCTGGTATAATCCCATGGACGCAAACGAGACGTTGCCTCCGTCAAATTGTTGATTGCCTCTCTCCTCTTTCCTAGCTGAGAGTATGCAATTCCCAGTTGGTATCTAAAGTCGGCAGACTCTAATTCTGACTGATCAAGTTCTATCAATCTTAGAAGCTCTTCCAGTGCTCTCTGAAAAATAAACAATAAATTAGCCATAACAAAGGTTTGAATAGATACATTAAAGTATTCCACTTACTTCAGGATCTTTCAAACGCGCAAATATACGTGCCCTCAATTTACAAGCTTGATGTGTAGGGAATATCTTCATTGATTGATCTAAATACATGAGCGCCTCTTGGTCTTTACCTAAATGCGCAAGGATCTAAAGGTTGTTCGTGGTGCATTAGTACTGACATATTGATTTGAGATTGGCGGAGAATTTGTACGTACATCTCCAAGTGTACATAAAGCAAAAGGATGCCTGGGGTGCAATCGCACTGCTTCGTCGACGGCAGCTTTGGCTTTTGGATATAACTGTAGGCCCTCGTATGCTAAGCCGAGACCGTGCCTGTATAGAATGATATTAAAATCACTAAATCTATGCAAGCGCATGTTTGATTTTACTCTTACCAGCCGGTATAAGATCTGCGATCCGCACTAATGCATTGTCTGAAGTGAGTCATAGCCACCAGAAATTCTTCTCGCTCCCACTCTTCCTGGCCGAGTAGAGCGTGCGCATACGACCGGGATGGATCAGTGTCTGCAGCACGTTGGTACCAGTATATAGCTTCTTTACTTGATCGAGCATGACTAGCCCAATTGCCAGCAGCAATGAATGCCTCATACTGATGGCTCTTATTTTCTTGCATTTTTGATGCCAGTAAGTTCAGTTCCATTTCCTTTTGTAAATACCATAAGCAGGTAGAATGATAAGGTACAGCATCACAATACCATGGCCATAGCAGGAATGACCGGCTGAATAATCGCTCAGCTGTTTGGTAGTCTCCAGCATCGTAGTATGCTTTACCCATAGCGCATTGAACCCAGGCAGTTTCATATTGTTGGTCATCCAATTGCTGTAACACCAATGAGGTTTCTCTACACTGGTAGTTGGCAGCATGCAAATAACCAGTAGCTAATATCCGTAAAATACCAATAACTTTGTTCATGGCTCCAATGACAACCTTTGCTTGCTCTTGGTTTGCTTCTGCTAGTAAATATGGATCTATTAATCCCACACTTGATGCATTTGTCTTCGTCTGGGTATTTGTAGTAGTCTACAAAATCGTTAACATTTAATTCTTATCTTTGCAAATGTGTAAATATATCTTATCATATTCACCTTTTGTCTCCTATCCATTGGCAGCGATTTTCCAGAAATGGGCTTTTTCTTGATGAGCCTTGAGGGATTGGTCTATCCTTTAGGTCAATATGATATTTCTCACGTAACAATATCTGAGATTAATCTGCTTACATTTGATCGTGCAATTGTGGATTTCTGCCTCGTTTCATGTAGACTGTAACAAAGTTCAGTTGGTATCGTTGCTGACGATTGCTTAATGCATTCTTATCCTACCTTGAAATAACATTTGCTTTTCGTTTACGCGTAGCGGTTTCTGCCCTTTGACTAGACCAGCGAAAGAATTAGATATGATGAACGAGTAAGAGGAATTATCATCAATGACAGCGACGAAGCTTTACTTATCAGCAGATTTGACATTTGAGGATATTGATCGATAGCCTCGTGCCGGCGTTTGTTCAATAATCTTTGCATTTTCCATCCTGGTATCAATTTGTTTTATTTTGATGTCGTTTGTAACATCTGGTGGAGGTTTTTTGTGCAACCCATGTTCGTTTCGGTATTCGGCTTCAGCTTTCAATGTTTCAATATCACTTTTAACTTCACCAATCTTCTCATCTTTCTTCAGTTCGACGGATCTACGCCTCTGTCGAAGCTCTTCCATAGGCGCATTTGCTGCGGTTAATGCAGATTGTGCCTTTTGTAAATGTCTTTTTGTGACTGGTGATTCGTAGGTTTCGAGGTTCGGCATATAAGGTGAGGAGTCCTTCCACTTTAAGTCCGGTTGCTCGCGTGAAGCTACAATACTCTCATCACTTTTGCCATTGGCGTCAACTGGGTATCTAGGTCGGTGTTGTTGTGAGCATCGTTCTAAGACTTTTTCGCTATATTGTAAATCTTCGAAAATGGTTTCTGGGCTATCAATATCCTTGGAGCCTCTGCCATCTGGACCAATGTCACATAACTGATAATATGCAGTGATTTTGAAGCAATCATCAGCTAGGCATTCTCGTAAGTGTCCAACTGCGGATTGGATGATTTCTAATTTTCTATTCAAGTAATTTCTCAATAACCTGACGACTAAACAAATTAATGCTCCTCAGTCAATTAATCTTACATTGAAATCGTCCCTAATAAATGACATATTGAAGCGCGTGTAGGCGAATGATTCCTAGTGTTCACACTACGGACATCTAAACAAATAAAATCAGCATAATGTGTTGCACTTTGGTTCATAAGGGTATGCATACCATCTCCCCAACGTCGTTCAGGATCACTTTCCTCTTGGTGAAGTAACAGTGCCTGGCTAGCAGCGGCATAACCTTCCATAAGGTGCTCTCGTGTCCCTAATTTGAGACAGCTCATTGCAAAGACATAGCGACATTTAATAGACTGCGCAGTTCGTAACACCATATATGCTCCGTCGAAGTCGGCAGAATGAAACAGACAGAGACCATATAGGTATAAGTAGTCTTCATTTGTAACGTCGATTGCATATAGTCGCTCGCATAGTCTCAACGCATTATCGTATGCTAAGTCATCAAAATCTTTCCATATTTTTGACATAAGAATCCATGTTTCCCAAGTTTCTGCTTTTCTTGGTTCTGCTGTTTTCTCGGCCGTGGACATGGCACAGGCACCGAATGAAGCTGAGTGCTGAAGACGTTCTGATACGCTATGAGCTTTTTAAAAATCCGATCACGTGCACCTTTAAAGCTGAAAAATCGCGAAAGGGATTATGGTAGAAGGACGAACTTTTTTACTTATGGAAGCCTCGTTCAATCAAGTTCTTGACCAAATGTAAACGTCATTCTCCCCACTTAAGCTATTTATTTGCGGTACTGACAACAAGCTTGAGTTTAGAAGCGATCAGGAAGGAGTAAAAGGCGTACTTTTAGTCGATGAATCCGGACTTTGCTTAGGAGGTTTGCAATTTTAAACTACCAAAGTGATGCTACACCCGACACTGTTTCTAAATATTGTTAACTAGCCAGAGGAATTGCGAAATCAGCTGGAGCAGGGTTTATTGCATCAATTGCTCATAGCGCCAAGAGCTTAGGCGACGTCTCAGAAATTGAAGATAAATCACAATACCCGACCGTCAGCATTGAATTGGACAACTTGTAAGTTACTTTAGGTTTATTTAACAACAAGATATAATGTACAATCTCTTACGAGAATTACTTTATGAAGAAAAATCATAGTTCGCAATGAAGGTAGCTTTACAATTGCGGTCTTTCAATGACCATAGTATACGAGATCAAGACTTCCCAAAGAAACTCGTTATCTTCTGATTACTTTTTTTCTCATCATCCTCTTTCTTGGCTGTGTTCTTTGGTGGAGATTTCATTTGCTTGGCCGGATCTATCCTTCGATGCTTCGTACCTTTAGGTGAACTTTGTGACCCTACCCCCCTCTTTATACCTTTTGGCGTGTCGTCCGCTAAGCTACCTTCTCTGCTTACACCATTGGCATCCTGGTCCTTCAAACTGAGAGCTATCGCCTTCTTCATGTCATCATCCTCATCATCAGATTTCATCTTTGATTCTGATTCTTTTTCGATGACTTGCTCCAGTTTAATATATGATTTGGTATCGTCTTCAGGTGATGATTCTCGTTTTTGCGAATAAAACTCGGTGTCTTCCTTTTTGATTTTACTTTTATCCTCATTTTCTAAGGAGTTTTGAGAGTTTTGAGAGTTTGCCTCTTGATTTTTCTTTTCTGCTTTGGCAAAGAAGCTGCCAAGAGACCCTTTCTTTTGGCTCACCGGTATGACGAAATCAGGCGAGCTCTTACCGACTCTTCCAATTTCAGGAGTGACTGGGTAACTATACTGATAGCGTAAGGAGGGCTATCACTTAAGCCAGTTTACGGTTTCAGTAACTTACCATTCAAGCTTCTTCTCGTATGGTCTCAAAAAATGACCCAAAGTTTTGTTATCCCAAGGCTTGGAATTATCCAACCATGCTTCGAGTTCTGGGGAGTCCTGATCAAATATTACCGGCATTCGGTTATGAAGAAATGAGAGTTGCTTTGAGCAAGATGTTGTGATAATAGTGCAACTGAAGATGGTATTTTTGCTACCTATAGCGTAGAACGAATTGACAAGGATTCTTAATCATCAAATGCAAGTAAAAATAGATCTACCTTCCAGTTTTACATGATCATATAAAGCAGCAAATATCATAATGTTGCCGTCTGGCCTCTTGACGTAATGAGGAATCTTTTTTCCACCAGATTTTGGTGTCAGCCATTCATAGTACCTAGTCATCAATTCAGAACTCGAGTGCATTCCAATTTGCGGATCAGATATCAAAAATTAAGTACCCTTCAGCTATAATTATGCATCGCTTATCATTTCTACAAGCTCGGAACATTGGCTTGCCGTCTGTGAGCGAGTCGTCTCTAGCATTAATGGTCTAAGAAATATGAGTTATTAGATGTCAAATTACATTTCGATAAAATGATAGCCGCAGCTGGTAAACTTACCGGGACTTCTGGCTTCGTTTTGCTCCAAAATGGGATCAAACCCCATCTCTGTTATCCATTAAATTAGTTTGAAAGCCAGTCAGTGAACAAAATACTATGTAAGAAGAAACACACCATTGACTGTAAGTGATACTCATTGTCCGCATAGCGAACAACAGGAATGAAGTAGGTGGGTGCGACATTGTAAGTCCCTTCGTATTTATCTTCGTCAACCCATTCAGATGGATTGAGGTTGTTTTCTCGGAGGCGTTGCTTGACTGCCTCATGACCGAGTGAGCATGCAAATCGTCCACACATTGACGGTGTCGAAGGTAAGTGATGGAAGGCTGTTTAAACTCCGTCTGTGGTAATGAAACGTTCAAAGGTTAATTTTCTCTGCCGACTGGGCTGCTGCGCAAGGCGTTGGCGTTGATCTGCACCATGTGTGTTGTACTTTATCATGGGTACCATGGAAAGGCTATGATCATATCAAGATTATTAGAAAATCCGCATTGCACAATAGTTTTTGATATTATATATATTTCTTACCGGCCATGTGCACATTGAAAGGGGTATACGCATTCTGACATCAAATCAATCAATTTCTGGCATTCGTTCTTCGATAAAGCATCATTGAACATAATGGCGTTGCGGCAAGCCTTTGATTTTAATATCTCTATTATAATCCTTGGACAGTCTCGTAGTTTCCGGTTCCAGGACTCAGGTTTGTCCCTGCTCTCGTGAGATTCCACCAGTTGTTGAATGCTGGACTGCGACTCCAACCAATCGATGTGCTCGAATATGATTTGCTTCATTAAAGCCGGATTGGTTGCGCAACGATCTGAGATAATTCTCGGGATTTTGGACACTAATATGCCATCAGTGCTGGTAGCTTGCTGAGTATCGCGTTTAAAGTAGCTGCTTGATGAATGAACTTTGCGAAAATGTGTTGATTCTCCAATGGATGACTTCGTAGCAACGTGTTCTTCGGATTGATAAACACCAGCATCGACATAGTAAATGTTCCATTTGATGAAGAAGGAACGATATCGCAGAGCTTTGGAGACTTCTATTGGTGATAAGTTGATTTTCCTTGGCGGTGAAAGCAATATGCTACCAACTGCAGAGGTACCTGAATCACTTGTACTTGGTGTTGTTGTCATAACATCCATAAAATTCCTAAACATTTTCTCTAATAGGATTCTCTCATCGACTGCATGCTGATCAGCAAGCACTATCATTGATTTAATATCATCATTGCCATCTTCAAATCTTTTTCCCGAGATTTGAAAGGCAATGAATTTCTTATCAACTTGACCAATTGCTTTAGCATTCAGCAGAAGGTCAGATGACAGGGTGTCCGGTAGTCCTTCGTATCGGAAGATCCTGGGAAAATGATGAAAGAAAACGTCCTGTTGATTTGATGCAGGCATGCTGTTTTGATGTTCAATTCGAGTCAAATGCACATTTGATATCTGCTGAAAGTCATTCTATAGTTACGAAATAACGTTTAAAATCTCGATTATATAACCCCCTCTTCCACTTCTTTAGCACATACTTGTACATCACCATCATGCTCTTCTTGCTGTTGATGTAAAGCACGAGAAGACTCACTGTTATGGCTTTCATATCGGAATGATTTTCTAGATATCGCCTATAATCCTGTGATCAGCTACTTTCATCAATGCAGCGTTTGCTATAAGTTAGCTTACTTCATAATCATCCGGGGTATGCCTGCCCCGCTTGCTTGTATAGTGTGATGAGAGTCCAGTGCCTGGGAATCTCAATATTTCGGCCTGCTGAGGGTGATCGGATATTGCCGTTTCGTTTGTTGTCTGTTTTCCAATATTCAATGCTTCATGAACGTATTGATTGATGCACAATTGCAAGTCATTGACAAGCTTTTCAGGCGGTAAGATGCAGTGAACTTAGTCTATACATTTTAAACACATGACAGTACCTCGCTTTCGTCTGCATAGTGTTCCAATAAGTCTTTGGCTTTGCTTGTACCCATAGAAGTGCGGATAGCCATTAAATATAGAGGATGATTCTGGTTCGGTTTTGCTGCTTTTGAATGTGTTGGTAGTTGGAACGAGATCAAATGGTATAAAGTTGGTAAAAGGTACTGACCCAAAGCATCATTTGTCCCAATTAATTGTCGCAGTAGTTTATCCAATGCGTTGTAAGCGCCACCGAAACGTATTAGTTGATCGTTCACATCTGTTGTTCTATGTTAAATGGAGATGGCCAAATGTATACCGGCAAATTGAAGTATTGAAAGTACACTAACAGATATATCTATGATGCTAGAGCAATGTACATTAAATAATCGGTACATTACAAAACGTCTTTTCAAATTCTTATTTTAGTTACCTTGATGTTATGCAATCTTGGGGAAATAAAACCGTCAATCAGAATGCCTCCTTCATCAAGGGTGTGTCTTTTGCCATCCTATCCACATTGACTTAGTCAGATTTTTAGCACCATCTTTGAACATGTACGTAACATACAAACCTGTGTTAAGTCATATCCGTATAGGTGCTGAAACATTTTGAATGATGAGTCGCACTTATTGAGAAAAAGGTTAAGACTTCGTTCTTCAGCACTCATAGTGTCTAGCTAAACTCACCGGTTTGGCCACCATAACTTTAGACTGGCTGCTCAAATCGATTAACGTCCATGATACTTGAAATCTACACAAAGCCAATTTCTCTATGCTTCGTTTGATATCGTTTAAGACCTTATCGTTGTTTGCCGAAGCTCTCTGTTGAAGCTCAAGCTGCATTTGCTTGCGCCTTACAGGATGCTGCAAGTCAAATGTAAGTTAGCTGGACCAGATAAGAGTATTCTAACGTAATTCCAACCTTATAAAACAAATCACGAGCTACCACGATTGTGCCAGCATGCATTTTCTGCTCATTTTTAGAAGCAAATAGAGATATCATTTCGCCATCCTACATACACAATTAAATTGTTATATATAACGATTATCAGGAATGAATTTGACGAATGGTCAACTCACTCTCCATATGCCATGCATAGTATCATGTGAATCGTTGTGCTTGGTAATGACTTCCAGAGTCGCTATGTTTGCTATTGAGCTTAAGGCTATTTGCATTACTGAATATTAATAAGCTGACCAAAACTGACACCTCTTGATGGACCATCACCTTCACCACGAAATCCAAATGTTTTCAAACCCTGTATATCAGACCAAGACTGACATTTGGAGGTGACTAGATATCCCGTTAGTAATTATAACCACTATATCTGATCGCAGAGCTCTCTGTCATACAATTTCTCCGTGCCAATTTTGCTACTTCGCTTGATGGAATACCACATCCATTGTCACTGACTACCAGAACATATGTCTCGGTATTAGCTTCGACAGTGATATTACGAGCACCCGCATCCAGCGCTACACAAGACATCCTTAATTAAAAAGTTTTTAAAAAAAAAGCGCTTAGAAAGCTCAATAACTAACCGTTGTATAGCAGTTCTAAGACGCACTGGGTCATATTTGTTATGTTGAGGTTGCTAAAGGTGGCAGCTGAGCTCAGTAATGTCCATAATAATAAATCCATACGTCAATGATATAACATACGAGCGCAACGCTGATGCATTTTGTTCATCTAGTTTACGTATTTGGGCTGATTGCATTCCTCATGTATGCATAGTAGAATTGCTGTGTTCTGCAAGCTGATATTGACGCATTTATGATCTTGAAATGCTTGATTTTGGTACTAAAAAAAACTTGCCCTTTCACCCAAAAAAAAAAGGTTGTTCTACTTTGACTAATCCGACAGCCAACATGTCAAAACCACAGCCAGTAGCTGTGTCAACGCCAAACGAGAATGAAAAAGCATATGAGGAAGAACATGTACATAAAGTTTATCAAACAATTGCGAGCCACTTTAGCGACACGCGGTATAAGGTATAATGAGATTGCACTGGCTTTATGTAAAAAGCCTCTGTTTGAACGAAACACTAAAAAGTTTCAAAGCCTTGGCCAGTTGTTGAAAACTTTTTGAATTCTCTGACGCCCGGGAGCATTGGAGCCGATGTTGGTTGTGGTAACGGCAAATATATTGGTGTCAATCCAAAACTTTGTATATTGGGCTCTGATCGGTATCGTATCCTCGTTCCTAAGCAGTGCTCTGCATGTAGAAAGCAATCTCCATATTAATCATGTCATCCAATTGACAGGAGCTCAAATTTGATAAGCATTGTACAAGAACGGGGATTTGAAGGGATGGTTTGCGACGCACTTAGTACTCCTTATCGAGACAGTACATTCGTAAGTCAACAGCAATATGACTAGAGAAGTGTCACTATTGTTAATAAGAGAATATAGGACTTTGCCATTTCAATAGCCGTGATACACCACTTTTCAACACCAGAACGACGCTTGGTAGCCATAAAAGTAAGAGCAACTGTTGTTAGATCCATGCTTGTGTATATGGTATTGCGATTGACACATTTGCCACTAGGAACTTTTACGCATTGTCAAACCAGGTTGCCCTATTTTAATATTTGTGTGGGCATTGGAACAATCCAAGTTTAGTAAACGCAATTTCGATCGAACACAACAAGATGTTTTTGTGCCCTGGACATTATCAGCTTCAGCTAAGCCATCAGCAGAAGCTAAAGATGATTTAGACTCAGAAGACGCATCCAAACAGATTTACCAAAGGTAAAAGATATATAAATGTTGTCGACCATCCAGGATATAGCTTTTAACGAACGAATGGTATTTAGATACTATCATCTCTTTGCAAAAGGTGAATTAGATGAATTGATTGTGAACACCGGTCTTGCGGACATAACTAGCTCAGGTTATGATCGCGACAACCACTATGTCATTGCCATAAAGAAGTAATGATTGCTTTGGGACATCCAATGGAATTATGTACCAGTGTGAATAAAACTAGATTTTGAGGGCTATCCACCTTCGCTGTTAGTAAATTTGTTTATTTTGCTTTGGAAGCAGGCTGGGATACACGATCAGTGGAAATGCAGCATTTGTCAAAGGACCAAATTCGATGTGGACAGACATCTTGGAGCCAATTTCCTTCACAGATATATTTTTTTTCAAAGAGCATGCTTTGTTTTGATATGCTTGAGATATATCAATGTATATCTGTAAATTTAGAGACCAGTAACCAGATATAAAGTTCGTCATGAAGCCGTGTGTAATCATAGAGACAGTCATGGACTGCTATCTGTTAAAATTAAAAATTATAATCATTGGAGACGAAGTGACGAAAGTTTCTAGCGGGATTCTCGTATCACGTTCTTGTAATACGGACAAAAGGGGTATTTCTTCGTCGCCACATGCGGGTTGAGAAATTGGGACAAGTATCGGAAAATTTCAATAAGTCGAACCTTAAAATCGCAAAGTATTTAAGGGACATCTGTGGAGAAGGAAAAGTGTGGGGTCATACAGCACCATGAAATATAGAAATCCAATTCTTCCTGGTTTCCATCCGGACCCAAGCATTTGCAGAGTCGACAAAGACTACTATCTAGTATGCTCAACCTTTGAGTTCTGGCCAGGCATTCCTATCTATCATAGTACGAATTTGGCTGAATGGACTCTCATTGGACATGCTTTGACTCGAGACTCTCAATTTTCGTTGAACGGTGTTGCCTCTAGTGGAGGAGTTTGGGCACCGACTATTCGGCATCATAAGGGCAAGTTCTACGTCGTTGTTAATGCTTTGAGAGGTATGTAAGTTGATTCTTGTAAAACTCATTGGTAATTGGAAAACTGAATAATTGGACTACCGAAGACTATCGTGCTGGCAGCTGGAGACATAGCCGTACATTTTATGTTTCTACCTCGGACATTCATAAGGAGAACTCCT
This sequence comes from Umbelopsis isabellina, assembly GCA_016758905.1. NCBI lineage: Eukaryota > Fungi > Mucoromycota > Umbelopsidomycetes > Umbelopsidales > Umbelopsidaceae > Umbelopsis > Umbelopsis isabellina. The sequence goes on along the minus strand of JAEPQZ010000004.1, from coordinate 739,093 downwards.
GGTCAGAGCCGATATATGTCAACCAACGAGGCATCGACCCGTCCTTGTGTTTCGATGGCGACAAGGTGTATTTGACGACCCAAGGCATCAACAATGATCAAGATCGCTTTTGGGGCATATACCAAAGCGAAATCAACGTCGAAAATGGAAAGCATTTGACAGAACGCAAGCAACTATGGAAAGGTCATACTTTCCGAGCCACCAACCACGAGAGGCCAGAAGGGCCACACCTTTATCACATTGGTGAATGGTACTACTTACAACTGGCAGAAGGTGAGGTGCATTCTGAATATTGGTATTTTGACTTACGTTATACTGAACATAGTATAGGAGGTACTGAAGAGAGACATATGATAACTAGCGCCAGAAGCAAGGATCCTTATGGTCCTTGGGAACCTTGCCCGTGGAACCCTTTATTGCATCATTATAAGTTGTCAGTGGAAAGCAGCCCCATCCGCTGCACAGGTATTGTCTATAACAGTCGATGACTGATTATGATATTCTGCATCAATGTATTTACATTAGTCTCTAGGACACGGTGATATGTTTCAGGATCACGAAGGAGAATGGTGGATGGTGTTTTTAGGAACTCGACGCTATGATAACACAAATGACCATTTGGGACGAGAGACGTTCCTAGCTCCAGTGTCTTGGAAGGACGACTGGCCTATTGTGAACGACCAGAAGCCGGTGAAACTGATCATGGAGGTCTCCAATTCTAAAAATCAGAATTTTGTCGAACGCGGCTTGAGTTTTTCCGATAACTTCGACAGAACTACATTGGACATGTCATTCAATTTCATCCGCAACCCATATCCAGATACATATTCTTTAACAGATAGACCTGGTTGGCTTCGTATTCACACTAGTCATATAGACTTGGGACAATTGGACTCTCCAGCATGGGTTGGACGGCGACAACAAGCTTTCAGCTGTGTATTCAAAACTTTGATTGATTTCAAGCCTAAGCATCCTCAACAGGAAGCCGGATTAACCATACATGCTAACGATTTTGTGCATGCTGAAATTGGGATCACTGTCACTGCAGAAGGCAAAAAAGCTGCGATATGCAGAGTTTGGCGATCTGATTTAGATGATCTGGATGAGCTCAACGTCGACAAAAAATTCGAAATAGTCACAACCGAAGACTTGCCCGATGATGAGCCTGTCGAGCTTCAAGTCATAGCGAACTCCACAACATACCAATTTGGATACGTTCCAAAGGGAAAAGAGAACGCGAAAATTTTAGGCACCATGAGCGCAAAATGGTTTAAGCGAACAGAACCAAGACGATTGCACTTTACTGGAGTTTTCGCAGCAATGTATTGTACTGACCGTGGTTATCAAACCATCGGGCACGCTGATTTTGATTATTATAGCGTCACTATCGAGGAATAAATAACTAGGTTTTTATTTTCTATCGCATAATATATAATTTTAATAGAGTGCGAGTTTGTGGTACTTCTGACATCTAGATGGTCAAGTTAACAGCATGCTTTGACCACCATTTTTGCGGGTATAAAGCTTGACGAGTAATACAGTCTTAGCTTAGATCGGTATATTTGTATTGCTTTGGAACCGGATGGTAATGAGATAATAGCTAGACCTTCATGATAAATCACTGGGTATGTTATAAGGAAGGTAGTGGTGGAATGTAATCTGGAGATTGAGGGCTGGTAACTGACGATGCGACGCCTGTATATATATATGTTTTGTCAACAGGTACCACATTTGTCGAATGGGATTTTCTCAACTTCATCAAGCTTTCGCACTTTTTTAGTACTTCTCTAGCGGCCAAGCTCATGTCTCCCTGTCCCAATCCAACATCTTGCAAAAATGGAAGTATCTCGTTTGGTACCTGGCAGTAGCAGTGATTAATTTGGCATTTGATAAACTTTTTGGACTTATTTATGCAACTTACAGCACTAAACATATCATGGTGTTCAAGCAGCATATTAACAACTTCAATGGCCAGCATAGATTCTTCTCTTGTGGGATCTCGCCCTTTTGCATATATGACGTTGGGAGCAAGCACTGTAGCGAGATTTGTTATATCCATCTTACTCCCACCGTTGTCATCAAAATGGGAATATGAAGCCACCCATTTCATGAAAACAAATAAGACTTCCATAAGGTCTCTGTTGGATTTTGGTAATAAGCAGCAAGCAAGGTGCAAAACCTTCTTTCGATGCTCAATATTCTCCAACTCTGTGAATTTTTATCCTCATTAGACTTTTTGTTCTTACCCAATGCCAGTGTCGAAAATGACCATCAAAATGGACTTACTCTGCGATGTCACAAATAGTTTATGTAGCTTCGAAGTCAGCAATGGATCTGGAAGATCTCGTAAGAACTTCTTGAGTAGCGCCGCAACTTGTATAGGATTCTCAGTAGCCAAATTGACTTTGGAAGGATTCCGATCAATCTCGTCACTTAATTCCTTCAGTTGCCTTATGTTACCATTTTTTCGGAAAATGCCTTCCACAGAAACGTCTGGAGAGCTTTGTAAGTCGCAAAATAATCACCAATAGCACATGCCCTGCCCAATTTCCTAATACCCACCCATTTGTTTGAGAGCTGCTACGCAATCATCTACGAAGACAGGGATCCTTATACGGCAAGGGCCCGCACCCAGGCTGGACTCTGTCCCATTTCGCTCCACTAAATAATCCAGTGGCACACCAAATGTTCCTTCAACTAATAAATAAAGAGTGAGCAATGGTTGTTTAGCATGCGTAAACAACTGTTACTACCTTTTGGTCTTGGTGTCTTCTTGCTACCTCCAGTACGCAATCCTGTTACGAATTTCCCCCACAATGTTGCAGCCTTTTTATCGTCTATCAACTCCAAAAGGTCTTCCAAAGAGAAGTAGTCTTTGACAAAAGGCTCAATGTTTATGACCGCAATGTGCTTTACCATGAAGTGGTCCAAAGCCCCTAATTCAGCGAGGTACGCCGTAGCTTTTGCCATCGACTTGCGATATTCGGTGTGGCTGTGCCTACCACGCTCAACGCTTCTAGGTATGGATAATTGATTTGACGACGTCAAGTCAGTCAAAGTCAGCGACTCATTGTTGCCAAAGCTGTCCATGTTTGCGAGAGCTTTGGACACGAATTCGGTGTGATCAAGTGATTCAGGTTCTTCACTATAAGTTAATTCGCGCTCAAAATCATTGTTTGGTAAAGAATGTTCATTCTTTGCTGATATAGCTGCTGAAGTGGGATTAGGAATCTCCATCAAAGTAGATCTTTTGCCGAACCGATTTGAATTACTGAGCTTTCTGTTAGTATGAGTCGATTTCATTCTTTTGATATCTCCCAAGTTGATTGATTCATATGGGTTGTCGCCAGTACTATAAGACTTTGACCTTGTGTCAAGCCGCAACGCACCCGGTGCATTGCTGTTTGATATAGGGGAATCTGCATCTTCATATTGTTCATCATCTGTAGCAAAATTGTGCAAGTTACTTAGTTACGCACAATTTGCGCTTACCAAACGATTCCGAATCAGTACTAACCATTGACATTAAGCAAAATATACAGCCTTTGCAGAGCAATCCTTAGCAGATATGTGTATTGCTCTAGTTGACTAATCATCTTAATGCCAGATACAGTGTCTTTACGAGAAAGTGAGCATTTTGAACAATATAGGCTCATATCCACCTGGCGTAATCCTGCACTATCGTACTCTTCTGACAATGGCTTTCGGCAAGCACAACATTTGAAGCATCCCAAGTGCCAACGACAGTCCTCGAACTTTAGACATTGCTCCTCACAAGGCAATTTGCAATGAATACAAAGATCCGATGTGACTTCAGTCTGGAGTGCGGCGTTTTTGGGAAAGAAATCCGAGCGATCACGACTAGCTAACTCCATAAGTTTACTTAAAAACCGGGCAATAGATGTTTTCCGCTTATATTTTTTCTCCTACATGTTCGAGTTAGGATGTCTCTGGTCTGATATACTCGACTTACTAAGCCCACTTACCTGTATCAACGCTCCAGTTAGAGCAATCCTTATCAGATTTTTCAAATAGTGGGCAAGACCAGTGACGAGCGAAAGCAACTCTTGTGTTACTCCCAAACGGCGTAGTCCTGTCTCTTGCGTATGTGACAAAAGCGAGAAGAAAGTGATTATTTTGCGACACAAGAGCTTCGCGTCCTTGTTGTAATTAAGCTCTACCCCACAACATGTGTCAAAATAAGCATACTATTTTGAAAGTACGGGGTAGCATACATACCTGCGCCCTCAAGTCCTTTGTATTGAGCCTGTAGGTCATCAATTGCCGTAAATAAAACTTCAACATGAGTGAGAAAGTTTCCTGCCATTTTAACACCCTCAACATATGCACCATTTGATACATGTAGCAGCATGTCTGATATACACGCGGCTGCAGATTCTTCAAACGCTGATAGAACTGTCCAGATCTGATATACTTTCTCTTCTATATTGACTTGAGTATCTTTCAGCTGTTCAGGAGAAAGCAGCCATTCTGGTAAAGATGAAGTCAGCGTATCGTTTCCAGAACAAGTTTTGAGTGCTAAGCCTTAAGATCAGCGTACCTTGTTGATCGGGAAAATAATCTCCATTTTCTTCGTAGGGAAGAGAAAGTTTGACGTTCCAGAACTACTAAAATCTCAGTATTCGGTCTTTTCCACTCGGTTTTCGGCATCCCCTTACCTTATTTATCATATAGCATTCTGGATGCCAGTGTTCATCAACACTATGTCGGTTAATTTCAACGAATTGCTTCAAAATAGCCGATTTGCAACCTGCGCACCGCACTGCGAATTGGATTGAATAGTGATAATGACAGTAAACTTGATCATTGTGTTCGTAGTATGAGTCGTCTGGCCCGAACACGGTTGGACAAATAGAACAGGTGAAATGCTCAATATGATATTTTCTGTCTAGTGCCGTTATATACGATCCTCGCAGGGCACTACCGCATTGAGCACATACCAAATTCAGTCGACGAAAGTAATCTCGTTCACAGAGAGGAAAACTGTGCCCATTAGATGACTCTGTTGGATATGGAAAAAATTTGGAAGTGACGACCTCTTCGCAATCCTATTTGAAAAAAAGTAGTGGCGTTAATTGATGGTAGTTGTCGACAGGGTCAACATGTTTTGCAGTTTGATTGACATCTGTCTTCCTCTGTGTCATATTTCAAAAATAACGTACAATGCAAACAAAGCATTCTAAATGCCACGTTGTTCCTAACGCTCTAACAAAATGTCCGGACAGGATATGATTACATTTTGCACATTTTTGGTTTCCAACTTTGAACTTGCTGGTAGGTGGTGAAGTTGACAACATTTTATGCTGGGGGACGACCGGCTGTGATGACTGTATCTGCGCTGTCATAGCTACCGACTACGTTGTGTAGAAAAGGAATGTGAAAGGTGGTATAGATCAGATGGAACTACGAGGTCGGTGAAGTCGTTGCGCAGTATGATCGAGGCTTTTAAAAAAGTTACAAGACGAAGACTCAAGAAACTAAAGAGAAATAAAAACCATCTAGGACAAAGGTGAATTTGGGAGGTTTTAAGGGGAGCCGAGGAGGTAGAGTTTTCTATAGGGGCAATTTTTTTGCGTGGGTTGGCAGTCCTTAAATTTGTGGATGATCCAAATGGCTTATTGTGCATCTCAATAAATAATATGGTGCTTTGTCAAATCAAAAGTATTAGTTTTTATTTGCTTGAATTTCTTGGGAACCGCACCTGGGCTTACGTCCCAGGTACTATTCTCTGTGTTACTTCAGATTATGGACAATGTCAAAAGTGAATATGCAGGCTACACATGGCAGCAAGGAGATGGTATCAAGGATTATGTACAATATGTTCTTCTAATTCTAGCTCGTGTGTTTTGCTTTTTAGATGTCGCCTTAAATCATATTCGCGCCAAAACGCAGCTCCACAGCCTTCGAGTGGGCAAACAAATCCACGAGTTTTGGATGTTGCATTTTCTTTGTAGCCTGTTAGTAAAGACAGACTGGTCATTGATTTATCCAGATTGACTTTAGACTTTTTTAGATCATGTTTGGACAGGTAATGTCGCTTTAACAATGACTGATGTGAAAAAGCCCGCTCACAACCCTCATACTCGCATCTGTGTTGTTTAATCCCTTGATGTACCGTTTTAACATGCACCCTCAGACTTTTACGCTAGAGATAGTTATATTTAGTAAACATTGGCTCACGTCATAAATGTTGTCAATGAGAATAGACTTACAGAGGCAAACGTCTTGTCACATCCAACCCAATGACAATTCACCTGTTCTTCTCCCATGTGCTTGTATTTGAGGTGCTGTGTAAGATAGTTTCGTTTGGCAAACGTCTTGGAGCATAACGGGCACGTTATTTCATGCTCATGTTTGTTGTGGTGTTGCAGTTGGCTCCACTTCAGAAACTGAGCACTACATCCTTGGTGGCCGCAGAAATAACGCTTTTCCTCGTTGTGTACTGTGCTTTGATGATTTTGCAGCTTGTGAAGTGATATAAAACTGCTTTCACAGTTTTCGTAGGTACAAGGATATGGTCTTTTGTTTGTATGGGTACAGGTATGATTTCGCAGTTGATATCGCTTTGCAAAAGCTGCATTACAACCCTCCCAGGTACAAGCAAATTGCAGTGGTTGCTCATGCAGTGCTTGGTGTCGCAGAAGATGTTGCCGAGTGGTGAAAGAAGATGAGCAACCCTCATAAGTGCAATGGTGTGGTTTACCAGTAGTTTCATCATGGCTACGAGCATGGACTGCCAAATGCGCGGATCGCATATAAGCTTTGCCACAATCCTCCACAGGACACACATACGGACGCTGCAGAAATTGAATTTAGGATGAATAAAACATTATGATATTTTAACGCATTAAGGCAAGGTTTGGTACCAACCTCTCCAGTATGTGACCGAATATGTTCATCTAGCTTGTTCTTTTTCCGGTATATCTTTTCGCATCCGGGATATGAACACCGGTACTGCGAAGTAACGGTATATGAAGTCTTTGCCATCGAATCTGAGTAATCGTCCATTCTCGCTTTCTTTGGTAAAGCGTCATGACTCTCTGTAAACGATGGACGTCGTTCTGCCGAGTCGTTTGAAAGGCCGTCGCTCGAATGGTGCAAGTATATATCGCCGCTCATTACCGAATGATCTCGTTTAGTTGCTGTCTCCAATAGCAAAGATAGTATTGGTTTTTGTATTGTAGTTGACGCATTGCCTTGAGTCATTCTACTCTTGCAAACTTAACATCAGTGTCTATCTTCAGCCAACCAAAAAAAAAAAAAAAAAAAAAAAAAAAAAGGTCCTGGTGCCAATCTAAAAAGACCGTCACGCTTCCATTTAAAGGAAACACCTCGGTTTGTCTTTAATTTATTGCAATTTCTCTAGAATTTTCATTATAGGCTTTATGCTGGAATCACCCAGAATAAGAATATCATAAAGTTTAGAATACTTTTCATATAAATCATCAATATCATGATTTAAGAATCCAATATTCAGGCAGGTATCATGTTGAACACCTTGGCTCATCAGAACATCTCCTACTGAGTCACCAACCAAGATCACATTAGTCCTATCTTTGATGGTATCGTAGTAAGCAGTGTTTTCTAAGGAGAATTCACTCTTGTTGAACACATGGATAAGAGGGTCCACAAAATGGTCGCATACACTGTTCTCATTCCAACCCATCTGGTTTGAAACGATGTGCATATTGTCGAACAGCATACCATGGCTTTTAAGGACTTCATGGATAACATCACTGACACCGGCGGAGAATACAAGAAGTGGTATAGCCTCGTTAGAGCATAATTTTAAGAAATGCTCAACATCTGGTCTCATCTCAATATAGGATTGCTGAACCATGAGAGCAATATCTACAGCTCCGCATTAATAACATGTAATGATATTTTCAGGTACAAATACTTGAAATAGCATACCTTCTTTAGTGATGTTCTGCCCTATGATAGCATTGTGTGCCTGGTTCCACCAGGATATCATTTCTGGCACCTTTTGCTCGAAAGTTAGGCTCTGACTTATCTCTATAGGATAATAATGATTGTATAATCTCTGCGTCTCGGCATGGAACTGAATAAAGTGCTTTGTTAATATGGTTCAGGCATACATACATGGAAGAAAATGAGTAATCACCTCCGGACTCAGCCTCTTGTATTTACCAAGCACTGCGTGAGTGGAATGATTGCGGACTGGCTTTCCGTCTTCATCTTTCACCCAATGTCTTGACAGAGTCATATCGAAGTCTGAAACCAAAACGTATTTCATTGTTACTTTTCCATTGCTGATTAACACTGAAGCGCTTCTCTATAATAAACCTACCGCATATAAAATGCACATTCTTTCTACCATGTTTTAATATATTCTCTAGTTTCTGAATGGTCGAGTCTTTATTGGCGATCCTTAAGGACTGCTCCAATAAGAGGTCATTCACTAAATCAAGTGTCAGTGGTGTTGTCATCATAAGGAAAATGCACCCCACAACTCATTTACCTAGTTGTGTTGCTTCGGTTGATACTGAATTACACATTACTATTATGTGAAATGCGTAGAGAAAAGTCTCGCACTAAAGTTTTGGCAACTGAACAATTTATATATATGACTCACGCACCAAGGCCTCAACTCCGAACCAAATACTGAACAATGAACCTGTCAACGTTGGTCCAAGCTTGCTAGTCTGGTTTGTTTAAAACGACATGAATAACTCGATCATACTATTAAAGATCCATTCACTAGCATTTCCGCAGAAACGTCTAATTGTTACTGTCATTATTTGCACACAGGTCAAATGCCTGTGGATCTCTGCTCATATAATATAAAGCCTCTCTCTTTGCTGTGGAGAGGAGCAAGATTCCAATTGAATCAAGCTACACTGATTGTTGGCAAATTCATATTCCTGCAGTAACGAGTTCAACTTCACACATTTAATTTTGAAAGACAATGAGCCGATATGTTTTATTCTTTTTATTCCAAGTTGGATTGTAGCTATTCAATTGCTTAAGCAGCCTCCTCGATGACGTTGCGCTCAGAAACGTAGATACCGTCCAAGAACTTACGGATATCCTTGTTCTTAACAGAGGTAGTTTGCTGAATGCTGGCAGCGGATTGTGAGACAGCATCGAGATCGTTACCAGTGATGATCAACTCATCCTTCTGGGCAGCGGAAGCCTCGCAGGTGACACCCTCCAACATCTTGACGCGGAAAGTAACCTTTTGTCCCAAGAAGTTGCGGATCTCAACTTCCTTACCGTTATCGTTGATGATAACGTTAATGGGAAAATGGGCATATACGTAACGCATCTTGTATTCGAAACCCTTGGTAACACCAGTGATCATGTTGTTGACAATGGAACGGACAGTACGGATGCAGGCGACGTGCTTGCGGTTGCCGTGGTAAACGACGAACTTGAGCTTCTTCTCACCGGCGGCCTTGATCTCCATGTTGAGATGGCGAAGGTTCTTGGTGAGCTCACCACGGGGACCCTTGACGGTCACGATGCGAGACTTGATGTTGACTTCAACGTTCTCGGGGATAATGAGTTCGTCGTCCTTGTAGATGTCCTATGGGCAAGTGGCATGTTAGTGCATATGTCAAAACAGATGTAAGTTTCCTTCTAAAATGGGAGCGTCTGCTGTCACTAGTGTCAACGCTGATCTGCTCAGTCCTCAAAAAGATACAGTGTACTGGAATGGCATATTCATTCTACAGTGTATCGAACTCAATTGGAGAAAGAATCTTTCTTAACAATGACAACTGAGCAGATAGCGTGTGCAGAGATATTTGTGACTTCAGCCAAAATTCATAGTTGAAGTTGTGCACTGCTTGCTGAACAGGTCGTCTAATTTCCCCAATTGTGTTGAATTTGAAATTCGAAATTTACCTTCATGGCTAATGATGGAAAAAAAGTAAACAATTAATAACTATCCAACCGGTATCCATTACATCTGTCTCATCCATAGCATCTCATGATGATTGATGGGTACATCGTAATATCAGATCCAAATATACACATACCTGAGCAACGAAAAAAAGGAAGATCCAACTGATGCTTGAAGTGCCACCCTATATCCGTCCTCCACTCCGGAGGAAGGATTTGTGACGTTTACATTTTTTGTGAAAAAATTAAATAGTAATTCACCAAAAATTCAGAAGCACTGTGTGCCTGCTTAACGATCACTATATTTTTGAGTTTACTTAAACAGAGTCATGGGTAAGTACACGAACACTAGTATGCTTTTGCTTGCTATTTATGTTAATTATGCTAGTGAAGATTTTTATCCCGATTCCATTGCTACTGCTGCCTCCCGGTGGATATAGAATGGTCCTTGTTTGACATATTCAGCCAGTCGTCTAAGTGCCATTGGATCGATATTCTCTGATGCATTTGGCGTCATTGTTAACGCTCGGACAATAGAGTATTTCCATGTCTACAATATCTCTATCAGCATGGGTTTAAAATTTGTGAAAGCATGAATGTTTCTTACCTTGCCGGCATGAGTACTTTCAGTTGTACGGTTCAAGATATAGTCGAGGAACTTGTTGTTCTGGGTGAGGATTTTTTGGCCCCATTCATGGCTAGAGACTGACTCGAATACCGCAAATGCTGCTATCTTCATTTCTTCCATAGGCTGGTTCGCCAGATTCATTAGTAACTCCACAGGATTCCCTGAAAATGTGATACGTTTAGTCCAATTACACGCAAAACTCGACTGTTGTCATTACTCTGACGTACTTGCTAGATTTTGAAATATGCTCTCCGTCACATGTTCAACTTCTTTGAACTTATCACCTTCATCATGAACACTTAACAACTGTGAGAATGTTTGGAGGTAGCCTACTTTTATATTGCCGGCTGAAGCAGGAAAACTGTCGCAAAGTTCAGTCAATATCGACTTCTGATGCAAGATCAGTAAGCCTCTGGTGGATGCGCCAACAAGTCCAATGGTCGCAATCGTGACAGTCTAATAAAAAGGAAACCAAATTGTTTGTATTGTTTGTATTAGAAATAAGTCAACATATATAATGAAATGAAGAATATTATATACCAGAGCGTCCATGCTTGAACTTCCCAACAAGGATTTGTAAATATCCATGATCCCAAATTCAGTGTCAAGCTCATTTATATCCACAGCCTGAAAGAGTATGTCAGAGGCTGGACATCATCTAAACACCAGCTATTGCCATTACCCTCATCTTACCTCGATTGATACTAGTTTACCAAAGAATCTGATCGCTGAACACACGCTTAACGAGCTCTCGGTCTCATGTTCATTTTTCATAACGCCGGCCAAATACTCCACAAGTTTTACTCTTTTCAGAAAATTGAAACCAGCTTCGGTAGCAGCTATCTGGGGTGGGTGGGTTTTATCTAAGAGGTAAACTCTATGGTAATCAATTACGCTAAAATGCCGACTTACCTCAGTAAACATTTCAATGGCATTAATTTTGATCAAAATATCGGCAGACTTTGCTTCATTTATAATTTCGTCCAAAAGCATGTCATCCTCTGCTGCCTCGAATCCTCTGTCGGATGATCCTGCTACACGCACAATCAATTCGTAGACTCGAAATTTGATTGTGTCGTCGCTGAGTATTGTCAGATCATGGCCTAACACAAACATATGCCAAACAAGCCTTACATTGTCTTGATTGCATTCAAAATAGAGATTGTTTGATTGCTGAAGAACTCCCCGTGGCCAGCATCGGTGCAGGCAAGCTATTCAAGTTTGGAGTCAGAAGCTCGTCTATCTAGCCCGCGAACTAGATTGCTATAGATGATCAAACTTTACCTTATATATCAAATCAGATGCTTGCTGGGCAACGTCAGAACTTTGAAAGCTCAAGGTAGTCAAAACCATCACGAAAATCTCGGATTTGACCTGTCACTGCAATCAGCCAACGCATTACCCCTGTTGCAATAGGCATATATCAAGCTTACCATCATTGTAATCTCTTCTCCACTCCTTAAACATTTTTGAACTTGGTTCAAGGACAATTTTCTCACATCTGGCGAAAAGTGTGAGAGACCCTGCAAGAGATATGGCTTGTATTCATTTCCTGCAATATAGACGTATGGGATGGGTCCCAACAACCTTGCGATGGCTTCACGAGCAAATAAACCAATGTCGTCTTCGGCATCAGCATGATAAAACAGGTTCGCTAAGGATATATTTTGCAGAGCTTTGTTTGCAGCCTCCATTGGCAACGACTCTGAATGCTAGCTTAGTACAGTGTCTGAATAGAAAGATGTCAAAGTCAAAACTAAATTGAATTGCTGATTACCTCCAATAACGGCCAAGAGCTTTTGGAGTGCAGCCTCAACTTGCTGTCGGGGAACGCCAGCATTTGGACTAAGGGTCTGGTCTATTTCGCGAAGCCCTTGTGGATCGGTCATAGTTGACTTCGGGCAACGCAAGCACTGCAAACGTGCCACAACTTTATCCACATTTTTAACTCCGCCGCACTTTGAACAATGAACTTTGTAAGCTCACAAAGTTGTGTAGGTAACTGATTTGGAACGATACCAATAATCTATTCTGAATTCAACTTGATAAGTAAAGGAAAAGATTTCGTTTGATTCCATAGCATCAACACAAAAAAAGGCTACTTTACAATCGCTATTGAGATTTTTGAGTAATTTAAAAGGAAGTGATGAAGATCCATCAGCACCTAGTGTCTGACTGCTATAAACTATCACCAAGAGCAACTCAATATTAAGACGTCATGCTGGATATGAATTCATCTCATGTTTGATAAGATGGTGCGTCATTTTCTCTTACAACCTCATATGAACATAAACTTCTGTTTAATGAACCCGGCTCAAAGTTTGGTAAAAGACAATTTATAAATGTTTGTAGCATACAAAGCTGAAACGAAATGCCCCACTTTGGAACTATATCGTATAAATATTATATTCACTCAATTGAACGACATGGAAATTTATGAATGGTAACAATATGAATAATTTATCTGGCTGGACATTGGCTCGGATCACAATTTTGGTAAACCCTCCCCACTCAGCAAAAATTCTGCCGGCTACAAGTCGAAAGTATTTGCCAACGCAAAAGATGATTGTATTCTACTTAATTTACGACCTTAGGTATCAGCAGAGGCAATAAATACCAAGCCAATCGTAACAATAACTAACAAATTTTGGTTTTCTTTGTCGGCTTGCAGAAGAGTCCTATTCAACAAATCACCACCCTTTTTCTGTCGGCTTTTTGAGAGATGAAACGATTCCAAGCCGCATTGCTTTGCCTCTTGGTTTGTTTACTCAATATTTCTAATGTATTGTCAGAATCTCCAAAAATCATTCATAACGCTTTTGTGATTGAATTCAACCATGTTCCGACAAAAAGGCATCTTTCGAAACGTCGCAATCATTTGTATAAACGACTCAATAACGAGAATATCAAACATTTAGTCCGACATGAATTCAAGTATATGAATGCGGTATCTATTGAGGTGGACAAACCATCCCATGCTTTAGAGTACATACAATCTTTGCATGACGTGAAAAGAGTATGGCCAGTGGTTAGTGTCTTCTCCCGATTTTATTTCATTTCATCATTGAAGTCTTACTTATCTCAATTGCTTTAGAGCTTGGTATCAAAACCTGCAGTACAATTGGAGGAAGATGGAGATTCTGGTTCTCTTATAGCTGCCAATAACATGACTGGGGTATACACGGTACAAAATACATTAGGGTCAGTAGAGTGAAATCGTCATATCGAAATTATCCTATCTAAACTCAACTCAATACAGATTGACTGGAAAGGGTATGAAGGTTGGCGTAATCGACACTGGTAATATATACCGATTCAATTTAGTATTTATGATAATTCATTATTTACTCATTTTCGTTTCTTACAGGTATCGATTATACACATCCCGCTTTGGGAGGATGCTTTGGTCCTTCATGTCGAGTGGCATATGGGCACGACTTTGTTGGTGACAAATATGACGGTACAAACGCAAATACTGAAGGACCAGATCCGAGAGATAACTGCAATGGCCATGGAACTCATGTTGCTGGTAAGGCTTCTATACGTATGTTTAAATTTGATATTCAGTCGATACTAAATAAAACATTTCAGGTATCATTGGTGCTCGTGATCCTGAAAGTGGATTCGTTGGTGTTGCCCCGGATGGTAAATGAATTGATGTCTGATATACAGCTCTTGAATTAAAGATACTAATCATACAATTGATACTTTTATAGTAACATTTGGAGCATACCGTATTTTTGGATGCACGGGAAGTACTGCAGATGATATCATCATGAAAGCTATGGAAATGGCATTTGATGATGGGATGGTAAGACATAGCAGACTGTTTTGGCTTATCGTGATCACTCTCTGAAGCCTTATTTCATCAGGATATTATCAATTTGTCCCTTGGTGATCAAGGTTGGGCGGAATCTCCTACTGCAACCCTTGGAAATATTTTGGCTGAAAAAGGTATGGCGGTTTCAGCTGCTGCTGGAAATGCTGGAGATAAAGGAATTTTCGAGGTTGGTGCTCCTGCAGTCGGCCGAAGAGTCGTATCTGTAGCAAGTGTAGATAATTCTAAGGTCTTGGAATACGCTATCGTTGTCAATGGAGAAGATTTTTGTAAGTTTCTCACATCTGATATTTCAAGAAGTTTAGCCACTAATGTTGTCCATCAACACTCTTACAAAAGCCTACGTAACTGAGTCCGGGAAACCATTGACAGGTCCCTCTGTATCGATTGTGGCAACATCAAAAGCACCAAATACTAATGGTGACGCTTGTCAGCCACTCGCAATGAACATAACCGGGAAATATGCGCTTATCAGCAGAGGCGGCTGTCTTTTTGACGAGAAGGTAGTGCTGAAAAGGCTTTGATCACGCTAAGTCAACTTGCTAATCATTCTTATTCCTGTTACAGGCTGCAAACGCTCAAAATGCTGGAGCTTCTGGTGTCATAATCTATAATAATGAAGTAGGACAATTGACCCCTGCTGTACATGACTCCAAGATCAAGATACCAGTGGCAGGGTTATCCAAGGATGACGGTTTGCAATTATTAAAGATTTTGACTAGTAGCAGTGATATTAAAGTGGAGATACCAAAAGAGCAGCACTCCTTTTCGCTTCCAACAGGAGGTTAGTATTAACATTTGGCTTGACAACAGATACAATATCTAACTTTTGATGTTCATAGGCCTGATTAGTACCTTCAGTTCATGGGGTCTTGCTGCAGACTTGGATATCAAACCGGAAATAAGTGCTCCAGGTGGTCAAATATTTTCAACGTAAGTTTCGAACCATCGGCTTATACATTAATCAGATCAATACTAAATGTTCTACATAGCTTCCCAGTGGCATTAGGATCGTACGCGACTCTTAGTGGAACAAGTATGGCCTGTCCTCATATCTCAGGAATTATGGCATTGATTAGAATGGCAAGAGGAGGCGGTCGTACTCTTGATACTGCTACTTTGCGTGCTTTGATCATGAATAATGCCAAGCCTTTCAAAGTATATCAGAATGATTATCTTGACTCTGTTGCACGTCAAGGAGCTGGACTTGTCAATGTCGAGCAAGCTATCAATACTCAACTTTTGATAGAGCCTCAAAGTATTCCTCTGGGCGACAAGAGCCATCTGGCGTCCCAAGATGAGTACAAGATTGTGTTGGAGAACTTGGGTGTCGAGGCGGCAGAATTTCAGTTGTCTCATTTGGCAGCGGCCAGTGTTGAGGCTTATAAAATTACCAAGTACAGCCAAGGATCCCTGCCACTCAATAAGCCCGATTATATTTTTGATCCAGAGTCTGAGGCTACCGTAGATTTCGAAACCTCGACTGTTACGGTACCAGCCAAGTCAAAGCTGGATGTCAAAGTGAAAATCCATCCTCCCGCTTTACCCAGTGCCCTATCCATTTACTCTGGATATATAGTTGTACAAGATTCAAGAAATGGGTACGAGTCTCACATTCCTTATGCCGGCTTTACTGGAAGTCTCTCAGACATACACGTTCTTTTCCAGAACACAACCTCGCCGATGGTTGAAATCTCTGATGACTTCGTGTCTGCCACAAAACCTGCTACACTTCACTTTCAGCTTGCTTCTGCAAGTGCCATAGTTGTCATTGATGTGGTAAGTTCTGCTAATACAACTCAAAGCTTGGGCATGATTCCCGGAGGCTATGAGCAGTTCCTTGGTAGAAATGATGTATATGATCCAAAAGATCTATTAGGCCTCGAATGGTATGGTACAATTGCAGAATCCCCTGAAGCTGCTGTTTCTCGTAACAAATTAGCACCATCTTTGTTTGGACTTGAAACATTACCTACGTCAACCGACAAGCCCATGCTAATGCTAAACATGCCTGGCACAAAGCCTTTGCCTAACGGACAATATCACATCAGAGTATCAGCGCTGCGGACTTATGGTAATCCTAAAAATCCTCAAGACTTCGATACATGGTTGTCCCAGCTATTAGAAGTTAGAAATTAAAAGCTGGCCTCTTGTTCTTATTTTATTAATGTAATCATTTCCTTTTCACCGAATCCCTGCAACATTTTGATATAAAGCATGAGATTGTTTAATTCGAATTATGTGAAGTTATACATTTTATTATTTGGTATTTTGTAGGAATTAAAGTCAATGCAAATGATGTCTATGCTATTAGTAGTATCATCTTTGGATACATGCCGTATGTAGGCGCGATCCACCTTATGAATTTCTAATCGTTGCTAGCATTCTTCTTCCTATTTTTCCTCTTCTGTTTCGTAGCCAGTGTCTTAATCTTCTTTCTCTTCGTCGGCAGCATTGTTATTGCGACGGTTCCTTCTATACCACTCTTCATCATCGTCCTCTTCAATGTATTCACCGCTACCCTCCTCCATTATAGCACTGGCTGTTGGCATCATCGAATAATCCACCACTTCCACCTCTTCTGCGTCACCTACATTTTGTTTGTCATTGTCTAGCTGTCCATCGAGTTCCTCATCATGAGCATAGAGTGCAGGAATTTCAGGAGCACTATACAGAGGTTTGTTGGAGTAAGTGTCGCAGCTGTAATCCCATTTTTCCATTATCTTGGATCGAATGCAACTGTCTTTAGACCAGCTCGTACCGTATGTTATCGGACTGTATATTAAGAACACTGCAATAACCACAGTAATAAACATAGTCGCAACAGCGAATTTCTTTCCTGGTTGAAGGTTCCTGGTTAACAAATCAAAAGTTGCAGCAAATGCAAGAATTCCAAAGTATAGCGCGGGCATATAATGATGCAAGAAAAGCTGGCGATCCATTAATTGAAATGGTAAAAGATGCAATGCCCATCCAACAATGAAATATCCTATTGATTCCTTAAAGAACTGTCCAGTGATGCCAAATTTATCACCGTATCCACGCTGATCTCTCAACATGAGAATGCCTCTTACAAAGAAATAAGAGAAGACGGCCCAGGTCGTGCTCCAGTATACTATGGGATTGCCCAATAGGTAGATCTGTTTTTCGCCTTCAGACCACATGCTGATACCTCTTTGCAGAATGGGCCAGCTTGGCGGTCTTGACCCATATGGATGATCTTCAGTAAGCGCTGAATTGGAAGTCCACATCACCTGATTGAGTTCTAAGAATTTGTCCCAAAATCCAGGATGATCGTAGGTCACTCTTTCAGCTTCTTCTGGAAGAAGCGGGTGCTCGGTCTCCTCAATATACCAAAGAGTTTTAGGTATCGTACCGCCCTTTATACATGTCACTTCTTGCTGCTCAAAGCCCCACTTGGGTACTATAGTCGAGTAACATGTAAGTTAAGAAGCAAAGATAAATATGAGCTAATCATAGGTCTTAGAACTTACATTTGACTTTGTGGGAAAAGAGCGCACATCCTTCATTGTAATGAATAAGTCGGAATACAGTATTTATTGCCTTCAAGCGTTCACCTGCATCATCGTCGTCGCTGCTATGCTCATAAATCTCTACACGCCAATAGTCGTTTGCATCGCCATCAAAGTCTGGGAAGCCATAACCACTAAAGATTTGGTAGGTGATATCGGATTAGATAAGCTGAATGATGCGGAATCTGCATTTTTTTCAAAATATATTACCTGACTTCATCATGATATTCTACGTCTGTCACAGATGGACGTACATCATGACTATGGAGCTTTATCGGGCTGGTGGTGACATGTTCGAGTCGAATGATATCTCCATCTTGAACGAATTCCAACTCATTATCGCTCTCCGTATAATTCTCTCCGCCTTTTCTGATTTTCCACAAGTTGTTATCATCTTTATGACTATACAGAGTCACTTGTTGTTCTAATTCTCAAGCGTTAGTTATTATAGCAAACGTGCACGAGTTCTATAGAAAACCAACATACGTTCACTTCCAGAAACATATCTGGATGGATGAGAATGCAAGTATCCTCCATTAGTATTGAGATGGCGGATGCTAACTACTGATCCATAAGCAACATCTATGCATGAACTTCAATGGTTAGCGATATATATTGTTATCCGCACGCGTGCTAAATACTTGCCTGAAAATGTCTCGACTTGTTCATTTCCTGTCAGAGTTTCTTGGAATGCTGGTGACATATGAACATCACCATCCCCGTGGAAAGGTAGAACAATGAAGTGAATACCAAAGGTAAATACATAAATCATTGCAGGAAGAACGATAAGACACAATGCGCGATATATAAAGTGTCGTCCAAATGCAGTTGGAGATACAGCAAGATCGCCCCATAGTTCCCACAATGCTTTGATTGTGGATCCTCCTACCGTTGCAGCTGTAAACAGTCCAACCCACTTGGAGCTGACTGAGCAGCCCAAACCTATACCTGTGAGAGCTAACCAGCGTTTCCAGGGACCAGAAAATGGCTTTAACCTTGGATCAGAAAATTTAGCCCACGCATAGATGGTAAAGGTGATGAAGAACAACAATGGTGGGTCAAGGAGGATCAGACGATTATTTGCAATTAAACCGTTTTCTACAATAGATAACGATTAGATTCGATAGCAAGATCAATGCACACGAACACTATTCCAACATACCGAAACATGTCAATGCGGCGGCTATTAAACCAGCGGGCGTAGAGTGACCCGATGCCTTGACGGTCAAATAGGCTATAGGTATCGTGAGAACACCCAGTATTCCACAAAACAATCTCATTGCAACATATGGAACCTCGGATTCCAAGTAGTCCCTACAAGTGATTTAATTTAAATTTCTTGATTGTTTCGCCTTACTGGATTGCAACATGACTTACTTTCCGATGGTACTGAAATCGAAATTACCATCATATCCTGCAACACTGCCTACACCCGCAATCAGTAATTTGGCGAGCTAAAAAGGATGCTTTAGTAAGACTATAGTACCATGCGCTGCTTAATTGTTATTTCTCTCACCGGAGGGTGCACGTCAAAAAAGAATGTGTGATTGATGTATTTGCCGGCAAAATGGCCAAAATGGACCTCATCAAATCTAGTAAAATACGTCAATGGTTGATATCTCCATCATGCTTCATGCTCCTCCGATATGTGACTTACACCACGGATGTTGGTTCCCAGATCTTGTATAAGCGAACTACACAGGCAATCAGAGTGATCATTGAGGCTACTTGTGCATCGGAAAATCGCTGAGACTTTTGGTATTCTAAAAGTTGGAACACATACGCCCTGTAGTTTGGCGTGGTTCCCAATTTCGCTTTCACGGTCTTGACTTTCAGCTTCTCGCTCATGGCATTAAGCTACGACAAAGAAAGAATCCACAGAAAGGTGTTCTGGCGCACCTCTAATTTATTTTCAGTAACGTCGCACAAAGTTCAGGGCAAAGGCATGATTAAATTAGATTGAAGGGTTTTTAACGGCTGCTGAGTAGAGCAACACTTTTTCAAAATCGTATTTATTTCTGTATAGGAGTAGAATAGGCTCATAATCAAGCTTTAGCAATTGATTTTTCTAGAGTATCGAGGAAGATATCGGCATGCTTCATTTGGAACGTAAGCATGGGTCTCAGACGAATAGCTCTGTCACCGCAACCACCAATATTTACACCATTTTTTCTCATCTCACCAATCAGAGAGTCGCGGTCTTGTGCAGTGGGTAAATCAAAAGCGATGAAGGTTCCTTGGCCACGAACGTCTTGTATTTTTCCATACTTGCGGCTAATTTCCTTCAATTCCTTTTGCAAATATTCGCCGACGCGTGATACATTCTGCAAGAGATCCTTGTCCTTCACTTCGCGCACAATAGCAGCAGCTTGCATAGCTCTAACCGGATCGCCCATCCAAGTATTATACAATCTATAGGGTTGTGCGGGGCGAAGCTTGGGATGACCGTAGAAGCCTGCTGCTTGGAACTTTTTGGAGAAAGTTACCATGTCGGGAGGTGTAGGCAGATTCCAAGCTTCATGTGCCCAGAAAGTACCAGTTGCTCCCACTCCTGTTTGAACTTCGTCAACAATAAACAAAACATCATTCTTAATGCAGATTTGTTGAAGTTTGCGGAAAAAGTCAGGCGAAGCTGTAGTAAACGTGATTACATCAATAAATTTGGAATGTGAAATTGGACCCAGAAAAATACGTACCATGATTGTCACCACCCTCAGATTGTACCGGCTCGATGACAACAGCGGCTACTGGGCTCTTCCAAGTCTTGATGAGCCTCTCGGTTTCTTCGAGGCATTGTTGTTCGACCTTTTGGTTGTGTTCAACGTTGTCTTCCAATGGATATTTTCTTTGTGGGAAAGGAGCTTTAGGCCAATCAAAGGCAGGAATGTCGACCTTATGTATAGCCTTGCTTCCAGTTGTTGTTAAAGAGCCAAAGAGACGACCGTGGAAACCTTGAGCAAAGCTGAGGACAGACATATCAGGAGAGCCTGGAGCTTGGTTCTTCATACAGCTTTGAAGCTCTTCCATAGTAAACTCTTTGTCGCCGCGGCGTTTACCAGCCTGATACATAAAGGCAGCTTTGAACGCATTCTCATTGGCACAGCTGCCACACATTGCAGTGAATACGTTGCTCATACCCTTGGGAGCGACGCTCATGAATGCTTGCTCTACTGCATCAACCCAATCTTTAGTAGGGTTCACACCAAGCGCTGGTCGATTGGCCAAGGCCGATTGAAAAGCGGGGGATGATGTCAAGGCCAAGAATGCAGGCGAATTGTAACCAATTGGTATGGACGCAATTTGAGCGAACAAATCCAAAAGAGCATTTCCATCTGCATCTACGATATAGTTGCCCTTTGACTTTGCAAAATCTATACATGCCCGGCCGTTAAAATCGAGACGACATCCACCACTTTGATCATCATGTTCTTACCTGCAATATAGAAAACAGATCGTGTGTCTTGATACTGGTTCAGTCTCTGCATGATCTCTTTGGAAGATGGTCCAGGAATAGCTGTTTTCACCTGAGGCTGTTGGGGTTCATCAGGGAAGAAGGATTTTTCGTTGGCATGGGTGCCTATTCTACCACTACCCACAGCAGTAGCAAGAGTTCTGACAGGCTGATAAGCGAGTGTGGAGCGTGCAAGTTGACGCTGAATAGGGGCTGTCTTCAAATTTTTGAGAGAGCGAAGCATTGGAAGGTTAGCGTACCGATGGTTCAACTTGAAAAGGGGGCAACTTAAATAGTCGGTGTCGCGTGTGGGAAACAGGCCAACCTGAGATATGGATAAAGCCTTCTCTCAGACATTTGTCATATAACGCCGCCTATTGGCTACAATTATTTTTTTGTTTGGCGTGTTGGTTGCCCGCACAGTGACACAACTTAAAACGATTTGCCCGCGAAAATCCTTATGAATGCCCGACTATCATGGTCTGTGAGAATCACCGGGTTATCCGAAGAGATAGTCAATGTGACTAAACGTGATTTTGATGGCAGCTATTTTCTATATGCGAAATTTCATCCGTTTAGGACTTATTCTTCCTGTCCTGTCATCATTCTCTCAATTTGCGGTCACGCGGCAGATTTTCAGGCTATCGGATTATCGGCGAACCATGACATCCTCCAATTACCCAAACTAAGTATTTTA
This sequence comes from Umbelopsis isabellina, assembly GCA_016758905.1. Taxonomy (NCBI): domain Eukaryota; kingdom Fungi; phylum Mucoromycota; class Umbelopsidomycetes; order Umbelopsidales; family Umbelopsidaceae; genus Umbelopsis; species Umbelopsis isabellina. The sequence continues at coordinate 717,058 of JAEPQZ010000004.1, read as the reverse complement.
CCTTTTCTTTCCTTTTCTTTTTCAACATAGAAGACACCCTTCTTCTCAGCCCTTCCAAAAAATAACACAATGGGCGATATGCCCAATGGACAAAACAAGGACACCGTCAAGGACACCGTCAAACATGCGGATGTATCTGCGGATGCCAGTAGGAGTAGCACTCTATCTTCAAACGATCACAAATTGCCAAGTCATAAGAAGCTCAATTTTGTGAACAAGCTACTCCACCCAAAGACACCGACAGTATCAAGACAATCAAGCATGGAACACAACCCACATGAATTGATGCATGATACAGCGAAATCTTCCATAAAGCCGTCAAGTGTAGCGTCTGCCACAAACAGCGTCTCCTTACTATCCAAATACGGAGTTTGCGATCGAGGTAATATCGGTAAGGGTGCTACCGCCGTCGTTCGCTTGGCACACAAGTTGGATAGAACCTCGAAAATGGAAAAGTTGTATGCTGTGAAGGAGTATAGGAAACGGCATAAAGGAGAGTCGGAGAAAGCGTATATGAAAAAGCTGACAAGCGAGTTCTGTATCAGCTCAACGTTTAGACATAGAAACGTTGTAGAAACTGTAGATCTTGTCATGGATGAGCAGAAACGTTGGTGCATTGTCATGGAATATGTATGTCATGTGTTCTTTGGAATTCAGTTTGACATGCCATCTGACTACTCCATCTTCTCTTAGTGTTACGGCGGAGATCTATTTGCTGCCATCAAAGCTGGAACTATGACTAGCACGGAGATCAATTGCTGTTTTAAACAACTATTAGACGGCGTACAATACCTGCATTCTGTTGGAGTGGCTCACCGAGATATCAAGCCCGAAAACTTATTATTGTCCGGCAATTGCCTGAAAATCACGGATTTTGGTGTTTCTGACGTGGTGCAGATGACCTGGGAGAAAAAGCGACATCTCAGCGAGGGAGTGTATGGTTCAGAACCGTACATTGCCCCAGAGATATGGAATGAAAAAACCTATGATGCGATAAAAGTTGACATCTGGTCGTGCGCAATTGTATTCTATAGTATGCAGTCAGGGTCTATTCCGTGGCGAGTCGCCAAAAATGACGATTCCAACTATTGTCAATATCGCAAATATCGTGATGAACGGGCTTTTACTCCATTTTCAAAGTTTCCGCCCGATTCAACAGATATCATATATCGTATGTTGGATCCTAATGCCGATATGCGTCCGAGCATTGATGTAGTTTTGCAGGATAGTTGGATCCAAGCAATCCCAGTATGCCACGGTCAATTCGACAATACTGGCATGGAACATATTCATTCAAAGCCACAGTCGCGAAAATGATCTCAATAGCGTCCCTCGTTATACCTTAAAACTTAGAAGAATTGTACATATATATATGCTTGTAAAATTAAGACACGCCTTTTGAACTTATGTGTCATGAAATTAAAATATGAATTGAACTGTTTAAGTTATTTATCCTAAATCAAAGCTTTTTTATCATTTCAGATGTAATTCTTCTTTAAACGATATATGTCTTCTCAAGACTTTATAGAGTAACTACATAAGCACGTTGCTGTGCCCATCCCATGACAGCACATAATTGAGGCTTCAGATCATCTCACGCCATTGCCAGTCACAATGACTGACTTCACCATCAAAAGGCTCCGTCGACGAAGTCAGTTATTGTTGTAAATGCTGAGAAACATTTTACGGCCGGCTTTACAAAAATCACACTCAGGTTTCAAGTCGACAAATCCGATTGTTTTAAAAAGGTTCATAATGTCCAATAATACCACCAAGCCGATTATTGGTCCTTCCGAGAAGGTGGCACACTTTGAAAAAGATGGTATGTTTTTTACCCCACAATAGATCAATACGGAAGACATATTTTACGAATTAACACATCTCGCAGTATGGTCCATCTTCACCCCATTGGCCGCAGAAACGAAGGCTATCAATTTGGGTCAAGGTTTCATGAAGTACGTTATACTTGAAGCCGCAAAGTGACAGCTAGCGATATGACATTAATTCCTTGTTAGCTTTAACCCCCCAGATTTTGTACAAGACGCTGCTAACGGAGCTATCAGTGATGTAGCGGCAAACCAGTACAGGTATACAGCATGTTTAGGGAATTATTTGAAAGAACCCAACGCTAATTATCGTGTTTACATGAACTTTCTAGCCATCCTAAGGGCCGGCCAAGATTGAGAAAGGCGCTTGCTGATTCCTATAGCCCTCTATTTGGAAGAGAATTGGACCCTGAAAATGAGATCATTGTTACTGCTGGTGCAAATGAAGGAATGTTTGCAACCTTTGCTGGTTTCTTGGATGAAGGCTCAGAGGTCATATGCATGGAACCTTTCTTTGATCAATACATTGTACGTAGAATAAGAACTAAACCTCCATACAAAATGAACCTAACTAACGGATTGCTGTTTTGGTTTTATAGTCCAATATTACCATGAATGGTGGTGTTCCTGTCTACGTTCCATTGAGAGCTCCCGCGAAGGCAGCAAACGAAAACATTTCATCTCATGAATGGAAGCTCGACATCAATGAGCTTCGAAGCAAGATTACCGACAAGACACGAATGATTGTCATCAATACTCCACACAATCCCATTGGTAAAGTGTTTGACGAAGAGGAATTGATAGAGATTGGTAAAGTCGCTGAGGAGCACAACTTGCTCATCTTGTCTGATGAAGTGGTGAGTGCCAATTTTCTCTTATTGCGCAGTTTATATACAAACGTACTCACAGATCATTTTTCCAACAGTATGATCGTCTTTATTATGAACCTGCTAAGCAAGTCCGCATAGCTACCCTCAAGGATTTCTGGAAGAGAACCATTACTGTAGGTTCAGGAGGCAAATCTTTTGCTGCAACCGGATGGCGTGTTGGATGGTTGATCGGACCAAGTGAGCTCATCCAATACTCCTTGGCTGCCCATACCCGTGTAGTTTTTTGTGTCAATTCACCTTGCCAAGAAGCTCTTGCTATTGGCTTGGAGAAAACCAACCAAATTCCGTATTTCCAAAACCAAATTGAGGCTTACACCAAGAAGAGACAGATTCTTTCATCTGTGTTTGAAGAGCTTGGTCTGCCTTACACTGTGCCTGATGGATCATACTTCATCCTGGTAAATACCACCAAAGTGCAATTCCCTCAGGATTACCCTTTTCCTGCAGTGTTGGACAGTAGAGCCAAGGATTTCAAATTGTGCTACTGGTTAGCCAAAGAGATTGGTGTCGTCGCTATTCCTCCCTCCGAATTTTATTCCAAAGAGAATCGTGAACTCGCAGCAGATTTTGCTCGCTTCGCTTTCTGCAAATCCGATGATGTTTTGGAGGATGCCGTGAAAGCTCTTAGAAAGCTTGCTCCATATATAAAAAATTGAACAATGCGCACTTAAGGGCTACAGTGCCTGAGAAAGCATATCGTTTATAGACATTCGAAAGCAAGGTGATCGAATTAAAATTAAAAAAGCACATTTATAAACACACTCTGAGATTATGATTCTACTCTTGCATCAACTTCTGTAATGTATGTCCATCATATCCATGAACTGTAAGGTCATTACGTGTTTCCGATGGATCATCCAACGTCTGTTCGAGATAAAATGCCTAATTTAAAATCATCAATTAGCAATTTCGTGGTTTAATGAATATTAAGCGCATATTTGCACATACCAAAAAGCCTTCTTTCGTCAACCAGTTACGTCTAGTACCTCCAAACCTTTGCGCCATCTGTACAAGAAATTGAGGAGGAGGATGGGATCCATTTGTAGTAAAAATAAAATTGCCCAATTCCTGGTTACTCAAAGCTCCATCATTATCTTTATCAAATGTGTCGAATATCTCGCTAAGCACTTGAGTCAACTTTGGTGAAAGATTGCTGTCACTGATAAGAGGTTCCTCGTCTATTATGGGGCAAAGTCAACATCTCATATGAGCTCAAACATCAAGTATAGTTCTTTACCTTCACTTCCTTTGTATCCGTTCAAAATTTTGGAAATCTCCTCTTCCAAATCTAACATCATAATGGGTTAATATTACATATAGCAACTTCTCAACACACATACAAGTATATACCATCTATTGGCTCATATTCAGGATCTACAGTTCGTCCAAATTCAAGTAGGATGATAGATTCTTCTAGTCGGTTGAGTACATAAAGAATAAAGCCCAAAAGATGATAACATCCCGCATGTCCTGGGAATACATCTATACCCACACTCTGTTAGTTCTTAACACCCTGATGATTTCTCATATTGCTGATAAGTACTTACCAAGAATCCACACCATTTTCGAGGCCACTCGGTTTAAAATAGAGACATCTTGGGAATCTTGGAAGGATTGAAGGTCTTGCTGAGCTTTCTTGTATTCCTCTTCACCTTCTTCAATTAATGCATGGTTTTGATTTTCACTTCCGTTCACTGCGGCGTTCTTTTCAATGTAGTATCTCCTCCAATTTGCGGGTTCATGAGCAAATTTTGCTTCCAATGTTGGATCAAGCTCCAGTCCTGCGGTTGTAAGGATTTGGTATACCGTGAATAAATTTCCAAAGTCATGATGGCATTTACTGAAGGATTATAAAGCAAGTCAGCCAACAACAGAAGCCATGTTTCCTAGCATAAGTACTCAATCAAGACCCGGCTATCTACCTTCGCCATAACTCATTGCTTGAATAAATTTGTGATAATGACTTGCAAGTGCATGCTAGTCGAGCAATGTCTGACGGGTCTAAGGCATATGCCAGTTCTGTAAGTACTGGCTCAGGGATGTCTTCTATACGCAACATTTTGCAGTGAGTCGTATGAATTCGCTAGAGCTTTCCTGCAACAATTTTTTTTTTTTTTAATTGACAGCAACAATGTATGAAAGCGGCGGTCAGCGCGCTTTCAAAGTCAGGTGACCAGCAGCTCCGCCCGCTGCCATGAGTTACGTGCAGAAAGCCGCTTGTCGTATAGGCCAACTTTTGGTACCAGCCAGTTTCACCTGTTACAATCGACTAGGATGGCTATGGCAGTATGTAAACGCATTTCTCGAGGAATTGAAAGAACCTCATCTGACCTATAACATTACGAATTATCTAGAGTTTGTTTGGTCTTTCGACACCCGTCGATATCGATATCAGCTTTTCAGGCGAGGAGCACCGAAAGCATGTGGATGTTAAAGTTGATAAAGACCACCGTGAATCTATGCCCCTTTACTTGGATGGCGAGGGTATTCAAGGAAAAGTAAGTGCTACTGTGTTGAGCTGGGCACTACATGTAGAAATGGGAATGCCAAGAGTACCTATGGACAGTATCACTAACTCAACTACATTATAGGTTACCATTAGGCCCAGAGATGGCAAGAAGGTTGAGCACAACGGCATCAAAATTGAGTTTATTGGAAGTATAGGTATAGACATGTCTTAAGTTATTTAATGTGTCCAAGTTGTTGGAACTGACATAACATCTTAAAAAAAGAACTCTCTCATAGCGGTAGCAAGACTACCGAGTTCTTGACTTTGTCTCAAGAATTAGCTGCTCCCGGTGACATAAGACAAGCTACTAGCTTTGATTTCGAATTCAAAAACGTCGAGAAGCAGTTTGAGTGTTACTATGGTATAAATGCCAAGTTGAGGTAAGAAGTCAGGAAGCTTATTCGAACGGACTTGAGCAATTTTGGACTCATATCGATCGCATAGATATTTTGTTCGAGTCACCGCTGCACGAAGAATGGCAGATCTGGTCAAGGAGCGAGATATATGGGTCTATTCATACAAAATGCCTACAGACCTCAACAACTCTATAAAAATGGAGGTTGGCATCGAGGACTGCTTGCATATTGAATTTGAGTACAACAAGTCGATGTAAGTTCATCTTGTAGATGAAGCTGATGAAAGCCAATATTGTGTCGGTTTGTTTAATATCTATTTTTTTTGATACAGGTACCACATGAAAGACGTTATCGTTGGAAAAATTTATTTCTTGCTTGTGCGCATCAAAATCAAGCATATGGAATTATCTGTCATCCGACGCGAGACAACTGGTGCTGGTAAGTTCAAGACTTTTAATTTCGTTGCAGTTTTTCGAGAGCGTCACTGACCAACATATGATTACTAGCACCCAATCTATATAACGAAAGCGAAACCTTAATCAAGTTTGAAATTATGGATGGAGCTCCAGTACGCGGTTAGTATTTTTTGACGCAAAAGTTTTAAACGACAATGACTGAAGGCTAATATTTGATATTTTAGGAGAGACTATTCCTATCAGATTGTTCCTTGGAGGTTTCGAGCTAACACCAACTTTCCGCGGTAAGTTCAAGAAAAGCAAGCAATTCTTGCAAATTAATCACACGGTTGACTAAACTGTGGGCATATTGCAGATATCAACAAGAAATTTTCCACGAGATATTACCTTAATCTAGTACTCATAGACGAGGAAAACCGACGTTACTTTAAGCAACAAGAAATCACTATCTTCAGAAGAAGAATCGATGATGGATTTGCTCCAGAAGATGGTGCTAACGGAGAAGCATAAACTTGAAATATATAATAAAAACTGATGAGATACCGCAGTCACACTGCCATGACACATTTTCGATTTGACATGAAAGGCACAATTTTTTTCTTCACTAAAGTGTGTATTGATTTAGTACAATATGATCATTCCAGCTTTCGATGACTCGAACGGCTCACAGAAGAAGTTTTTAAAGTACTTCTCGGAAATTCTTGTAGAGAATGTCACCATCGCCAACTTTGAAGCCCAATTAGGAACCGCTTCGAAAGAGCGTTACTGGCTTTGTGCTGGTAATGCAGAAGACGCACTCAAACTTCTTGACGCTGGAGTTGGAAAGGTTGTTTTTGATCTTTCCACGTTTATCAGCATTGAAAAAGAAATAGATCACATCGCTGCAAATAGAATCGGCGTTGTAGTTGGTCCAGCTCAGAACCTTAGCAAGCTTCAGCAAGCAACCTACCAACCTTCCGTTTATATCTTGGCTGGAGATTTGCAGTCTATCAGCCAAGATGCTACAATTCTTGAATCTGCTAAAGCTGTCAAGAAAAACTTGTTGCCAGAAGGCGGATCACGACGTATTTGCATTTTGACAGACGTCGCTCCTCAGCTTGATGCCATTTCACAATTGGATAAGTCCGGTTTGGACATCATTGTTCCCAGCCAATTGTTGACTACCTCATCACCAGCAGAATCTGGAAAACTTAACATTGGACAGGCTTTCATGGCCAGTGCTGTTACCGATCGTCCTGATGGATTATACCCAACCATGGTGGTTGACGAACGAGGTATCGCCTTGGGATTGGTTTATTCGAGCGTGGAAAGTGTTGCTGAGTCTATCAAGACCGGTTCAGGAGTGTATCAATCACGTAATCGCGGTCTTTGGTACAAGGGAGCAACATCTGGGGCAACTCAGACTCTGCTTAATGTTCAATTCGATTGCGACAGCGACGCACTAAAGTTCACCGTTCGTCAAAACGGTGCTGGATTTTGCCATCTTAACACTCGATCATGCTTTGGTGCTGATACTGGCATTAGTGCATTGGAGAAGACTTTGTTCCAGCGCAAAGAGAATGCACCAGAAGGATCTTACACTGCTCGACTTTTCAACGATCCCAAGTTGCTCCGTGCAAAGATTATGGAAGAGGCTGAGGAGCTGTGCGATGCCACTACCAAGGAAGATGTTGCTTGGGAAGCCGCTGATTTGATTTATTTTGCCATCACTAAATGTGTTACTGCTGGCGTATCTATGAGCGATATTGAGAAGAACTTAGATAAGAAAGCTTTGAAGATTTCTCGTCGCCCTGGTAACGCTAAACCAAAGTGGGAGGAGCAAGGCAACAAAGCAGAGCAAGCCAAATCTGCTGCATCATCACAACTAACTCCACAACCAGCTGCCCCTGCAAATGGCCGTATAGAAATGCAAAAATATGTTGCTAGCCAAATTTCAGCTCAGCAACGAACAGATTTGTTGAAGAGACCCATCATCAATTCTACTGATATTATGGGCAGAGTCGCACCAATAATGCAAGCTGTCCGGGAACGTGGTGACGCTGCTGTTCTCGAACTCACAGCGAAGTTTGACCGTGTTCAACTGTCTTCTACCGTCATCAAAGCTCCATTTTCACCTGAATCTATGCAATTGGATGAAAAGACCAGAGCTGCCATCGATCAAGCTTACGAAAATATCTACCGTTTCCATGACGCACAGATGGATAGAGAAACGCTTGTTGTCGAAACCATGCCTGGTGTTGTCTGCTCAAGATTTGCCAGACCCATTGAGAGAGTTGGCTTGTACGTTCCAGGTGGTACTGCTGTCTTACCTTCCTCCGCTTTGATGCTTGGTGTCCCCGCCAAGGTAGCTGGCTGTAAGCAAATCGTGCTTGCCACACCTCCACGACCTGACGGAAGCATCGTGCCTGAAGTTATGTACGTCGCTCATAAGGTTGGAGCTACCCATGTTGTGGTAGCTGGTGGTGCGCAAGCTGTTGCTGCTATGGCTTATGGTACTGAAACCATTCCTAAGGTTGACAAAATCTGCGGCCCAGGAAACCAATATGTTACAGCTGCTAAGATGCTTGCTCAGAATGATTCTTCTTGCTTGGTGTCAATAGATATGCCAGCTGGCCCATCTGAAGTTCTTGTTATTGCTGACCAAAACTCAAATGCTGCTTATGTCGCTTCTGATCTTTTGTCTCAAGCCGAGCATGGAGCTGATTCTCAAGTTGTGCTTGTTGCTTCTGGAATCAACGACGAAAAATTAGCCGAGATTGAGGAACAAATTCATGTGCAAGCGTCAAGATTGCCTCGTGTTGACATTGTCCGACAAAGTATTCCAAAGAGTTACTCTTTGCGCTTCAACAACTTGAAGGAATCCATTGCCTTCTCTAACGACTACGCACCTGAGCATCTTATCTTGCACATTGATAACGCCGAAGACCTCATTCCAGAAGTTGATAACGCTGGATCTGTCTTTGTTGGAGCCTTTTCCCCTGAGAGGTAAGTTTCTTTTGAATTGGATAGTGCATCTCCCCACGACATTGATATTAATCTGAACTATTCTTTCATTCAGCTGCGGCGATTATGCTTCCGGAACCAACCATACATTGCCTACTTATGGCTATTCCCGTATGTACTCCGGTGTAAATACTCTTACTTTCGTCAAACACATTACATCGCAACAGCTTACTGCCGACGGCCTCAATCGCCTTGGTGATACTGTAATGCGATTGGCTGAAGTCGAAGGTCTGGAAGCTCATAGGAACGCTGTTGCTATCAGAGTAGCTGATCTGAGAAAGTAAAGGTGTGAAGGAAGTAGGCATACATATATGAAGTCATCTTATTCGTGAAAACCAAATCCCAAAAAAAAACATACAAATAAAGTCACTTAGTTAGACAAATCAGATAAACAGTTGGTGCAGCTTTATGTTGAAGAGAATGGCTACAAGGGCAGCAGCCCTACAGGAATATGCATTGTACCAATAGCAATAGTTTAAGTATTGGCTGTGAGTATTTATTTAATTATATTTGAAAGCACGTTAACAGTGTAGATAAGAACGAGATAGAAGATGAGGTTTACAGTTTCGCAGCACGGTTATGCTGTCTTGGCCATGAAGTCAATTTGTGCTTTTTGATCATATCAGCAGCTTTCTCGGCCGTAGCAATTGTCGGCCAACATATTTGGCCTCCAGGTATGCGAGGGAAAATGGAGCAATCCACAACTCTAAGATTAGTCGTTCCATGTACAATCAGATTGGAGTCAACAACTGTCATCGGATCATCTTTAGAGCCCATCTGATACCAAATGGTTAATCGCACATTCATTCTCGCTAACAACTCACACCGTTATACACACGTACCTTGCAAGTACCGGTTGGATGATAAGTGGTTACAACTTCTTTGCGAATGTAATCAACCAGCTGTTCATCAGTGTGCTCAGCAGAGCCTGGTTGTATCTCACGTTTCAGCATGCGAGCAAATCCAGGGTATTTAGCTATATTCCTAGTTTTCTTGAGAGCAGCAAGAAACAATTCCACATCTCTCTCATCTGAAAGAACCTTTGGATCCACCAGTGCCTTGTCCCATGGGTTGGACGTAGACAAACGTACCGTACCTAATGAGAATGGGCTCAATAGCACAATCAACAAAGTAGTGCCATGAGTACCTTTAAGGCTCTCAGGATCCTGATTTATCAGATATGGTGCTTCGAAAACTTCAAAATGTGGAGAAGTCTCTGAGCTAGAGTTGTCTGGCCCGTTCTATTCGACAAAGCATTTAAGTTGATCATTTTGGCTTAGTGCTGATTAATTAAACTCTAATGTACTCACTGGAATCCTAAAATACGCAGCTGCTTCAATGATTGGAACAGTCAATGGACCAGAGCGATGAATGACGCTGCGATAAAGTTGGTACAGTGTTGCTGGGAGGGATGCTTGCATTGTATTAAGTGAGTAGCCAGGAAGAGTTTCATGCAAAATTGGTACCCTGTTGTGATCGGCCAAATTTTCGCCAACACCATCTAAATTGTGTATCACTGGTATGTTATGCTCTTTCAAATGAGAGGCTGGTCCAATACCACTCAGCATCAAAATCTTTGAATATATGTAAATTTAGTACAACTACAAGACAATTATTCGATATCCAAAAATTTTCTTACATGTGGTGACTGAATTGCACCTGCACAAAGTTCCACTTCTCTTGTGGCTTTCACAATGTAGGTTGGTCCGCCTAGCTTCGTTTGATATTGCACAGCTTCTGCGTGGCTTCCGTCTGCACTAAAACAAATCTTCGTAACATGACAGCCGAGCGCAATGGTCAAATTCGATCTTGCGAGCACGGGGCGGCTGAGATACGCTGCAGAAACCGCGGAACGACGCCCTTGGTAAGAAAAGGTTTGGAATGTTATTGAGCCGCAAGTAGTGTGACCATTAATGTCATGCACTCTGGGTATGCCTTCCTCTTCGCAAGCTTGCAAGAACGCGGGTGCAAGCGCTGTTTGCTCTTTTACACTGGTTGTGAGCCACGGACCATCAGTTCCTGATGTTGATCAATTAGCTATATGAACTAATCTCGCTTCCACATTCTCCATGGATATTTTCTTACCGTGAAGTTCCTCATGGTAATAAATACCATCAACAGGATGATATTTCTCTGCCTTCTTGAAGTAAGGTAAGAATTCATCGAACGTCCACCCTTCAATTCCCCACGAATCATAATCTGCAGGTGCACATTGTTGTAACTGATGCAAGTTAGAACATGAAAGGTTTTAAAACAAAAACATATAGGCTCATAAGCTTACTATCATGGCGTTTACGTTACTGCATCCGCCAAGCATCTTGCCACGCGGCCATATTAGTTGTCGATCATGCGCATGTTTTTGCTTGACAGTTTCGAAACCCCAATCGTACCGAATATCGGTGTGCAGTTGTGGATACAGCAATGGAATTCTAGCGTGTAGCATGTTTCCATCGCTTTTGCCGGCCTCCAAGAGTAATACACGGTTTGCTGGATCTTCTGATAAACGACTTGCCAAAACGCAACCGGCAGTACCACCTGAAGCCAATGTTTGTCAAAAAATGTTACAGTTGCATGATATGTGCCCTTGTAAACGTACCTCCAATAATGACATAGTCAAAAGAACGACCGTTTATTTTGTCTCCTCGGGCTACAGGCATATTAGCTAGAATTTGGTTACCTGAGAAGAAATAGAAGTTAGGTTTGGGGTTGCTTAGCCAATTTTTCCATGCTCATCAATCTTGTGACCGTCAACGTTATACGTGTAACAGGCATGGGATATTCGCACAGATTTCGAAAGAGTATGATTGGGGTTCAGCATTACCGTACATATCAAGGTTTAATTTTTATGATGAACATACGCTATCTGCAAAATGAAATTTGCATTAACAAGTAGAGATATGCCTCTATCTCTTCTTATATAGATCAAAATCCATTCATTGATGATTTATCAGAAAATTCTGTGTGGAAAATTTGAGTTATAAGCTCTGAAGTCGAACAGATCGCTAATGCTCGCGGCAATAACTCCAATATCAAAACTTTTAATAGATATGTGAGGTAAAGAAAGCTAATAATGTGATGTGTTGTACACGGTGTTTACAAAATGCTATCTACTGGAGATTATGATGGTTTCGACTGTCGATTTGCAATCTCTCGTCGTTCCTGTAAATCTTTTCTAAAGTTCATGCCTGTCATGACAAGTTTGCGGAAGTTTTCATTCAACCTTCCTTTCGCTGTGACATCCCCAGGTGGCGACACGGGGCTGTTGGCCGACAATCCGCTACTTCGGATTCCCAGCTGCTGAAATTGAGAAGCATTGAAGCTACTAGCTGTGCTAGCGATAGTGTTTAGTGACGTTGAAATCGTGCTAGGTAACGCATTGGCAGCCGGTAGATCCAGCTTCGTCAGGATATCTGAACTTTCTGAAAGGCTTGTATCGCTGCTTGCTCGCTTCTGAAAAGCTTCTACTATTTGAGGTTGATCTACCTTACGAATGCCCTTAAAAAAGAAAAACACAATTGTCAATGACGCGTTGAAAATAATCAGCTCTGTCATCTTCGTCGTATACTTGCCTTCAAATCCATAATCTTCTGGAAATTTGCAAGTGATCTATCGGCTATCAAGAAAATGTAGCTTTCAATGAACCCATCTACCGGATCAGGTGGCGTCATGATAGTCTTGAGAATGAGTTCAATCTTGTTGAAGCCTCTATTTACAAGTTTTGCAAATCTTTGGAACAACAAAAATAAGTAACTCCACCTGAAGATCGATTTTGACAGATTTATTTAGCACTTACGTCGTAGGAACAGCAACGGAACCCTCCGTTCCCATAAATGTCATATCCATTATTGTTGTTTTGAGGGCATGGGTATCCAAGAGCATCTGTCAGCAAAGTTAAGTTAATGGTAATCAAAGGCGAACGTAATTGTGGGCGACATCTCACCTGTTCAGCTCCAACTTCTGATATGGGTCTACATCTTGTGATATTTGCCATATGACGAAGAACAAATGTCCTAAAAATAAGTTTAGCTTCATGATTTGATTGTACAGTAATCCCATATGTTCAGTCTACTCACTCTACAAAGCGATCGCAAAACGTCCTAAAGTATCGTTTTGTGCCAACAGTTTTGCCAATGATGGTGACGCTATTAACAAGAGTGTTTTGAATCTCTCCAACGTAGGTGGATTGATCTCCAACGGTTTCTAACAATCCCCATGACACCTTGGTCATATTTTGATACGCCGGCTCAAACTGACCGAAAACCGCTTTAATTAAAGCTTCAATTGACACCGATGCAGCACTATGTTTTCGTAGGTTAGACATGTAGTATTCAAAATATTGTACTACAAGCACGTCAACGTATACCTCAAAAAGTTATCCCGTTGCTCTTGCAAATCAACCTTTTCCTTCCATTGGTCGTCTATTTTGTCTCGCAGTTTCTCCTCCAACTGAATGGCTGAATATCAGAATTTATGCATATGCGTAAGTAACACGTATCGAAGCCACTCTACCTGCAAGGTCGTAATCCCACAGTAATCTGCTGTGTTGAGGATATAGCACGCGAAACGCACTTGATCATTTTCAAGAGGCTTTCTATCGTTTCTGTAATTATCCATCAAATCAGATTTTCAAAAATGTCAGTGGGAGGCAAATCTCAATTTTACAAGAGTGGTCAAATGCAAACCTTGGCAAACTTGCTAACAAGACGTTCGCACGATAGTTATCCAAATGTTTTCCAAAGAGTTTGCAAAGATCATAAAATGCTTTGCCAGTAGACAGTCGCGCGCTCTGAACAAGCGTCTCGCGATAAAAGTAGAACAGATCGGTGCTGGAAGGTAAAACAACAGTAGAAGCATCTAATTCCATCTGTCGGTCGCTGGTCTTGTATTCTTCAATCATAGCGGAAAGTGTGCTAAGGGGGGATTATTAGTCTGCCATACAAACTTTACAAACACTGTGGCGGTACGTTACCTGTCTTCGGCTTCTATATAGATTCCAAGGTATGGCTCAAACACAGCAGAAATAGACTTTTCGAATTCGAATGGTTGTGAGCCATCACTATCTGAAGGTACCTGTCTTTTGAATCGTTTTGATAGTTGACTTTCGAATTCAATGGTGAGTTGCAAAGCCTTCAAAAGCTCCTTGACATCAATCTGATTCTGCTTATTGGCAAGAACCTCTTTCAGGTCGGTGCTGGATTTACAACGAAATAAAAAAAAAGTCAGACTAGTACAGATGCAAATGGTCTAGAAATTTGGGTCTTTACCTAGTATACTCGCAAAATCTTCGACAGATCTTTTCACTAACATGCCATGTTGCGGGAAATATGTCGCTATGCTCCTCATCGCACGTATTCAACATCCTTTTTAACCAAGCATACCGGCGTGATACGTTCTCTAAATCAGATACCTATAGATCTTTAATGAGCTCAATTTATCCACAACATGTAAACACAAATGACCCAGTTACCTCGAATCCTTGACGAAATAGAACCCGATAATTCTTAAGTTGCAGCTCCACATACCAATCCGTCAGCGTTTTACTACATAGATAAGTCCATGAGTTGAAATTTTTACAATCAGGCGAAGCTTCAGGGCAATCTCACTCACATTGATTCAGAACCAAGCACAGATACGACAAGGCAGACGTCATGCAGAATGTTAGTATATCCTGTAATTGCTCCCTCTGCATTAAACCTGCGATTATGTGATGTCAGGTTAGCGAATGGCAATCGTATCCGTGCTATATTATGCGTTATTAACATACGCGGATTTGAACTCTTTCAATGCCCGATCATTCAGGTCTGATTGTAAAGTGCTTATTGATTTTGAAAGGTCTGCAATTTGAGGTATGCTTTTAAAGGTTTTGAAATGTTGTAAAAGCTGTAGGACTGCTTGGAGCAACTGTGCACTATCTTGGTATTGACGTCTTTGTATCATTAATTCAAGCTGGCCAACAGCTGTGACCAACATCTGAAGTCGCTTTAAAGCAGTTATTGATAGCGTAAGGTGTCTTTTGGCATAATCTAATGACTTAATGTCTTGTGTTATCTCCTGCACCATTTCCTCTGATAATGCAGCTTTCTTTTTGATATCTTGGATTTTAGCGAAAAGTTCCTATTGTGGCATGAATTAGTATCGTGTGCCGTTAAAGTTATTGCTGAGCAAATTGTGTCACGTACTTCGATGGCTTGCCTAGCGCTTCGCAATTCTTCTTCGTTATCCTTTCCGGTATCAAGTTGTTCAGTCGTCAGTCTTTTGATCTCTAGACCTAGTTGATCGAGCTTCGTACGAAGAACTTCTAGAACACTATCCATAGATGACATGGCTTGTTCTATTTAAAAGTAAACGAAAGATCATGTCGTCAGTTAATATAACTTAAGATATGAATTGAAGTACCGTTCAATCGAACAAGCCCTTCAAACAAGTGAACCAGACAGCTACAAACCATTGGGAAATAGTCTATTGATGTACTCGGTGGGGTCAAAGTGCGGAGCATCTAATGGATCTTTCACTTTCAGGATGGTGGACACTTTGCTCTCTAGTTGGGGAGAAAGATCCAGCGCATGCGCTTGGTCATAGTACTGGGAATCTTTCTGACCACCCTCAGTAGATGAGCTGGCTGCGCTTTCGCTGGGACTGGGCATTCAACTTCTGTCAAAGCAACACAGGTACAAACGCCATCGGGTTAATGAATGCCATTTACTAGGGTTAGGGGTGGCAAGTCAAACTACCTTTAAGTGCAAACAGCTAATCATTAAAAGCAACAACACTTTTCACTCTTAAAACCGCCTGCATTATGGTTCGGAATTAAACAAACATCGCTGTAAAAAGCGCTCATGATAATTCAAAAGACTCATATAACATCACTATTGATATTCTTTCGCAACCAGTTGAAGAAAATGAATTTTATATAATATGAACTGGGGCATTAACCAGCATGCTCTACAGCCGTGGTCACCACCTTTCCGTTGACAATAGTACTCTTAAGCTGTTCAGGAACTGGCAGCTCGGTAAACTCTGCATCTTCATTGTCGTTTTCAGGCACCAAGATATTAACAGCAGAAGTCTTTGCTGTCAACACTTCCACATCCAAGCAAGTTTTGCTCAGATAGAGTTGTCCACCATCGCACTTGTCAATGACAATAGTAGGTGTAACGTTGAAGATTTGCAAGCCAAATGATTTACAGTTGACAAGATCGACTGTAGAAACAATAGTATCCACAGCAAGACCACATTTGGTACATGAATCTAAAAAGGTAATACCAACGGGTCAGAAAGTTAAATTGGTGTTTATGACATTCACCACTCTACTTACCCATAGTAACTGCGTTGACTTTGCCCTTGATACGAATAGTGGAATTCTTGCATCCGTAGATGTATACGGCATGATTGATTTCACCTTCAATTGTGATATCGTTGCTTCCTTCATGTCCCTCCACAACCCATTTGTTGCCTTGCAACTCAGTCACGGCAGGCTTCTTCAACACATACTTGCCTGGCTTGCTTGGAGTTGGTGGACGCTGTTTCTTGACACTGTCTTCAGAGACAGTGCTTCCAGCTCTCAAAGACGGGTTTTTATGTGTCATTTGGCTCTTGTCCACCTTCTTCAAGCCAGAAGTCACTGATTCGCCCTTGTTCAACTCAGCAAATATAGCAGAAGCTCCGGTAGTGGCTGGTGCAGGTGCAGATTTCTGTGGTGCCTCATCAAATTCAGTCATGACGGGTGGTGGTGGAGGAGGTGGTGGTGGTCCTCCAGCACTAGGCGCTGGAGCAGGTTGAGGAGCAGATGAAGTGGCAGTAGGAGCTTGGCTCTCACCGGCAGATTGGGTAATTTTGCTCATGGCAGCTTCTGGACTTTCACCGTTGGCATTCCACACGAGACCAGTTCTATGGTGTTCCTTGACATAGGCATATAGTTCGTTAATGATGGCCAAGAAGGCTTTGGTCCAGTCGACTTGCTTTGGATCCCTTCATTATGTTATGTCAGTATTGCTGGAGCTTCTATTTTCAAATGTATCTTCTGAACTCACTTTTCTTTGTACTCCTTCACCACTCTGTTGGAGTAAAACTGAGCTGCATTGCCCATTTCCTGGATATAGGGTGCTGGCGTAGGTTCCTGCACAATATATTTGGTAAATAAGAAACATCATTCCAAAGCTTACGGCTGTATCTCGCAATCTTACCACAGCGATCCATCCAAATGCTGGGATACCTTCGGCAACTGCACTGAGGTGGTTAAATTGTTGGTGACCTCTGTTCTTATCTTTGATATCAGTGATAGCCACGAGGGCTTTTTGTGTAGGCTCAACAAGCTTGGCAAAAGTGGGAGAGCTCATGTCAGGCTTCTTGGCAATAGATGCTACATGGATAAAATCGCGCTGAGCTTTAACCAACTCTTGAAGTAATTGTGCCTTAAGGAAGACACGGTGTTAGCTTGATACTATTCGTTCATGAGGCCAGATATTGTAGACTTACCTGTTCGGCTACAGGACCGCCAAGTTGCTGAGAGAGTTCAGCATATTGCTTCGATGGGGAGTCGACAGCGTTGGAGAACTCTTCAACCGCTCGAGGCACCTGAGTCGGCTCAGATGGTGCCGAAGCACTTGCTGCTGGTGCAGGAGGGGCATTGGTAGCGGCAATGGTGGATGCGGACATACCCGAAAGGGCCAAGTCCTCCAACCGAGTAGTAGCCACCTCCAGGCGCTTGATGAGCGTGGCGAGTGAGTGGAATTCTGACATGAGTCGAGAGATGAAAACGAGAAGCTGGGCATCAAATTTGGGCAAACGGTGCGGCAGTTTTAAAATTGAGGGCATGACGCAACTCTTGTTCAACCGATAATTATAACAGATCGGTATATGCTATTAAAAGTACATGCTTTGATACATTATGATAGGAAATAAGCTGCTATGGTATATGAATACATGATTAAAAGTTGGAATAATGTGCTTAAAGAATGGTGGTAATGGTCGAATAACTTCCAATGACCACAATCAGGACCTGAATCAGCGCCCACAAAAATGGAATCCACGTTGACATTACGAAAAATCCAGCATTATAGATAATGGCAAGCACAACACCTGATATCCCGAATTAAGAGTAAGGATTAGAACAGTAAGGTAATAAAATTTACAGGATCAAAACTCGTTTTGCATACCAACAATGCTGCCGATGATGAAGGATGATAGACCGCCGGCCACCACGAATATTAAGGGTACAAGAACCAGCATATACCATTTGAAGGTGTGTGATTTTAGAAACATCATGTAAGCCCAAATGCCTTTGGTTATGGTCGAGATTATTATTAGGGGCTAATAGTTTAATGCGACGATCATTTATGATATCAGTAATTGCCTTACCTGCTGGAAAATAAACAGCTATTGCAAATATAAGAGACCACAGTACTGTAAATCTCCATATGTCTTTTATAGAATGTTCAAGCTTAGAATTGGTGGACCGATTTGCCTGAACGGAGAAATTCGTTTAGATTTACCTTTCATATAATACAAAGAATGTGGAATGTCGGCTATCAGACTCAGTGGATTAAAATTTGGGCCGAATGGCCAGTATAATGATGGCCAAGGTGGAGCCTCTACATAGCCATAAGGCAAGTGGAAATGGGATGTTGACATTAATAGTTAATGTTTACAGTTGCAAAGGTTCACAAGACATATTCGTCGGACGAAAGGCACGGCGGCCGAAGTCAACATTTTTGATTTCCTGCTGAATTAGGGCTCCGACAATTCTCTCACCTTTACCTTCAACCCTTTAACACAAATGACCAACCTGGACATTAAGCTTAAGGCAGCCAACACAATTGCAACTATTGTGCTTGTGGGATCTCATGGATTTAGTTTTCAAGACTGGTACGTACCCATAGTCAATACACGTGTGTGAACGTAGCACTTTTTGTTATTGACAGGCAAACTCATTTGGGCAGGTTCCTACGCCATCCCACAGAATTCGGTGGTCGCGACTTCATACTTATTCTCTCTGTTATTCTTGAGTTTCTATTGATCGGTATGACTGTCTATCAATGGCTTCCTAGTGCTCCCAAAGGTAAATTACCTGGTATCCGTTGAAGGCTTGGCGGAGTCGTAATCTCACCAATGGTTTATGTAGACACATTTGAAGCTATTGGATATTGGTATCTTATTATTGCTTTGGTGAACAGTGGACAAGCTCTCTTATGGGTAAGGTCCAATTAAGATTGAAAACATAACGTTGAAATAGACATTATCTAATCTTTTGATATTCTAGTATTTCCACCTGAACATCTTGGCGTTCATCGGTTTATTATGGCTGGTAGCAGCCATTTTCTTCGTTTACCACAGACTTCGTGATTTCCCACCAAGAAACGCTGTGGATGCTATCTTCGTGAATGCTCCATTCTCCATTTATGCTGCTTTCACCCTGTTTGCCGTACTCTTCCAAGCTTTCTGGTTTTCTAAAATTACTCGAACTCATCCCGTGGTAAGGACTTAAACTATGCATGATGACACTTTTTACACAAAAAAGTCACATTTCAATTTTTGATCATCTGACACATATATGGCCCATAGGTTCATACTGTTATTATCATCGTTATTGGATTTGTTGCTCTTCATCTGGTTGATTACTCTCATCGTAAGGACTGGGTTTACGCTGCAACCACCTCATGGTAAGTCAAAGCACGTGTAGACCCTTTGATGATCATATAGAATAAGTATTGATCTGCAATTATTTTGTCTGCTTCACATTTTGAAACCAGGATCATGCTCGCTGCTGCCGTGTTCCTTGCTGGAGTACCACACGTAACCGCTCTTGTTGTCTGCGGTATTTTGATTAGTGCTATTGCCCGCGCAACCATCCCTGACATGCTTGAGCGCATTAACAGACGTTTCAGCCGAATGACAGATCGCTTCAGCGGCGAAAGAGCGCCACTTTTGCAGTAAGCGACATTACTCGCAGCATCTTTTCATATGTATTATTCATGATCATCGCTTTTCAAATAAGTTTTGAAAAACCAAAAATGCGAAATCGTACATTCAAAGTGGCGAATTTAGCAACAAATAAAGCGATTTAATATGTTGTCAAAGTAAATCCTCAGATAAATACGAGCTAGTCAAGACAGTAAAGTGCTGTAACAGCTGTTGACCATCTGATGATCAATTTAATTGTGAAACCATTGAACGGAATGAGGCTTTGATGCCGCATACGCGGTGATAGGTCTTCACAGCTAATGGGCCTTCAAGTCCGAGATGTTTGTGACAGCCCATCCAGCAGCGACCGTGTGACACTGTGGAGCTCACTCTGGCTTTAAAACTTCTGTCAGGTGTACTGTTCAGCTTTCTTTGTCTTGAAGAGAGCACTCAAATGAGCCTTAGTGGGCATTCACAAGGCTCAAGAGACTCTCAAACCAGCTTAAACTAGATAACCCCTCTTGCCAACTATACCCTTGCCCCTACCCACCACACAGCTCGAAAACCCGCCCCCCCCGCACCCCACCCTCACCCCTCGTCTATTAACCTCTTTTCCGCTATCTGAATCTTGAGTCGCCACTACTGCCGGATGCTTCAAAAACTTTTTCGCAGTAAATCAACGACAAAGGATTTGGAGGACAAGGCGTCAGAGGCTCTTCTAGAACCCGAACCGTATGTACCATACTCTGTCACTAAATGTCATTTTTACCCCCTCTCATGTCTAATATGGAATGTTTCAGGTGGACGTTGGGCCCTATTGACCCTGACCGGATACGAGTTTTATTGTGTCAAGAAGGAAGCGATAGTAACAAGTTTGCACTTTATGATTCTCATAATTCTTCGTCCTCTAACGAAGCGGGATCTTTACGAATGAATGGCGACGTCTCGCGCTCTTGGAATGGCAGTCAACTTCATACCATAGCCAGCAGAGCAAACGATGTTGCCAGTTCGTTAGCTGAAGGCAGACGAAGTACTGACTTTCAATCCTATAGTGTCAAAACACTACCAGCTGTTAGTGGTCATGACAGCCTGTCACAGCAACGCAAGGTATGATGCTGTCCTTGCCTTACTATACCTGTTAACTCACATGTAGTTTCTGACTTTGTAATTAAGCAATATCGAAAATTGGATATCATTGGTGACATGATTTTTGGTGCTGCCCCATTGGCTTACAAAGGAATGAGCACTAAAATACATTACAAAAGAGATAATCAACCGCAAATAATTCTCACTAATTTATTCACCATCAATCCCCGCGAGCTGGAAAATCAACCTGTTCGAAGAGGATCCTTCTCGTCTGTGAATAGCGATATGTCATTCTCGTCATCCGCCAGTAGCCCATATTTCGACACCCAATTATTTGGACCTCCATTGACACATCGCCCGTCCATGTCCCGCTCGCAATCTATTATAGATGACAGCCCTGAACTTTCCAGCGATGACGAGTCTTCCCGATATTCCTCTGTATCTCCCTTTGCCGATCAAATTTTTGGTAGGTCACCGAAACCACGGCGATCTTTAAACAGTAAAAGATCCCGTCGCTTCAGTCAAACGAGCATTGAAGATGGCACTTTCAATCCAACGCCTCTTCCAAATCCTCGCACATACGATTACATCGATCCTAGTGTAAGTGTGGCTTACATCATTCGCTTCAAACTTTGATTTCTTGTCTTACGCCAATCTACAAAATGATTGATTGTTTGCAGACTGTACGACATCCCTCAAGATCCATAAAGTATGCTCTAGCCATCGTCATAACTCTGGATAATTCCGAAAACGACCCATTGCTGGATCTTATTTTCTCTCACTTTGCTATCATTGAGAATAAGCTACATCAGTTGCAAGCCGTTGCATTCAAATTGCTATGCAACTATTTTCGTCGAACATCACCAAGGCAAATGCAATTAAGCGGACCTAATTCGGTGAGTCTAAACCCGGTGAATTTCCTGATGAGGTCGAGTGGGGGCGATAGATGGACACTGCCAATACCGGCTTCTTTACCACATTCGGCAACAGTCCGGCTGTTTGGTGTAACATGCTAATGACTACCTAACTATAGATCTTTACTCAACCGCCACGAAGAAGTCGAGGTAGTTTACCATTTTTGTCAGCACACACCTTTCAGAATGATCTCATGCTACTGGATGCCGTTGCCAAGTTCAAGGACTCTGTCTGCTCACTGTATAATACCCCACGAGTTCAGGTACATTTAATTGATAACGGCTGTCAAGGCTTCTGCACTGGGTGTTAGTCTCAATTGACACTTTTTTTTAAAAGGAACCTTTGTGGCTTAATATGTCAACATTCTCGCATCGGCGGCCGGATTATTCCTACAGCCTCCTGCGAGAGCTGACCAACCTTATGGATCTGTACGACAATAAGGCCCAGAACTTCCTCGTTTCAACAACTATTACAGCTGTTCTGATGTATCATTTGTCGTGGGTGCCAACCATTGTTCCTCCTGAAGAGAATAGAGTAAGTATTATTTCAAAGATATATTAAAATTTTCTCGTCGCACCCGATATTGACAAGATAAATACAGTCACCAAATTTGGGTGGATATCATCATGGATATTACGACCCACTTTGGGCGCAGCTTAGGTAACATACAATGATGACAGCGATACTGCATTTAGCTTGCTTCTAATCACTCAATCTTACTGAATTTTTGGGGGTCACAGTGACTTGTATGGACATGTGGGGTATCAAAGTCGTATGGCTCGGACTATTGTTGTTGGCCAACAACCAGCAATAGTAAGAAGAATTATTTACGTGCTTAGCTACTTTATTCGATGCAATGAAGTGTATGACAATATGGAAGTACTAGCTACCGATGTAGATTCCGGGTCCATTTTTGGCCGAGAATTCAATATGGACGATGCCAATAGCGAAATGGAAGACCACATCGTCAAACAGTTAATGGGTTCGTCAGAGAGCAAATCCATCAATATACCCCGAAGACGTGGCGATGATTCCAGCTATGCAGATGATATTTCAGTGATGTCTTCAGTAGATAATAATTCACTCATGTCCAAAGCAGGCACACAAAAGCACACTCGTTCTACTTCGAACGCACAAGCGCCGGTCGATCTCAACACTGCCGCACAAACCAATGCTGTCGCTAGTGCCATTGCAGCTGCTAGTCGAGAATTGCGTCAAGAAAAACAGATGGATGAACAAAGCCTCCCAACTTCCCAAAGCCCTAGCTCCCAAATTTTGGACTCCAACTTGTGTTATCCACTGTCAATGCCAAAGTCATACATTTACCACATGGAACCCGACATCACACAGACGAAAGAGTACGGCATGCCGTCTGCTCCAGCAGATAAACTGTTTGCAAAATCTTATGGAAGATCACTCATGGCAGGATATTGTAGCTCGTACAAGTCTGACTTTGTTCTTATGGGCTTACCAAACAATTCGTTCATTGATGCATTGGAGTCAGATATGCAAGAAACACTCACGCAGTATTCACTGTCCAATGCTACGACTGAAGCTGTTTGTGTTGTAATAGATACTAATACATCGTAAGTATATGAGGCAAACCGCTATAGTTACTGCGTATTACATGCCAATATCGATTTCTTCATTTTGTAGACGATGTCGCGCCCTTCAGCAACGATCATTTGAAGTGGATCAAGCAAAGTACGTATATGAAATGGCTAGATAACTGGTTGCAGTAGACTAAATTATATATCTTGCCGATATAGTGAGGCAGAATCTAGGAAAGACGAGTGGCGCAACATCCATATGTCAAATCTGGTTCATCAAATGCTTAACGACGTCAAAAGAAAGTTTCAAGGTGGGGTTGGCCCTGAAGAGGTATAGTATAAACCGTGACAGAATGGGCAGGGCAGGTGTTCTAAATTATGCCGCGTATTCATTCGATGCTTAAAATTTTTAGTGCATTGGTCACCTGGAAGATCAAATGCAATTATTGTACCTTCGCAGTACCATGTTGCAAGAAATAGTATACCAATGGAGAAATGGATTCAATGCTCTCGATGATCGTCGATTCCTCAGTGACCCCAAATTACTGGCCGCTGAAATAAGGCAAGTATTCATATTAGACTCAATGGCTATTGCGTCCATAAATGCTAAATGTTTAGGTATTCTAAAATAGGGTCGAAGAGAACGATATACCACTTCTTATCAACATATGCAGTACTTATGACGATAAGTTGCCATCCATCCTCGCCCAAACTGATCTATAGGCCCCCCATCTCTTACAACTACGTTCCATAGCAACCCAAAACTCATTTTCATCTTTTATTTCACTAAGACCATTAATTATATTTCTCACGTTGCATTAGCTACCTATTGGTTGCATTGCCATCTTCTCAAATGATTTGAGCAAAACTGTAGTTTATATAGCATTTCTATATTTCCCTTATTTTACCTTTTTTACATTCGCAAATTTCTCGTTGTAGATATTTCAAGCCGCCTTATTTCATAACAATGAATTCCAAGCCATTACTTTCCAAGCTAAAAACTCGCCAGTTTAACCTAAGTACATACCAGTTGAGTACTTGTGTACTCTTTCCAATGCTTTACATACTTGATTCAGTTTAAACGTTC
The DNA here is from genome assembly GCA_016758905.1 of Umbelopsis isabellina. NCBI lineage: Eukaryota > Fungi > Mucoromycota > Umbelopsidomycetes > Umbelopsidales > Umbelopsidaceae > Umbelopsis > Umbelopsis isabellina. The sequence goes on along the minus strand of JAEPQZ010000004.1, from coordinate 692,521 downwards.
TTAACATAAAAAATCATGTCTGAGAAACAACCGTATTACTCCTATTGTATGGGCTACCAATGGAGACATCCAACAGTAGCCAATCCTAACCGGCCGTGCTGAGAATCAAAATCAATGGAAAAGGGAAGAAAAAAAACGAGTAAAAAAAAACATCACTACAGATTCATAACTCAATCATCCATTGATTCGTGAACTTTCTCTATTTTTTTGTTCTAATTTGTCGTGTTCTTTGTAACGATATTTTTTACTTCCTCCATCTTCTAATATCTACACGTAAGTACACCCAATTGTCAAATAGGATGGCCCAATCACCGCATTTTCGGTCACGTCGAAAATCCCCCCACTTGCGGGTTTTTATCTTTCTTTCAGTTTTCAGTTTGTGGCTAACTTGTCCATCCGTAGATCAAACCTTCTCATGACTGCCGCCGCCATCAACGTCAATCAATCTGCCTCTAACGCAATCCATGGTACTGACACAAGCGCTAATGGGCAACAACCAGCCGTCACACCCCAGGAGATTGGCATGATGTTCGTTCACGAATACTACAACTTCTTGCATGATGATCCCCAGAAGTTGCACTTGTTCTATAACAAGAACTCTAGCTACCTCCATGGCGATGAAGGTGATTTGAATGTCAAGCTCGTCAATGGCAATCAGGTTAGTTGTTTAAACAAAGCTGGCAGTTTTCATCTGCTCAATGCGGTTTGGCGCAAAAAACTAACATGTGCTCACCACTAGCAAATCCGTAAAGCTATCTCGGAGTTGAACTTGAATAACTGCATGGTCATGGTCTCTAGTGTTGACAGTATGCCTTCGGCAAACAATGGCGTGATTGTTCAGGTTCTTGGTGAGATGTCTAACCAAGGCACCGAGGCAAGAAAGTTTGCTCAAACTTTCTTCTTGGCTGAACAACCTAACGGTTACTATGTTTTAAATGACATTTTCCGCTTTTTGAGAGAAGATATTGATTATGAGAATGAAGCTGCTGAGACTGAAGCACCTACAGCCGAGGAGAAGGCACCAGAACCCGTTGCTGTTCAGGACCAACCGGCCGCGAAGGAACAGGAGCAAGCCAACACCGTTGCTGCAGTCGAACCTGCTGCCCCTGAAAACACAACTACTGCATCCGAATCAGAAAATAAGGACGCTGCAGCTACACATAAGCCTAATGAAGTTGAGGAAAAGACCGCTGAACCTGTTGCAAACGGTGTTGCTGCTGAGACTACCACCAAGGATCATCAACAACAACGTCCCAAGAAGAACAAGGATGACAAGCAGAAGCAAAAGCAACATGATAAGGCTGCTGCTGCCAAGAGCAATGCTCCCAAAACTTGGGCCAACCTCGCTGCTAATGATTCTGAAAAGTGGGGAACTCAAGTTGCAGAAGCTAAAGGACCTGTTGCCTCTGTTCCTGTCAGCACTCCTCCCAAGCAATCTCCTCAGCAACAACAGCAACAAGTACAGACTAAGCCCAACAAAGCTGAGAACCTTTCTGTCTTTGTTAAGAATGTCCAACAGGGTATGACCGAGGATCAATTGAAAGAAGCATTTGGCAAGTTTGGTACTATCAAATTTTTGAACATTGTTAATGCCAAGGTACGTGAAATCTCACTTATTGGAACAACCATTGTACCTATGACCCATAAACTCTAATTTTTTTTTGGGAAATTTTAGAATTGTGCCTTCCTTGATTTCACTACTGCTGAAAGTGCTCAAAAGGCTTTGGCTCAACACAAGGTGAACGTTGGATCTGCTGTCGTCCTTGCTGAGGAGCGACGTGTTTCTGGCGCGCGTGGTCAATTCGAAGGTCGCCGTCAAAACAGCGATGGCCGTCCTTTCGAGAATCGCCGCGGCGGATATCATCGTGGTGGCGACAAGCAAGCTAACCAAGTTGAAGGTCAGCAACAGCAGCAACAACAGCAGCAACAACAACAGGAACGTGGCAATCGACGTGGCAATGCTGGCCGTGGAGAACGCAAGGGTAACAATACCAACAAGAATCAACCTAATGCTCAAGCCAATCCTCCTGCTGCTAAATAAGCCCTGGAAATCCCAAAAAAAAAGAAAAATATCCTCATTCACAACACATACATGTTTGCAATAATTTCCTAAAAATCACAAACACATGGAAAGTTGAAAGAAAAAATACCACCAAAAGTTACCGGCATGCGATGAGGGAGGCAAATTCACACTTGCGCGCGAAAAACCCATTACCACAATCCTTATATCACAAGTAAATCAAAAGCTAAAACTTATATACAAAAAAAATTTCCCCTTCGAAATATTAGGCAAAACAAGAAAAAACGGAAACGTGATTATAGTGGATACGAGGAATTACATTATATAGTATACGTTGCTTGTAACCTAGATAGAACAGCTTCATGTACTTTTTTTGTCCTTTTATACTTGTATTTGATTTTTTAATTCATACATCTGTTTCTATTGTATCTTTGCGTTCTTCCATTTCTCTGGTTTGATTTTCTTCCTTTATCAATTGCCCTTTTTTCTGCTATTTTTTTCTGTTTCTTTCTTCACCATCCATTTCCCATCTCATGTTGGTATGTAAATATTGGAGTTGCAAGAATTTAAACCTGTCTGAATGTGGCAAATGATGAATACTTTAGCTTTGCAAATACTGTTTTTCAGTGAGATGTTCTCATTGCTCTTGCACTGCTGATGACAGATCGCAGGTATTGACCACTATATGCTCACTGTAACATAGATTTCAGATTTTTAAATTTATTGTGTTTACTACATTGACAAGCTCGATATCCAAAGCTGATCAAATGCCATGGCTTAGGTGTAAAAAAGGTCAGGTCGCGTGTAGATCAGATTGCACAAAATGGCAATCTTCTTACATTACTGATATGGGTCAATGCCGAAACCTATATGTACAAGTATTGATCATTATCCTTGTTAATCGAACCACTGCAGACACTGCTTTACAACTCACATTCAGCCACAGTAACAAATTTGTACCCTTGGCTCTTGACATAGTCGATAGTAAAATCTATTAGCTCCTCTACAGTCTGTTGGTAAACCTACAAAGATGTATTACATGTCAGCTGCAAGCTAGTCGTTGGAGTAGACATGTATTCTAATACTCACATCATGCTCGAGTGCGATACCACCGACTATGCCGTTGCTTGGCCCCACTTGTGCCTTGTAAAGAGCCATCTCTGTTTCCAAGTTCGGAGTTTCATAGCCTTTACTATCGACAGACCATCTCACAACTGTGTAGCCAAGACCAGTTAGGAGATTAAAGTTTACGTCGGTCACGGCACCAAATGGCGGCCGTATGACTAGGTTGGGAAGAATTGGATTTTGTAATTAGAAACAACAAGACATTCAATAATATTTGCAGATTTAGCGATGACTCACAGGCAGGTCTATGATACCGGGTAAACGAATTGATTAGTTACTTATGAACGCAACGAGAAGTAAATAAATTTGTCAGATAATCCGTACTTTTTACCAATTATTGGTAGCAAAACCTCTTCCAAGCTCTGTACTTCTCTTTTCACATCCTCCATGTCTAATGTGCTCAAATTGGCGTGTGAATATGTATGACTAGCAATCTGAAAATAAAGGTATAAAGAAAGATGGCATTGATTAGAAACTATCATGTACATTCGTTGGGAGCATTATTAAGTCGATCTCCTTACTTGATGTCCGGCTTCATAGGCTCTTCTGATGGTGTCTTGGGCCTCCGGCATGCTCGGGACGTCCCTATCGACAGCAACATATTAAGCAACAAGACCGTTGCAAAAAACGGTGAATGTTATGATAATTGATTTACCAAAAATTGTGACCATTGACAAAGAATGTAACCTGTGATCATGTTAGAAGCGGTGGCGATGCACCTATCAAAAACAGGTGTGTGATACTGACCTTTATATCTTCCTCCTCTAATTTATCCAACAATTCGTTGGTATACATGAATGGACCGTCATCGAAAGTGAGGGCGAAGTTGCCTACTTTGCAAGTAGTTTTAACACCAGCTGGGAAATAGCGTTCATAGTGTTCAGCCACAGGGAAACTGGTTACAAGGGTTGTAGTAGCTGCAACAACAATGGATAAATAGCGTAAATATAACAACATTTGCTAGCGATGGAAGCTATATAGCTCGGTCATCTCATACCTCTTTTATATTTTGAGCCATAACGGTCAACCTCCCGGTTTCACTTTATATTTTCACCTATATCTTTTCGCCGTTCCGATAATATGATGACTTTTATCTAGCGAAAGTGCCTATGTAACTTTGTACATCACATAAATACATGACAATGTATCTTATAAAACAGGGAGAAAGGTAATAGGCCTTTTGATTTTGGTTGATGCACAGAGTATCTGGTATCCTCCAGATCAGCTTGTTTTTTGATATGCGAGAGTTTTTGTTTCGCGTATGGTCAATATATGCATGGTTGATATTGAAATAATCAATGTTGTCAATAGTCATTGCTAACCTACATTGATGTTTAACTTTAAAACTGGTAGCCTTCCAGCTGCACTTCAAAAAACTTGAGTTCTAGGTGAAGAACATTCAATATCATTTCAGTTGGTATCTGCGAATCAAGGTACCGAAATCAGCAATATTTGACGTCGATGCCAAATTATTCTTTGAAAACTCTATGATGGAAGATTTTGTTTTCCTAGTGGTCGTTTTAGTATAGTCAAGTATGCTAGCAATTTGCTTGTAATCTTCATTAACATACTGATCTAATGAACAGAAGCCCATATGGAACATCCAGGAACAGATGTCAGCGTCTCAAGATCTCGACACAGGGCAGAGCGGTCATGCAGGACACTAATGTTTCAATTTTTGAGGCACTGCTCGTACCAGACTGGCTGTGTATCTAAATAATGAGAGCTCTTTCATACATCTAGAAGCTGGGGGAATACAGAATGATCTTTATTTGGCATAACAAATGAGATTTGTGATATATATTATTACGAATTTTACGTATATTAATTCGTCAATTATACTGTATACTTGTTATACCGAGTCGAGGAATTTGCAAAGCTGATCTTTCCTACCGTGAGGAAAATTATAAACCAGCTAGAATGTTTCGATGCGTGATTCGCCATCCAAAGATATAATTCTCTTATTGCTTATATGGTGCTTCGTCGAAACCTGCAGGAATCAAGTTATCATTAGTATTATAATTCTATATCGATTGTGCAAACCTAACAACTTACAGTCAGCTACAGTAGAGAAATTATATCCTTGCATTTGAACATATTCTATGGTGCTGGCAGCCAGCTCCTCAACTGTTTGCTCGTATATCTATGATAAATTTAGATGTTATTTTCAATAAATTCAAACATTTGCGCAGTAGTTTTCAATTACATCGTGCTCAAGGACAATAGCGCCGTCTCCGCTATCGCTTGGAGGAAGCTCATTTTTGATACGATCCATTTCTTGAGAGAGGTTATGTGTTTCGTAATCCTTTGAATCGACATTCCATTCCACAACTGTATAATTAAGATCGTTCAATACTTTTGTAGTCGTTTCATTTGAGTTTCCGTAAGGGGGCCGCATAACTGAAAAATAAAAATTTAACAGCGTTGTTTGGGAGTCGTTCTATGGGTAAAATATAAACGAATTTTAATCTTACAGGCTGGCCTAAAACAGGGTTAGGAAGCGTTAGATTGATTGTAATATAACATTGTCGCTTTAAGCGTACTTACTTGACTCCAATGACATTCATCAAGGCGGCTTCAAGCCTTAACATTTCCTCTTGAATCTCAGACTCCGATAAGGTGTCAAGATCTGCATGGTCCCAAGTATGACTAGCAATCTTTCAGGTAGCAGGAATGAGAGTTTACGATTATTTCTAACATTATCATACATCTTCTTTTTCATTTGACTTCTTCGTGAACTCCGTGACGTCTTACCTGATGTCCAGACTCATATGCTTTTTTTATCGCATTTTGAGCGTCAGCGTCGGTGTCGATGTTCCTGGGAAAATACAGAGGAGAATAAGCTCAAATCTCATGATAAGCCTTGGTATCAGCCATAAATGCTTGAATTTACATACCAATTGTTGTTGCCATTGACAAAAAAGGTTGCCTTTTGAAGACTAGTTTAGCTTTTGATCACAATTAGAGACTCATTTTGTATCATTTGCCTACCTTGACTCCCTTTTCATTCAAAATATCGACCAATTCTTCGGTGTATTTGTAAGGTCCGTCATCAAAAGTCAAAGCGAAATATCCCTTTTTGCATTGAGTTTGTACGCCAGGAATTTCTCGTTTCACCAATGTAAGTGGAGCGGCTAGAAATAAAGCCGTAAATGAAGTGCAAGCTAGCATATACTTTATTATAGCAACCATTTTTCAATTTAAACTATGTTCAATGAAAGAAGCTTCCAGAGGGAAGCCTTTTGAATTTGCTTTTATGCCTTTGTCCCTGAATAACCGATGCCGATTTGCATGAAACCATTGTGTCTTTTTTTAGAACGGCTTCCACCACGTTTCAAAAACAACTATTTGAAGGTGCCTTTAGGTTAGCTTTCTTTTGACAATCAAGGGGGCACAATGAGTTACCCGAACAAGGCAAAGATATTGTCTCCTCAAATTAGCAGAATAAGTTCCAGGAACAGAACAAACAAACATCTGCATGGTCCTGGTTATGGCGACTACAAGATTGTTTTGAGAGCACATTGGGCAATGCGCATAAAGTTGGTGGCTGAGAATTGGTGGCAATGTCTTGCTGCCTGAGAGAATTATGAAATCATGATCAAAACTAAATATATACACCACAGAATGTTGATATACTACGTGACGAATGATTACGAATGCAAGTACCATGACAAAATGACGTTCAATGGTATGGAAATATTCAAAATGGAATTCGGCTTTCAACACAATCACCTTACTAAAGTGGTTTTGTGAGTGGTCGCATTGACGACCCTCTCATTGAGAATTATCAATACGGACAGCTTTCAAATTATGTGTATACAACAACAGCCGAACAACCTCCATTGTCACTAACAATTATTGGGTAAACCATTTCCCTCCATGTTAGTTTGATCAAATTTTTGTGCCTAAAAATTTGTACAATGCTTGTAAAACCCACCTGGCTGAAATTTCTTCCTGTTACTGAGACATACACAAAAGCCATTTGCTATCATCTGGCCTTTACAAAATGGATTAAGTATGCCCTTAAGCACCAAAGCTTTTAACACAACATTCGGACGCAATCCATGATAAATTATGAATTCGGTTGGACGATATGCTACAGAAACCATAAAAAGCATGAACATATATGATCTAAGTTTACTGATTTGCAAAAAAGTCATGCTTGTGAGTTTCAAACCTTTTTTACCATTCCTTGAGAAGCAACACGTAACATTTTCAAAACAACAAGCTCGTGTATGAACAGAATCCCCATGCAGAAAATTGAGACTTTTCCATCAAAAGCAGGTTAGAAATAGGATGCGGAAGTACAGCGCGTGTAGGGAAGTGACACATGAATAAAAAGAAAATTGTTCCCAAAGGAGAAAGGAGGCAAAGTCTGGAGTTGTGCAAAGTCCGTTGATGATGGAAAATGTACCATTACCCTCCTCATATTGCGCGGTCGAGTCGCAAATAACAAGTAGTCATCAAATTCATATACAATTTTATATTCCTCAGATCGAATTGCTCATAGCTTAGGCAAAAGAAAGACGTGGCCATCAACGCAAAACATAATGTATGTGTATGTGTTTGTATCTTTCTTGTGCCTGTCAGGACGGCCTTAGTGAGGACCGCCGGTAAAATATCATCAGGTGATCTTGCTCTCTCTCGCCTTTCCATACTTTCGATGGCGCTCTCACCTGCCCTAATACACTGCATGCTTCTTTATCAAATGAGACATAACGAATTTAGTCATCAACGGAGATATCCCATGGTGAAAAGTAGATAGCGTCATACAAGATGTGGAAAATTGATAATTTTGGAAGTGTGCCGCAGTGCAGCAGAGCTTTTCGATTCCAGGCAATTCTAGTACTCACATATTGTCCGCTTGTACGGTCCACATAAGAAAATATGCTGCATATAAATCAAAACTCACCGCGTTGCGCAACGCGTGCTGAAATTTTAGATGTGGATCTCGGCTAGTTTTTTTGTAACGTATCAAAAGTTTCAGATCTGAATATGTCGTCAAAACTCTGATTATTGACAAAGCATTTCGTGTTTCCAATGAGCTACTATGCTTTTTGATGATTTATGGATAGGGAGACGAGCTAATGTCGTTTCGCCACTTAACCACGCTGTATATGATACATGACTCATGTGAGTTTAGATAAACGCCAACTATTGCTAGCTTTGAGCAGAGAGCACGAGTGTAGTGTGACATTCAAATTCAAAAAGCCTCGGCTCAGAAAAGGTCTATGCTAGAAACTTTTTTTTGACATGGACCAATATCAATGTAAAATAAATATCCGCGTCTGCATGTGAATTGCTTTCATATCAGTGGTTACAGTGACTACATTACAGAGTACATATGTGGGAGTTATCATTGCGCCGACAATACATACCACATTAAGCGTTAGATTCATATATTTATTTTTATGTATATGGGATAAAGCGAGGTTAAAATTGAATTAACGGCCTTACAATGTGCGTGTGGACTACTTGTGGCGGACCATTGGCTTTATACCAAAGGGGTCATTCCGCGGGAAACTTGAAGGTTTCAGATGGAAAATGATCAGACATATGAATATGGTGACGCATCGATATATCGAATGTTCATTGTATCAAAATTTGACAGCAATAGCAAGATCTCCAAGAAACTGTAGTTGATATCATTAAGCAAAGAGAGAGTGAGAGAAAGATGTAGAGAAAGTCGCCGATCCGCGTGATCTTCGGTAGGGAAAAAAATAATCACAGCTTGTGGCTGACTAGGCAGACAGCTCTGGCTGGCTGGCTGGCTGTCTGGCTGGCTGGCTGAGCTGGCAGTGACTTGGGCTTGAGACTGGCTGGCCCAGATTAAACTCAAGCCGCGCTCTTGTCGGTCCTACGGAAAAGCCCAACATTGATAAACCCCAACCCATATTGGCACATACCACTTTAACCCCGTCTTCGTTTTGCTTATCCCACCTTTCTTCACTTCATTCATCTCGCTCCTCAGCTCTTCCCTTTCGACTTTGGCTGCTTGTTCTCAATCAACCTGCCATGACTTCCATCCAGACAGACCTTGCTTCGGAAAAACATGACACTAAAGTTCCTTCAGCATTTCCCTTGGAACTCAAACACGCATCAGAGGACCAACAGAAGACTCTGGAAAGCATAATACAAACCTTTGAGATCTCAAAGGAGAGACTTGAGACAATGGTGAAAGGCTTTTCTGAAGAGATGGCTCGCGGATTAGAAGCTAATGACCCACATTGCGATATGAAGATGATACCCTCCTGGGTTACAGGTAAGTAACACCCGCCCCTTTGGAAAATTGGGTTTCTCACAAGCTAAACTTCCCCTCCCACATCGTGCATAATCTTTCTCATTCTAACTCCTTCTTTTTATCTCAATTCAAAAGGACACCCAACCGGAAATGAGAAAGGTGTTTATCTTGCGCTCGAAATCAGCGGAATGGATATCTATGTTTGTCAAGTAAAGCTTAAGGGCGAACGAGGCAAACTAGCAATCAACCAATATCAATACAAGATTCCTGACCACTTGACGGCTGGTGGAGATATTTCCATTTTAATTGACTATGTAGCTGATTGCGTTTCAGACTTTCTGGTCAGAGTCGGCGGTACGCAAGATCTTTTCGTATATTCGATGGCTGTTAGTGTTGGATTCGCTGTAAAACAGACTGGACTGGACAAGGGCACAATTGTAGCTCTTGAACACGGTTTCGATTACCACAATGGCGTTGGTTGTGACGTTGTGAAGCTATTCCACTCATGTTTCAAGAAAAAGGGCTTGGCTGTAAAGGTTGTGGCCATGGCCAATGATACGGTATGCACACTGCTCGCACATGCTTACCAACACCCTTCTACACGACTTGGAATAGTACACAGCGCTGGAACGAATTGTGCTTACTATGAAAACGTCGATCGTATCAAAGCTCTCGATCCCAGTTTCCGAGAAGAAAATACTGAAGACATGATCATCAATACGGAATGGTGTAATTTCGGCTCAAAGAAAAGATGGTTACCAGTTACTTGGTTTGATCGAAAATTAGACCGAGAATCCAACAACCCCTCCATACACATCTTTGAAAAAATGACAACAGGAATGTATCTTGGCGAAATCGTTCGCAATATTCTGGTCTATCTGGTTGACAGTGATATGATCTTTTCTGGAGCAAATTTGGAAGGCTTGAATACGCCTTATAGCTTTGATACAAGCTATATGTATGTTATTGAAGCAGATAATAACACTGAAGATTTAGAAGATACTCGTGTCATTCTGGAAGAAATGCTCAAGATTTCGCCAACCACCGTGGCAGATCGCGAAGTTGCAAAGAAAGTATGCGAAATTGTTGGCCGCCGCTCAGCCATGTTGGTAGGCGGCTCAATTGCAAGCGTCGTGTTATACATGTTGGACCGTGGAATTGCTTTAGACAAAGCTACTGAGAGCTGCGCGATAGGTAAGTGTACTTCATATGCAAACCAAAAAATTTCAACGCCGTTCAATTAACATCATCTTGTACAGCTATCACTGGTGATCTTTACGAAGACTATCCTTCATTCCATGCACGAGTTTGTGAAACACTCAAAGCTTTGATACCAACAGAGGTTGCTGGAAACTTTTCCGTTGGTATTGTGAAGCATTCAAGAATTGTCGGTGCTGCCATTGTTGCTATGATGGCAGAGAAGATGGATCGTGAAGGTGACATGGAAGACTAAAAAAGATGCATCTCGTTGTTCTCCTACGTTTGTTTGTGTGAATGCTTTCACATTTTCTTCGATCCATTTCGTTTAACTTGCTTGATTCATTCATCTGTTTTATTCTGTAATTATATTTTTAATTATATTTTGCTTTTTAAACTGTTTGGCTGCGCTGCCTGCGATACATTTTATTTTATCTGCTCAAAAAATCATATCCTTTTGGCCCCGAAAACTGAGCTGCTTTGTCTGTGAATGGAAAAGCGACATTTGAACGAGCTACACACAGCGATCTGCAGCACTGACACTGCTACGCTAACTGCAGCCACTCAGTCTTTGTCCGAACCGTTGGATCTAGTTGATGCTCTACCGTCCGATTCCGAACTGCCTAAATGGCAAGGCGGAAGAGAACTTTACGCAATAGATCTTGTGAAGGGGCATTTTTGGTCAAGCCATTTGCATTTCGTGCTAGATAAACTTTTTCCTAGCTGGGGCTATGCATTTGAAGATGGCCAACGGTATTTACTTCTTAAACACACCTTTGTTCCTGAGCGACGAACAATAGTAGCAACGCATATGGCCAGACAGTCCTTGACAGTGCTACTAGAGCACATTGGAAGTCAAGCACTGCACACAGCTACGCTTACAATGTGCCTTCGGCTGCTACATGAACTGATACACGAAGGTGGTCTTGATTTACTTCTCGGCGAAGCCTTTGACGGTGATTGGCGAACAACTGTAATCGCCCTTGTTTCTATACCAGCAAGAGTTGCCAATGCAGTGGGTGATAGCACGTCAAACATTGAAGCTTGGTATACTGACACGTAAGTAGCACATTTTCCCGTGTCATGGATATCATGAATCTAATTATAATCTGTAACACTAGTCGCTTTTCGGCTACCATTGCGCACAACATGACAGTTTATGTCGATCGGATGAGTCGGAAATGCATGATTTCTGATAGCAAAGATTACACTGATAAAATAGCAATAGCATTGGGTGAACTCATAGGAAAAATGATTCGACAAGGATATGCTAATGCTTTAGCAACAAGCCTATACCCCATCCTTATCCCACTTGTGATATCAGAAGATAAGCACACCCCATTTTCTCGCAACATCTGGTCACAAACTATGTCAGAGAGGTTGATGCTATCTCCAGATCTGACGAGATTGATATCTGCCACAATCCAATACTTGGAGCGTAGCGTCACTACAGATGACATGTCATCAGGTCGCATACGATACTTTGCTCGTGGTTTATCTGCAATATATTTCGCCGGAGAACCTGTCAACAGTCCTGACGCGAAGGCTGTGGTTGATCTTTTCTGGAAGGTAGCATGGCTGGAAAGTCGTTCCCTAGTACTAGTAAGAAACAATACGACGAGAATATTGGCGGCTTTATTGGTGTACACTGGAGGCGTAAAAGAGATAGATAACGTTGATGCAGAAGGTAAATTGCACTTTGTGACCCTTCTAAACAGTGGAATTACGTTAACAATCTCCAAGATGTTTTCCCTTACACTCTGAATAAGAGATCTCAAGACGTATTATTAATGGTGCTTCAACCACTGACTTCCCTGTGGGGTGATAGGCAATTTGTACGGAATAGCATGTACTCAAAGCAAATCAGTAAGTCTCAAAAATCCCGCGGTGTGGCTCACAGATACCAATGTCTAAATAACATGTTTTAGGTGTAACATCGGCAATTCTCGTGATACTTGGATATCTGCCAAGATCAGTCATTAAATCTGAAGTATACTCACGTATGCAAATGACCAAGCATATCCATGAATGGTTTGCCAGTGGCAATCCTGAGACAACCAAAATTGGGATTGTAAGTGTCTGTAGATATTTATTCAGATTGAGGGTCGCTTTTCTCATCAACAAAATAGATGTTGGCAGAAACATTATCCATGATAATGGACGATCCGGATAAGAGGTTAGATTGCCAAGTACTCGACCCTGCGCGCGATAAGGAGCTTTTGAAATTACAGAACCTTATCAGCGCAAAGGATGCATTGCAATTAGGTTTTGATGAAGGTATGGCGCAGTATTTGGAATATTTACTATTAATATATAGAGCCTTACACGCCTTTGTAGATGTACAAATTACTGAAGATGTTAAAGTGGAAGCTGATGAACCCTTGAGCAACAACTCAGACGAACAAGAAATAAATCCAGATGCACCTATATTTTTTGATGAAGGTGATTGTACTTCCAACGTGGAACTGTACTCGCAATGGCTCTAATAAATCCTTATTTTCTTAGAAAACGACACATCTGAGGACGATTCTGATCTAGAACCTTATCCCATGGAAGAAGAATCAGAAGAAGACCAAGAGTCTCAAAAAGATCATAACCAAAAATTAGGCCGACCAGTGTATGTATCAAGTGATTTTGCATTGTGTGTTGCAGTGTCACTAATTTCAATTGGTTGAATCCAGATACGCATTCGACCTATTACAATACATTCGTGCTACAGATGACCCTGTTAGACAAGAGATTGGACTGTCTTCTGCAGGCGGTCTAATCAGGCAAAAAGCCGGTCTTGGTAGCGAGATAGGTAAGAGTTCATCTTTATCGATGTTTCTATTTGGCACTGAAATTAACGCTGAATTTTGCTTATATTGCTAGAGGAGAATGCTCATGAACTCGCTAAAGCCATCTATGCCTTACATGATACCTTCCATCTTCAAAAATTCGATGAATATCAACAAGAGGCAATTGTAGCACTAATGGTGGCAGCTCCAGAACCTACATATGGGTAAGTGCAACTGTTTGTCACGTATGTCGTTGCCGGAATAATTTCATACTAAAGCTGGATGTATAGAGTGATTATAGACGAGTTTTACGATCGCAGCTCCTCAGAATCACAAAGGTCACTTGCACTGCGATGCATAAGCTTGTCAGTGAAAGAATTAGCCGGATGGGGTGATAGTAAGGTAAAGTTTGTATGTAGATGTGGCAGTTGCTTGTTCAATTTTAGAATCATCACGGTATTAAGATCATCTATCTCGACATTTTAGAACTCGGACAAATTAGTGGATGGTGCAATTGATTCTCTGAACAATGTGCTGTCAGATTCACTTGTTCTGGAGCCCGCAAATGTCGTCACTTCCTCGAAAACCGTTGGCAAGACGCGTGTGTTTTCCAAGAAAAGCGAGATTGATAGTCGGCGTGCGAAACCTACGCGAAATGCGCTCGCCGGTATTGTAAGCAAAGTCATCTTCTTTCCACTGATGCAAGGCTACTGGGAAGGGACAAGGACAGGATGGAGGTACGTTTTAATCGATGCATCAAAACAATCGAAAATCTTAGCTGATTACTGTCATTGTAGCAATCATACTACACGGGTAATGACAACACAGTCTCCTCATCTCCTGTCTAGGTTTATCATGACCCTTGGCATCGTTATGTATTACTCTAGTAAGTATTGGAGATTTTTCCATATCTGTCTACAATTACTCAATATTCATTTATGATCAATAGTACATACGCCAGAACTTCAGCAAATTGTTAAAGAATTTTGGGATTTTGCTTTATCCATGAGATATCAGACCTTTAATGGAACGACAGAACCAAACGTTGTTCATGCTGCATTATTAGGAATCAACACGATTGTGAATACTTCAATGAAAGATCAGAAAACAAGATTAATAACTGATTACGCACAGCAATTGGTGGAAACAAGGGATTGGGTTGCTGGTAAGTGGGCATTAATAAGGCGATCAGTGTACGACTGGCAAATTAGTCGCTAATTCTTCTCAAACGACAGTATTAATAGACAGTAGTTCTGATGATGTGAAGAAAGTATGCACCCATATTTTGCTTGCATTGAACGATATTATGACCACCTACAATGATATACTGCTAGGTGGTGTTTTGTAAATAAATTGTACTTGTGCTAGAGCTTTACTTGAGGTATTGCTCATTGACGTTTTAAACTAAATTCGGCTGCAGCCAACAATGAGAGCGGTGCCTGAAATTTGCTAATATGATTTCTGGCTCAGTCTTGGCTCTTCAGTCTTGGCCAATACCATAATACTGTTATAATGAATTCGTTTGGTTCCATGTTCTCAAAGCCAACACCTAAAGGTTGGTGAATCAATATTGACTTTTTGATGTTGAAACATGGCTAAAACATACCACTACTAAAAGAGGAGCTGCGAAAAACCCAACGCGAATTCAAGTCATTGCAGCGAGATTTGCAGAGGGATCAGCTACAACTTCAGCGTCAAGAGAAACAACTGGAGAATGAAATAAAGAGGGCGGCACGACAGGGTAACAAATCCTTGGCCACGACGTTAGCAAAGGTAAGATCTATGCACTACTTGCAAACACAGCGGTAATAAAATGAAGCTAAACTCAAACGCAAACAGCAATTGATCCAAGTTCGCCACCAGCGAGAGAAGAACCAGAAAGTGGAATCACAGATATCAGGGATGTCACATCGAACCACTGCTATGCAAAGCAACATAACAATGAGGTGAGTAGACATCATTTTCTGACACTGAATTGTTCAGCCCAGAGTAAGGTCTAATAAATTTATGCTAGTAATGCCATGAGTGAAGCAACTAAAGCGATGGCTTCAACGAGTAAGATTATGGATCCACAAAAAATGCAGCAGACTATGATGGAATTTCAGAGACAGTCTATGCATGCTGATATGTCAGCAGAAATGAGTAAGTTTGCAATATTTAAGTTGTCTAGTTTACTGCATATAGCTAAACTTGCAATAGTGGACGAAGCCATAGATGATGCAATGGCAGGCTCAGAAGATGAAGAAGAAGCTGAGGAAGTGATGAACCAGGTATTTGAGAGTAAAGCTATTTATGGCTGTTTGAACAATCGTTGCTAAAAGGTATATCCCATTGCATAGGTGCTGGACGAAATTGGCGTGTCGGTCGGCGGCAGAATGGCTACGGTGCCCATGAATAACCCTATCAAAGCAAGAGAGCAGCAAGAAGCTGAAAAGGAAGATCATGAATTGCAGCGAAGGTTGGAAGCTCTTAGAAATCCTTAATATAAGCGATTGCCCGGCATACAGGTCCCATAATTATATATATTGTAACCTTTACATATTGTCCTTTTTCATCCCCTAAATTCATAGCAATAATTCTATATGCCATATGTAAAAATCATTGTTTGAAGAACATTTGCAGCATCTATTGATAGATACTGATCGTATAATCGTTCATTGTAAAGTTTTGGTATATGCACATGGTAATGTTACTTCTAATTTTAAGTCGACTTCTCTGACTTTGACTGGCTGCCTTCAATTTTTTGTATAATTGGATGTTCCTGCTTGACTTTTTCAATCCGTTGTTCGTCGCCTGGTTTCTTCCACGTACCGTGAGTGTCCCTTAACAAGCAAAGTTAGAATTAACCCAAAACTAACCCGGGTTATTCTTTTGAAGACTTCACTCACTTCTCGTATTGCTTTAAAAGAGGGTCGAAGACATAGACTCCAGTGGCCACACCAACGACGATGCAAGTCACGATGGGGATTGATCGTTGGAAGAATGACATGACAGACTTTCGAGATTTGTTATTTTGCGAAGGATGGCCGGCTGGCATGAATACCAGAAACCTTCAATTTTGCAAGTCACAAGCTGCTGCTTTGGCTGACACATCTTTGTAGGTTACCGCCCACGTAACTCACCAAGTATGAATCAAACAGACGCAGGAGAGCCATCTCTAAAAAGACCCCGAACAATAGAAGAAAACACAATCAGAGATGCAGACGCACCAACTTTCCCTTTTATTGGAGACTTCAGCTTCGACGCGTTTATGGACAATGGAGGAATGAGCTCTGATCCTTCACAGACTTACTTACAGCCTAACGCAGGCGATATGATGTTTTCGTTTTCCGATGTAGTCAACGATATGACATTTGGCAACCAAAATATTGGTATCGAAGCAGCAAAGGATATACCGGCAAAACCGGCTGAACCACGCCGAGCTTCCGCCACACTAGCAGAGTTACCGGTAAGCAAACGTGGAAGCGTTTCCAGCACTGTAACATCAGCTAGCGTACGGCCAAATGTTCCAGCCGGGATAAGCGCTGCACAAATACCTGGCATAAGCAAGCAAACAGTGTTCACTGTTATTGTGGCGGATAAACCATTCCGCATGAGTTGGGAAACGCTGTGTTCGGATGGACCCATCAATTTCTTTGTTGATTATTTTACACGAAATCCCAAATCACGTACAGTACGAATTGATCGAGATCCATCTACTTTTGAGATTATTTTGCACTATTTGCGCGGTTATCAGATCAAACCAAAGGATGAATACCAAAACCAAAATCTCATGAATGACGCACGATACTATGGATTGAAGCGATTACTCAGGATGCTTCGACAAACACTTTTCCTAAACGTTGGTGGTAAAGTGTTTCGATTGTCAAAGGATTTGTTAGCCAAAGGTAAACTTGCATAAAGTTTAAATTCAATAGCGTGGTAAATGGTACTAACTCAATTTCGCAATCAGACGGACCTGGCAATTTCTTCACAGGTCCTCTAATACATCATCTTTTTGCTTCACACATGGATCAAGCGGAAGCACCTCCTTACATGATAGACAGAAATCCTGATACGTTCGCTGAAATCATTGAGCATTTACAAGGGTACTCAATTGAAATCAGAGATGAAGTGCATCGAGCCAATCTGTTGAAAGATGCTCAATATTACTCCCTCCGACGTCTTAAAGACAAATTATTGACCGCTAGAAAGACTATTGATGGATTTGGTGAAACCGGCACCACTGAAGTACTCTTATGGCTGAAAGATATTCGGTTAGCGTATTTGATCCCTAGCCAATCACAAGAAGATAACAGCATTACCACAATCGACCTCCTGCATAACAGCCATCAGATAAGATATAAACGCGAAGATATAACACACTTGCTATTAGTGCAAATATCTGAATTCTATTTACACCCCCAACAACCTGGAACTTACAGGCGATGCCAGTTGGAACTGTGTTCAGGCGAACATCAGAAGCTGCAAGCAATAGCAAAAGCTCTTAAACTCAATGGGGGACTGAGCGATTTGGCGTGCATAAATGACGACTGTGCCATCTGTATTGACGACCAAAATATAACAGCAGTCGAATTCTCTAATAGCCACAAGTCTAACAAATTATGTATACTGAGAGCCATAGTAGCTTTATTAGCAATTGATGGCCAGCTTGTGTTATGTATGATACGTTTTGAGGCCATTAGCTCAAGGCTACAATTAAACTTGAAGCGTGAGTTTTTACCTTGAAACCCCGGTCTATCTCTAGCCAATAGAAATCGAATTACCTTGTCTTATCAAAATGAGAAGTTGCCATATTGAACATTGTGAGACCTCGTGACCCCTTAGCTTAATGCTGGGGCCACAATGATTGTGGGTGAAAAAGCTAGTCGCTTCAAACTGTATAAATAACAGCCATTTCCCTTTAGCCACAACGGATTCCTTCTCCTTTTTTTCTACTCCACTACTTCAGAAAAATGCCCTTCAGATGTAAATGCGGTCAAACCTTTGAGAAGACTGATTCTTTTGCTAGCCACACCTCCGCCTGCGCCCGCTTCCACCGACGAGACAGTGATGCCTCATCGCTATCTTCATCACCACCCTCCATGATCTCGTTTTCGGCGTCTCCGCCGAATCGATTCTCTGGGTACATGCAAATGCACAACCAACAACAACAACAACATCCACAGCAACAAACAAGTCAGCAAGGTTCGGACTTGTTTCCCCGCTATGTGCCCGGATTTTTGCCTACCGCGCTATCTATCCACAGCACATTTGAAGGCGCTCGACGCCGATCCATGTCGGCTGGCAGTACTGAAGAATCCTTGTGATTTTCAGCGACCCGCTTGTACAATGATTTGGATGATGCTTACTTGATACCCTGTCGCAAAAGTTGAACTTGGCTTGAACCTCTCAAAAATCATATTGGTCGTCATTGCTTTCAAAATACGCCAACGAAAAAATCTTATACATATGTAAATTGTGTATACTCGTATATACCAAAATTCTATTTGAATGTTATCTCTGGGAATCTCGGCAAGGGGCTTCTCACGTTCAATACATATAACGTCCCCTGCTAGGAAGCTGTAACTATGGAGAACGCCCACTTGAATTATCAATTGGACCTTTGTAGTATTTTCTTTTCCAAATTTCAATTGTGCTGTGCATATCGATTTCAAAAAAAAAATCCTTTTTATACATACGTTCATTCTTTCTTTTCTTTCTTATTGGATCTCTTTGAATGCAATTAAATATCTGAAAACTTCAATAAAAAAAATATATATCGCATTTCATTGCCATCGCTATATCGTTTGCATGCATAAATGCAGAAATTCTTACAATGCTATAGATTTCACACTGCATTTGAGTGCGCTGTCTTACAGAGAAACAATCGCCTCTCATACTCTCATGGATGTATGTGCTCGAGTATAGTCTAAAAGTAAGTTGGTACGTGAGCCAATATAGATACATTCTAGATCAATGTCTAACTCTGGAATAGTAGCCTCTTCTCCACGCTTGACAGAGTCTAAATAATCCTGGAGCCGCATTTTCATGGTATCAATGCGAGCTCGTAAAGCGCCATAGCGCATGTCGATAATCTCCCATCCAAATGGCTTATACATGTTCATCCACATTCGACGGTGATATTTCCAAAGTGCTTCCACTTCTTGCACAAGTTGTTCTACTCTTCCGTCGACTAAAGTAAGCAAGTCGTCATGATAACCACTTCGATAAGCATTTTGCAGCCTCTCCCGTAAGTGGCATTTTAGGGAGAGCACGCGAGCTACTCTAGCTGGCAATTCAAGTCGATAATTGAATGGCTTATCATAATTTTCAATGGCCAACTGCAATTCATTAGCAATTGCATCGTAGTGCTCTTCCAAATTTTCTCCTGCATATTGTGGTGAGAGAAAGCTCGTCATGGGATCTACGCCCAATTAATGTAAGGGATGAAGTGATGGCGTTGGTTTGCAAAAATGACATAGCGCAGGAACACAGTGCAAAAAGTAATACGTCCCGATAGTGCCGGCAGAAAGGATTTTAAAAAATGAATATATGATAGATAGGTGGTAAGCGTTAGTCTCAGGCTTCAACACAGCCCCTTCTGTGATCTTCAACAGTACCTTCCCACAATAACCATTTGCTCGTGTTTGCAGCAAAATTACTTCTGGAAGTGAGGTGTGACCCAGTTGGCGTTATGTCAATCTAGAAAAAAAAAATGAGGAATACCATATGCAGTAAGCAAATTGTAAAATTAGCTTTCTCACAGATGTCTTTTGCTTATATAGGGTGTACAATGCATTTCATACCTTTGAAGCGTTTGTCCAATCATCAAAATCCGCTCCGCATATACCTTCGAAGCAACGTTTCAGCAATGCAACATCAACTTCCTCTTGATCAGTATAGCAGTGCTGCGCATAGTACAGCAATGCTGGAAGGCATGAATACCTATTTTTATCAAGAAGCATTTTGGTTATCATTGAGGAAAAGCAATGTGACCCCGTGGCGTAACACAAATTAGGCCAAACTGCATTTGACTACCTACATATCACATTCATTGCCGTCGTCTCCCCACACTGTAATAAAGCCATTGCGTACGCCTGTCTGCTGATCTTTGGCAGTAACTGTGCTTGCTCGTACAGACTCGAAAGTAAATGGCAGTGCTGTCCAGAACCGACTCCAGGTCCATATACCTGTGGCCATCCAAGGTTGCTGACAGCCCAAATCGCGATGGTGTTGCAATTTTTCCACATAAAGATCGGCATTGGTATGGTAGTAATCCCAGAATATAAGCTCCATGTTCGCTGGCATGCTCTCTCTTATTTCAGTGGAATTGGCTGGATTATTGTCGGTGTCATAATAACCTTGCAGTGAATTGTTCTTAATTGCTAGACAAAAAAGCACTAGTCATCAATTCTTGTTAGCATTGAAACGCACCAAGGAGATCGTCAAATGATATCATTAAAATGACTTACTATCAGACCAAATCATAGGCTGAACAGCTAATCTCTCGCAAATTTCGTCAACTCGCTGTAAATGGTCTGTGAAAATCCGTGTCCCTTCCTTGAAACCAAAAATTTGTCTGTATCGACCTTCTCCAACACCATGTGCCTAGCAAATAAGATGAGTTGATATGTATAAATTTTAAAAAACGTTCTCGACTGGACGGTGATATAATTACCTCATCCATACCGAGATGGATTCTTTTCGATCGAAAAGGTGCTGTTGCTGCGCTGATTAGCTTTTCTATGAACTCATAAGTCGGTTCATAATCAGCTAGAAGTACGTCAAAATTGTCTCTCAGATGAGCGTACTGAGGCCACTGTAATATCTGACCCAGATGACCAAGCGTTTGAATACAAGGTATAACTTCTATATCTCTACAATTTAAGTCAGTACCAGAAAGAATTGCGGCACTTCAAAATTTTCAAAATCTCAACTTACAGATCATAAGCATAATCATCTATAGCAGACAGCTCTTTTGCAGTATATTTGCCACGCAAGTAGCCAAAAAAGGGCTCATTTTCAACCTCATAAGTGTCCTCGGTATACAGTTGCAGCATATTAAGCCCCATCAAAGCCATACTTCGCAACATGAAATAAACTCCTTCTGGCTTTAGAACGCCATTGCGGCTACAGTCTATCATAAGTCTGCAAGAGAAACGTTTCACAAACCCTGTTGAGCAAACTTTTAAGTTGTATTTGACTGTCCACAAAACCAAACAACCTACCCTCTTGTGTCCAGTTGTGCTCTCTCCGAAAAATTCAATAGGGTTTGCAGTGATATGCCGTCATCGATCTGACGAGCGGCTCCCAGAATCCGCCCTAGTCCTCGAAATGCTAAAGCCATTGAACTTGGTCAACTTCGCTGAAGAGAAGCTCCTGGCGATAAATCAAATACTTACCTTCTATTCTACGATGATACCGTACCAGGATGTTAAGGCGGGGTTCTTGGTCTGTGTTTGAATGATCCGCTGACACTTCCAGCTCCCCTATCTGGATTTCAAGATCACACACAAAGCTATGCAACAAGCGAACAAAGTGTCAGAGTCATTTGTCACAACAATGAGATATATGAAAGTAACCTTTAAGATTTTCATTACCTGACTGTCCAAATGTAATTGAAATCCGAGTCCCCCATTGAGTCTACTGTTGTTAGGTTTTTGTAAGGGTAGTACCTGACAATTTCTCGAATGCCATCCTGGATTTCAACAGGTAGCTCAGTAGAGTTCACAACAATCAGAGGAACGGCGTTGTCAATGTTATTTGTCATGGCGTTGTCTAGATCAATGTCGTCAGCCATTTTAAGTTATTGGGAAGAGAAGAAAGTTTAGTGCGTCCCGTACGGCGTTTGGTGAATTGAAATAAAGAACTAAAATACTTTGACGTTTTTATTACTGGTAAAATATTGGATAATCAAGAAAAACTATTCTCTACAATATCAGGCAGCCCTTCTTCTTCTTTGTCGCAACGGGAGGGCACAAAACAGCACGGATTGCCTCATCAAACACGTTCTTAAGACCTATAACCAAAAAAAGGTCAGGATTAAATTAGCAAAACTGAAACTGGACTAGCCCGGACATCCGGTTCATGGCTGAAGACGACAAGTATTTACCCTTCTGTGTCAGAGCTGAACACTCTAAATATTTAACGGCTCCGATATCCTTGGCCATTTGCAATCCTTGTTGGTACGTCGTAGGAGCCATACGCTTTTCACGCAATTTCTCGATGGTGTCGCGATCTTCGCGCAAATCAAGCTTAGTGCCGACAAGAATAACAGGTACATTTGGTGCATGATGCGAGATTTCTGGAACCCACTGTTGAGCAAAGGAGACAAAGGTCAATAAGTTTGATCTCCACATAACGTGATCTTGATGCCATATTCCCCCAAATTGATTTACCTTTGTTCGAACGTTCTCGCAAGAAGGTGGGCTCACAAGTGAAAAACAGATGAGGAATACATCGGTCTGAGGGTAAGAAAGAGGACGCAATCGATCATAATCCTCTTGACCAGCTGTATCCCAAAGTCCCAAGTTGATTGGCTTTCCATCAACCATGACATTGGCAGAATAGTTATCAAAACTGGTTTGAAACAAGAAGCGCAAATCATCAATCAGGCTGTTCGAGAATGAAAGGTGATGTACATGTATCGTCACTTACACTGTAGGAATATATTCGCCAGGGAAAGCGTTTGTGGTATACGAGATGAGCAGACATGTTTTACCGACGGCACTGGATTAACAGAAAGTAAGGGGAGAATGATACATATATTAGTTGACACGGTTTGAGATTTCGAATTCCTTTCAAGGATGACAAGAAATGAAGTGCATACCCGTCTCCAACAACGACACATTTAATTGCTTGCATACTTTGGATGGTAGGAGGATGAGTGCGAGATGAGGAAATACTAAGCTGTGTGCAACAAATGTCCGCTTTCCTGGTGCGACGGTGATCAAAAAAATTATTTATTTGAATTCGCGTTGAAAGGTAATATAAACACCAAAAAATCACTTTCATCCGGATGCATAGCCAATGTGCTGACATGTCCGCCGAATCGCACATCGCCACCGTGTACATTACCAAGCTGCACAATACCCTTAAAAGAAGCAATAAATTTTCAGGGCTGAAATTTTCACATAGTTTCTAATAAATGTTTCAGGGGGGCAACTTCCAATGCGTTGAAATCAACTATTGGCCATATATGTGCTAGCTAAGATATTACACATTTCTCTATTGATCGCGTGCTTGATGATGGCCATCAATTTGGCTTGGCTGTGTGTGCTTGTCCTTTGACACACGTTACCGATGGTATAACCATTGGCTTCACATGGAGTAGCGGAGTGGTTGTAAGCATGATTTCAATCTAACCTAACGCTTTGGGCGGGAGAACAGCAGCCACGCGAGAAAATCAAGGAGCCATGAGCATTCTATTAGTGCTGCACGACCTAAATTTATGCTATCATGGTCGACTGCATTGCCCATTATAGTCTTTAACATCGTGGGCTACACAATGAAATGCAAGCCCAACATATAAAAGCCTCCAATTTTGCCTATGCGTTGACAGGTTACCCAAATTTAGCAACTGGCCAGCTTTTGCTGATCTTTATGGATTTGAGGGAAATCACCACCTCGTTCACGCATGATACAACGCCTCCTTCGTTTAAACCCCTTACACGCGCGTTGACAAACAAAAATAACTATTGTTAATCGCCGTTATTTGAAAAAAAGGCATTAAACATCTGTAAGGCAATCTAAGCGCAAATTGGAAATTGATATATGGAAAAATTAAAGAAAGGAAGTCTGGTAAATCAGGCAGAGATTTTTAAACTACGGGTGTTGTTGATCTAACTGCAGCTAGTGAAAGTCTCTTGCGGCCGTTAGTGCTGGGCCCTCTTTCAGGTTTTGGTCGTTCAGGCTTGGGAGTGCCTAAGTCTTCAGCTCGAGAAATAGCCAGGTTGAGGCGCTACAAGTTTTTGCCAAATTAATAAAACTGCTTTCTCTTCTCTTTCTCACAATGATGCCATAGCAAAAAGTAAAATAACTTACCACTGCAAGTCTATATTCAAAGTCAAACTTGGTCTGGGTCAATGCTGTTTCCCAGAGAATTCGACTTTTGAGTTTATCTCCATTTATCCAGGTCACTAGACCAGCCTCCCTATAAAGTCAAACGATGTTCAGCAACAGATTGTTTTGCTTTTCCCAGAATATTGATATATCAAATGACTCCTTACCAATACGCATATGGGACGATCCACTTTTCGTTCGCCATACGATCTTTATGATCAATAATCCAGTTCAAATGAATAATGGATTGTTGGTGTCGTCCCAAAGCATTCAAGATAGCTGATTTGATGAGAAGTAAAGTACCGCGATGGGTATAGTAATCCGGAGGATCAATGTTAGGCATAATCTCATTAGCTCGAACAGTATATTCCGCCTTTTCTCTCTCTTGGATTTCCTCCAACGCTATATCTACTGTATCCATAGCGTCGTTCAATTGTGTGTGCTCCATGCATTCAAATGAATTATTAATATACAAGTATTCCAGAGCTGGGCAAGTGATTGGCAAATCCTGATATCCAGCAGCTTGGAAACTTTCCACTTTTCGTAAGGCGTAAAGCTCCATGTTGGACTTGCTACCTGTCTTTCTAGCTGCTACTTGTGAAACCTCAGCAAAGGCTAAGATAGCTTCTGTTCGCATTCCCATCTGTTCCAAACATACGCCATGCAGATACTTGAAAATTATGGGAGACCAATAATTTTCAGAACACAGCTTTTCAAAAAGATCAGACGCTTCCTTCCAGTTAAGTTGCATCAAGTTGTTGACAGCAATCTCATAATCACACACTTGTCGGATGTCAACCTCAACCCATTCGGCGTTGCTAATCTCGGAGGCGTATTTGAAGGATTGTGTGGATAACGGCAAGTTGCGAGCAAGTCGTGAAGTGCGTCCAGCAAAATACAAGAAAAATGCAGAGTTAGGGTACTTCTTCTGTGCATCGAGTAAAGTCTATGATATTTCATGCTGCCGGTCAATAACTGCTACCATGTTGTAAGATATCGTGCAAATGGACTTACCTCAATAGCAGGTTGTGTATAGATTGGTGACAAAATTTGTGGAGCAAAGGTAGTCAAAACTGTGTAGTATCCCAAGAGACTGTCCCAAAAATTGTTAATTAGACCATGTAAATTTGATATGATGGTGGTTATGGTACTTACAGCATGGATGCGGAAGGAGAGCGAATACGATCATTATCGAGACACAGTTTGATTAAAGCAAAACCCAAATGCTTGTCAGCCTTCCAGCCAAATGCCGATACCATATTTAGAATCTTGGTGGGTAGAGTAGATAACACCAAATGGACGGCGCCAATACTAAATCAATGGTCAGCTTTATCTCGCTCCAAAACCTGAATAAGACTCAGTATAAACATACCCGAATTGGATACCAGAGATGGTATCTCTGTCCATATATTCGTTATAAGCTTGCCCCATCCTTTTGTACTCCTGCCAAACCAAACTGTAGCTCGTATAGGCTATATTGCGGTTACTAACGCTCTTCACAATACTACTCCTCTAACCACTCTTAACTCACCTCGTCTCAGATTTAAGCCACACTTGATATAGCCAACGACAGTTTCCTGGGCGAGTTGGAGGATGGCAATCTGCAGACAGCATTCAGCTTTGATAACATGTGCTCGCAAAACGCCGTTTGGCAAGAATTTAACTTCTTGATCGCTGGTGGCAGGTGTTGCATGGGGCATGCTTTTGCTACGAGTGTGCTTGATGTAAGTATAATAAGACGAAACATATTGAGCAACAGAGCCACCGAATCCCTTCTTTGTAGCCGCATCAATCTGAGCATTTGCAACAAGATAAGTTTGGCTCAATATATCAATTGCAACCTTGATCTCCTTCTCCTCAAAAGTCTAAAAAAAAAAAGATAAAAGTATATATTTAGTCTCATGCGGTAGTGCTATGTCGATGATGAGGCTTCCAGATCTCACCATGATAGCTATAATAAACAAATATAAATGTGAGTTCATACATTGTCTTCGAGAAATTCATCTCCAGCTCTTCCGAACTTACCTTTCAAGAACGCCATATATCCCAAGCCAAAACCAAACAATGGGTTTGTGTCTGCTTCAGATTCAAAAACCTTCTTTGCCTTCATAAATCTGTTATTGAATAGATGTGCCATACCAGCTAACACAGGTTCATCTGCCAACATGATATGCGGAGTTAGTTGTAAATAAGCGTGTCACTTTAGTATGGAAAGTTGACGCCGCCCATGGAGGCTTTGCACTCACCGGCTTCTTCTTGCTCTCTAGCATCTAGATTGTTAGGTCCAATGTTCTTGATATCAACCTTATTCAGGGCTAGCAGATTGGCACTGTAGGTTTCAATATCATCGGAGTCTTCGATAGAACTGGTGGATTCGAACGGACTTCGATTAGGAGGAGTTCCTGGAGTAGGAGGAATAAATTCCCCATCTACAGCATTCACGTTTGTATTTATCTTTGGCAGACCATCTTCGAACTCGGTGCCGTTAGCCTCTTCTTGAATGTCCTCATCTATCTTCGAGTCAGTTGCCGATTCGCTTAGGACTAAACCGAGCCCCACCAATTCTGAGTCATCTTTTGGTTTATCGGCGTCTCCTTTGGTTGCCATTTGCTGAAAGGAGTCCTGCAAAGCATGGACAACATTTTCCAGCTCTTCATGCTTTTCCTCCTCTTGTTCCGGCACGTTTGCTGATTTTACTTCTTCTTCCTCAGCAACTTCTTCCGAGATTTCGACGTGTTCTTTTAAGGCTTCAGGGTTTTGCAACAAATTTTCAGGGGTAGGCGTTTCAATATCGAGAGAGTCAACTACATCATGAAATGCCTCATCGTCGTTAAACTGAAATGCATCCTCAACCGCTTGCTCGGTTTCTTTGAGATCTTTTGGTGTTTCCTCAGACATGGCGGGATGATGCAAGGTAGGAGGAGAGAAAGAACACGAAGATATTTCAGAGTTTGGGGCGGAATATGATTTGTGGATGAAACCCCCAAGTTGGGTAACGGACAACGTGCTTATTTATATGGGCGTGTAAGCAAAAAATAAAAGAAAAACAAAGGATGCAATACATGACATACGTCAAAAGCAAATAGAGAGTGGCTATGATACAAATACAGTGTTTTTAAGTTAAAGGCATACTGATAATACAAGTTGAATAAAAGACAATGCAAAATTTCTAAATTTTCTTTTAGTATAAGCGCCTTGCGATCCTGTATGTATATCCAGACCACTGCAAGTATAGCGAAGTAGTGTTGACATAGGCTTTTCCACCAAAGCTGGTGAGGTATATCCAACCGCCACAAGTGCCGTTAAACCATAGTTTTTCGATTTCTCGGTTCGCTCGCCCGTCGAAAGGGATCCAATTGCATCCTGAAGAGTAAACCCATTGAAAAGTCGGCATTATTTTTTTTTTCTTTGAATTGTGTTGCACAAAATGTGAATTTTTAGATAAGGTGGCCCAAAGATAAATGGAAGGATTCTGAAGATGTGCAAAGTAACAGATGCTCAGCTATATACTGCTTAAAATACTGATAATTCTTTGTGAACGAAACTCACCGTAACTAACCGCGCCGCCATTGCCACAACTTGCCACCTTAGCCTCGGCGGGCTTTTTCAAGTTGGACCTCGCCACCTTTTTTCTCGTGATCTTTTTGCTTCAAGCCCAAGCCTATAGGTATTTTAAAACCTCAAAATAAACTACAGAATGTCATCGACATAAACCTGCATATCAGGAAAAAGGTTGCTTTTATGGCTATCCTAGCTATGCTGTAAGATAGCGCAGCCATTAACAACCATCAAAACCACGGCTCATCACTTTCTATATGACCGTGCGTGAAGAACTCAAATTTCAGGGATAGGAGGGGAATAAATGGACCATTTTGAACAGAAAAGGAATGGTGATGACGTCCAAATTTGCAGCCATTGATATCGCCAGCACAAAAATTGCAGCCACGTTATAATTACTGTGCCACAAAAACTGAGGCTGAGCATTGAACCGACTGTGACTTGAAGAGCAACTCAACAGGGTTAGCTGCTCTTCGTGCACTTCAGTAACTCTGCGGCTCTATAACAACAAGTCTTTCTAGCACATTACATTACAAATGTTTGCTCGAAGAAACACTTTGTCACTTCATTGCTCCTATCAGCTAGTCTAATACTCGCTGGTGGTATAAAAGGAAATCTCTTAACAGGTCCTCTTATGATGATATATTAGTCCTGGCTTATGTTGAGTATAAGCCGCATCTTCGACCAAAAGTGGCTGGTTATCAAAGTTTCGGGAGCGTTAAGGCGAATGTCCGTACGAAATTCGAAACTGTTTGCCTTTTTGGTAACCAGAGTTGAAAATTATAAGAATTGATCACTTTTTGTGAGTCAAAACAAGCAATATTTATGCGTAATTCGGGTCACAGCCACATATAACGGAGTACCTCCCTACAATGCTTACTCGAGCTGACATCACCTATTTCTACAATTGCAAGTGGCGGGATAAAGACTTGGCTAAAACTTGGCTAAAACTTGGCATGACTAGTCGCGCGACCAGCTGAGTGTCTTATGCAAAGAAGAAAACAGAAGCTGATGATGTGGAGTTACGCGCAGTGACAATTGCCTAAAGCTGCGCAAAAGCATGGGGGTATTAACAGGGCTGCGGTTTGCCCGCAGCTCATACAGAAGCTGTACTATTTGCAGAATATCTTTATGCAGAAATGCTGTTGATACCCCTTTGCGGTATTTTCCGGCATAAAATTTTGCTGCTCATACCCTTACTGCTCAGTTACAGACAATGTTCAGCTTGGTCATACGACACCCTGTTGTCAATCCTATTTCCATCCTTAATTGATGACAGCAGTTACTGAGGTGGCAAAGTCATGATTCGCCTAAATTATGTTTCTATTGCACATATATATAACAATTGTCACCATCCCCTTCCTTCTGTACCATCATCAACAATTCAATTCGATAACCTTTCGAAATTAGTTCTCGTATATAATACTCCCTACAGAGCATTCAGAATTACAAAAAAGCTACCATAGCTTCAACAGCATTATCGCCTTTAAAGCTAATTCGCATATTCCTTAACACACTTCAATTATCGTCATGAGGAAAGTTCAATGGGTCATGGCAGCCGGTGGAACTTGGGTACCACTAGATACTCGAACAAGTCGCCAGTTAGAAGCCTGGTGGTCAACTCACACAGGAGGCTATCTAAGAATTCCAGCTTTTGGCGCGAGCCCCGTTTATGTTGACACGTCGCAATTATCTGTTCATTACGGAGGCAATCGCTATGTCATTGCAAGAAGATTATACTAGACCGACTGATTAAAATGCAATCTCCTGAGATTGCATTGTCATCAAATAAATAGACACTGTATTTGCCTGTATATAGACCTCAAGATACCCGAAGATTATGTATTACTCATTAATAAATCAACCACCATGTGGTCAAAGTCTGTAAAAACGATCTCCACAGTCACATTACCAATTTCATCAATAGCTTTCACAAAACTAGCAATATGAGTCATTTCAACATTTATCTGGCAAATATATAGGCTTGTGTGTACATCAGGTGTCTGTAATTTTAGCGAAGACACTTCGACGTTTCGCCTTTAAAAATCCATAATTCGAAAGGTATGGTGATTCAAATGTGTGAAAACAGAAAAGATATAGGCTAATTTTTGCATTATGCACGAGTAGCAATGTGTACTATCCACTACAACAGCGCTCTTACCCCGGTATGACAACTGGGGGCCGTGCACGAAGCAACAAATAGCATCTTGTTAATCAATCAATATAAGCATTGTAGTGCATTGAATATGTACCTACTTTTCAATGAAAACTTTATGAGAAGGCAGTTTGGTACCTATTAAGCAGCCCAATAATGCTTACCAGTAAGTACTGAAATGATTCACCCAATTTTGCCAAAACAGATTTCGTATCAAGTTGTAAATGAACAGTTCTATCAAATTTCGTACTAATATATATTATGTCGGTTGTGAATGGATTATATAGATCTGTATCATTTATAATTGCATATGGCTGGTAGTCAAAGCAGCGACCAGAATGAACGGTTTCTTGAACTCTATACTATCAATAAGGTATGTTGTGGCTGATGTGGGGTTTTGCGCGTGGAGATTGTTCTAATTTCATACTCCGCGATTATTGCTGATTCACGTGCAATTATTCATACTCATTTATAACCTTTTGGCTGACAAGTAGTCCTAACTTTTTAGCTTTTTGACCAACACTCATGGCATTTCCACAATTAGCCGGCTCTGGCGCTGACTGCGGTCCGTCTAACCCCATGTCGGGACTCATGAAGCAATTTCAACAGGATAGATCGTTGCAGCAGGTAAGTTTGCACGATGAGACTCACTCAAGTGAACTGTCTCTGAACTATTGGCTGATTCCACTATAATACAACTTAGGATCGATTTATACAAGACCAAGCTGCAGAAAGCTCGAGGTCAGCGTTTCGGACAAGAAATCAAGGTCGACCCATGATGGGCTCACCGGTTAGTATATTGCTCATGGTTCGCAATTAGTTTTTGGATTTTATGCTAATCGGCCGTTACGAAACGAAATGTAGATGACCGAAGAATTCTTTCGAGAAGAAGCTGTAACAAAGGGACCTCATAACCGTTTTGAATTCAGCGAGCTCAATAAGGAACTTGAAAACATTCGTCCTGGTACTGTTGACGCCCCTGACTGGGCGGCCGACTTCATGCGAGAACAGCCGATGATCATGAATGATCATCATCAAATGGAAGACTTTGAAAATGTTTTTCAGCAGCATCATCGTATGAGAGAAATTCAAGGTATGGGTTGTTAGTATCACTATGTGATGATAATTGTGGATTGTGAGAGCCATATTGCGGAATTCAGTAGTGGGAAAATTTTCGGGACATGGGCCAAGACTGACCAACTCCGTTTTATAGCTGGCAATCATGGTTGGGAGCAAGAGTTCAGCAATTTTCAGCAATCCCATAATCAGTCATTGGCGCCTCAAGAGATAGAAGCGTTTGAGCGGGCGTTCGAAGAAGCCAAGCAAGGTATTGCACATGACAAATATAAACGTTTGTTACTTTTAAACTCCCCTCAGACTTTAAACTTTTACAAATTATTAGGCTCAGGAGTGGATTGGGAAAAGGAATTCGCAAGCCAAGAGGACTCTTGGGCGTCAGAGTTCAACAAGCAAGAAGAGGCGAATGTCATGGCTGGTAGTGAGAAGGAAGCACTGGCGAAAACAGCCGGAATGCTTTTGGACTCCATTGACGTGAACTCTAACCCCAAATTTAAGAGTTCAAACTTCTTGTCATTCATGCGACAGCTTCGAGATAGTGAAGTGTCAATTGAAGGAAGCAAAGTTGTACCTAACACGCAGCAATCTGAAAGCTCGTGGGCTTCTGAGTTTGCTGGCGGCGAAACTTCAACTGGCTGGGCGAAGGAGTTCAGTCAAGGCTTAGAAGGTGCTAAAGATGGAAACATGTGGTCTGACGAATTCGCAAAAGGTGCTGAACGCGGCTGGGTGGAAGATTTTACATCCACAGCTGGACAATCATCTGCTCCAGCAAACAGTAGCACAGCCGCTGTTCAGGATTGGGCTACGGAATTCAACAATGATCCTGTCAATGCTGCTCAGATGGAAGAAGCTTTCTCGAAAGGCACTGAATTCAATGATTGGGTTCAGCAATACCACCAAAACATTGCCCACCTGAAAACAGCACAAGATGCAGAGTGGGAAGGCATGCAGAAGGATTGGGACAAATACAAACCTGATCAAGGACTCGGCTATCGTGCAGATAATGCAGAGTTCAACGACTACGGCTTCCTACCCAACAACCCATATCTAAGCAGAGCTATGCCAGTGGATGGTGGACACAATTTAAGCGATTCTATTCTGGCGCTGGAAGCCAAGGTACAGCTTGATCCCTCTGATGCAACTTCATGGCAACAACTCGGTTTCCGACAGCAAGAAAATGAACGAGATAGTGCCGCCATTGCTGCGTTGAGGAAGGCAGTCACCATGGATCCAACGTTGTTGGATGCTTGGCTAGGACTAGCTGTTAGTTACACCAACGAGAACTGCCGTGCCGACGCTTATGATTGTCTTGATGCATGGTTGCAGCACAATGAGAAATACAAGCACATCGCAACTTCACGTGGAATGAAGAGTAAGATGGTTGCCGCTGATCGACATGCGTTTGTAACCAACTTGTTCCTTGAAGCTGCCCGGTCATCCCCCGGTGAAGAAATGGATCCAGATGTACAGGTTGGATTAGGCGTCCTTTTCAACGTGTCTGAGGAATACCAAAAAGCCATCGATTGCTTCAAAGCTGCTCTTGCTAGTCGGCCGCAAGACTATCTACTCTGGAATAAACTCGGAGCAACCTTGGCAAATTCTCATGAAACCCCTGCCGCCATAGACGCCTACTTTAATGCTTTAGAAATCAACCCATCATATATTCGCGCTCGCTACAACTTAGCCATCAGTTGCATAAATCTCGGCCAACACAAGGAGGCTGCTGAGCATTTGCTGACTGCGTTGGCTTTACAGCAATCTAGCGAATCCAATGCCACTGAAGCTCCTCTTATTGACGAGAATGGTAATCAATATACCGTTCCCGGTGGCATGTCGGACAACGTATGGGATAGCCTCCGAATGGTCATGTTCATGTAAGTAACTAGTGAGTTTGTTAAAAGCTATAGAAGGTGGTCTAATCCTTTCTTTTTCTCATAGGATGAATCGACAAGATCTAGCTACTCAATGCGATGCCAGAAACCTAGAGGCTTTTCGTGGAGTTTACGACTTTTGATTTAAATCAAGTGCTATATAAACAGGCAGTTTCACCATTGATGGATCCCCAATTACGTTTCGGTCATCAAGGAAATTTATCTTCACGTTTTCGGTGTGATATTCAACTGTAACCTGCTGTACTATACCCTCAATCCTATCATTTACGAACGCACCGTCAAGTTGTCAATTCCAAAAATGCAAAATAAAGAGATTTCATAACTATTATGGTATTGGTTACCATCTGTTAAGCATATTAATTTTATATTAACAAGGATATACAGGACTGATTAAGTTTGTTAAGCTATGACCAATCTACTATCGCCGCTCATTATGATATTGTATATCTTTTTTGACATGGCTTTGTTGACATAACGATCGCGTTGTGTAATTACTGAGCGCTGTACCTGAACAAAATCGTGTCAAAACGAGTAATGCAGCTGTACAATTCTCGAAATTGTTACCTCTATATCGGCCAACAGCATTTCAGCATCTGCAGTGGATTTACATCGGGTATAGGCCTCATAAAGGGAGTATATCGTTGGGTATTCACGTACTATGGCCTTTGCCACTGCTTCAGTGCATTGTTGGATATTTTGCAGCATTTTGAGCCACGTATCTGTATTGTCCGCTCCTGACCTTATTCGACCATCCATGCAGAAATCTAGTATTTCGTTTGATTCACTGAAAAAGGTAATTTTTGTTTCAGAACAAGAGATACAAAAAATCAGTGGTTCGAATATATAGCCATCTTACCGTCCGCCGGTGGCAATGTTTGCTGTTACAGAGGCCACCCATGATGCTGTTGCTGCACAGTCTACAGTTTGTATGATCATAACTCTGTATTCAAATTGCAACGTAGTCATGATATCTTCCAAGGTATTACGGTCTGGTCCGTTGGCTAGCCATTCTGATTGATCTGACTTATTGTTGCGAGGTTTTTTTGATGTTGATGTACTGCGTTGGTCGTCGTTATAAGTATTGGCAATTCCACGTAATACAAGGCTCTGAAAAGATTTTGATTGTAGGTTTTTACGCGTACGGTAGTACTTTTGCAGCCCTTCTATAAACATAACTATTTGGCATTGTTTATGCTGGTGTTTCAATTGCTCCATAGTTGGTATCAGCTGGTTTTTGGAGATCAATTCGACAAGCCGTTGCATATCAAAGTAAACGCCAATATGCTTGTCTTGAACGACTTTTATCCTGCCTTGTTCGTTAGGAATGTAACTTTGCGATGAACTATCCCAATCCGCTAGACATTTCCTTCGCCATTGTATGGTATTTTTGACTAGATGATCGACTGACCTGATCTCAGCCTCTTTCTCCTGAAACTGATCCTGTATCGCTTGGCCAACCTCGGAACTATGAAGTGAGCTTTCCAGACATAGAATTGTGTCGTGTAGCTTATCAGTTGAAACCAATCTTATTGCGTTTGCTTCTTTGATCTGTTTCAGCCTTTCCTTCTCAGCTTCCTTCTGCGCCTGTATATTAAAGTTTTGTTAATCATCTAATGAGACAGAATTGTGATTTTGTAAATTGTCTTGCCTTCGCTAGCTCTCTATCTTTCTTCTTTTGTAGTCGTTGTTGCTCTTTCTCAATTCTAAGCTGTTCCTTTTCTTGCCGACTACCTGTAGTTAGCAGCTCCTCCACTTTTCTGCTACTTTCAGCAGCATCTTCTAGCCTTTTTTGAAGCGAATCCTGCACCAGGCAATTAGTATATTATAAGTCTGGTTATTGACCTAAAAGTGCCAGCTTACACTAGTTTTGATAGCTTTGTTCCTTTCCATGTCTCCGAGCTTTCGAGAACTACAGTCATCCCCGTCATTATCGTAGTTGACGCTATCAACTTTTCGTTTTACTTTGACTTCGACTATAGGGGGGGAGTCGTCCAGAACAATAACTTCTGTCTGAGTGGAATGTCGAAGCGGTGACCGAAGCTGTGCTTTACTATTTTTTGGAAAGAAGATTCTCTTCAGCTCATCTGGCGATGGAAGTCCCTCAGAACTATTGTCAGATAAAAGTCTTAATGGTGATAGCTTTTGCGATTTGTCTTGCTGGTCGTTCGCCATTCGCAAGTGGTAGAATAGCAAGCACCGCCAAAGTGTGAAAAGGTTGAAACGTGACTGGTACAAGAATTCAAAATTCGCGTACGTTGACGCGCAGTCGCGTTCTTGACCTGCCACTGAGATAAAGGCGGTCCAACTAGCTGGTTGATGGCTTCATCAAGCATGGCTCCCAATTCCCAAGAAGAATGTCGCGACTCCCAGGTAGAGCATTCTAGTTACCTCTCTCAAGGATCGAGCAGTAGTAAGAGGAAGACTCACTGGAGAGCAGGTACCGAGACTGCTCATACAGGTGTTTCCCAAGACAATTTGGAAACACCACCCCAAGAACCGAAAGTGACATACGATAACAAGGAAAACCACCCTGTTAGTGTATTTGAACACCAAGACACAGCTTTTGAACGAAAAGAGGACATGAAAACCTATACAGATCAAGAACTTGAGGTGATTAGCCACGACAGCAAAATGGATCCAATCGATACGAGCGGCTCTTGGTCCATTGGAGAATTTACGCAAGAAGAGACTAAGGATTTTGCTAATGATCAGAGTTTTCGAGACCATAGACTCTTCTCCCAAATTGCTGACACTCAGATTGATATCGATGATGGCAGCAGTGAGTACAGTAGTGTACTTGGAGATCTCTCACCTAGACTCAACCAAGATGAATCCAATTCTGGTTTCAAGGATGAAAATGAGATTGAAAATCTTGGTTTGGACCCTCAGCTAGAGGTATCATTGGAACGCGATGAAACAGTCATTCACAGAAGGCAGAGCAAAAAGTCAATCACGGATTATTCTCTAGTTGCACCATCAAAAGCTATCCATAAGCCTCCGACTTTTCTAATTCCAACGACAAATGAAATTTCGTTAGGCGATTCGGATGAGTATGGCAAGCCCGAGTCATCGAAACGCAAACAGAGGCAAAGTACTTATGGTTCAGATGGTGATCATATAAAACTGGAACAGTAAGTTACAACGATCTTTAATATAAGATGCATATGAATTATCTCTTTTTAACAAATCCATATTTTTCCTCAGAAACGGATTGGCAATGAAAGCCAAAAAAGTGATTGATGCTGAAAACCAAGCACATAGTCAATGGGATACTGAAGTTCGAGGTTACAGTAAGTGCAGCTAAGGTCATGGTCCAATTTGCTCTCTTTAAAGGGATACTGACTTTTTGCCATGCTAGTGGCCCAGTTGGGATCAATTGCATATTTAGGGCCGGTATATCCAAATACCGAATTATTTCGTATCCTGGAGCTCTTCGACGATAATGGTTTAATTAATACCAAATGTGTCCGTATAGCCGAACCACCGGAAGAACTAGTTTGGACTCAAGTATCCGCGGCGGGCCATCAATCTCAAAACGAAAGCCAAGCGAATTGGTCACCAAATGATGTGGACAGTAACAACCAAAACGAGCCTCAGCTCATATTCTTCTCATTTGCTAATTCCTCATTAAGTCTGGATATGCAAAGGCGATTTTATCAAAGCCAGGTGGTTCGAATATGGCCACCATGGCATGAACACCTCCTCCAACTAGATGACGGTTCGGTCACCACTGTCAAACTTGTCAATCGGTTTATCACAGATGCAATCTATTGAATATGACCAAATTTGTATATGCTTGTACATGCTAAAAGATGTAATATAAACTTTCTATTTGAATTTCTTCGATCTAGCCTAACAATCGCGTTTGCATGGTATTGATTGAAACAGTAAGTAAGAATACAGTGAATGCGTAGTATGAAAAGGGATGAAAATGTGTAAAGAGTTTGTTGTACTGGACAATCATGTCCACAGCGAAACTCTCTGCACTGGGCAATATCTTTACAATTGTACTCTCTTGTGAGCAGTTCTCGTGAACGGTGTAAGATGCCATTCAGAGTCTGCGTCAGTGAGATCGACAGTTCCAAGTTTGATTTCATATACTACAATGACCGGTTAGGTTGCGTTCAATCGAGAGAGAGATTACACTGACAAGAACAATCATCTTACCTCGCATTTCAAATCTTGGTCCAACCTCTGCTAGCTGAGCTTCTTTATGACTGGTTTTGACAAAGACATGGTGCCGGAATGATATAAAATCGGCATCATTTGAAAAGGTCATCACTCGCTTACTATCTTCCTTTGGTACCGGGAAAAGATACTTGAGGATATTGGTGACCTATTATTGTTATAATTGTGTGAGTTGCGTTTTAGAAATTTTCAAGGTAACATGGAAGGTTTACTCACTCTTTGACCAAGCTTGGAGTTGAAATTATTGAAAATGAGGTGAGGAAATGCTTCGGATACAGTGCCTTGATCTTTGATATCATGTCGAAGTACTACATTGTGCAAGGAAAAGTATGCTGTGGGACCATATGGGAAATGAGAAACTACCATGCCATCTGGTTGACCACGATGCTCGTGTAAGATAATGAGATCTGTAACCTCATTGGATCTACAGGCGTCGACAATCTCTTTCATAACATGATTACCACGATTGATACGCTGTGAATTAGGGAAAACAAGACGCATCTCCTTTGAGAATTGTTGCAAACGACTGCTAGGATCTCTGGAAGTTGTGATCAAAATTTTAGGATCGTATATACCGGCACGAGCATATTCGTCGTCAATATGTGAAGTTGGTTCTTTGATTGCAAACAGATAAGCGTTAAGTTATTGAAAGGTGTGTGTGACAATATCTATCAAGCAACATACCAGCTTGAGCTTCGTCGAATGGAAGATCGGCTTTAAGTGAGTCACCAGTATTTCGAAGTTCGGTAGGAACAGGTTTACCCTCTAAAATTTGAAAATATGCTTAGTATAATAGACTATTGGGTCGAGCATTCCAGGCGAACACAACGTACGTTCAATTGCTTCTTTGATCTGCTGCTTTCGTTCAAAGATCGCCCGTTCCTTGGATTCTAGCGATTTTCTGTATAGATATTCTCTGCGAAGACGAGTGTTCCTTCGTATCTATTTACTATAATGTCAGTTTTCACTCCTGTGTCTTTTCTTCTTGCCTCTACCGAATACTTTACCATAATGCTGAAGTAATGTGAATATCAGTGCGATTAGAGCCGTCGATTTTTTTTTTGTCAGTCTCGCTGTTGGAAAAAGAGAATTTTTGTGACGGCCTTTTTGCCGTAGTTCATTTGAATTTACTTGTCCTCTGAGATTTTGTGCTCTCTCTCTTAACCTTATGTTCCCTCGTGCGGAGCTCTTGTATACCCGTTGTTATTGTGAAGAAAATATATACCAGCTATGCCGGTGGGTAAAAGCGACTAAGGAGAACGTACTAGGCGACCTCACCGTGGTGTTCATCAGCAATCCACTTCGGCGGGTAAGTGGCAAACATATGAGCCTTCTTCATATCTCAGCTGACATTATAGTCAGATACCAATCTGGGAGCAGTCAAGCTCTGTCGAAGGCAATTTTTTAATATGGGTAAGAGAGCTACGTTATATAAAAATGCAGTAGAGCTGTTGCCTGAAACATCTTGCTAGGACTATCATGTTATCCTTGTACACTTCAAAGACGAAGTGGATGAAAGGTGAGAGCTATGTTACCTGATGCCATACAGGCTAGATTTCGTCTAATTATATGTTTGTTGGTAGCTTGGTTTATGATTTTGATACACGACTAGCTTTTCCTACTCCCATTAAGAAGTATGTTTGGTTATCCTTTCGACCAGATCTTTTACTCAATGAGCAATTTGAGAGGTTAGCATGGCACATTCTCAAATTTGTTAATCATGTCTTCGACTAAAATATAGAATGTATTTCTGTAGGTATTTTCGATTGATACCCGCCAAAGACTTTTTATCGCACTTTGCCTCGGATCGATCTCACATGGTATGCTGAGAAAGTGTAAAAACAGCATGTAAATAGAATACTAAGACTTTGATTTACAGCTTCGTGATGGAGAATACATTATGCCTCCACCGACATACAATGCTATATCTACTTCTGGTAAGATGCACTATTACAATAATCTACTATACGCAGGATACATTCACTAATACCCTTCCAATGTGTAGCAGAGAAGATGAATTTAGATACATATATTGACATGATAGAGAATCAAAGGTCCGAAAAGTTTGGAGTAGTATTACATGAAAGAGAAT
The DNA here is from genome assembly GCA_016758905.1 of Umbelopsis isabellina. Lineage (NCBI taxonomy): Eukaryota > Fungi > Mucoromycota > Umbelopsidomycetes > Umbelopsidales > Umbelopsidaceae > Umbelopsis > Umbelopsis isabellina. Next base: position 653,156 of record JAEPQZ010000004.1, on the reverse strand, counting down.
TTTTCAAAATGCTTTAAAATAAGTTATTAATATAAAATAATATAATACAATATCGTTATTGTTGTCTTCCTTTACTTGACTTTGAAGCCTTCCATTGTCTTTTATTAAAACTCAGCATAGCTTGATTTTGGCTGAAAAAAAAAAGCAAGGAACAAAGGCTTTTGCTGTTACCATTGGAAGAATGTCATTACCTAGAGTTACACCCAACATTCCTCAGCTGAAGCAATGGCCACGTTTGTTCAAATCCACGCTCACCTCCAAATCTGCAATTCGCTTGAACTTGATAAATAGCCATACTGCAGGTAATGACAGTTCAGCAATAACGCTAGTGTAGAGTGAGAATGACTGACATTCTTTTCCAATAGACCGAGCAATGGCAGAGTTAAAACTCAATTCGCCCGAGAAAATGACTGCAGTTGAGCTCTATCCTGGTAAGAATGCTTGTACTAAGCTCATGCTGTCTCACTCGTCGATCATTGATCCGTTTTGCTTACCAACGAAAATTGTCTTGACAGGTATCGGCGTGTGGTCCAGCGCACTACTCAACGGTGGAATTAAAAAAGTGATTGGCTTAGAACCGAACGCTAAATTTCTTCCCTTTATGAAAGTAAGAGATGAAGCGATGGTCAGTTCGAGACTGAATTGTCATAAAGTAACACTTCAATTTAGGAACTGTCTAATCAAACAAGTGGTGCGATAGAATCAGTTAATCTGGACGGGTACGATTGGTCTACTTATATGCAGCTCAAAGAAGACAGTATGTTGGGATCTAAAGCAAGAGCTGACTGGTCAAAAGTCCACCCAGAACTCTTGTTTACCGGAACTATCCCCAAGAGTAGCAAAGGAGAGCAGCTTTTAGCTCAATTGTTTGGTTGTATCATCAATAAGATGGCCTTACATAGTCTTGGACGTATACAGATGGCCATGTGGATACCTACGTCCATTTATACTGTGAGTTTCAGATAAAATAACATGTGTCCATGATTTATCACTAATGGTTGGTCTATATTAGAAAATTGCTGCACCACCCGGAGATCCAGCAAGATGTAAACTCAGCATTGTACGAGAAGCATGTACCGATATATCTGTGGTGACAGCGCCTGAACCTGACAACTTTTATCCCGTTGTAAGTGTTCCACATGTTCAGAGAGAATCATGAAAAGAAAATGCTAAATTTATGTGTCCAGAACGATTATCAACTTCTTAATATTATACCCTTGGCTGAGAGTAGGATCCACAGTAAGTACAGGACACTTTGCAATCAACCAGTTAAATTCATACTAACTTTCCGGGATAGCTGATTGGGATGTGTTTGAATATGTATTGAGACACATTTTTGTCACTAAACGACAAAAGCTCTCTAAGGCAATCAAGTAAGGATTGAAAGAAAAGAGCATATTACCTGCTTGTACGGTGCTAATTTTTTTTGTATTATCAGAACACTAGGACCTGGAGCAGAAATTCTTACACCGCGACTTTCATTCGACCCCAATACTTTAGTAGGAGAGCTCAGCGTGGAGCAGATTGATGAAGTAGCCCGCAAATTTGATGAATGGCCACTTAGACCGAAAGTTCTATTTGAAGACGCTAGTGTCTTCGATGACAGATTAAAAACTCGTACATAGAAGAGTCTTAATAACCCGAGTAATTTTAGACGCTTGAAAAGCAACATATTCTACAATTTGTAATATTATCATACACATTCGCTACCTTCTCCTCGACTTCGCAGCTGGTGCTAGAGCGTGACCAGTAGTTTTTATATGTGTAAATAACTGGTTCCTCGTTGAGAAATCTTCGTCACAAACGTTGCATTTGAGAGACTGCTACAATACAAGGCATGAGTAACTACACCCGAGACCCAAGAGTGCAATTGGTACGTTGTGCTTACCTCTGCTTCGGCTTCCTCCTTTTGCTTCTTTTTCTCTTTTCGTTTTTCGCGCTTGGCCTTTGCAGACTCCTTTACTGGGGCAGATTCCGCATTACTGAGACTATCGGAATCTACGCCATCTTCGGACTTGGTAGGACCTTTAGACGAGTTACTCTCATCGTCACTATTCATTTGCCGTGGAGTATGACCTCTGCTTCCCTTCTTGCGTCTACCAGACTGCTCAAGAGCAAGTCTTGCCACAAGTGTGGACAAGTCTTCATCTTCAAGACCCTTGTCGACAGTCGGTGTAGAGCTTTCACTAATGTCTTCGCCATCATATCCCCACTTTGGCGCTTTCTTTTTAGATTTCTTTCTTGACTTCTTTGCCGTCATGTTCATTGGTATATCGTCTTCCTCTTCATCGCCTGACAAAACGGCTATCTGCTCCTGGACCACTGTTTCTTCAATCACTGGGTCCTCTTCGACTACTTCATGCGTTTGGTTCTCTTCATCAAGGTTCAGAGGGATAGCTTGTAAATCCAAATCATTCTCTTCGGCTAACATTTGTTCCCTCAAGTCCTGGACCACCTTCAAATGCTTTTTGCTTTGCTCGTGATTATGAAACTGTCGTTCACTCTTAAAATATTTGTTACAAGCAACGCAATAAAACTCCTCATTAGGATATGCTGAATCATCTTCGCTCTCAGATAAGCTTTCTGATTCATCTCCAGCTTTTGTCCATTCTTGTGCTTTATATGCCGCCGCTTTGGCTTGCAGTTCTTGTCTCTCACGCAACGCTTTCGCTTTATTTTCCACTATTTGAGCTTCCTTTTTAGCTTTCAATGCGTCCTGATATGCCTTGTAGCGAGGATCGCGCTTCCTTATAAAGGAAACAAGATTCTAGGACCCAAATCATCAGAAATATGTCCAGTGTGTTCAATTAACCCATACTACACACTTACCCGAATAGTATCATTATACTCTTTCTTAGCCGTATCTCGAGCTTTTTTGTTCTCCTTTTCCATAGCTCTCTTGACATATCTATTAGGAGCTTCTGACAGTCTCCATTTGTCCATCCACCTAAATGACTTTTCACTGGAAAATACCATCCAAGCATTATAAAAATCTCGAGCATATCCTCCATAACCAAGATATCCATCGTCGTCAGCAAATGGGGTAGTAGATGAACCAAAAGACGGGTATCTTGTAAATGATTTGACATCTTCAGAGTCTCCACTAGCCACCGCTTGCTCCTCTTCTTCTTCCAAAGTCTGGAAAAGGGTTCGGTACACAGTATAGAATCCCTTCGGGTCATCATTATATCCGCGATATTGTGAGATACTAAAGTATTTCATAAGATCATCGACTGATGTACCCGCTGAGCTGTCCTTTTGACCTGCATGATCATCGCCACGTAATATAGCATCTCTGTGGCCATCATACCTAAATGTGATAGTTAAGTGAGCACTACGAGTCGCATGGACATGGACCAATGATTTGATAGGGCTGAAAACAAAAACTTACCATGCACGTTCTTGTGGATCACTCAGAACCTCATACGCCTCTTGGATTAGCGCAAATTGCTCGGTCGCTTGTTCAGTTCGACTGTGATTCTTGTCTAGAGATCGCTTAGCAACATCTCGGTAAAGACTGAGTATCAACCTTGAAGGTCTTACCTGGATGCCATATCAATGCCTGCTTCCTATAAGCCTTTTTGATTTCATCAGCTTGAGCATTCCTCGCTATATTCAATAGCTCGTAATAGCAGACTCTCATTTCAGTGAAATTGCTGCGATCCAAAGGCCAAGTGGTTGATCTTATTTTTTGGACTTCGAATTTTTAATTTTCTAACTGTCTAGCTAAGGCGGAGATTCATTTTATCACCAATTTCCATAGCAGGAATTGCTTCGAATCCTTGTCATTTAGTCCAACATGTTACGCTGGAGGCTCTGCAGTTCAATGCTAGGAGCTATAGCTCTCTATAGTCAGCTATTTAGCCTTGGAGGCGTAGCTAACGCATTTCAATACCCTGAAGCATTCCCTAAAAGTAAACTTTACCAGCTGTCACCGCAGATTATGGGCTTGGAAGATATGGCAGGAACGATTGCAGCGTTTGGAGACTTCAACGGCGATAAATAGTAAATGTTACTTTTGTTTGGCACGATATATCTTACTTGATACTAAGGCGATTATGTCTTTCAGCACCGATTTGTTTGTACTTAGTACAGATCAATCCACCATCACCATTTACACCTGGAAACAAAGTAAGTCAGATGCCAAGCTGCCAAGTGCTGAGACTTTTGTTAACCTTTTCGCTGTGCAGATAACTTCACCTTTGTGCCATTACCTAATCCACCACACATTGCCGGCCTAGACTTTGTTATCGAAAATGTTGTTCCAGGAGACTTTACTTACGACGGACAGCTGGACGTTCTTGTTATGGGACGCAGCAACCCCAATAATGCTGGTGATGAGATCAAGATGCGAGTATATAAGGGGAATGGGAATGATACCATAGGTAAGAGTACATGATAGATTGGAGAATATTTTGCACTATCGCTAACGCTGTTCAATGTTCACATAATCTGCAGATCCAAACTATATAGGAATACCTTCAGCCAAATTAGCTCAGCCAATGGTAGCAGACATTAGTGGAGATATGAAATCCGATCTCCTTGGATATGCATGGGATGATACAGCAGCACACCCGACCCTTTCAATATGGAACAACATTGCAGACCCTGGGAATCCCAACAGCACAGAGCTATTTAATGTGTGAGTTGAATAAGGCATGAAGATGCGGCAGACAAGTTCTCCTTCTAATTTCATTCAATATTTTCAGCACTTCTGCGTCAAATATATTCGATACTAAGGATTCTAGCAATTGCGCATGGGCATCGCCAAATTCAAACGCCTTTATTGATTTAAATGGAGATTGTTTAGCAGGTTTGCAGATTTACAGTTGGAAGTTCCGGAATTGAGCCACTGTATTAAAAAGATTCATTCAACACAGATTTGGTATTTGTATGCTCCGGCTCCAATGGTCAGCAAAGTATTCAACTTTGGATCAATGAGCGAGATCAAGGTTTCAAAATGGAGCTACAAGCAAACTTACCGAATGGGGCTGGCCCTCTTAGCTTTGCGGATATTGGTGAGCCAGGGCAAATCCGATAAGATAGTATCACAAAATGCTAATATGGATGTTACAGATGGTGATGGATCAGTGGACATCTTGTTTCCAGTTTGCAATCATAACGACTGCCAGATACATATTGCATACAATCAACAAATGCCACTATGTGACAAGTCTGATGATTCTCACCAGAATTCAACCGCCTGTCGTCAAGCGCAGAACTTGTGCGTTGCTGATCCCAACTTCAAATTCAACTTCGATACCAGCAACGAAGAGGTATCCTCTAATTCCTTATAATCAGAGTGACAGCCACGAATCTTACACATTTTCTTTTCCAGTCATACTCGATATTCGATCTTAAAAACGTTCTGGCAAATGGTGAATATATTGTTATGGACGACTCCAGCTTCAAAGGATCATCACCAGTACCAATACGACTAGGTAAACATGAGACGGTGTGGATGATTGATGGGAATTGTGAAAGCTAACTACCTTATAGGTGACTATAATTTGGATGGATATCCAGATCTGCTCTTTGTGACGAACCGACGAGCGTTGCTAATGGAATCTGTGTTGTGCAATAACAAGCTTTGTACACAATCAGATGCTGATAACTATCGACGGTCTTTCAGACTGGTATCGCAAGGCTCAGAAGCGCTTTCAAAAGATATTAGCAATCCACGACAAGCTGCGTTTTTTGATATAGCTGAAGATGTATGTCCCGTACCATTTGCTTGTTATATGAGACAAGTTGTGTAACAATTACAATCATCTTACAACTTGATAGGGAACACTCGATATACTTGTATTGCAAAGCCAAGGATCAAGTTCGTCATTGGCTAGGAATGCTCAATTTATAATGAACAACTACTTTAATGACGCTTTCTTTTTGAAAGGACTAGGTCAGTAATGTTGAGCATTGATATTTAAAAGCCACTTCATCTAAATTTTTATACGAATGTGTAGTCTCTAATGGTGTTTGCCCGGGATATTGTCCTACTGAGCCAAGGTTCCCATCTACAAAGGTATGTGCTAATTTTACTCCATTAGCAAAGTGATTATTCAATATCTAATGTTGCTTTCAGCCTTATGGTGTCAATTATCCTGGAGCTACGTTCAAGTTCACTGTTTTAGACACATCCGGAGTCAAACGAGCTCACCAAGGTTTGTCTCACAATAGTTTACCTATGAATTTAGCTGAGATTATATTGACTCGCAACAATCAGTGTCCCAGTTATCACAAACAGGATACCTCTCTTTACAGACACCTTATAGCTTGTTTGGATTGGGTCGAACGAACAATTACATTGAGGAGATGTTTGCAGGAACAACTATGCATCAAGTAAGTGCTTGGTAGATGATGCAACTTATGTTTACAACAATATTGATGATGATGTCTCCAATCTTCAGGCACAGAACTATCTTTTCTACGAAGGAGTCATACCAAATTCGCAACTCATATTCATTCCTTACCAACCAGCAGATGTACACGATTCCTCAACGTAGGTATTTCATTCATTGCATCTTATTTCGAAGCTGTTATCTGAAATGTTGTTTGCAGATGGAAGGTGGAGTTATATATTCAACCAGCTGATTATATTCCTTGGGTATTTGTGGTGCTGGCTGCAGCAGCTGCTATATTGGCAACGGTAGTTGCCACGCTTAATTGGATGGAAAAGAGGGAAGATCGTTTAGAACGTCGCAAGGCACTCCACATAGTTAATTTCGACGCACTGTAATCTTTCAGTGTGCCTCAACAACATTGTATCATGTAGCATATCACATTACTTTCAATTTTCGCTATTTACAGCATTTTAGCAACCTTTCACCAATGCAACAATAATCTTCATATCAATTTTATTTTGGAAACCTGTCTGCCTGCAGTGTTTCCTCTTCCTGAGAGGTCTACATGGTTTTGCTTGATGGATTGATGGTTTAGTTAGAGATCGTGATTGAATCAAATTAGGAAGTTGCTGATGTCGACCTCATGGTGTCTATGATAGATAAATCTGGTGTGCTATCGTTTACATATGTATGCGGGCGTGTTGGCGGTTGCGCAAAATGACGTTCTACTACATGTGCCATTGGAGAGGCACGATTGTGATTTGGCATTAAAAGGCTTGGATCAACACTGGTATGAGGTTCATTCCCACCAAGTTGATTTGCATGAAAAGTCCTAGACCGAGCTGGTGTAGCGACAGGGTTGTACAGATCGAGACCTTCGGACGAAAACTCCTTCCACGTTTGCCAATTGATTATGAGCGCATTTGGGTGAGCAATATTAGGGACAAATGAGATTATCAAGTATAGCAAGCCTACTGTCCAGCTCAAGATACCGACAATGATGTTGAAGGAAACTGTATCTAGAATGACACATCCAAAGCTGTTTCGCAAAGTCAGTATAATTGTTGATCGGAGAGTATCCAACATCTCACTTACAATAGAAAAAGCAATCCTCTACCAAGATTTATACCAAGGAAGCGAAAGTTTTCACTGACGAAGACAGGCGTTCGTATCTCATTGAGAATCAAAAGCGTTGTTGCTACCCTGTGAGTAACGAATTAGGCCTCACAATGTTGGTAGGCATATATAGATGAAGTCTCTTACGCTGTATATACACATACAACGATATCTGCAAAGTTGCCACCAATGGACTTTATCACTGCTGCCGTAGTAATTAGGATGTATAGAGTAATATTTATAAAATTAAATGTAAGATTGGTGACATTCTCTATCTTGGTCCTTGAGATCATGAAACTAGCGGAGGTAGTGTAAACTCACTTTGAATGAATAGAGCTTCAAACTGTATTTAGGTTTTTTTGGAGCTAATATGATTTTCAAAGACATGAAATTGACTGGCATAGACTCAATCAAAACTTTGCCGCCAAATGACGTTGAAAAATTCCTGACAGATGTTCCTGGCAATATCGGCTTACGCGAAGTTGAGAATTCCTCACACACATCTAACAGCCAAATGATATCGATACTAGACGATAGGAAGAAATGTTAAAACAGGTAACGAGGAGTTTGTACGATGCTCCTTCGGAACGGTACTTTTCCAGTTTGTTAAAGGAAGATAGTTCGGACATTTTATTTATAATGGAACTTATCAACTCTACACGTACAGTATTATGTATGGTCTTTTTACAATGTGAAAGGGGATAAAATAAAACGAAATAAATTGGATGCGTGAGATATGCGAATAACAAACGTAGATGCATGCTGTTGGGAGATATCATAAACTACAAAAAGTATAATTGTTGTGTTCTGGGCCATTATTTGAATCTGAGGTAGAAGTTGACAACCAAAGCTGCTACAAGCAGAGCACAAAGTACAGCAGGGCCCCAAAGATCGTCATAGCGACCTTCATCGTGGCGGTTAATCATCCAGGCTCTCTTTTCGAAGCGATATAATGCATACACTGCGATGACTGCAGCTATCCCGATGAACACACCACCAATAATTCGTGATGTAGCATCACCGAAATTGAGTAGATTAAGCGCTACAGTGAGAAGCAAAGCACAGAACTGCAGCCATGAGATGAATGTACGTTCGTTGGCGAAAAACACCTTGGGTTCAACCTTGACTTTGACTTTCTTCTTGCCCTTGTCCTTTCCAGTACTGTCACCTGCCATATCGATCGTCACTGCTTCTCCTAAACCATTAATTTCGATTTCTTTAGCTTCCTTATTAGCATCTTTGCCACGACGTGCAACAGGAGGTGGTGTGCTGATCTCATACGAGGATTTCTCATTCGCTCTCTGTTGGAAAGGTGAGTTTTGGTAGTTGTTGTTCTGGTAACTCTCTACTGGGTAATTTGCTTGAGTTGCAGGTACTTCTTTTTCGGACATATTGTGAGCACCATCAACGGTACTTCCGGTCATACTGGATTTATCACAATCTGCCGAGTTGGCCTTGGCAGTATGACTCTGCATCTTCATACGTTGCTCTTCTTCTTCCATGGCTCTGCGATATTGTCCGTCAATGAGAGGCTTGAAACTCTTAGACCGAGACAAGCCAGTATTCATCGATCTGGGCTTGCGGATATCAATAGTCATTTCCGATAGCCACCATGGCAGCAATGGAATACGATCTTGATAAAAGTAAGAGGCACCATGCAGGTATTTGGAGAAACGGGGAACTTCATGAACAAGATGAGAGTCTAACAAAGTCGTAAGCCAGTGAGGTGGCTCTTGACCAAGGTGAGTCTGCAACTTAGTTTCCAGTACTGCATAAGGAAATTTATACACATCCTTTTGAGGCAAGTCGCTGAAAGGAAAATTAATTTTGGCATCCGTCCGCCTCCAGTTGTTATTTTCCCGACGTGTAACACCGTCCATATCGTCTTCGCGGATGAAAGTCATGTCAGAGTCCAATGAAAGGCGAAGACGTTGGTCTCCAGGGAGTTGAAAAGCAGTACGGTTGTAAAAAATACGACAGATAGGGCTGAGATTCTTCTCCTTGATGGAATTTTGAATTCCAGTAGAGATAAAATTAACATTATTAATTGTCTCTTCGTCAGTGACGCCTTTTGCTTTCAGGTCATTTATGATGGCTTCTGGAGTATGTTCGCCAGCCACATAGCTATTAACTTTGCCTTCCTTAAGTGGAAAGCGATCTTTGATGGAAGCGCCATTCAACCACGAAGCATGGTGCGTTTTGCGCTCAATGAAAATGCTGGACGACTCATATGGGCCATACCTATGTGATCGAAAAAAATTTTCCGTTGTCTTAGTTATTTGAAAATAGAATGCACGAGAATGCACGCGACATCACTTGACTTACCATCTAAAGCGAATGGCCTCTGCTCCTTCGTCCCTTTGTAATCTGCCAGTATACAGGTCGAAGTCAGGGTTATCATAGTATACACTAGAGATAGCAGAATCGCTAGCTTCAAATTTCTTATCCTGGTTGAAGATGAGGACTGGTAAATGGAGCATAATGATAGCCTTCACCTCGGTGATATTATCAGGATGAATCCAATATTTTGAAGTGGCTCTTTCAAAAGCGTTCTGGTCACCACCAGCAGCAGAGTCTCCATTGCGAGGTTGACCACGCAGGCGACAGAGGTCATGAAGTGAGGATATAAAAACAAAGGCGACGTCAAATCGCTGCTTATCCAATGGCTTGGCTCTGGTGGAGTCAATGAAATGTTTCTGTAAACTTCTACCAGTCCATTTGTCGTGCTTTTTGACTATTTTATGGAAACCAATATAATTGACACGAGTGAACTTTGCCAAGTCATTGACGTCGAATAGCACTTCAGTCAACGCATCATCCATAATCTGCCAGTTTGCTTCAGAAGACATGCTGGGATTCTTCTGGAAAGTACTAATAGTTCTTTCACAATAGGTGATACGAGCTTCGACTTCTCTCATCTTGGCTGAGATGAAGTCGTAAACCTTGTTCATTTCATTGTCGAACAGCTGTTCAATGACATAGAGTTGATTGTAAATTAAAAATGAATAAATCTTAAATAAACCAAGATAAACTATAGAAAAGGCTTACCTGAATGAAGTCGGCTTCGTCTTGATCATTCCAATTATGATTAAGTTGACGATTCTTCAACTCCATTTTGAGCACATCGTACGCAATGTAAGAGAGCCTCCATGGGGCAAAGACATTGTCCTGGAGTTCAGCACCGTACTTCATATTGTTTAGCGAAAGAAGAGATAGACAATGAAGATCTGGCGGAGGAAGGAATTTTTTAAAGGAAAAAAAATGCGTAAGCAAGACACAGCGAGTAAGTTTTAATATTACGAGCTTTCTCTGTAATCAAGAAGACAATCAAAAAAACTGACACACTGGATTTACAAGCCCAGAACGACGGACTAAATTTTTGCGCTTTTTTTTTTTTTTTTATTCGCTGTCTTGGTTGCTTCTCGGCGTGTGGTGGTGCCGGGCACGCGACACCGTGTGTCATACCTTATTGGTAAGATATGTTGAACCATGGCGTAAGCATTCACAAAATGCATTGACGGCACTTGTCGCACCTTTTTCCCACTCTCTCAGAATTAGACAACACATCCCATAGCAATCTTTGTGCCTTGTAGCATTGTGCCTTGTGGGATATGTTTCGGAATTTGTAGCCTTATTCTGCATATTAATAATTTTTGACATTGTCATGATGGGATGATCGGTCCCATTTATTCCGAAACCGAGGGCTGAAACAGGCCTTTTTATTCCGAACAATTTTGGTAATTTTTCATTGCCATTGCAAGAATTATCTATATTTGGAAGACGAGTTGTCGGTGATGCGAAAAAGATTTGCGTGTTTCATCCGAAAACTGGTTTACAAAGCACTAAAAATTTAAGGAACAGCAAGTCAAAAAGTCTGACAAAGCATTAGTAACTTGAAAGGAACGGTGGTTTAAGGATACAACGTTATGCAGATGTATGCATGCCTTAGTAAACAATTTTGACTCAAATTCAAGGGACGATGTGCAAATTTTTTAGGCTTATTAAAGAAATCAAATGTACCATTTTATTATACAAAATGTTGTCCTAACTATGTCTAAGAGGATAAATCGAAAATACTCGTGCAGTCCGCATACATAATATGCAAATGAGGAAAATATAAGTATATGAAAATGAGAAAAGAATAAACAGTGTGATAGCTGCGACATGTTACTTGCTGTCTTCACGCATAGCTATATGGTATCATTTAAGCACCCGTATCGTTGGGGTCTGCGTTGGGGTCTGCATTGGGGTCTGCATTAGATGTATCGCTAGAGTCTGCGTTAGGATCCGTGGTGGAGTCTGCGTTAGGATCTGTGGTGGAGCCTGCGTTAGGGTCTGTGGTGGAGCCTGTGTTAGGGTCTGTGGTGGAGCCTGCGTTGGGGTCTACGTTAGATGTATCATTAGGATCCGCACTGCTAGATGTATCAGTTGGAACTGGTGAACCGAAATCGCTTGTAGCGGAGACTGCAGTAGGCGTTGGTGTAATAGACGAAGTAGCTGCAATATTGGTGACAGCGCTGACACCAGTTGTGCCTTGAGGAGGACTAACAGAACCGCTAGTTGAGTTTCCAACACCGAGGTAACTGTCAGTGGTTGCAGGATTGGTAAATCGTAAAATGCAATTGACCTGACAAGAACAACAAAAATTAGCAATTTGCACAAATTGAGTAATTTGACAAATGAGATGCCACTTACAGCAAGAGCGCCAACAAGCAAAATACAAAGTACCGCCGGGCCATAGATATCGTCGTATCTCTTGTGACCTTGATTACGAATTTGCCATCCACGATATTGGAATCTCAGTTGCGCATAAATAGCTATGCCAGCTGCCAAACCTATGAAGATGCCACCCACAATGCGTGAAATACGATCACCAAAATTGAGCAGCGTCAATGCAGTTGTGAGCAAAAGTGCAGCAAAATGTAGCCAATGAATGAAGGTACGCTCGTTGGCAAAGAAGATCTTGGGTTCAATAAGAATCTTTTCAGCCTTCTGCTTCTTCCCCTTCTTCTTCTTTCCATTGTTATCATCAGTGTTTCCATTATTGAATTCAACCATAGGCACCAAATCTTCGGTTGATTCCTCGTTATCTCTCTTTCCTTTAGATCCCCAAAATCCGCCTCTATTTCTGGGACCGGTGGCATCATTATTGTATGGTGGTAAAAGCATAGCCGAAGAAAAATTTCCACTTTCGCGACTGTAAAGTGCTTCGGAATACTGGGATGGGTAGTGGTTGGAATCTTGAGCATGATCGTGGCTGTATATGTCGATGGCAATTGACTCGTCAATTGGCGTAGTATTGTTGTTCTGGCGGTATGCCGCAATATCTTTCACTTTCTTAGACTCGCGGCGATCCAAAGATTTGCCTTCTAGTTGAGACTCTAGATAGCCCATCCTATATTTACCGTCAATAAGAGGTTTGAGACTCTTGGATCTGGCCAATCCAAATTGATTGCTGCGGGGCTTTCTGATATCGAGTTCCATTTCAGACAACCACCATGGAAGCAATGGCATAACATCTCTATAAAAGTAAGATGCTCCATGCAGATATTTTGAGAATCGTGGGACTTCATGCACGAGGGAGCTTTCCAACAACTTTGTCAGCCATTCTGGTGGCTCTTGACCAAGATGAGTTTGAAGCTTGGTTTCCAAAACGGCATAGGGGAAGCGCAAAATGTCTTGCTGAGGCACGTATGAGAAAGGATAGTCAATTCCAAGGTCTTCGCGTCTCCAATTCTGGGGGTCTCGTCTGGTGGTGCCATCTCGATTATCCTCACGAATGAAAGTCAAATCCGTGTCCAAAGATAGACGAAGACGTTGGTCTCCGGGAATCTGGAACGCAGTACGGTTATAGAAGACGCGGAGTGTGGGCTCCAAATTTTTTTCCCGGAAGGAGCGTTGAACACCGTCAGCAATGAAATGACTTTCGTTGATAGTGGCATCGTCCATGCCACCTTTGGCTCGCATATCTGAGGCAATTTGATCAGCAGTATATTGCCCAGAAACAAAGTGGTTGACCTTATTCTCTTTCAATCGAAAGCGATCTTTGACGGAAGCACCGTTCAGCCAAGCTGCATGATGGGTTTTGCGCTCGATGAAAATATTAGGCGATTCCACGGGACCGTACCATCGGAAACGCACTGCCTCAGCGCCTTCATCTCGTTGCAGGCGACCGGTGTAAAGGTCATAGTCTTCATTATCAAAGTAAACACTGGAGATGGCGCTGTCAGCGGCTTCATACGGTTTGTCTTTGTTGAAAACAAGCACTGGTAGATGGAACAAAATGATGGCTTTCACTTCGGTGATATTATCTGGGTGAATCCAATATTTTGCAGTAGCACGCTCAAAAGCATTTTGGTCACCACCAGCAGCAGCGTTGCCTGTGCGAGCTTCACCTTTCAATGAACAAAGATCATGAAGAGAGGAAATACGTACTATAGCCACATCAAAGCGCTGCTTGTCAAGAGGCTTAGCTTTGAATTTTGGCACAAATTGCTGACGCATGTTGCCGTCAGTATATTTATCGTGCTTTTTCAGGAGCTTCTGAAAGCCCAAATAATTGTATCTGGTGAATTTGGCAAGGTCATTGACGTCAAACAAGATTTCTGTGACAGTGTCGTCCATGGCATCAAAAATAGATGGGGCTTGGGCATTGTTGAGTATACGTTCACAGTAAGAAATACGATTATCGATCTCTCTTAATTTTCGTGAGATAAAGTCGTCTATTTTGGTAAGCTCATATTCCAACGATCGTAAAAAGTTGGCTTCATCTTCTGTATTCCAGTCGTGGTCCAATTGACGTGCTTTCAGGTCGTATTTGATGGTATCATATGCCAGATACTCCAAACGCCATGGAGGGAATATGTTTTCCTTCAATTCCTCTCCAAACTTCATGATGGTGTATAGATGTGGTTAAAAGAGAAGGTTTGGCAGAAAGCAACGAAAGTTCAGAAAGGAAAAGAAAAACAAGTTGCAAGGAAAAGGGTTGGGCGGAGAAGGTGAAAAATAATCAACTCCGTATTTGAAATAAATAGCATTCGCTCGGTGAAATTTTACTGGTTGCTAAACTGAGTGTGTAACATGTGAGGAAGCGTGACGGCAGATGGCTTTGCACCCTTTTTGGGCGCCGACTAGAGGGTAAAACGGGGAGGACATTTTGCCTTGCCCTACTATAAATTTCGGCTTGGGATATTTTTTATTCCTATCGGCTTTGTCAGAAATTCTACGCATCTGGGTATCACAAATTGTACTTATTCTTTGATTAAATGACATGATTATTGTACTTTGACTTGTGTAGCATTCTATTTTTGAGGGGCTTTTTTTTTTTTTTTTTTTTTTTGGATGCTTTATTATTAGGCCATCAACGATCTTTCCCACTTGGCTTTAATTTTTTTATTTATCTGCCAAATGTCTCAATGGGTTTTTAGAACTGCATTGCAAAACCGTCAGCCTTATAAATCTGAATCCGATTTGGCTTATTTTTGCGAATTATCCATTTTCATAAAAATTAGGTAAACAGCATGGACGATCGGCACATTTAAGCCGAGTCGCTCAGTTTCACCAACAACATCCAGTAAGCAAATATCTTGAACATAGTTTTCGTAACTAATTACTTTGCTACGATCTTTGCTGTAGCCTTCAGGTACAGTGACTACCATTTCTTTCAACTTTAAATGTTTTTCGCCAATGTTGCGGTTGATGTCTTCCATGATAAGCACCCCTAACGGCCATAATTTTCCTGTTGGCTCCCTGTAATCTTGCGTACCTACAATAAACATACCACCTGCAGCCAATTTACCAACAGACTCTTGCGCCATCTGCACAATGTTTTCCCTATATAAGGGCAGATATTCAGGTTTGAGGAGTTGGCTAGGGATGTGGGGAATGACTCTTAGTGATAATGGGGACGGTGCTGGTAACGCTGCTTTGCGAATCATAGCTTCGTAATGAGAGAAGTCGCTCGATTCTTCACTCAAATCAGATATAAGTCCCTGTGAGATTCAATAGTAATTAGCTTGAAAAAATTTTATGCAAGGTTAGCCATTATCTGGCATTACCAATTGAAGGAGAGCAATGCGGTTCTCCTCGATTCTCCTTTGACGCTCGAGCTCATAGTTTGATAGCAAAAGTGTGTCCGCTTCAGTTTCTTGGATTGCATGGTTGTCATATACAGACGGCTGGCAATCAGTCGAATTCTGGTCCGAAGATAATTCAATCTCAATATGCTCCCAGTTGGATTCATCCTTGCCAAACCGCTCTACCATTCTGGATGTGCACAGCTGTGAAAACGAGTGCTTAGCCGACGGCTTGAATATCCATACCGTACCCATCACCACACTTTTGCGTGCGATGGGTGACCTTGGTATTTCTCTGGTAGTGTAGGTAACTCGGATGTGGCTATCGTGCTTAGAAACTACAATTACGTATTGGTTACAATTAATAATCAGAATTGTAAGCTTGGTTAAAGAATAAATGATACTTGCCGTCGTAAGAGTCCATTGTATCATTGCCCTTGGGCAATACCTTCTTAAACGTTGCAATAAATTCATGTGTAAAGACAAGGAAATCAAACTGCACACATAGATATGTGCCTAAACCAAAGGCGGAGCAATATCTTTGACGTTTGATTATCTGGTAAACATCACCAAGCGATACATGAATAAAATAAACATTATCGTCTAGCCATGCAACTGAAACCTTACCAATTCCTCCAGTTCAAATCCATTATTCATGTACAATCGGATCAGCTGAAATCCAACAGGCACGTAAAAGCAATGTTCGCGGTTGTCACCAATTCCCAGAGTAAGTCGACGACCCATTTTAAGTAACCTTAAAACTTATAAGCATGTACCCAGCAACTTTTAGACTCTAATCGTTGTCCTACCTCCAACTCTCCTTAACACACTTTTCGTATTGTCCTTGGAAGTCGATTGGATTTGTATATCTGAGAGCGATCACAAATGAGAATTAAATCAACTTGTATCTAATCAATAACAGTAGTCACCTTGAAAGGTCACCCTCAATGTGTAAAGAATACGCTACACAGTCTTTATACGGCGGGTGGGACAAGATATGGTCATAAGATTCGTTTGTGAACAATGCTCCTGTAAGTTTACGTGAATCGGCTTGCACAATGATTGGCCGATGTTCCGCTGTTGTCAGCCCAGGAGGAATCTCAAACGAACAACTTCTCTGTGAAAGAGACACTGCTGCTGGATTTATGTCTATTCCGCAACATCTATAGGGTTTGTGGTGTCAGATATCAATCAATCTGTTGACCGGCTTCGCCAATCATGTCATTATTCAATTACCGTCTTTGAAGTAAAAAGCACTCTATAGCGTCAGTTCCTAAATGGGAATGTTTTTAGTCATGCACATGTTACGAGATAAACCGCAAAATATATACCTCTTCCAAGGAAGTTGGATAATATTCTCTCATCTTTTCGAGTGTGTCTCAAGATTGCGCTGATGCATGTGTGTAAGTTTGTGATAGGATGTACAATTGAGCTTCACAATCACACATACCGTCTGACTGTCTGCGGTAGCCATGTTCCATGATAGTCCGTTCCACTGTGAGATGCCCAGCGAGGAGCTCGTCCTGGTATATCGAAATAAGTGCTGTCAAATGAAAGAGAAAATAGTTGAACTTCAGTGGGAGCATACGATGCTAATCTAATAGCATTGGACTTCATATCGTCAAATTTGTTGGATGATAATGCTTCTCTCGTTAAATAAGGCTTGTGGCTGTAGTCTTCGATGGAAGCCACATATCTCTCCTCTGACTGATCATCAAGTACTAGAGGTAACTCATCTTGGATAAGATCCAATGATGCCAGTTCAAAGCAAGCTTCACACATGAGAACGCCGTCAAATCCTTTTCTCCAGCGAACAGTTTCTTGCGTATTGCAATACGAGCAATATAGGCCACCTTTTTGATCACGTCTTGGAAACATTTTACATTTTTTGGTGGCAGCCCCTTTTGAAAAGTGAGAACGCATGAATGATTAAAAGATATGCTGGATCATAATACTTACGCGCTGCTCTAGCTTCTGCTTTTTTTCGAGCCTTTTCAGCAGCTTTCTCTGCTTCCATTTCTTTAATAATTGCCATGGCTGTGATCAAGCAACCATGTTATTGGAGTAACGAGACATTTTTCATCAAATGATCCTTACATGTTTCTTCAAAGCAGTCTTCATCGTGTTCATGACCAGAGCAATGATTTCTTTCGTAGCATTCACTGCATATATCATATGTGGTGAAATACTCCTGGCTGCAAGGCAGACAACTGAACCATGTTTCACCTTCCATCTTCTTGTTGCATTGATCACAGTGGAATATGTTGACGTAAGTATCTGCCAAGAGAGTCAGCAACGACTTTAAGAATCTGGAGTAAAGGAAATTTACCTTTTTTATTGTAATATTCTTCATGACCAGGACACCAGAATATGACACCTTTCTTGAAGTAGTTGACAGGCTTGCGTGCACAAGGGACATGAAAGCTTTTATTACAATCGCCATCAAAACATCCAATGGTAGCTCCCTTCTCCTTGCAGGCACCACATTTCTTTTGTGGGTGAGTTGTTAGTTGGTTGAGTACATAAGCCATATCATTGTATACTTACCACACCGCGACCCCTTCGTAAGGCTACCGTAACATTGTACCATTTGTTTTCCTTGGTGACAACGACTTCTGGTGAATATCTTCCGCAAGCATCGTGTATCCAAAATGTTTTTTTCTTCTCATTTCCCTGCCGATTAAACGTTTCGATTATAAATGGACCAACAAATCCTCCCAAATCCGGCGTAATGTCATCGTCATTACATAGAGCACAAATCTTTCTCTTTCTCCACTGTTTGAGGTACTTGTATCCTTCATCGCTTTCAATTGGGGCAGATGAATTAAGGATATTATCCTCTGTGTCACTAACATAGCTGTCGTCAATGACGTCTTCTTCCCATGCAGGGGAAATGTAGTCTTGTGGGTCATCTTTTGTTTCCAAAACGGCTTGGACAGCAAAGCCTGACCGAGGATGATCATGCCAAAATGGAAAATCCTGATCAAAACATCTTGTATATGCATTCAAATTTCAATAAACTATATACTATTCAAATATGACGCATATATTGGCACTTACCGTAGGCACAAATCGAAGTTTTGAACGAGCTGCCCGTCAGTTGGCCATTCACAATATGTACAATAGTAGCGGAATTTTTTTATCACAATCTTACACTGCTTGCAATATATGACCCATGATCTTTCAACTGGAAGCTAAAATGAGTACTTTTCCATATATTCTGTACATCACACTTACTTACCAGTTTGATTTTCACCAACCTCAGGTTCCTGATAATACTCTGCTAACTCTATAATCTGATCCTTTATCTTTCGATGGCGATTACGGCCATCAATAAGGTCATCTGGTAGTCCAAAAGGGTGAAGAGATATAAGAGCCGTTGATAGTTCTGAAGGAGACTCTTCTCTACATTTGTATGTTGGCTTTCGTTCTCGCATACTGCGTCGCACAAATGATGGTATACTTGGTTGTATTGAATCTGTCGGTGATAACATTTTCTGAACTGCATCATCACTCGTCAATGATGTAGCTCCAGCGGCATAGTCTGGATCAACACAAACATTTATATCGTTGCCTTTCCATTGTTGGATGCGAGGGCTTCCGCATGGAACTGCTTCATCCAGCTTAGCGTTCCAACCACAGTAATGGACCTTCACGTTGCCATTGGCCATTGCTACTAAACGTGCTTCATAGAATTTTCTGTCCATTTGCAGGATGTGAACATGCTGCATTAAATAGTAGCCGTATATATTTGGAGAGAAAGGTTGGTATTCCAGCGGCTTGGTATCCTGTGTCTTTGAATTCTCGACATTCGTTTCCCCTGCGTTATCTGGATCTACGTCCATTGCTTTGCCACGCCGCTTTTTGTTTTCCTCAATTTCTTGCAGTCTCCTTGCCTCTTTCAACCAAAACTCGTCATTCGGTCCAATGACTTTATGTTTGCCAGAGGCTTTATGCGCATCTTGCATTTCTGGATTACTATCGAAAATTAGTAAAGATTCGAGAACGTTTTCATCCACGGGCCGGGCCAATAAGCGTAGTCTTCTGCTACCAATCGGGAACCATTCATCACAATCTTCGTCCCAGCCATCGTAGCGAACTTTGACACGGCTCTTATCCATCTGTACCAAGTGACCGTTTTCCCAGAACTTTTTGACGTTTTGTACTTCGACTTGGCATTGATATGTGAATCTAACAATTGGTTTAGCCATTTTGGATCAATCTAATCGGATCAGAGGTAGAATTAAAGTATGCTATACTCACCCATAGGCGTTAGGAATAAAACCATGGGAATCTGCAAGCTCCCTCATTGCATTGCGAGTAGCAAATGCTCCAGTAGTTCTATATTCATACGGTTGAGGCACTACCCTTTTTCGTGATTGTGCAGCCTCTGACTTATTCTCTCCCGATAATAGTAGATTACTTGAATCCAGTGGTGGGTCTATAGATGTGCCGAGAATCGCTATTTCCTCCTGAGCGTGACCGCTCAAAATTTGCAGCGACTCATTGAGCTCATTTGCAGGCGCCTGAGCATTAGCGACGACAGTGGCTTCAACCTGTTTGACATCAGGGGGATTTTGTTGAGTTTCACTTAAGTCAATGATGTTGCTACTATGTGGTTCATTAATTGGTCTTAAACGCCGAGAGCCAATGATGATCCATTCATAATCTTTCCAATCGGTATATCTCACTCGGACTTTCCCGCTATCCATTTCCATTAATTTACCACTATACCAACTGCCATTTATATTAAGGACTTCAACAAGTTGCATGTAGTGGTAATTGAAAGAATTTGGTTGAAAGCCGTGCGCGTCTGCCAGTTGTCGCACGGTGCCTCTGGTCAAAAATGCACCGGTGGTACTATACTCTTCTTGAGTATGTATCGATTTTTTTGGAATTTTTTTGGCCTTCTTCTTGCCCTTTCCTTTCTTTGTTCCGGTTTTCTTTTGCCGCATCTTCATATCAGTTTTACGTGCAAATGATGATTTTGTTGGCGGTTGTGTGGGCTTTACTTTTTCGTTCCTATGAGCTTTTCGAGCATCCACTCTATCAATTATTTTAATGTTTCGTCTCTCCGTTTTCATTAGATCTTCGTTCACATTCATAGCGTTTAGTGATGTTGACTGAGGCTCATTGGCTAGCAGTTTGATTCCCTGATCGGTATCGACCGAGTCGGCATTGATTTTTAGCTGATCTATGGTTGATTCAAACTGTGGATGACCATTCTGCGTTGTAGAATGTACACGGGAGTCTGAATGCGAGCATTCTCCTTCATTGCTTTCAATTATTGGTTCTTCAGAATTATGCCATGGACCTACGACATCGTCGTCCGATTGTAACTCGTCATCACAGTCATACGACGGGATTTCGACGTCTGTTGGCTGTATCATAGAAGTTTCTGTATCCATGTCACTATGAGATGGACTGGGTTTCTCGCCGATTGGCGTTGGCTCTACTATCTTATAATTTTCCTTGTAACTTCCAACGTCCCACCTAGTACGTTTGTTGTTATGTATTCTATACTTTTCAGAAGTAGACAGTGTGCTGATGCTTTGGTTTTCGCTGTTAGCAAACTCTAAACCCTTATTCTCCAAAGAACCTGCGTTTTCGTCTCTTGATTCAGTATCATGATACGCCGAACGTGAACATTTATCCGCGTTTTCAATTTCTATGACCGTGTCTATCGGGTCATGCTGACGTTTCAGTGACATTATCATCTTTTTCGGACCATTTGATGCATTTTTACTGACTCTGAATACTTCATCTATCTTACGGTTGATACTTTTTGGCTGAGATATTCGTACACCACTAAATATTTTGCGTGTCTCACGTGGCTTGTCGCTGGAAGTTGTAAATTTACTTGCCGCTGACAAGTCAAATCTGTCTTGTTGTTTGCCGGGAGCGTACGCCAGCGGTAACCTGTGCTGTACCTGACATCCTAATGTCAAAATTTTGAGCATTGATATAGATGAAGTTCTGATATCGCCTTACTTGTACATGCGCCTGAGGATGAACTTTCTCGACCCAGGTTGATGTTTTTGCAATTTTACCGTTGTTAATACGGCTCGCTTTGTTATACTTGCGACCTGTGTGATATCCTAAAAAGTTAAACTATTTTCGAGGTTATACGCATGTATGAGGTCTCAAATTACCGGGAAAATTGGCAATTGGATCCATTTGTACAGTATAAGACAGAGCTTAACGTTCAGTAAAGCAATAAGGCAACAGACTTCTGCTGACGAGAAAAGTGAAACTCTTAATCAAATGGCAAGGTATGTATATAACAGGTTTGGCAATGATTATTGTTGACATTGAATTGGTGCAACCCAACAGACATGCGCCAGTTTATTACTCCGAAATACGCCACGGATGAGCTCAAGCGAACGCATGCCGATCGTCTCTTATGATATGAAGGGTACACTTATAGTCGGCATATATATGCAAGCAAAGCAAGTAATTACAGTCTTAAGGATGATGAACGTATGTGATGAGTTTCAATTGGAAAGATTGCTATATGAGGTGGAAGACATAGGAGCTCAAACAAACTATTTCAGAACAATTTGTATACCATCAATACCGGCTATAGCAAGTAGCATAATAGCATCTGTAAGCTACAGAATTTATACGATAGAATTCATGACGATAGTATGATAAAGTCTTAGAAGCATTCTACAGATTTTAAAGCTTTGACACAATAACTTTTTCAATCGAAACTGTTGGCGTCAACGACAGCGTCACTCTTACGAAGTTGGTAAAATCACTTTTTTTGCCAGTTACATTCCAAACGGCGTAGACTTGCAGCATGAGCATCTTCACTGGAACGAGAGTGTTCATTATAGAGACCAAGCTTGGTCCATTCTCAGTTAATACCGTTCGCAATATGATCACGACCAATGGTAAGGAATCTTATGAGATCCCAAGTATGCATAAGGCTGACATTCTAGTTCTAGGTGGAGAAATAAGCGAGAACCAGCTTGAAGCGTCAGTGATTTTGACAGGTATGAAAGCGCCGGCTCGACTAGCGCGACACGTATATACCACAAAGGTAAACCGTATTAAAAGGCGGAACTACAAAACTTGGACTAGTCTAACGCACAGCCCTTAGATCCCGATAGTTGACGTTAAGTGGATCAATGACAGGTTGGAGTAAAGTATGATATTCATTCCAGTGTTTGGCATTCACTGATTTGATTAATAGCGTGAAAGCCGGAGAGAAATTATCGTTAAAGGATTATAAAATACATATCGATATAGAGTCTCCAAAATCGGAGGCGATTTTTACAGAGAATACTATGACACAGCAACAGACTGTGGAAGAGCCAGCTGGATCGACTTCAACTGATTCTTCAGAAGAAGGTGAGGTTTACCCAAAATCATAAAATACCAAATGCTGACCATTTGAATAACATTGGACCACAGAGATTGATATCGACCCTAACTTCAACAATTCCTTCTATGAATGCCTACGACCAACACCATTGTACCCAAAATACAACAAAGAGCTTGTACATTTTCTTGAACTGCTGGAGGCCAAAAGGCACACAAATGGTGAAAGTATGAGTTCCTTGTCCTATAGACACGCTGTAGCTGCAATAAAGGTGAGAACAATTTACCTTGGCAAGATGTTTTCATAGTTTTCATCTATGTCATATGTATAGGCGTATCCGCGAGAAATTAAAAGCGTAAAGGAAGCTGAAAAAATTAAAGGTAAATCCTAATATGTGGAACAGATGGTTAGACCGAAACAATAAGGTTAAAAATATAAATAGGTGTTGGGAAAAAGATCAAACAAGCTATCAAGCTCTATTTAAAAACTGGAACTATTCCAGAGGCTAAAAGAATCGAAACAGATGTCCAATTCCATACCATGAGCAAGTTTTTGAAAGTTTGGGGTGAGCATATCTACTTACATGTGTCAAGTATGATTTTCTCTCATTGATTTGACGTTGGGCCTCTTTAACATTACAATAGGTGTCGGTGCGAATTTGGCATTAGAATGGTGGAATTCTGGGTATCGCTCCTTGGAAGATGTATACGAAAATGCCAGCCTTTCTCCAACCATCAGATTGGGAATTGAACTCTTTGAAGAGTTCGAGCAAAGGCATGTCAAGCGATTGAGGAGCTCGACTAGTTTCATCTACTAACACATAACTGGATAGATTGACTCGGGAAGACTGTAAAGAAATACTCGACATTGTAGAGAGAGAAGCCAAAGAAATTTTGCCTGGATCAGCAATTTACCCTGTAGGAGGATACAGGTATTGACTGCATGATTTTCAATAAGACGAGGACTTGCAAACCACTTACAGAGAGATATACAATACTGTAGACGTGGAAAAGATTCAAATGGAGATGTGGACCTCATCCTTAGTCACCCCGATGAGCTTCAAAACCAAGGTTTCTTGAGAAAGCTCGTTGATCATCTTACGGAAAAGGGTATGCTACACCTTCATCTACATAACTTAAAAATTCATTCCTGACATGTCTCAAAGGTTATGTCAGACATAAATTGCGACTCTCTGAACCAAGTGCTGATCGTCTAACAGGAGCCTCGCTACAAGATGCGAACAAAGACCTGATAGATTCGGTAAATATAGAGCATCGATTGTAATATACCTGGCTTATATTCATATTATATTTACATGGTAATAGTGCTATACGGCTTTTTTGCAGCCGAGCACGGGTATATTACGGCAGGTGGACATACTGATAGCTCCTCCTAGTCAGCTACATACATGTATATTAGGATGGACTGGATCACGTCAGTTCGAAAGATCGCTACGATCCTTTGCATTTGAGGTTTGTTGGCATCTACTTGGCGTAATTGAAAGATATTGTTGTCTGACACTATACATCAGACGAAAGGATTACATGTAGGCAGCCATGGCATATTCACAGATAGAAGCCATGCAGTGCGTGTTCCTGTACATAGCGAGAAGCATGCTTTCGAAATCATTGGGTTACCATGGCTTGAACCAGAGTTGAGAAATTGTTAATGGTAAATTCATTGTCTTATAATCATTTGCAAGCAATGGAAGAACTCCTAATTTTCCATTTGGACAGACGGTTGTTCGGTAGGGCACACATTTGGCCGTGATCTATTAGTTTTATATAGAAGAAGAGCATAGCCTCTTCACTTCTATGGGTATCTCCACTTTATGTTTAGTTAATTTTTATCGTCTAATCTAGCAGACTCTCCTTTTTGGCAGCTTTATGGCTTTGTGATGAAGTTGTGGCTACCGGTTTAATTGAGCTTGTACTCTGCTCCCTTTCTAATTTCTTAGGTGTAGTACCTGTCGTGGTATTCTTTATGCCAACTACACCTCCACCCATAGATGCACTGAAAGCTGCTTGACCGGTGCTTGTAGCTTGACTTTTCCTTTTCAGACTTAATCCGCTTAGTGACAAAGACCCTATATAAAAATTAGCACTTGGGCATATCACAATGACTCTAGTGTCAATACTTGCCTTGTTTTTTCTTCTGTACCATAGCCGGGCTAGCATCTTTCGGATTTTGATCACGCAGTCTCTGCGCATGTCCCACAATACAACTAATGAGATCATTGTAAGTCTCAGAATCCATGATGAGTTGCTCTCGCTGATCTAGCAGGTATTGTAGATAATCTGCTGCTTGCCGTTGAAGTCGAGTCAAATCCGTTATTATAGAAGTCAACTTCACAGATGGGAATACTCGAACAGTATCTATAATACAATCAGTTAGTGGAACGATCGTCTCATCAAGAGAGCAGAAGGAAATGATGTTACCTTCGGTAAGCTCGCAATATGCTCTTGCAACATCAATATCCAATTCAGGCTCGGGTTCCGACCTCTTAGTTTCCACTGGGCTACTCTCTCGGATGGGTAAACTAATCCCAGAAAGTGAGTTAGCTTTTGTATGCAAGTTTCGTTTAGGTGATCGCTTCCGGTCCAATAATGGTGATGGACTCTTAGCATCTAAGTAGCTTGGACTCGTTCGCGCATTAGCAGATCGTGGAGCTTCCGCATAAGGTGAAGAAGGTACAGATGAAGATGTATGATTGAAAGCCTAAATGAAAAGATCGATTAGGACAGCTGCAGAGAATCTGACTATATATTTGATCATTGCCCTACATCATCAATGTTGATCGTCACGCCCAAAGATCGCAGATAGACTTTGTTAATCTCGGATCTTGTCCACTGAAATTGACCGACTGCACCAGTCAATGGATTATAAAACACTGAGTCTGTAGATAGCTTATTCCAGAGGTCCAATCTGTGATAGGGTGCAAACAAATTAGTGCAAATGTATCTTACCAAATATGTGTAATGACATTCGCAACTTACGACGCCTCAGTTGTCAGTAACGCCTTGCTCCCTTCACTGACCTCTTGATGGGGAGCGAAATGCTTGAAATCTGATCCGGCTTCATTTGGTGATGTTTCGTTTGATGATTCGAGACTCGTTAATGTAGAAGTGCTTGTGAGAGTCTCATCAAAGAATTTGTCAAGAAACTCTGTGACACTCGCTAAGTTCCCGTCCCGCAATGCCTCTACCTGAAAATTAGTTGGAATTAGCTATGTCTCCATTTTGATAGCTGTGATTCAAAATACATACATATCCTTCGATTCCTGCGATATGTTTCTCAATCTCTTGGTCAGCTGGAATGGACTCGGGCTGTGGTACATCTCCGAATTCACCAAAGTCGCCAAACTCGTCGTCAACTCCGGAACCATCTTGTCCAGTCTCATCAAAAGCTCCAAAATCTCCAAAATCATCAGCCTGACTATCTCGAAATTCATCAAATTCGAATTCCTCGTATTCGTTATCATTGATCTGATTTTCATTATTGGTCTTGTCAATATCGTCAATTATGCTTTCAGTACTTTGTGCTGGCGATTCCGCGGTGACTGTACTCTCGGGAGTAGCCTCAATAGAATGAAAATTGGACTTATCAGAGTTTTCTAGCTCTGTCTCCACTTGTGCATGAGGTTCAAGTTCTGTTAATTCTGGTCGCCCTTTGTCATCTCCTGTATCGCTGATATTATTTAGAGTGATATCTTTCTCTTCTGCCAATGAAGGAGCATTGTCGTTTATATGAGTATCTTGGTCATTTTCTGTTGCATCTACTGATCCCGCAGTTTTGATGTCATATTCGTTTTCCTCAGCATCTAATAGATCCATGCTATTAGAGTCTGAAGTCCTATTTCAATGCCTGTTGCGTGCCTTACCGGTAATTACGAACGACTTTACTCATCACGTGAATATATCACGTGCCCTGGCCGTCGCCAACCTGACAGATCATGTCTGCAAGAGATAGAAGTTGAACGCGGTTGCGCTTGATTTGTTAACTTATAAACTTTCTTATTTATGTAAGGGAAGGATTCTGTACTCCTTCTTGAGAGATAACATCTAATAGCTTACGAAATGATATGTCGATGTTGTTAAAAGTTGTGAACAGCTATGAACAAGATTCCAATAAAAGGGCTAATTCGTATCAACGCCAAGCAAATATTACTAACAGACAAAGAGATAATTATCACTTTAGGATAGCGGGCTTTTTGTTAGATCTCGTAGCATTAAATCCCTACTCGTTAAATACGTAGTTAATATTATACATTCAAGAGAGCTTGAAATTGATATGATTGTAGCATCGATCTCACAAATTTCAGTGCGACTATGCCGAAAATGGTGCAATATCATTGGCTGATCGGGCCCACCGTAGCAGGTCGTTCGGTGGCTTAGCTGAAGAACATGGTCAAGAAAAAAAGTCGTGGCTTCTGTAACTACGCTTGACCACCGCAAATATAAGGTGAGAGTTATTACTTTTACAGAAAAAGGACACTTTTGAAGCAACAGTTCTTTGTCTGAAGCAGCAATACTAATTGTATAACGTTTCTTCACTCTCAAATTTCACATTATCCTATATCACTCAGTCCATCATGGCAGCGTGGCAACCGCAACCGCAAGGTCTTTCTGATCTATTGCAGCTTTTGAAAGAAGCTGTCACTCCCGATGCGAACCAAACGGCTATTTCAGAAGTATGTTTAACTTTGCGCTCTTTACGACGTTAGATGAGTTACTTACTCTGGCAATTATACTAATCAACCTTGGCACATCAGAAACTCGAGTACTTTAACAAAGTGCCAGACTATAACTCTTACCTGGTATACATTTTGACGCAAATGCCAGGAGAAGATGCTTATACCCGCACTCTTGCTGGTTTAAATCTGAAGAATAACATTCGAACCTACTATAACACCATACCTCCACAAGTTATGGAACACGTAAAGGAGTGTTGTGTTCAGCATATTGGAGAGCCGGATGCTGGTGTTCGCAAGGCTGTGGGCATGGTCATCACTGCCATTGTTACTCGTGGACAAGTTCATAACTGGCCTCATATACTTCAAATTTTGATGGAAAAGCTTGATAGCTCCGATCCCCATCTCGTCGAGGTAATGACCGATCGTACGCTTGGATTTTTTGTTTACTTCTACTAACTTATTGATACCAGGGTGCATTCGATACATTGAGAAAGATTTGCGAAGACTCCCCTCGCGATTTAGATCAGGAAATCGAAGGTGTTCGCCCTCTCAATTTCATGATTCCCAAGTTCATCTCTTTCTTCGACAATCCAAATCCCAAATTACGAGTTCATGCTATTGCCGCCACCAATCAATTTATTATGATGCGCTCACAGTCCCTTATGGTGCATATTGAGCAATTTGTCAATGCCTTGTTTAGCAGGGCATCTGATTCTGAACCCGAAGTAAGAAGACATATCTGCTCTGCGCTTGTCATGTTATTGGAAGTTCGACCCGATACCCTTATTCCACAACTACCCAATGTGGTAGAGTATATGCTCTTCTCAACTCAAGACCAAGATGAGCATGTTTCTCTCGAAGCCTGTGAATTTTGGCTCGCTTTCGCTGAGCAAGATGAATTGCGTGAACACCTTCGTCCCTTCCTACCCCGTGTTATTCCAGTACTTTTGAAGGGTATGGTTTACTCTGAAATGGATCTGCTCACATTAGGTGGAGATGAAGATGATGCCCACATCGAAGACAGTGAGCAGGACATTAAGCCTAGATTTCATCGCGCTGCTGTCGTGGAGCATGAGCATACTGCAGGTGCAGCAAATCCAGATGCACAGAAAAAGACCGCTACAACTGCTGAAGACGATGAGGATGACGATGATGATGATGACGATGATTTCGATGACGAAGAATTCTATGATGAGTGGAACTTGCGAAAGTGCAGTGCTGCAGCCTTAGATGTCCTTGCTACTGCTTTTGAAGGAGATTTGGTAAAGATCCTGTTACCTCTTTTGAAAGAGCAACTTTTCCATGAAGACTGGAAACATCGCGAATGCGGTATTCTTGCTCTCGGAGCCGCTGCTGAAGGTAAGAGGAATAATTTATAATTAATTTCAGCTTTTTTGAATGCAAATATTCATCTTATTATTTAGGTGGTATGGATGAAGTCGCACCTCATTTGCCTGACCTTGTACCTTATCTTGTTCGCAACTTGAACGATCCAAAGGTATATTATTTTTTTTGGTAAATTTTATTGTGCATGTGAAAAGCAAGCATTAATGTTTACGTTCCATGACAGCCTCTTGTTCGCTCAATTTCATGTTGGGCTATCAGCCGTTATGCTCGCTGGTGTGTTGACATCTTGCAAACACCCGATGGTCGTAAATTGTTCTTCGAACCTGTCGTTGAGGGACTGTTGAAAAGAGCATTGGATAATAACAAGCGGGTTCAGGAAGCTGCTTGCTCAGCCTTCGCTACCTTGGAAGAGGAAGCTACTTTGGAGCTTGTTCCTTATCTGCAACCCATTCTTATGAATCTCTCTGCAGCTTTCACCAAATATCAGCACAAGAATCTTCTAATTTTGTATGATGCCTTAGGCACACTGGCTGAAAATGTTGGCCCTGCTCTTGCTGAACCTGGCTACATCGAATTGTTGATGCCTCCGTTGATTCAAAAATGGCAGGAAGTTACAGATGATGATACAGACCTGTTCCCTTTGCTTGAGGTAATTATGCCTTTAGTATTTTGAAGTACATTGCAGTTCACTGGTCCTGATATGTACTTTTAAACCAGTGTTTGACTTCTGTGAGCACCGCTCTTGGAGTCAGCTTTAAGCCTTTCGCAGAGCCAGTGTTTACTCGTTGCGTCAATCTT
This sequence comes from Umbelopsis isabellina, assembly GCA_016758905.1. Lineage (NCBI taxonomy): Eukaryota > Fungi > Mucoromycota > Umbelopsidomycetes > Umbelopsidales > Umbelopsidaceae > Umbelopsis > Umbelopsis isabellina. Next base: position 623,456 of record JAEPQZ010000004.1, on the reverse strand, counting down.
GTTTATAAGACATTGGAAGGATGCCAACTTGCTGCTCTGGATCCTACCTTAGATCAACCTGACAAAGACTTTATGATCGTTGCTTTGGATTTGTTATCTGGAATAGTGCAAGGTTTAAATACATCTGTGGAGAGCTTGGTAGCCAACGCGCGTCCTTCACTCGTTCAGCTGCTTTCTATGTGTATTAATGTAAGTCTAAGCTTTGTATGCTGAGCTAGCAGCTTATCCTGAAGCTAACATCATTTTTATCAGGATACTATTCCCGAAGTGAGACAATCTTCATATGCTTTACTCGGCGATTTGGCGATCTCTTGCTTTGAACACGTTCGAAGTGTTTTGCCCCAGTTCTTACCTCACCTTTTGGAGCAAGTAGATCCCACATTTGAGCATGTTTCTGTTTGCAACAACGCAGCATGGGCAGCTGGTGAAATTGCCCTTCAATGGAAAGAAGAAATACAACCGTATGTCGAGCCCTTGCTTCAAAGATTGTTCCCATTGGTTGTCAACCCTGAGACGCCACGAACCTTGCTCGAAAACACCGCTATCACTATTGGTCGATTAGGCTTTGTTTGTCCTAGTGTAGTTGCGCCACACTTGGAGCTTTTCATCCACGCCTGGCTTAAGGCGCTTAACGATATCCGTGACAACGAGGAGAAAGAATCAGCTTTCAAGGGATTATGTGAAATGATAAAAGTGAACCCACAAGGCGTGGTCAAGGTAATATGCGAACGACTTTTTGACAAACTGGTGGGTTTCAGCCGTTACTAACAGAGCCCATCTAGGAAATATTATTCTTCTGCAGCGCTGTTGCCAATTTCCAAACTATTACACCACAACTTCATGAAGCATTTGGCAATGTAAGTATAAGTATATGTGCATTGATATATATATATATATAGTTCATTTACTTACGCAACAACGTAGATTCTGGTTGGATACAAGAATATGTTTGGACCGGAGCAGTGGGAGCTGGCCTTGAACACACTCCCACCGCAAACGAGAAAAGTGCTAGCCGAGCGATACGGTGTTTGAAGGCTCGACAGCTTATTGTATTTTCTTTAGATGGTTATTTTTTTCATAGCGCTTGGCTGGAGATCGCAATTGCTCTCCAAACAATTCGCGTTTCAACATGCACAAGACTTAACAATAATGATATGAATTTTTTTTTTCAAAATAAATAAGAATGTAGAGTTTTCTTCTCTTTATTAATATTGTCAAGTCTGCGTATTGTTGGTATGTTGTTGTTGATGTTAGAACGCTGCTAATCTTGAAAAGAACTATGCACATCCATACATATAGTACCACAAACAAGCTGGCTATTTTCCATCATTGGAAATGATAACCCTGAATTAAAATGCTCGAAGTATCCCGCGTGCTGTGGAGTACTGTAAAACATAAGGTATGAGTAACACCCAGTGGTTAAGCTGGTAGGTAACACCAAGAGCACATAATATATTTCAGACAAGGGGCACAAATGATTACGAGCCGAAAGCCAACAAGTTTCGAGAATTTAAAAAATACTAATTTTTGCGGATGCTGCAAGATCATCCCTTCTTCAAATAGATTGGGTGTGTGATCAACACATCCTATTGCCCAAAAAGATCACTTATATTCCGTGGAGGATAAACACAAGTTTTTATTCAAGCTTCTTTGCAAAAATATCCATTTCTTATGCTGTCTTGATGCTGTCTATTATTCAAACTAAAGATAAACAAGACGCATCACGACTGAAGTCTCAGATAGGACCGAATAAAATGCCGAAGAACAATCTTAGCGAAGCTCTAGACTCCGCACTGTCAACGTCCTTCCGAACATCTCTTATTTTAAACCAAGTTGACTCTAGACTCGAGGAACTCAAATTGCGAGCTGAAAGAATGGACTTAAAAGATCACGATACCAACGACAATGCGACGCGAAATCTACGCATAGACTCACCTACCAACCAAAAACTCAATGTAGATATCTGGCTGCAAGATTTGAGGCATACTGACAAACCCTCAACAGGACTAGATTATACTCGAGCCAAGAACATGAAGCTCATGCATGAGAACTACTCAAAATATGACAAGACCACCGAAGATGCAGCATCAACTTGGAGGATTTTACCCGAAACACCAATATCATTGAAATCAAATAATTCCAAATTAACTTCCAGCAGTTCTGATTACAGTATGGATAGCGCGTACTCAACTCTCAGTAACTTTAGCACCTTTAGGAGCGATGCTCCGAACAGTCATACATTATCAACGTCCTCTGCTGGCAGGGACAGCTGTGCTACATCTATCGATAACAAATCCGAGTCGCGACTATCCGACTCGAGCATTATGGAAACCAAATCAAATTCGTTCTCTTTACGAGGAAGAGTGAAAAGCTTGGGCAGGAAAAGAAAAAAATCCATCATAGAATCTTCCAGTATAACGAGTAGCCAAACGGCTCGGAAAGAAGAAGATGAAAATGTGAATGGAAAAAATCTACATACCAGAACATCATTACCAAATTTGCAAGCTTTTGATCTTTCGACTCAAAAAATACACAGAATCCCTATTGAGTTCAAGCCACCGAATGACAACGCTTTCCAGAAGTCTAGGCAACCATCCGATTTACAGGACAGTGATGAATACTATCCAAACTTAGAGCCAAGTTTCTCCAAAACAATACCATATTCAATTCCCAAACGGTATCCGATCCAGGAGAATAATTTGAGTACTACAGCAATTCTTGGGCAGCACACCGAGATGGAAAAGATGGACTGTATGCAACAATTTAATCAGGAGGCAAACTGCCAAGACATTACACCTTTTACTTTTCAAGAACTTGAGTGTAAACCTTTTGACAAGGACATCAATCTGACAGCAACGTCTTTTTCATGGACTGCAAGTAACGTCTTCGAGTATTATTTTGATGCCAGTGCGTCTGTTGGTTCAAAAGCCATGTTTGATACTATGTACCCTGGTTACTACGAGACTGAACATGTTACTCTGGCGATGGATAATGCAAAGAAGCCTAAACTACTGCCAGCCCGCTTTGCCACAGGGCATCCGGTCTGTCCGGTCAACTTCAGCAATTATTCTGTCAGTACTGAGGACTATCATTGCGATCAATACCCATTAGAAATTATTCGTGCATATTTCAGAAATGAATGATGGTGTCAAATAAACTCGAAATGTTTGGCTGCTTTAAATGTGTTGCCCTCATGCAAATTTGATTTTAATTAAGCGGCTCACCTCAGCTTTCCCAAGGAGCCATGATTATCAATAAGAGCAACAAACAAAGGCAAGCATAGCTGTTCTTTCATGATACAATGATAATCGAATAATGATAGAACTTCAAAGAAGTGAAATGGCAATACTGAATACATTGTTAATATACAAATTGTGATTGATTTAATACATTCTATAGATCATTTTTCGTCTGTTATATAGAACACATGTGGGTATGTCTGAGAAACAAATCTCCACTCGTTTATCAGTTTCTGGAGGGCATAGGGCTTGCTCCAAGCCATCAACTGTGAAGATGTCTCAATGGTATTAGTAACCTGGTATCCCATAAAACGTTGCAAGTTGGCAAGTGATGCTGATGTTTGAGCCTGCATCTGAGCAATCTTGTTGTTCGTGTCAGTATGGGCCAAAGTGATGTGACTATAAGTTGAAGAATTGGCGGTTGATGCATGGGACAAACGTCTATGGCCACTATGGTGATAAGGGTCGGCGACGTCTGGAGTTGTGTGAGACAAAGCGAAAGGTGGACCTGGCTGCAAGTTGGATGGAGCAGGCAATCGACCAGTATTCGACATCGCCGTCGGTGACTGTGGGCTTGGACTTTTCGGTGAAGGCAAAGTAATAGGAACAATATGTTCTTGCTCGGCATCGGAAGCACTCAAATATAAGGATGATGATCTAAATTCCGGTGTTGATGGAGCAGGCCCACCCCAGCTCTTCCAACGATGAATCTGGTTAGAACCACTATCAACTGGAGCAGACATTGGTGGAGATCTTGAGTGTCTTGCAAATTCACCTCCACGCGGAGAATACTGCCGATTGTGAAGCTGGCTTTCTTCATATAGTTTCTGATGAATGAACGTTCTCATGTACATAATTAGAGGTTGCTTGTAGCTCACAGCAAATTCTAAGAACGTCCATCGTGCATAACTAAACGGAACGTTGGAATCTGTTGCTAGGATATTGCCGGAGCCCACACTATGATGGTCACCAGGTCCTTCACTCGAATTGCTATAATGAGTCCTATATCCATCCGGTGAATGAAGTTCAGGAGACGGTGGGAATTGAGGGGAAGCAGGAACAGCACTTCTGCGAGATTTGGTTCCAGCAAGATTTTCACCAAGATAGAGAGACTGTTGGACAAAAACGGCAATCTGCAACCAGAACTTTTTTCCTTCATTAAAAGCAGAACCTCCTCTTAGCAGGATAATCTTGAGCGCCGTGAAACTTATGACAAAAGTCACTTTGAACATTGAAGAAGGACTTATTGTTGAGTCTTCTTCGGGCAATGGCTCCTCATTTGCTTGATTTTCCTGCTGCGTGTTAGCATTGGTCAGTGCTGCTAGTGAAAAACCACCAGCCTTGGTTTTTCCCAGGCTAGCTTTGCTGCATGCACGCATAACAATGTCAAGTAATCTTTTCCAGCTTTTGGCGGCATCGAGTGGCTTCTGATGTTGTGCAGGAGTGCGCAAATTGTTATAGTCACTCTTTAGATTGTACTGCAAACAAATCGGTATGATAATAACTCCAATCAAAGTGGGAGATGGAATTTGCTTCTCGAGCTCTTGCAGAACATCATGAGAGGTATATTCCATTAGAGCCAAAATCAATCGAACCAGACTCTGATGGAATCGTTTTTGCATGGCCAAATTCTCAGGCTCCCAGTCATGTCTCACCGCAATTGAGAGACCAAAACTAACATATTTTTCAATGGCAATGGGAGCAACACCAGATATGATGATGTAGTTCGCACCACATTTCTCCAGCACTGTAGCAAGCCCATCATATAGATCAGCAACGTCAACGAATCTCCATTGCTGTCGAAATTGGCTGTAGACATTGTGCAGCATATGATGGATGATTCTTGATCCGTCATCATCGTTACCAATCCGCAACAACGCATGCACAATATAATCTCTGATCCAGCCAGTTGGACATATCAAACCACGTATAAGTCCACTATCTTTGATGACCAGCTTGATAATTTGTGCAACTCTCTGTTGAAAATAGTGGTTTAACGTTCCGCCGAGACGATGATATTCGGAAATCAAACGAATGAACTCTTTCTTAATGGTTAGTCGATCATTTTGTAGCCAACTCTTTCCAGGTCCTCTTGAAGAATGCTCTGGAGCAGCTCTAGCTACAAAATTCCGATCATTGAGATCGCTTCTGAGATAACTTGGCAACTCTTCCTCAGGCTGTGTCGTCCCATCTGAAAAGAATGCACTGCTGACAGAAGCGGAAGGCCGTGCTGTTCTCGCAAATCTATAAAACACATTTATCAAGGCGGAAAGTCCTTCATTTATCAGCTCAGATATTTCGGGCACCTTCATAAAATGTACCAGTAATTGTCTGAACATTATCACAAATTGTTCCGCTCGTAATGCTCCAGTATCATATGCGATGATGGTCAAAAACAACTTGACTGAGTCTTCCATGGCGAAAGTTTTCTCCAGAACGTTGGAACCACTAATGGCAACTATTGGGGCTGTCATACTGCGTGCAAGGGGTTTCAATATTGATTTGGAGAGGGGCACGGCAATGGGGTTGTTGGCATTATCTATTTGCTGTTGTACCAATCTGCCATGTTCATCAAGCTCAAACTGAAGTTGTACACCAAGAACGTCAGATGTGGCACCTAATCTTGGCGGCGAACTCATACACTGAAGTAACTCGAATAAATTATCTGACATGCACCTTCCTAAAGCAGCTGACTTCTTCTCTGCCGATAAAATCAGAGGCACCAAGCATCCCAGCATTTGGAACATAAACGCCTCCTCATGAATCGCTACGAACCGGCAGACAACGAAGATAATTGCTGACCTAATTGGGACATCATCGCATTCGCAAAATACCTTGAATAAAGGTGGTAGAATGATAGAGTAGCCACGATTAGAACTAAACAATCGCTTAAACTTGGATGCGACCCTGGTAAACAGCGTGAGTGCTTGTCCTAGGAGCTCAAAATCTTGATGATGTCCGATGATTATTGTATTGACACCTGTCAAGATTTTCTCGAGCTCATCCCGGTCATTGTAGTTTTTGTTTAAACCACTGAGTAAAGTGTCGACAAATCTAAGCCAAGCACGGGCACGTAAAGCTGACAGCATTTGTAAATGCTCAGCCCGCTTGCTAGTGCGCCGTCTACGATCAAGAGCAGATTCTGGATTTTCTTGCATCTGCAAAGCCGCCGTAGCGTCGCCCATGACATCGACAAATTTATGAGACCGCTTCATCTTGATTACAGGGAAGTAGTACTCGTCATCGTCCAAGACTTTTTGATGAGAAGGACGTCCATCAATCACGTCCAGTGTAGGCAGTGGTTCGTATTGAGTCATAGTCTTCTTGACAGCGTACACCTCACGTGGAAACCGTATGAGGAAGTTTGTCAAGAATTGATAATGGCTGATTCGCAATAAGGTGACTCTGAAAACATCTACAGGGATTTCCAATAAATCCAATACTGTTTCTGGTTGTTGCAATTGGCGCGGGAACATAGTGGCTGGTTGCTCATTCTTGAACCAAAAGTGACCTGTACTAGCCAACAAATATTCAATCTTATTCTTGCGCAAGTCTCTGGTAGCCAAGTCATTCATGGAAAATATGAGTTCTGCCAATAATGGATGTACCAAATTCATAAACCCAAGACTTTGCTCTTTGCCTTCCTTGGCATACCATTTTAGCATGCCGGCAAGAAAGTTGAGAAGTTGATGAGCAAAAGCAGGTGGTAATTTAGCTTGCATATTTACTAGTATCCGTAATCGTGTCAACATTTCTTTTTGACGTCCTATCTTTGCTTTACTTAGATCGCCCAGGAACACTCGTAAGAACATGGATGGATCATCACGCAAGAAATAATCGATAAGTTCTCTGGTGTTGTTGAAGATACCGCCATTCGAATCATCAAGAAGATCGACCATGCTAAGTGATGCCACACTAAGCGCTGGTACAGTCGCAGCTCTTCTTTTCGACAAAGGAGTTTTGCCGGCGCCTTTGTTGCCTTTGGCAGGATTTTTTGGGTTATTCATTACTTGGTTAGAAGTTGCTTTGCTTTCAGCCGCGTCATTGGCGGCTTCCTCTTCCTCATCCAGGTAAAACAACGGTAATATCGCCAGAGGGGTCAATTCACGTACGAAGTTGTCATGCTCCTCGGATTGTTCGTTCTCATCCCATCCCAGCTCTTGAATCTGTCTTTTGATCTCCACAGGGAAATTGCTTGAATGCTTGAATTTGGACATCCATCGAGGTTCATCAAGCGTAAATTTGCTATTTCCGAGATCAGTTAGGACAAAAGGTGTCGCAACTGCACCAGCTCCACTACGAAAAGGCAAACGTCGAGATGTTACAGGAATATAGTTTTGAGTCAATATGTTGAAGCGGTATCCGAACAAGGATGATAGAATCCGTAATCCGGACAGACGTGTCATTGGATTGTTACTGTAAGAGAGGTTAGACCACAGAGACAGGCTGAAAATTAGTAACCTTTGAGACAATTTACCTGTACAAATCATTTGTAGTCAGGCTAACGATTGATTCTGGTGCTTTTTCACCACATTGCATTAACAGAAATGCAGCAGCTGGAAATGCTTGATGCTTCTTATCATCCATATAACGCGTCCATAATGGCTGGGCCATTTGAGCAAGTTCACTTTCACCTATTGTGGCGAAAACGGCGACAAGCAATGCCAATACTGATCCATATGGATCTTGGTTGATGTCTGCGACTTGGGAAAGTCTCTTCTTAGCAAGCTGACCGGCAGCATGCGTCAAATTTTTGTTAGCTGTAGTGGCTTCTGATAGTCTAGTGTCGTCCAAGCTTTGCAAAGGAGGAGGGCTGATATCAAGTGCAGATTTACCTGTCGTAGACGTCGAGAACAGGCTGAACCTTTGAATTTGGATTGGTATCGGTACCTCCAAATTAGGAGTGGAATCGACATCAAGAGCAGTAGATGATTGTGAGGAGCTGGCAGGTACACTACGATCAGGTGTTCTATTATCTGTTTGCCTTGGAGCGTGGAGTACTGAGACCGGGCGATCAAAGTCAACTGAGTCAAAGTCTCCGTCTAATCTTGAGCTCATAGTAGCATAAACCATGCGAAGTCTTTGAAACATCATAGCAACATCGTCTAAATGGGTATTTCGTTGCAGATCAGCCATAACATCATTGGCATCAATATCGCTCCGCTGGTATGCAGTCAATTCTGATGCATCTAATGAAGTATCTCGATAGAATTCTGACGCTGTAACTAAATGAGTGCACCACTCTATTGAACGGTCTAGCCATCCTGGCTTATGAGTGGTATTGCAGAAAAACCGCATCTCCAGGAACATATTCGCTACCAAAACTCTTAATGGCAGGGGTATCAACTTTGTTTTTTCTTTCGCATTCAAAATAATAGAGAGTTGTCGCTCAAGATCAATCAAGAATTTCTTGGCGATTTCATCATCTTCCATATCACGCTTACGATTCTTTTGTCGACTGCGAAGTTCTTTGATAGCCCAAATGAACTCTGACACCACAGCGCACTGACCTAATGTAGTTGATCTCCAATGTGTGGGCTCACTTACGAAGGAAGATGCATCTGATCCATGATCCTTTATGACTATATCAGGAATAATTGTAGAAGGTGGTTGTGCTTGTTCGTTCTTAGTCTTTCCGACATCGCCTAGTATGATAACGGTCATCATTTCCGAATCCCTCATCCACATTTGAACGCCGGAAAGGTACTGTCGTAATGAAATTATCAGAATGAGAGAGTTGACAACCACCTTTTCGGAGTTGGACCTGATGCAGGCAAATACTGGTTTATAGAATGTGAACCTGAAAACACTGGCAAGATTTGACAGTAGATCACGCAACTCAGATGTTGCCGGAGGTAAATCTGTCATCAACCTTTGGAACAGTGTTGGCAATGTCTCGCTGACGATAGAATTAGCAGTTCCATTGTTAGTCCTTCGATTGATCGTAAGATTAGCGTACAGAGTTATAATATGCTTCCATTCGTCGGCTTGCAGCTTGTCTCTTAACAAATTTGTAACTTTGGTTTTGTATCCAGCGTCCCAGATATTATCCAAATAACTGTAAACTTTGTGCATGATATTTGCGAAAATTCTTTCTTGGCTACGTTCTCGGTCGTTCTGTCTGATATTGTCGGAATCGACACCTTGAGCACTCCAGCTTTCATACTCATCCGTGTCTGAATTCAAGGGTTCATTGGCTTGGTAATCAGCTTTTGAGGATCGTATTGACGCTATCCGAAATAGTGCTAAGATTACTCCATTTATAATCTTATCCTCTTCCGCAGTGTCATTCTGGAAAGTGGATTGCAAAGACGAAAATGATATATGACTTTCAAAGAAGTGAAAAATGGGGTGCCAGTCGAATGAATTCAGATCATTGTATGTCATGAATGAGATGGTCTCAGACACTAGATGAGATGTCAGTTGCTGCCAAGATACATAAATAAGGTAATCGCAAACTTACAAATTGAGCAAAATAGGCGCACTAAATACTTGTAGCCGGGAAGATGATTATTCTTTTCATCTGGCCAGTATCTCTAATAATATAGCATCGCTTCCATCAGATTACAAGCCGCTTATCGCTGATTGATTCTTATAAAATTTACCTCTAATAACATAAGCAAAGTGCTACAATTCTGGTCTCCTGCTTGATCAGTCGTCTCATTCGTGGCGGAACCTGAGGTATTTCGTAGAAGTCTCCTATTTAAGATTGCTTTGCACAAGCCTTCCAAGACACAAAATCGGGCTGCTTTGGCATTTTGTATATCAGTAAGCTCGAACTTTTCATCAGAGCTTATGTACCGTTTGCAAGCTGGCAAATCCAAATGGATGATCTTCCCATTCGCAATTTGATCCAGCAAGTCAATGATACTGTCTCGCACATGATTGTTCTCGTTTTGAATCGACTGGCGAGTATCTCCAGCATTGTAGGAACTTCGCACATCATTCGAATGTTCCGTACGTATTTGTAGCAGTGAATTGACTAAAACATTGACGAGATTGTGTATTGCACTTGGTGTAGTAGGGAGTGGTTTGCTATTTTCCGAGGTAGGAGCTAAAGAGAATCTCAACATAGATATAACTCTCAACTAAATCTTGGTAAATAATTAAATCATCAAAATGCCTTGAATTGCTATGCATTACCTTCAGCTGGAAATCAGGCACGCCAATCTGCTTGCAACACCATAGAAGGAGTTGAAAATTGTCCTATGTAGCAAATTGCTGTTAATCAAACCTCAGGATAATTAGATCTTTTTCTTCTCAATTACCATTTTGTCCATTTCCCTATATGACGAATTGATATACGCAAAGATCTCCAGCGCTTGATTACAATGGTCAACTATACAAACAATATTAGTTCAGAAAACAGACATTACCAACGATTTTTCATAGCACTCTGACTAACCTTCTAGCGGCCATCCTGAAAATGGTATTTCTAATGCTCCCAGGACATCATGAATCATGGGTAGTCGGGTAGCACTAGTATGTTGCTTAAGTATTTCTGTGATGTTGTTCAACAAAAAGGTACTTGCATTTCGATTTGCGGTAACGCTATCGAATGGTATGCTTAATGGCCCCGAAGATCCCAGGTTTGCCGTTCCTTGCCTCAAAGGATGTAATATCCTGTTCGTTATAGGCGTGGTGGCTGTTTGAGTTCTCTCTAACATGCTATTCTCTTGTGATATGAACGAGGCTTGCGCGCCATGGCTGGTGATATGTTGCTGAAATAACTTCCCTAGCCTGCTCTGCAGTCTATAGATCTCTGTTTGAGCAGCCGTTGTCGTTGCCTGAATTCCAATTGCAGTTCCCGGGAAGGGCCTGTTATTCATTTTCGGTGTTCTGCTGCGTAATGGCGAAGTTAGACCTGGTGTATAGCTGCGACCTGATGATTGTAAGTCATTGTGATCAGGTCCAAAGCTGCTCGAAGTGTTTGATTCCATCGTTCCATTTCTAACAAATGTTGGCGCACCCGATGTCTTTGAAGCATCGCGAACACTCGGGATCCCCGATCCGTCAGACATTGTCGACGTTACGATGAAAGATACAACTTTCTCGGATTTTTGAAGCTTTCCATCCCCGCTTTAGCCACTCAGTCAATAACCTTAAACAGAAGTTCTCGACACAGCTTTCTGCAATGAGAACTTTACGTAGCGAGGACACGAGAGTTAACATGTATATAAAGCATCAATTCAATTACAGAGCGAGGACACGAGAGTTAACATGTATATAAAGCATCAATTCAATTACAGCATGAAATAAGTGACTTGTCATCACCATAATCAGTAAAATGGAGTTTCGTAAAGTACTTTGTGAGTATAGTGACCTTTGAAGAAATTTGATGATGGCCTGCCAGTGGTTGATTTAATCAATACACAATGAAAAAGATTGACAGAATTTGAACGATTTTATTAGATCTTAGCTTTGTATCTAATACAGATACTAGAAGCCGATTTCAGAGTATTACAGCTTCAGAGTTTGTGTATAGTCTTTGGAGGTATTCTGAAAGAATTGTTTGAATTGTACTTTTATATGATGATCATCCTTCAATTCGATTTGTATTCGCATATATGTTACTTGAGGTATTAAAATCGTTATGGCAGCAGCATACGTTCCTTTGCATAAACATTAAAAGAGAAGAATTAGATATTTCAAACGTCGTTATATCTCGGATGACCTTAACCTTTGCGGCCGGCCGGCACGCATTGCATGCATACTAGCAATATTTAGTTTGTCAGTCTTTAGGTGTTTCCTTCTCCTTAAAAGGTATCTCAACAAACCTTACAATTCATAGTATCTTGTTTTTTTACTTGGGTAATTAGCGCAAGAAATGCAGGCAAACTAATAGAATATGGCCCCGCTAATACGTTGACTAACGATGTAATGAATGCGTATAATGGCAGACGTACGGCGGATAAGGCAGTTTATGGCTCAGCTGGTACTATTGAAGGCTTTACTGATATTACTAACTACATGAATCCAGTGGATGATTATTTTGTAGAAATTGATGCGCCATTCAGTGGTCGTCTCATTCAAGCTCTTCAAGACTTAAGAAATGACCAAGGCAATCCTGGGTTGGTTCACCGTCTCAATTTACTCACCATGGTGCGCTGTTATGAATAATGAACTTTCAGTTGGCTGACTCTGGTTGATTTGGAAAGCCTTATATATTCGATATATCAATGTGAGCAAATCATATCTCACCCACTGTTCATCAGAATGATATTTCCGTTTATATATAGCGCTCCACATGCATGGTTTCATTCGTTTTACTCACTTGCATGGTAATATCCATAAATTCTCTGTGTATTACGCAAATTTGATATCAGTCCAAGATTTAGCAAGCACATTGCAATTGTTTGATGACAAGCGAGTGTCATAGTTTATATATAAATGAGTTTTGATGCGGATGATTATTCCATCTAGACACCGCCTTTCTTAACATTAAAGAAATTGCGGACGACGAAAACTTGTAGACCAGCCATGGCTATGATGGCAATGCCTTCAATACAAGCGAACCAGAAGATTCTCTTCTCCGTGGATACAACTGTACTGAAGTTACGGTTCTCACGAGTTCGGAAGTATTTCTGTGTCCTTGCAATGTTAGAAAGGGAGCCTGACAGTCTGAAAAGGGATTCCTCCATAAAACTAAGAGATTCTGGTGGTTGAGCCGGATTTTCCCTTTGGTAGCTGGGTCTTGCCTCATGCTCGACGGTGATTTCAAAGTCTACCAATTTCTCTGCAAATGTAGACATGTCGTTTGAAAAGCAGAAGGAATATTCGCCAACATCGTTAGCGGTGAAGACATAGTCTCCTTGTCGTTCGCGTTCTCCGCTCAAGATCACCTTTCCAGTTGGACCTTCAACAACGTAATCAATATCGAATGATCCACCAGTTTGCACCTATTTTCAAAAGCAAGTGATGAGTAAACTTATTCGAACGTACTGATCTAAATTTTCAACAAAATCGCTTGATATGTCTGTGACGTGGATGCATCAGAGAGGTTTGCTACAGTCACTCTGTGTAATAAAAGTAACAAAGGGTGCCAAACACTCAAAATAGCCAGCTCAGCAGCTGTAAATCAAGCTGTTGCGATATGGAGGAAATGATATACATAAGAGTATAAGATGACACTTACTGCAAAATAGAATGCTACTTTTTTGCCAGGCACATCAGCCCAACTATAAAAGCAAGCCTTTTCGTGAGCAGCAACATTATACGTCAGAGCAGTTGCCTCTGCTGATGAGGTAAAGAATACAGCAATCAACGCAAAAAGCGCTATTGTTGTAGCAATAACGCGAGATGAGGACATGTCAGATCAGTTTCTGGTCAGCTATGGTGCTCCGCGTTGCTGAAGCCTTTAAATTTCGTATGATGCGAATTTATGTGAAACAATTAAACTTTTGTCAGATCAAGCGGTTTTTTTTTCATGAATACCGCCACGAGGTGCCTCTGCTGAACACTTTCCCGCGATCGGTTCCCCCATTCTCATGCCTATAGAAAAAGGAAACCTGACGATTTCTTCCAGAGGCAGAAGGTACGAAATGGGCTGACTTATGGTTGCGTTTGTATTTTAAATACTTACTTTCTTCTGACCAAAACTTTTCAACCCCTAACTTACCAGTCCTTGGTACAAGTGAGTTGTCAGCCGATTCCGGCACTGGCAATGGCCAAATATATATCTGGCAACAGTTACACTTATCTTACTTACAAATTCTGAATAGTGTCGACGGCTCTAACACCGAGAGTTATCTCATTGGAGTAGCTGGTAAGCAAATGGTATCTACTTTCGATACGAGGAACAATAACACATTAAAAATATTTCTTATCGCGGACAAAAGGTGGCAGTGCAAGTGGAAAAACAAGTGTTGCTGAGTAAGTCTTTTACAGTGCTATGCCGTTGATAACTGGAACATGAGTCTGATAAGGGAATTTAGGCGAATTTTAAAAAACTTGAATGTACCTTGGGTTGTAATCATTTCCATGGATTCCTTCTACAATATCCTCAATCCGGAGCAGAGTGCTCTTGCTCATGCAAAGTAAGATTCTGTTAGAACTTTTTTTTCACTCAATTGCACTTTACTCAACTCGCACGGCACATAGCAATTTCGACTTTGATCATCCCAGTGCTTTTGATTATGACACGCTTTTCGAATGTTTGACAAATTTAAAGAAGGGGTAAGCAATTTGGGTGCACCGAAGAAAAGTGATGGATTTCAAACTAATAGTAGCAATGCAAAGAAAATCGGTTGAGATCCCAATTTACAACTTCAATACTCATTCTCGGGAACAGCGAACAAAGACTGTGTATGGCGCAAATGTCATCATATTTGAAGGAATTTTCGCGTTACATGAAAAAAAGATTATGGATTTGATGGATTTGAAGGTAAGTTACGACAATAGTTTGAAAAGCAAACTGCATACATATATCTTATACCAATTGGGCAATCAGATTTTTGTAGATACAGACGCTGATATTCGCCTTGCTCGACGATGTAATTTAATTCTTATTTGACTGTCGAATGTATGAGAGTGATTTCTCCTATACTAATATATGTTTTAGTAAAACGCGATATTGCTGAGCGTAGCCGTGATCTAGATGGCGTCTTACAAGTAAGTACTCTGGCGGACATACGAGCTAATACTATATACATTAACATACTATCATTCAAAAGCAATATATGCGGTTTGTTAAACCATCTTTTGATGACTATGTCCAACCAACCGTAAAAAATGCAGACGTGGTAGGTTTCTTCTCCCGCTGACATTGATATCTGATTCAAAATATTAATTCATCAACAATCAGATCATACCGAGAGGTTTGGAAAATGCAGTGGCCATTGATTTGATTACGAAGCACATTCAAAAGCAGTTACAAGATCGGCCGTTGAAGCATCGATGGGATTTGGCAAAGATAGATTGCAGTGGCGATCTCCCGCCAAATGTAATCGTTTTGAAGGAAACCAATCAGATAAAGGTAGGCTATCCATTGCCCATGGCCATGTGTTTTGCACAAACACAGATACCAATTGAACCTGTTAGGGCATGCATACCATATTACGCGATGTGGAGACTAGCAGAGATGATTTCATTTTTTATGCTGAAAGGCTATCTACTCTTATTATTGAAAAGTACGTTATTGGACCAGTTTATGGCGAGACTATTCACATTTGAATGGATAACTAAGCCTACCATGTAGGGCTTTGTCAGAGCTTCCTCACGATAACATCACTGTCACAACGCCTGTTGGACATGATTACCAAGGGAAAAAGTTCCAGGAGACGGTAAAGTTCATGATTGTATTCATGCTAGTACTGTGTACCAATTCACTTAATCTTTGGTCATGATTAGATTTGTGGGGTCTCAATTTTGCGTGCCGGTAGTACTATGGAAACAGGTTTAATGCGAGTGTGTCTGGATGTAAAAATTGGAAAATTGTTAATTCAAACGGATCCACGATCTGGAGAACCACAGCTACATTATTGCAAATTGCCACAAAACGTTAAGAACTCCAAAATATTACTGATGGCAAGTAGGAACTCTAAATCTACTCTGGATTTGCAAAACGTTAACTTGTCCTCATTTAGGATGCTACCGTTGGTACTGGTGCTGCTAGTTTGATGGCTGTGCGAGTTTTGAGAGACCACGATGTACCTGAAGAGAACATTATCTTCCTTACATTCCTTGCCGCCAGTGCTGGCCTTCATGTGTTATCTCACGCGTTCCCTAAGATCAAAATAATTACATCTATGGTAGACCCTGTTCTAAACACTGAGACTTTATGGATAGAGCCTGGAATTGGCAATTTTGGAGGTATGTCTACGAATCGAATAACATGTACCCATTATATGCTTGACGCTATAATTGACCATGCTATTGTGGTAGATCGTTACTACGGCACTGAAGAAGACGAATAGGAGATACAACCATCCTAACTTAGTTGAGAAAGTGGGCTATAATGCGGGATAAATTGAAGCCTTATATAGATTCAATCATTTCTACCACTATCAAATAAAATTCAGCAATAGGCGTAAGATCGGATGGTTGAGAAAAAATACTCGACAGAATTGAAAAGTATCGGGTTTTATATAGCTAATTGCAAGTTGAAAGATTCAGGAGTTTTAGTTGTTTACAAAAGGATCTATTATAGACCGTTCTAATGATGCTCAGCATGTTCGTCGCCGTGACCATGGCCATCCCAAGGATGTCTCCAGCCCTGAAAGTATAATTGTGAGTAAGATTTGACATTGAATGTTTTAACAGGCATCATCGTAATACAAACCAACAAGACGGGCATATCTTGTTTTGCTCGGTACATCATCCAAAACCACATTGAAGCTCCTAGCGCCTTTGCGCCATATCGATGCCAAGCACCAGCAAGATGAGGGTGGAATCCTGCAGCCATGAGTTGTTGCTTTAGATGTTAGTCAAGCTGCTGGGGGTGAAGGTTTGTTTTTTGGTGCCGGTTCCTAATGAATGACATCAACTAAAACTAGAAATTTAATTTTTACATACATTCGGCATTAATGCTTGTGCGCTTTTCTATTGGCCGGACCCTGTCAATGCCGACACGATTTTCTGGGGTGATTACTGTGCTCAGTGGTCATTATTACATTTCGTTGAGCTGGAGTTTTCAAACAAAAACCATTCGGTAATTTTCATGAGCTCCAGACTACCTTGTCTTATCCAAGTTACGCAAAGCCGCTTATGGTTCACAGCACATGCCCCAAAGCCGAACCACCAAAACAAGCCGCAAAATGAATAGCAAATGAAAAGAAAGCTTGGGCCAGATACTAATTAGGCAATGTGCTTATGGGATACTTGTTTCATGAAACCCTGACTCGCTTAACGTTTCCTTTGCGCCTGGGAAAATTGTATATCACCAGATTAAGTAAAAGTGGGGTTCACTCGGAATCTTTATATAAATGAGGCACTTTTCCTTTTCCTCACGCTTCACTCCAAAACTGTCGATGCGCCTTTGGCCTGATCGAATATGACCCAAAGACTTTCAACTGTTCCTCTCAGCATCAAAACCTATCCCATCCTGCCGCGTAGTGGAGCAGCGATAGCTTCCCCACGATCTGCCCCGACCGGGCATCGATGTGGCAACTGCAATCGCCGCTTTCATTCTCTACTTAATCTGGATCAGCACAAGCGGCTATATCGCCATAGCTAGGCAAACTTGCGAACTCTGCTATACTTTTAGTCCCGAGAAACTGAACCATTCTCGAGATATGTATATATTGAACACCTTATCATATACCTTCAACTACTCAAGCACCAGCTTTCTTTAGAATCATTGCATACCTAGGCCAAGTCAGAGTTACCCGGTCTTATAACGGCTATAGTTTGTTATTACTGTGGTTTCCGGAAATATGCATTGCATTTGCAAAAGATATTCGGACGTTTCCGTATATTCTAGCAATTTTTCAGATAACTACATTCTTAAAAATTATCCAGTCTGATAGCTGCCATAAACCTATATAATTAAACATCTGGATCCCCATACGCTTCGTTCAAGCGTTCATGTAATAAAGCACTTGTAATTAAACGCTTCCACCTAGTATATATTTCGGTTTCTTGCTTAGCAATAGCCTTCTTAGATTCATGCGCCTTTGCTTCTTGCCACGCCTTATCATATAACATTAATTAGATTCACTAATTCGACAGCGAGCTCGAGAAAAATAATTGTAACCTTACCTCCAATATCATATGCTCTGTTTCGATGGGAACAACTATGCCACTAATTGTGGGTATAGAGCGTTGCTTGGCAAATTCAAATCCGACCTATCAGAATTTCTTTAGTAACACATGACATGATGTCGAAATATGCTTTGTAAAAAGTGATATTAAAACATACCACAGCTTCTGCATAATCTACTTCAAGTTTTCTAGCAATCTTTGCAATTCCATTAATGGGAATATGAACTGCACCGATAGGGCACATATCGGCTTGATAAAGATCAACGTTGCCAAAGGAATTCTTTGGTATGACTCCCTACAGATCGTGAATTAGAGTTAGATTTGCGTAAATATTTGTAGTTGTATTGAAAATCGCTTACATTAACGACTTTGCCTGGTTTGTAACTTTCAGTTTGCCAATATGCGTAGCATCCAACTTGCAACTCCTCGCCTTCTTGCCGTGCAATTTCTTTCGCGCGCTTTTTCTCTAAAGTTACGGCCCTCGCGTTAACATGTTTGATAGGCAATTCGCCTTCCTTCACACTTCGTCCTTGCTTGAGCCATGTCTCTGCGGTTGAAACGGGATGAACTGCTGATCGAGGGTATATATCTTCTCCTTTGATTTTTCCAAGAACTGTAGAGTTTGGATCCAAGACCTCAAACTTCTTCAAATGCCGCTCTAATGCATAAAGTCGATGATTATTGAATCTACTGATTGAAGTCGGTATGGGCTCTTGTTCATCTAGAGCTTCAAATTCTTCTTCCTCTTCCTTCTCTTTACTGCCTCTTCTTCGCCTCTGAATTGTGTCATAGAAGTCCTCCCACCATCGTCTTTTTCCGATCTCTTTCTCAGATTTGGTCATTTCACGGCCGCGCAAACGATTGGTTTTTTCCCAGTGTGATGTATATCGTCGTGTTACGTCCACACAGCCATCACAATCGGTATTAAATGCAATTACATATGTTAATACATTCTGCTTAGAAGATGCGGAAGGCTCCATTGCCTTTGGGTCGTCGATATATCCACGAATGGGGTCAACGGTTACCCATCGCATGTTGACATGATCGTACACCTCTGCCCAAACCGTGGGAGGCTTAGCAGATGAAGCTGTCAGTGCCTTCGTTATCTTTGCCTGTTCTGCTGTATCATCCGGTGGAGGAGACAATTTAGGTCTTGGTGTACGGAAAGGAAATTTGACTTCAGGCGCACTGCTTTCTCCTTGCTGTTCATCATTTACACGCTGCTTCCCTTTAGTAGTAACACTGCTACTTCTACTCTCATCTGAGCGTTCAATGGGTACTCGGAATGAGACAGGCTGCAGAGAGCATACTAGTCTGGCATCCATACCTACGGATCGCAAGATAGCGACGAATAGCTCCGTTGAAGTATCTCTTGATCCCTTTTTCGCTAACAGACATTCAACAAAATCCTTGCTGGTTCGGATGAAATCACCTCCATATGTTGCTTGCAGTTTGGATTTCTCCTCTTCTGTCTGTTATTTTACCAATTAGTGAAACATCACACATTGTGGCATACATGTTGGTTTCACATTTACCATTGAGGACAGATTCTCCAAAAGCAGCAATTTAGTACTTTCGTCTATCTTTTCGTATTCCTCATACGAATGTGTGGCAAGACCCAAACTTGTCACTTGGAAATAAGACCGCCACCAGCTTGAAAGAGCCCTCAATGAAGCTTTGGTATCAGATTCATTGCTTTCCAGGGCAACATTCGTATGTTTCGGTATGACAGATTTGCAAAGAGTCTTGTGTCCACGGTTAGTTACGGTCTGTGCAGCTCTTCAATTAAGTTTGACAAACCTTGATATCATTTCTTGCGCACCATTTGTTGCGAATCATGTAGTGTCCAACCAAACAAGTAACATGAGCATTATGAAGAAGTTCTCGGACCATTTTTTCATGTTCTAATTCATATCTTGATTTTCTGAAGAAGATAGACTTTTAGTGTCAGAGCATAAAGCTATAGGCAAGCCGAATCACATGTATACCTGAATTGACTCTTTGGTGCTTCAAATGTAATTTCCACATCTTTGAATACTTCCTGAGAAGTGGACGGTTTAATGGATGGCGACGTTTGCGGTTCATCCTCTTTTCCGGTGTCCGCATGTTCTACAGCCTCCCAGTTCATACTGTCTTCCTCTTCGCTTGATTCGTTCTCGCTCGGTTCATGCAACCAATCGAGTGCTGGACGGTCTATAGTAAGAGGAATTGCATCAGATACTTCTGAATCCTCTTCTGATATTTCTGACTCTTCATTTTCTTCCAATTCCTTTGGCAACAGTTGTTCTAGTCGATCGGACAAAGACATCTGTGGTGTTGCTTCCTTCTGGGACGCTGCAGAATTGTCCAATTTGGCAGAGGCATCTATCTCTTCCTTTTTAACCGACCCTTTTCGATTACTCGAAGGTTTTTCTTTGTTGTTTTGTGATCGTTCTTTGTTCGTTTTGGCTGAAGTCTTTGTGTCGACTGTTTTGCGTCTACTACTGCGCGATTCCGACTTGACTTCGGACGGCTCATTTGTAGGCTGTTTCCGTTTGCCATTTCTCGCCATTTTGCCAGCAAAATTTCAAAGAACCAAAATATCACATAAATACTTCAAGTCGAGCCCCACAGTTTACTTTATGTCCTCACTGAAGTTCTCTACTTGTCTAAAGCTAGGCTTGTCACTCAAGTTGGGCGGAGAAATTGTTGGATCTGTGACAGCGACTTTTATCAAGTCATTTAATTCTTTGTTGGAAATTTCGTCACCAATTTGGAATTGCCTTCCAAACAGACAGGGCGTACACAGTTGCAATTCAACACTTCGACAAAGTCAAGCATGGCAGGCGATCACAATCTCCTTAAAGTTGACCCAGCGATCGAAAGATGGGCCCATCTTCGTGAGAACACCCACTTGTATTTCGGATGGAATAAGAGAAATGTTCGTGCAGCTCTTCTCTGGATGGTAGCCGTCCCCGCAGGTCTTACATTCCTGGCATATAAGACTGATGTAAGAATTGTCTGAATAGAAAAGCACTACTGAAATTTGTTGTTTGTCTTGACTAAATGTGTTCTGTACCATTCTTTCTATATTTTTCTATATGCAACTACACCGACTCCCTCAACTGCAATCACAATCATTCACTGAACCAACAGCGCAAGTGGAATTTCGCCGGTGCAGAAACTAAGGATCAGCTCCTTCAACGTCAACCAGCACCTGCTTCAGAGGAAGATAACTAGACGCCTTTACTCAATAATGCAGAATTTAAACCCTTTCGCTACAATTGTTTTCGGCCTTGTATAATTTGATTAAAGCAATTTGTGTAAAAAAAAAAAACATATCAGATGGAATGGCATGGGATGAAATGGGATGGCTTGGACTGCAACGGAATAGGGTAAACTAATGAATAGAGTGTTTGCTCTTGCGTCAAAGAAAAGACGACTCTCATGCCTAGTTGATATTGTAGGTAAATGGTGGAGCCATTTGAATTTACTATATGAACCGTGTGTAAGATTGAACTTTGTGTGAGCAATGGCTCTTTTATTAATGTGGTTTGAGTTCTGTACACTATACAAGTTATGGAAATCATTGTTTTATGACCCATTAGACATTACAATAGCAAAATTGTTTCGTCCTTTGCCATCCTCCAAAATCTTTTTCTTCCAAATAGGTGGGCGTTCGACGGCATTGGTCAATTCAAACAAATAGTATGCTAGCTTGTTGCTGTGATGGTAATCAATGCATTTGGAATAGCCTATAGATTCCATCATGGAGAGCAAATGATCATGTGAAAAATATCGAGAGTTGGTTATGCACGGTAATGGCAAAACTAGGTATAGTAATCGCTGGTTTGTAGTATCTTTCGTGAAAGGTTGGAAAAATTCGCGAGTATGCTTCAGCATTGTACCTAATCGGCATTTACGTTAGCTGTAATATGTACATAACTCAAATTACCCTCGAAAAGTCTGTACCTCTATCAGCTGGATCTCCCACGAAGTTAACCACCAGACTCAAACATACAATATCGTAAAGGTCATTTTCATTTTGCGGTGGTGACATCTCAAGGAAATCCTGCTTTTCTATCAATAAATGCTGAGGATTCAAATCAATAGGCGTTGTCTGGATCCACTTGTGTTTCTCATAATTGAATGGCGACAGCGCTCCAACGTCGAGTAAACGCATTGATCGATTTTGAAAGTGACTTGGGACACCTTCGCGTGAAAGGATTCCCATGAGCCATTTTGATGAGTCTCCACCTCGAGCTTTGCTTTGGCCAAGCTGGGAAGCTCGTTGGTACCAGTCCAAGCCACCCATTGCTTCCATTTCCTTTGCTATACTCTGTCTTTTGTCATGTGTTTCTTTGTCGTTTGCTTTGTCTTTCAACTTCGCAAGCTCCTTGTTGAGGACGTGGAATCGTCTAATCAGCCGAGCCGTCTCGGTCGAGGAACTTTTGAATTGAACCTCTGGTCGTCTGTCGACTGTCAGTGGAAGCTTCCGAGACGGCTTCTTGGACCGCTTCCTTTGTGCCATGAAGAATTACGACGTAAATGACTATTTTGCCATTCCCTTTCCTTTCCTTCGCTTTTTTTTTTATAAATTTTCAAGCAGCGAAAAATATCCAAGAAACTGAAGTTCGGCTTCTTCAACTTCAGACTAGTACAAGCCACCTATCGCCTCATTGCAACATAGAATGGCAGCCAGACAAATAGTGTTGACCTTGTTCCATACGGAACGCTGTGGCCTGTGTGAGAACGCCAAAGAAGCTCTGTTTAGAGTTCGAAAAACCGTAAGCAAAGCCACCAAATAATCGATTAAAGCAACGCCTTCCCTTGTCATTTATTAAATTTTATTATAGGTGCCTTTTGCATTGAAAGAGATCAGTTTGAATAAGCCAGAATGTCCGAAAGATTTGGCAGAACGCTATGTATTCGACGTACCCGTGGTGCACATGAACGATAAGTTTCTATTGCAGCATCGTGTCGACGAACAGCGATTGAAGCAAACACTTGAAGACTATTTACATACAGGCAAACAGCCAGATCCATTTGTCTAATTTTTGCTACCTAATTAATGTATATAAATCAAATCATTCTATTGCTATTAAAAAATAAAGAGTATAGCGTATCAATTTCATCATGTACCATTCAGAGGAAAACACCGGAGCAAGGTTGCATAATGTGGTAGCCATTCAGGCGAAATAATGTAGGTTATATTAAAGATGAGTAGTATAATGGAAAATAATCACTGTTGTATGACAAGAAAGCCAGCTTCCACGTCTCCAGCCAATGAGGAATACAATTGAAGAGAATTTACATAAGAGAGCAGCATCCTCCTTGTGCTGAAGGTGCGAATGGGTCTTCTGATTTAGGTACCGGTCCCCAAACTGATGGTACGAGTGGATCGTGGGTGTCTTTACAATACGCTATAAGACTACGATAGGAAAGATGTTTAGTTGCATATGTTCCAAGTTAACAAGCAATACCACGCTGTCAATTTACCTTTTGGAAGCTTCGGAAACGGTGACTCGAGGCGTTTTG